>OX383295.1:20006712-20621392 GCA_947523025.1 Dryobota labecula | reverse complement strand
TAAAAACTCGGGTATAATTATTTCGGCTAGAATGATTTCGTTGTGAATACTATAAAATTAAAATGTCAAATTTTCATAAAATAACATAGAATCCGAAGTTAAACCTTAATTAAAAAAACCAAAAAAATTGGCAGTCAGGACTGCCGACAGAAGTGATTTTTTTTTATTTTGAATATTTGTGTTCTTTTTTTAATATTTAAATCGCTACGCGCGACGCGTCACCAGTCTGGCGCAACACGTCACGAGCATGTTGCATATTTCGGTAACGCGAACCCATAAGTATTTCCCATACCAAAAATCAGAAGTAAGAAGAAGTTTTCACTTCAAAAAGTAACCTTTGATCGTAGCTAACGTATCCAGCGTTCTGATTCCGCCTAACCCTGATCCCATGGGTAGTTGCAGAAGATTAAGACATACCCATCCATACAAAACAAACTGGCTTCTCCTTCCAATTGACCTTCACTCTACATCACACCCAAAACCTATCTTAACAGTATTTACAGAGTCACAGTAACTACGTGAACAATATTAGCAGGGTAACGTAACACAGCAGCAGGGTTAACATCGTCCTCTCCCGGTGGAATGGTCGGCAGCTGCCCTTAGCCGCCTCCGTCAGACCTTCGGTAAAAAAGGGTTAGGTTTTAGTTGCGTTTTGATGTGCGATTTGGGAAAGGACTGTGCGTATGAGTAAATATTAGGGGCTCATTTGCATGGTAAAAATATTATTACCGAAACGTAAAAAAAAAAAATACTAACAAAAACCAGTAGGGTCGAAAAATTTATTTATATTATCTCCTTCTTTTATAAATTTTGACTTGTTAATATTGTTATCAACACGGTAAGCCACATGTCATCAAAGCTCATGCTGGTAACCTAGTCGTTAGAAACAGAAATAGGCCAAAATCAAAAAGAAAAATTATTTAATAAACTACCGGACAGCATAAAAAGTGACACCCTTCAACAATTTAAATATAAACTCAAGGCTTTTTTGATACAGAAATGTTATTATTCCATAAGTGATTTTTTGAATGACCCCATGTGTGACATCTAAACATTTTTTATATTATTGACATTATTTGTAACATTTTTTGTGCATGATCTGGACTTGTTAAAATGAGTTATTAATTATTATCTATTTCTTTATTTTGCTTATGAGCTTATTGATAGTGATATTATTTGTTAAATTTTGCATGCCAAAAATCAGGCAGAATGTACCTGGCTCACTATATTTTTATAACAACTTTATTATACAATACCTACATTCTATGCAAATAAATGATTTGATTTGATTTGATTTGAAAATCGGAATGGGATTTATTATTAACCGATACAAATATTTCTGATACTTGCCTTAGATACATTTTTTTTTTAAACGTTGCCCCTCACTAGGAATTTGTCCTGTATTGTGGGTGCGTTTACAAACATTTAAACTCACATACATAAACAGCCAGGCTCGGAACAATTACTTGTAGGTCAAACAAATATTTGTTCCGTGCGGGAATCAAACCCGCGACACGCAGTACAAGTCAATCGCTTAACCTCTGCGCCAACCGTGCTGTCATATAAAATGGGGATGATATAATTATGGGGGTCTGCTTTTGTATACACAAAAGCAAAATCCATAATTTTTAGAACAGTATGTCCAAGAATATCGACTTATTCAACCAATTAAATCAAATTATTTGTTGGAGGCGTCTTCTGTGTTATTAAACAAAATGATAGACACAAACTATTTAGTATAGGTAAGTATTCGCAAGAAATACGATATAAAACAAGTCATAAAGAACTTTTAAAAGACGGCAGAGGTCGCGTGTGCTCTCAGGCATGAATAAAATAATAATTAGGCTCAGACATCAGCGTCACAATTTGCTTCGCGAATAGTCTTTATAAAAGATGCTATGAAATGAATAATCTGTACTGGTTCATTGCCGTCAATAGTCCGTTTTCCAATATCGGAACAGTTTCAATGAAATATTTTATAAGAGGTATCAATAGTAATATTTACAATATTGCTACTGTTACAGGCTTTTGTGTTGGAATTTTTATTGCAGTGGTTTGAGTTGATAATTAAAGGTGATTTCTATGTCAGAATAGAATATTATTCATTGTTACTGTATTAACAAATAAAGCTGGTCACAAATAAGTGTCCCTGTAAAAATACAAGAAGAAAAAAAGTTTCTCTCACGTATGATTTGAAATAAAACAAAAACTTTTGACGCTTCAAATTTGAGTCCTTGGAAGTGACTTTTTTTCGCAGTTTCTTTTAACTTTCATAAACTGTTTTACCCACCCACACACGTGGTTTTAATACAGAGCCATCTAGTATAAGTTTTGAGAAGTTCTCTAAAAACTTATACTAGATGGTTCTGTAATCTAAACGCGAATAATATTCACACTTTCTCTCTAACGCTTTTAATTAAACAGGCTGGGAGGGACATTTTTAAATTACCGATGAAAATTCTCAACGCAGGGGGGTCCAGAATCATGGACTGAATCCATGGTAACAGGCTTCGCGTCGATGTCCCTGTCACCCTGTATATAATAGAAAGAGACAGAGAGAGAAAGCCGCATGAAGGGGGCATAACGCTTTTTCCTTACGTGACGATTTCTACCAGACAACTACTACCGAAAGCAGTGTTAAAGAACATAGTTCCAAAAAGAGTACTACCGGTATCTATATTGACATGTCATTGAGATACTTACCGCCAGCAACGCTGATCTGATTACCGAAATCTTCTGAGTATGAGTTGAGTTTTATTTCTGAGGACAAAAAAATATTCAGGTCATGCATTTTATCAAAATAATTACTACAATGGTACAATGTAAAGTTTGGAGTAGTCTTTCAATCTTAACACGGGCTTCGACTATGAATCAGCACTTTTAAACGTCAAAAGTTACGAAATATAGCCACCAAAATGCTGCAAATCTTCACTACTAGCTAGTGTTGAGAGCAGTGTTGGCCTAGTGGCAATGGCCTCAACTTACGAGTTGTAAGGTCGTAGGTTCAAACCGAGACAGGCGCTTTACTTTGTGTAAATTATTTCATCACCACTGTTCTCAAAACGGTGAAGGAAAATATCGTGAGGAAACTGAACCAAAAATTCGAAGACATGTGACATCTACCAACCCGCACTGGGCCCGCGTGGTAGAACAGCCAACTCCCTCTCGAAGAGAGGAGGTCTGTGTCCCAGCAGTGGGAACATTAATAAAGGTTACTACTATTAACACTTGAAACGGGATATTTACCATGTTTACTTTTTGTTTCGAGTTCCCGATATTTCGGCGCTGTTGCAAGCACCATGATCACAGATAAACTGAAGTCATTGCGGGTGGGTTTTATAAGCAGACAAAACGGTCTACCCTCTTAATCCAGTGGTTCAGCTGTGTAAAAATCGAAGAAGTGCCGAAAAAAGTTCGCGAGCGGACAAAGTGAGTTTCGTGTGTCGGGAACAGAATCGAGTTGCGAGTGACAGTGGTAGCGGTACTGAGCGCAAAAAACGAACAAGAAAGAGGGTAGACCGTTTTGTCTGCTCATAAACACCCAACCGCAATGACTTCACTTTATCCGCGATCATGATGCTTGCAATAGCACCGAAATATCGGGAACTCGAAACAAAAAGTAAACATGGTAAATATCCCGTTTCAAGGGTAAATAGTAATGTTAGTGACCATGACAGTATAAAAACTTAATAAAGGTTGATTATGACCTAGTAATGGAAATTTTGGTTTTCTTGGTTCATTCTCATTGTCTAATCTTTGCTGCACGTGCGATGAAATGATAACCGATACATTAATAGTATATATAGCTGTGGTGCAATTACTAACGTTGGTAGCGAGACTGTCCAAAGTGTGCCAGATAAATCGCCTTTGGCGGAGATCATATACAGGTAGGGGACGTCAATACAACAACAATTTAACCTTCATATATCTAACGACGTTCTCAGTCTACAAGCAAAAATTCAATCAAATAAATAATATTCAATTAGTTCCTTTAACGAGCCGGTTGAGTGAAAAAACTCAGTCGACCCATCACTGATATGTAGATTTTAAGACAAAATCAATATTTTGAGTCAGTGCGTGTTGCCAGTGATGACCTATGGCACTGAAACGTGGTCGCTCCCAATGGGCCTTATAAGGCTAAAAGTCATCCAAAAGGCAAAGGAGAGGAGCTTGGAGTCTCCCTACGTGATCGAATCAGAAATGAAGAGATCCGAAGGAGAACCAAGGTAACCGACATAGCCCGAAGAATTGAGAAACTTAAGTGGCAGTGGGCAGGGCACATTGCTCGCAGGACATGGCCGATGGGGCCGAAAAGTTCTGGAGTGGCGACCGCGTACCGGAAAACGTAGCGTGGGAAGGCCTCCCACAAGGTAGACCGATGACTTTGTGAGAGCCGCAGGAATCCGCTGGATGTGGGAAGCACAGAATCGGTCGAAGTGGCGGTGTTTAGGGGAGGCCTATGTCCAGCAGTGGACGTCTTTCGGCTGAAATGATGATGATGATAAATTTATCATATTTCACTTACCATAAAGTCGGAGTGTCCCCTCAATCTTGCCAAGCGAGTTGGTACTCACACAATTGTAAGTACCGATGTCACTCCTGGAGAACTGTCTGATGGTCAGCCACATCGTCACCTGGTAGGACTGCTTCTCTTCTGTTATTGTGTATTTAGGCCTGAAGCAAAGGGACATTATTAATACTTAGATAAGTTTGTAAGGGTTTTTTCTCTCCCTGTATGGTGTTTTCTGTATAGAAAAGGGAGGAAGCACACCAAAAAATTGGTTGTTTGTATAGTTGGTTTACGGACGACAGTTTAACGTGACAACGTCATAACAAAACATTGATGCGGCGCAAGCGTACAATGAGCGTAACGGGACAATGAGCGTAACGGGACATTTTCGTGCATGCAGCATGTTCATCGATTTATTAAACGTTGTCACGTCAAAAAAAAGTTACCAAAGATGGCTGCATAAGCTAGCCTACGTTAAATAGTTCATTCTGTAAATAGGATATCGGAATCACTATTACACATCATATTAAAAAATAAATATATTTAAAAAAATAAGTTAGATGGTGTCATACACACACATTTCCTATTTGACTACCCCTGAGAAGAAATGGCGAAACAAACTCACGGTAGATTATACCCCCTGCCAGGTTTGCGGGTTTGTCCGAAAGGGATACCGTAGCCCTGGCACTCAGGCAACTGAAGGAACATGGGTGGGTTTTAGTCAGTAAAAGTCCGACACGACCCCGCTCCGCCCAGAGAGGGAGAAGTTATTAAATAATTACCCACCAAAAAGAAAAGGGTAGATTATACCCGCGGCGCGTTAGTCTTCTTTTTGTGTTTCTTTTTATTCTTTTTTTACCCACCGCCATGGGATAGTTATGACAAGACTCCCATAAGGGACACTATGAGGTTGCATCCTCTTACACACTAACGGTGTTCATATCTCATATTCACAAGGTATTAATATTCTTTTACACAATTTTCCATTTAAACTTTTAATTATACACAACATGCTAGACCGTTAAGGCGCTAATTGACCATTTTTTATTAAAACTTCACCAGAAAATAGACTAGGTTTTATAATAATTTTCCAGAAAGAATGTTCTAACTATGCAGCTCTGATAACTGACATGATAATTTTGTTTCCCGTAACTACTTTCTAGTTAAACTGCAGCGTAAAGCCGGGTCCGCTGCGCCAATTTATCTAAGAAAACGGGTTAATAAAACATGTTATTATAACATGTTAGGAAAACAGCCAGTCCGCTGCGACTTTTGAGTAAACAATGTTTTTGTTAGAAAACCTCTTTTAAAAAATGAGTTCCGACGAGGCAGATGTGTATGCTATTCTCACATTAGTAGATAGAAATAGAAATACATTTTATAACCAATTGATGTAGTTTCAAGATAAGGTGGAAAGATCAATTAAATCACCAGCCAATAGGAGCCTCACAATAATGACAGCGTTTTCCATACATTTACAGATTATCTCGCTTCCAAAGTAACGTTTTACGTTATAAATATTTATGCACGGTAATTTGAAACACCATTATGACTGAACGTCGATACATTAAACGTAAAATGTATACGTGGGTTGTGTAAACAGGCCCACAGGGTGTTTTTATATAACACATTAAGAACTAAAAGTAACGTATTTTTTTAAACCGGCCAAGTGCGTGTCGGACCATGCACAACCAAGGGTTCCGTAGTCGAGATGAATTTATCCCAAAAAAACTTAACATTGTAGTTGAAAAATATGTTCTCCCATACAATATGAACGGAAGAATATGTTTTTCAACAGAAAATGTAAGTTGGTCGACTATTACTCGGTAACTTGTAAAGCCTACTTAGCTGTGATAGTTTTCCGTTTAACTTCGTTATATATACTACTGCTGTGAGTTTTTCACTTATCCAAATACAACCATTTATGTAGCTTGCAGTGGGGGGGGGACTTGACTTTAACAAAAATTAGCACTTTAAAGTTTAATATTACGCAAACGGATCCCTGAATCGAAAATTGGTTTTCACATACCTTAAATATTTTTGAACGGTCTATCCAACGATACCCCACACAATTGGATAGTAGAAAAAAAAAAACATTCCCAATTTACGTGTAGGGAAGGTACCCTTAAATAATCAAGATTTTATTTCACCACTTTGTCGGCGTAATTAATATGTATACCCATGCCAAATAACAGCTTTCTAGTACTAAGAGTCTCTATAGGCGAAACTATAAAGGAAGATACTATAGGGAAGATTTACCTAACAAATTTTTTTGGCGGCTTTAACGGCGGCTGTTCTACTCGTCCAATACAAATAATGTTTTTAGGATGCTATTGCGACTGCCTCCTTTTTGCAGTGCATCGGAAATGTTCGCGTTAAATCATACCGATGGATTCCATGCCATCATCCGCAAAAAACGGCCTCACTCCTGAGCAGAATAAGAGGCAGCCACAATAGTATCCTGAAGGCTGTGGCGGGAGACACTTCCTCCGCCATAATAAGGCAACTTGTGCGAAGACTTATACCATAGTTAGACCATTACCATTTCTTGTTGTGTCTAGATGTTGGGTGGTCTTCTCACAAATTCGTCTTTAGTTTAAGTTACTAACAATAGTGATTTAAGTGCAAACATGTTACTAACAATTTATGGATCTTTTGTGTTATCCGAAATGAAATGTTTTTTTTTTTATATAACTTTTTCTGGGGGCCATTGGACTGCCTAGTCATAGGTCGAGTTCGAACCCAAGTCACGCATCTCTGACTTTTCGGATTCATGAGCGTATTGTGTAATTATCACTTGCTTATAAAACGGTGAAGGAAAACATTGTGAGAAAACCGGCATGCTGAGAGATATTTCTCGACGGTATGTGTAGCTAAGACAGAGCCCCATGGGCGGCATAAACCCTCTGAAACCAGGTTAGTCACTAATTACACGAAAAGAAGATCTTGGGACACGGTAGTGCCTCCACCGACGAGCCGTTCCGTTGAACATTAAAAGACCAGAGACTTAATTCCTTATCATATGCCCATAGGACTGTCCGTGCGATGGCCGCGAAACAGCCAAGCCGTACAATTTGACCAAGATGTAAGGTTTGTAGAATTAGGTCTTGTAGAGTTAAGGACTTGGCTCAACATTACATGTGATAACTTTTTAACAGAGAAAGCATTATTTAAAATAAAATCTTGGTAACCTAATTTATATTAAATATTTTTGGTGGGTACTTATTTCGTAATATGTTGACAAAGAGGTTGACGGACAAACTGATAGAAAGAAGTTTTCGCTTATGGGTAAAGAAAGAAAGAAAGACAGAAAGAAAACTATTTTATTTGGGACATGCACAAGAAATACAAACACAAAAAAAAATGAGTATTTAAAACTAACAAAATTTACATTGTAAACAATAACAAAAGACATAATAGAAAAAGACCCGTGCGAGGCCAAAAAGGCCCCTATCTCAGCATAATGCTGCGATATTGCTGAGCATGGTTAAAGAGACTTTGAACCCTGAGTTTATTGCCATTTCTTCTCGGAGTTAGGTAGTCAGATAGGAAATGTCGACTCCATCTAGCTTATTATTATATTTTTTATATGACGTGTTAAAGTGATTCCGATATCTTATTTATGGAATAAAAAAAAAAACATTTAATTTCATTTCACCGCGTTTATATTGAGAGTTGCTCTTACCTAAATACAGCGCTGCATGGTTTACATTTGACAGCCAATTGACATGCTTTAGGTACGTTATCAATTGAACCAAATAATTGAATCAGTGTTTGTGATTCCTGCGTATTGAGTGAAGGCAAACACGGTTGTAGGAATAAATAAATAATTTCAAATGTACGTGAAATAAAGCGATTGGAATAAATATATTCATTTATTCCGGGACCCGAAATCAGTTTGCCTGTCAAGGAAGATAAGCAGCTTTCTGGGGTCAAAATAATTGTTGCTTTTAACATCTATACTTTACTTTAAATCTGCGCTACCCAGGTGCTAGGTGTAGCATTGTGAGGGATCTGAACGGGAAATGGTCGAGGGATGCAAAATATTTCACAGCTAGCAGCTGCCCACGGCATCACCCGCGTGGTATTTTCTAAAATAAAAGTATCAGCTATCTGCCAATGAAAGTCCCATCAAAATCGGTTCCGGACGATAGCCGGAACAAACATACAGACTGACAAAGAGACAAAAATTTCATTTTTTTATTTTTTATTATAAGATATGTACCAATCAATCTGCCTAGCCTTTTCCCAACTATGTTGGGGTCGGCTTCCAGTCTAACCGGATGCAGCTGAATACCAGTATTTTACATGGAGCGACTGCCTATCTGACTCCCACAACCCAGTAACTGGGTAACACGATACCCCTTGGTAAGACTGACTGTCAGACTTTTGGGCTTCTGACGACCCGTAACGACTGTCAAAGATCCACGAATGTCAGCCGGGACCAACAGCTTAACGTGCTTTCCGAGGCATGGAGGAGTCTCGGTATGTAAAGATGGTCACCCATCCACGGATCAACCCCGGCAAGCGTAGCTTAACCTGACGGATCGACCCGTGCGGCTATTATTACTTAGCCACGAGCTCCTCAATATATAAGGTATATATACCATCAAATGCATTTAGTAAAAACCTTACAAACGGACATTTCAATATTATTTATTTGTTTTGTTAGTTACCTACTAAGCCTAGCACTTAAAAATATGGTTAAACACTAGTTTTCTAAGAGACAACCATTTCGACATCCACACATGCTTAGCTAGCAGAAGCTAAGCATATGTTCCCGGACCCTCAGGATTCTGTGTGCCCCAACCTAGGGTGAATTCCTTATTAATTTGTTATTTATACCAGACCCTCTGCGCTAGATAGCCAATGTTAATATCAGCACCTATGTAGTATCTACTAGACGTACTAAAGGGTGCCATCCGCACTTGGTTGATATCCCGTCCAGTCATACTCAGCGCATCTCCTCCACACTTATCATGCGCACAGCCAAAATGTGGAATTCTCTGCCAGCGTCTGTTTTCCCTTCCACATATTACCCGTCTGCCTTCACAGCAAGAGTAAACAGGTATCTTCTGGGCACGCCCGTTCCATCATATACCTCATCTATCGCTTTCTATCAGGCGCAATCGAGGTCAAGAGCAGGGCCAAACAGTAATAAAAAAAATAAAAAAAACTGATTTCGCGATTGTCAATGTCGGACCATGTGACTGTGGGTTATCAGAATCAGAATCAGAATGCTTTATTTGTAAACATAGGTCAAATTATAATTAATTACGTGTGCGAGAGGTTACAGATTGGTAGATCCTCTATGTTTTGCACAGAGGCGGTATCTAGGGCACAGGAGACTGAAATATGCAATATGTATTGCTGTTACCAAACCGAAACACCAGTCATTGGACTACACACTTATAAAAGGCTCTACTAACGACCATAAGCATGGGATAGTATGCTATCAGTCAAGTCGAAATGCTCAGTTTCTTCAATGTTGAAGAAAACTTAAATTAGAAACTTTTTTTTAACTATTGTGTAGGAAGAGTTTGACAAGAGATCAACTTAAAACTCGTAATTCAAAAACCATATACAGGGTTATTTTAAATTGGCTAGCGAAACTCCGCAGACGCAATGGATAGTTAATCTAGTTTCAAAATGTTTTTTTTTTTTGGAAGGTTCTTACCGCTGTTGTTACTTATAAACGCTGTTGTTACTTGTTGCTGTTAAGTATACTGGAGAAGAATATAAAAATTCGCGTTCAAACTCAAACTCAAATCATTTATTTCAATTAAACCATTTACAGGCACTTTTGAATTGTCAAGGAGTCGGTCAGTAAGAAAAATGAAACTACATGCCCATTCCAAAGCGTAGTAGGTACCTATGGAGAAGTACGGGCAAGAAACTCCATGGACAATCTTTTAAATTAAATTGTTTCAAAAAAAATTGTTACATCTATAATGTTTAATTTATAACTAAATGTGAGAACGATGTAAAAATAAAAAATAAAAACTTCCTCCATGGCGTTACCGTTCTTGACATTTTAGTATAAATAAACCCAGCACATAATAAGAGCATCCTTACCCATCTAGTAGCATCTCCCCTCTATTCTTGATCCAGTAGTTGATGGTATTCGGATGTGCCTCCACATAGCACTTTAGTTTGACGTCGGTGCCCAATGGAGCACCCAGCAACTGATTTGGCACTTTCACTGTAGGTGCGACTGTTAAAAAAGAAATAAATGTTAACTTGGGATACAGTTTCTATAATAATATAATTTTCAAACATGATTCGAAAGACACGTGCGCCATCTATTATCATAAGAACGTTATTGTTGTTTTTCTCGGGAACAATATTTTTCTCGGGATGAAAGTTAACCTATGTCCGTTTCTGTACACCGGACAACGTATATGCAAAATTTCAGGATGATCGGTTCAATGGTTTAGGCGTGGTAAAGTAACAAACAAACAAACTTTCCCATTTATAATATTAGTCAGGATAATTCAGTCGTGTGTGTAGTGTAATGTAGTATTTCGATGAAAAAACATATTGATAACACGAGGTTTTGGTTGAGCATAATTATGATTTAGAAACTAGTCGTTATTCTTTATTATATGTGTGAAAACTGCACTGTGAAAATCACAATGATTGCACAGGTTTTTATAAATAGGTACAGACGTCTCAGCGTGTTTATAACAATCTAAATTGTGTCAGTCCAATTATAATACTCTCTCTGTCTTCATCATAACGTAATTCAACTTTATAAGCATAGTACAAAAACACACGTTTCATTTCTTGTAGACAATGAGAGCGACCAAGTACACACGTTCTGACAATCAGATCTTTCTTATAAACATACAACGAGGACTTTGTTAAGGCAACAGCTGTTTGCAGCAAGACATTCGTTCCAAAGAAGTTCTAAGCTCAATATATTTTGAGACGATTTTCTAGACACTTATGATTCCCTAGTAGTTGCTTACAATTATTTATTTATACACCGTGGCATTTTAGTCGTCTTACAAAGACAGCCCACTTCGTGTATCCAATGACTATTATGATCAGTAAAAAAAAAAAAAATTTTTTGAACTTCTGAATTTTTATTTTATTTTTATTAATTATGACTCATGACATAGTTCAAAGCACCCTGTTACGAGTGCAGTCCGGGCTTTGTGATACAAGGGCGCCGCAGAATGGATTTAGATTAGTTGCAATAGTAAGAAACACATTTTTGCGTTAGGGTGAATGAACTCTGATAAAGATGTCACCGCTCCATTCCGCGGCGCCCTTGTAACACAAGGCTCGGACTGCACTCGTAACAGGGTGTTTTAAACTATGTCATGCGTCATAATTAATAAAATTAAAAAAATAAAAAATTCAAATGACAAAAAGACATTTTTTTTTTTACATGAATGATTAGTAGTCATTCGATACATGAAGTGGGCTGTCTTTGTAAGACGACTAAAATGCCACAGTGTATATTTAACAATTTATGAACACACATATAAACAGACAAGAAGAAAGGAACAGAAAAATACGTACAAAGGTAATGCTTATTTCTAATGAAATCTCTTCCAGCATACCTGTGTTAGGATATAGAGATGTGAATAGAATTATGTGTTATTTTGAGGTAATTATTCCACTTAGAGTACCAATTTAAACTACACTTGGACGAATGGCATCTTAGTTATTCAACATTTTGTCGGGTGCCATTCATGGAACAGTTTACAAATATTGATTTTATTCCACACACAGCACCATCGTAGAAGTCGTAGAAGCAGGATAGCATGTTCCTTCTTTACGAAAGTATCGTGAATACTTTGATTTAATTTAAAAAAAAAGTATTATTTTAATGCCAAAGTACAATAATTATCCACTGTGGCAACACTGTCAAAGTACAAATCCATACAAATATTATAAATGTGAAATATAAACCGTGAACCGATCCTTATGAAATTTTGCGTGGGATATGTCGCTACTTTTTATGCGATAACCGATATCCACGCCGTCGGAGCCGCGGGCAAAAGCTAGTTATTAATATTGTTACAAACTTTTAAATGTCTTTTCATTTTGGCAACTGAATGTATTATTTTACTTCGGCAACACTTAGTTTTTTTAAATATTAATAATTTGTACTTTGACGGTGTTGCAACAATGGATGAAATGAGAAATCACGACACTCGGCCATCCGACAGCGTGCTAATTCCGAAGCACGCAATGATCACGATAAAAGGTAGATACATAACTTATGCGGCATGACGTTGGCTAATGGCTAATTTACATTTGCATAAGTTAAGTAGCTCTACAGCAGTGACGATTATGTAGAAAAAATTAAACCAAGTTCTGTTTTTTCGGCGAGTCTGGTGCAGGTGTCACGCGCGTCTTGCTCGCCCCGACTTGACGTCTATCAGTGGAACTTTTCGAACTAAACTCAGTACTTTATTTAGAGCGAGTGGGCAAGAGATGCAATAAAAACATAAACATCGGATGGAATCTAACTTCTCTAGGAACAACAACAAAACAAACCTTGTGAAAATATAATGTTTTAGCAAAATAAATAAACAGCTATTTCAAAGCAATTACAGCGTCCGAATAAATATCCACTTTTGAAAAGTTCACGGCGAACCAAAGTCGATGTTTTCCTTTGGCCCTCAGATTTTCCGGGAGTTTTAATATGAACAGATGATAGAGGTCAGCTACCTTGTGATTTTAGCTTTCAAGAGTCTACAATTTCTTCAGGAGAATTTCTACATGAAAAGAACTTACACCACCAGACGCTCAGCACTTTTTTTTTCTGCGCCATTTTCTATAAAGGCATCATTTTCCGACAAAGAACCAAAACTTTTTTAACGTCTGCAACTAAAAGATAATTCTCGGGCCCTGTCTTTTCATTATAACTGATTAAAATTCATAGAATATGATTAAATCTCTAGTTTTATACTTGTTTGAAATTTTAATACAACTTTACTAAGCCGCTGTTGACTGCAGTTAATCTTATGCCGTCAAAACTTCTTTCACTTTACAGTTTTAAGATTATGAATATTTTCTTATGTTTAGAAGAACTGATCTTCTGCTTACTGGTGTAATATGAAATTCGTTCAGAAATAAAAATCATCATTAAAAAAAATGTTGGTTGTCTGTAAAGTTGGTTTACGCACGATAGTTTAACGTGACAACGTCATAACAAGACATTGATACGGCGCAAACGTACAATGAGCGTAACGGGATGATGAGCGTAATGGGACAATGAGCGTAACGGGACAATGAGTCATTATTTTTCGTGCATGCAGCCGGCGTTCATCGATTTATTAGACGTTGTCACGTCAAAAGTAACAGGAACCACAAAAATTGGCTTACTAGTCGTTTCGCAATAAAATTGAAAGAATCGAATCACTCTACAAACGGACTGGTAGGTCAGGAAATGAGAAAAAGTAGCTGAACTAATTAGGTAAAACAGCCTGTTTAAGATAAACAGGAGAAATGTCTGATAAACGGTATGCCACTTCACGGGCACCCAAACTCTATGAAACAAAACACACTGCTCGTGCTTGATCCCAGAAAATCGGCTAAGTGCGTGTTGGACCATACACAATGAAAGTTTGAACACACAATATTAAGAGATTTACTATGTTATTTTAAGACTATAGATATCTTATATAGGTACCCCATTTATTATAACATTAGACAACTAACTGTTCTCACCCTTTGGTTATTTCAATGTAAACGTTTAATAAACTCCGTTATTTCACGATAAATACAAAGCACTGTAATCTGTTTACCATTTACATTAAAAAATAACTCTAAAGTGCAGTAATTTCAACAATATTACACAATAACTGTCGTTATTTAGCCGTTATTTGTCTAAAGTTATAGTAAATGGAGTATAGGTTTTCCTGTTATCTGTAAGTAAAGAACTATTTATTATGTTATTATTATTTTATTTTTAATTATAAGCATTTTTAGGAGTTTCGGAGATAAAGGGGAGAAAGGCAAATTTTCATATATTTTCTTAAATTATTTTAAAAGTATATATTTAAAAATTATAAAAAAAAAAAATGTTTCTGAAATTCTTACAATAAGCCCTTTCATTTGATATGTCACAGGCTATCAGTCTATATCACAATTTGCAACTTTACTTTTACTATTTTGCCCCCCAAAAGTGATCCCCATATTCAAAATTCTTTTATTTACGTTTCACGTATTTGATGTGACAGACGGACAGACATACACACGAGTAATTATAAGGTTTCCTTTTTTCCCCTATAAGCGTATGGAGGCAGAACTCTCAAGGCTCAACTCAATCACAACGCTAACGTCTTCTACTATTTCCTCACCTGCCTGTGCCAAAAGTAACCGATGAAATTGTTAACAAGCCCTTTTTAGGTTAAATTCACACGCAATCATTCACTAAAAGGAATTTGTAACACATTCATCGGTATTATTAATCTGTTTTTTTTTATGAACATTTATTTATAATATTTATTAAAATATGATATCCTAACTAAAAGAAATAGAAACAAAAAAATATCGTCGAAAAAATCATCTGTATTTGATTAAAACTTTGTATCTCACCACTTCTTCTAAAAATTACTGTTTTAATGACAGTATTTTTAATTGATAAATCATTGAAAAATATTAAGGTTATTTTATCATCAGCCTATAGCAGTCCACTGCTGGACATAGGCCTCTCCAATTGCACGCCATTCAGCTCGATTCTCGGCAACTCTCATCCAGCTGCTACCAGCCACCCTGCGAAGATCGTCGCTCCACCTAGCCTGAGGGCATCCTACCTTACGTTTGCCAATTCGCGGTCTCCACTCAAGAACACGTCTACCCCAACGGTCATCGGTTCTACGGCTAATATGGCCGGCCCATTGCCACTTCAGCTTGCTTATTCTGTGAGCTATGTCGACAACTTTGGTTCTCTACCGAATCACCTCGTTCCGGATTCGATCTCTCAGAGAAGCTCCAAGCATAGCCCGTTCCATAGCTTGCTGAGCGACATTGAATTTATGGACCAGCAGTACCGTGAGTGTCCACGTTTCGGCTCCGTAAGTCATAACAGGCAGGACGCACTGATTGAAGACCTTGGTCTTTAGGCTCTGTGGAATACGCGACGAGAAGACTCGACGAAGGTTATTTAATTAAACTCAATTGTCAAATGAAGAACATCTTTAAAGTGGCTTAAAATTTGAATTTTGGGTTGAAGTATTCAAATAATCAAATCCAAGCAATCAATTTGTGAGTGGCGTTATTAATTGGCATTCACGGTTACATTTTCTGATCTATTTGTTCACATTTTAATCGGATTGAGTCTGTCATCTACACCTTCAAACACAATTTCACAAACACTGTTTACGAAAACAATACCTACACAATGACCCAATACATCCTTTGTTATTAACATAATTCCATCGTAATATTATTATGTAATTATATCATACGCCATGATAATCATTAAATAAGCAGTATGTCAAAACGTCAAACAAATAGTTTTAAGACAGCTGCGACCACAGATTACTCTAAGCCGGCGGCGCGTACGTCGCTGCTGACGGAACGGAACGTTGCTATTTTAAATATTATTTTTAAATAAACATTTAGAATTAAGTATTGTGTATTTATTTTGTTTTTTATCCTGTATATCTCAATAGAAAAATTTTCACGCCGACATTAAAGGCGTAATAAGAGATCGATATAATTTATTTTAAGAACTTTCTGTACCTTATAAATTATGTAAATAAAATATGATTTTGATTTAATTTTTTATCTGTATGCTACACCGGTCGACGTTATCACGTCAACGCCGGCTGTCGCTGAAAACCAGCGCTGGGGCTGGGTCTCACATAGGGTCGCAGCATTATGCTGAGCGATGGTCGTTTTGCGTGGATGTGGCGCTTGTTTTCCCCCAACTTATTCTCTTTTTTGAGTTTGTGTTCTTTCTTTGTGTCATGTTTACCGCAAATAAACGTATTTATTACTTCTTTATTTCTAGATACTTTTGAAACAGACATATAAAACTATTGGTACTAAAAACAAAAGAACTCAAAAATATAAAATAGAAAGATAAAATCTTGCATCTATTCAGCAGGAACCGTTCGCTGCAAAGTCACGTTTCCTGGTTACTGCTACATAGAGGGACTTGTATCATTTTGGATGCTGTCCAAATTCGTGACGGGAGCAACCCTGAACGGATTATATTATTCAAAGTGACAAACAAACTGATGGGGGCATTTATATTGGTTTTTGGGGGGAAGGGGGGCGTTGATAGTTTTGGTTGTTTGGCTAAAGGATATATATCTATAATGGGTACACGGTAATGTCGTTGAGTTTTTGTGAAACAGCGTCATGGATCTATCTTTTTAACTTTCCAATGGTGCTTACTTATAAGGATATGAAATAGTGCGAAAAACTTAAAAGTTTAGCCAACAGTTCCTTTCTCTGATTTTTGACCGATTGTTATTAGCAAGTCGTTATCCCTACGATAGCCCAATTCATGAAGCGCATTTCAAAGCGCTTCTTCGATTCCGCAGCCACCCATCGCAGCACTCTAGTTGTGAAGGCCGCCAATTATACCCCCTCTCGCATCAGTAAGACCCGCCGTCCAAGGCACAACGTCCAGGTGAGCAGTAGGGAAACGAGTACAGTTCGAAGAAGAATACACAATACACGACCGTCATTCCGACCACGCCGCCAAGGCCCATCGCGAAATCCCCGACTAAATAGTCCTCCCCGACCCTTGCTCGTAAGCGAAGCGCCAGCCCGCGCTATAGTTGAGCCTGTCACGTTAAATTCCCGATAATAATCATAACCCTGATTTTGTCCAGCCTTCCTCCCTCCGACTCTGTCCTAAGCCGAGGTTCGTACTCCACAGGGGGTGCCCTTAGCGCGCAGTCATTTAGTTTATAAGCTTTTACGCCCTGGCTGGAGGCATTAAGTTTCGTGAGGAGCTTAAGGCAACCACAGGAAAGATCGGTTAAAGAGTCTCAACCTCCCAAGGTTAACTTTGAGATGCCCTAGCAAAAAAAAAAATGCAAGTCGTTTGCCAAACAATGTGATTATACTCGTCTTTACCAACACTTTTTGAAGCGATCTGTAGGAAGCTTCATATTTAGCCTCAGCAATTATATTGTTCATATTAGTTCGTATGCTAAACACGTATGAAAGGTAACCACTGAAGTTTCAAACGTTTTATCAGCGTCAGTCTCTTTTTGATTGTTTGAAGCTCGACTTTTCTATAACAAAATCGTGGAAAACAGTGAAATCCGAAGTTATCTCTGAAACTATTCCAGCAGATTCGTTACATATCTGACTGTTGCCGTTTGTAAGTGGATTTTCAGAGTATTCGCTTAGGTTTAAACTATCAACAACCTCATAATATTCTATGTTTCACATTCCCATTGTTGGGCTTAATGGCTAGATCTATAATAAAATAAAAAACAAAATAAATTTAATTCAGGCAAAACCCATATTACATAAAATTGCAAAATAATAGATCAGAATAGAATATAATGTCAAATGGAATTATTTTAATACAAACGGATGAGTAGGTACAAATTATAAAGGTCACCGATTTAGAGATAAAATAAAATGTCAAATGGAATTAAAATAAAACGAATGTGTATGTGTGAGTACAAATTATAAGGGTCACATAATTGAAATAAAAATAAAACGTCAAATATGGGTCACAACATTAAAATTAAAACAAAATGTCTTTGGGGTCAAATAATTAAATCAAATAAAAATATCAAATTTTATACAATGTACACTGAAAAAAATGTTTCTTATTCATAACCAAACTTTCGTCAACAAGTAACACAAAAAAGTGACCACATAACTTTATGCAACATGTAACCAAAACCTGTGCTCGCTGTTGTATATCACTTTTATTAAATCAAGTTAACTTTTATAAAGTCTTGTCAAACTTTGATTATTCCTGAAATAGCCAAAGTACATAGTTAGGCTAAATATTTTTTTCAGTGTAACTTATTTTTGAATTGCCCCTCGTAACGTATTCAGCTGTAACGTCCCCACTGGTAGGACTAGACCTGATCTCTGTGAGAGGGCAAATCACCATAGATACGGCTGATAGACAGAGAGATTAGTGGACGCCTCGTTTTAAGACCATCAGTATTGAAACAAATTGAACACCTCGTCTTATTTATTCATCTATTTTCCATTACAAGTCACTGTGGCTTCATTCCTTCCTTATCACGGTATTAGAAATAGTTAAAAGTAATTAATTATTAATACTCACAGTTAACATTAAGTATGATTCTTTTACTGACGGCGGGCGGCACATCGTTGGCTGCGATGCACAGGAACGCGCCCATCTGTCGACGATCCACGCGCCACAGGGGGAGAGAACTGCCCGTGTAGCTCTCAACTATAAGAAAAAAAAAAGAGAAAATATATAAATGCTATACTAATAATAAAAACATTTAAAACAAGTTAAAGGTTAGCTGATTCACATCTGCAAGGCGCCACAGGGGGAGAGAACTGTAGTGCTATTCTGTAAAAATCTCACGGTGTAAACTTAGGTGAAGGGAGTTTGAAGTGACCTGTAAATTCACCTGATGCTTGAGATTGACACTATTGACTGCTCGCTCCACGCTGACTTCACCTTAGTTTTCACGGTGAGATGGTTACAGAATAGCACTGCTTCCCGTGTAGCTCTTAACTAGACGAGAAAAAAATACAAAACGATAATAAAAACAACACAAACAAACACTTTGGGGGTATTTTATAAGCGTTGCGTAGAGTTAACTTATGATTACATACATCGTACATAAACTCAAGCTTCCTTCCCATGGGGGCAGGCAGAAACTATAGAACGCCACCTGCTACGCTCCTTATATACTCCTTTTGCTTCGATTACGTTCATACATCTGGTCATACACGCACACCGGTTGCAAGTACTACGCACCTGACTTTTCTGAAGAACATCACCAATTAGTTCCACTATACGTCCTCCTAGGGCGTCCCCTCCCGGCTTTTCCACTCAAATCTGCCTTGTAATACCTTTTGTTAATCGCCTTTCATTCAACCAACTTATAATTAACGTCTGCTTAGCCATACATTCTTTGTCATCCAAACGTCCCTTAACTTAAAGCAATGTTTATGAATAAACCCTTCCATATACATATAAGGTGTATCTATTCAAACACGAAATATTTTAAAAGATACACCTATAGGTGGTAAAGAAGCCATGGAAAAGATTTTTTTTTAATATGAGTATATTATTTAAAAAATAAACTAAACTCACTTGTGTGAGTTTAGTTTATTTTTTAAATAATATACTAAACTACTATAGGGTGTATGTTTGTATGGTTGTCCATACAAACATACACCCTATATATAACAGACAATTATTATAAATAAGAAGGAACCTTGGTAGTTTCGAATTTCCACCTTCAAACTTATCATTATACGAATTTTGGGTTTAATTTTGCTATGGATTTTTATTTTTATTTTTGAGGAGTGCATTACAATCTCTAACTGTGAGGTTCAACATAGATGTTTAGGTATATTTGACTTTATTTTTTTATGATAAATGATTTTATAGCTTAGTAGACATTGGAATTATTCAAGAAATTACCTGTAGTCGTATGGACTTATTCGCGATATGCCTCATAAGTAGGTTTGTACAAACACTTTTTCAAACCTACTTACAGAAAGGTCATATTTTAAAAACTAGATGAGGTCGGCGTTTCCTGACTACTCTGAGAAGAAGGGCTGAAACTCAGAGGTCACAGTCTCATTTAAAGTCCCGACATAATCTTGGTCAAATCATGTGAAGACCATGTAGACTGGTGTCTGAAATGGTCTTTCGAGGATGGAACCACACAGATTGAGTGGACCTGTCCATTCAGTGCACGCATTTGTCAGTAATCGTGTAGCTCAACTCCGAACTTAAGGAGCTCAACGATTCGACGAACAATACCAAAGAAAGGACATTTGGGTAGGCCGCACCATGATTAAAACTGAGAAAATAAAATTGTTGTACACATTGGGTCATTGGACCCAATGTGTAATATTACATATCAGTCTAGTATCATAAATAGTACATAATATATATTTTTAGGCTTTATTTAAATATATGTTATATTTAATATTTTAGTTTAAGACTTCGCATAGGTATTTATTAATTTTTTTCTTTTTGTTTTTACACACTATTGCCGAAATATCGGGAACTCAGAACAATGAATAAACATGGTAAATATCCCGCTTATGTTAATAATAATATTACACACTATTGTCTACATTTTTTTTTTCATTTCTCCTTTCACAGATCTGCTGGAAGAAATTTCTTAAGAAATAAGCAGTACCTTTGTACTGAAATTATAATTATGTCGAATCTCTATGTATTTGTGTGTGTATGTATGTATGTAACTATGTGTACATAAATAATAAAATAAATAAATAAATACCAATAAGCACTAATCAGATCACAGATAAAAATTGCAATTAATGCTATTCACACGAATACCCCAGATTACAGCATAACCTCTGGTCGTTAATCATAATAGCCTACAGGAAAGACCTAAATTCTGTAATGGAGGCTTAACGTTTATAACCACACGGAAGTCGTAGCTGTTAACCAGGGGAAATAATCGTGGTTATGAAACCGATACTAATTCTCTGACTATTTAGGTACAACTTTAGTATTGTTATGTATTTTACAACTTGTTAGCTATTTTGATTTGAGTAAATACCGACATAAACTTTATTTAATGACCTTTAGGTAAAGGTCGATTTTCATCTATTTTCTTAAATTAATAGTAGGTACATTACTTATCAAGGGCTGTAAAAGAAAGAAAGCCCGAAATCGCAGATATTTGTGACGCGAGCCGCAGTCGAGGGTTGTAAATATGCGATAGAGGGCTTTCTTTTTTACTGCCCGTGGTGAGTACACAATTTTACGTCTTCACCTGGCCACAATGGGAGTTTTACTGTACGCGTAGCGTGCGGTAAAACTCACATTATGGCCAGGTGTGACGTAAAACTAATTATTTTAAAATTAACAAAAAAAAAAATACCTGTAAAGTGCCCGTGTGGTGCCGGCCATAAAGAATAGCACCACCCCATTTCATCCCGTGGGTGTCGTAAAAGGCGACTAAGGGACTTACGAGAGAATGGGCAGCAGCGTTTTCTATGCATTTTTAACACCATACTGCGATCGCCAACCCGCCTGCCAAGCGTGTCGATTATGGGACCCCCCCTAAATGACAAGCACAAATAAAGAATGGCCCCTAGTGACGGTGCTTGGGGGAGGCCTATGTCCAGCAATGGACATCTTTCGGCTGAAATAATGATGATGATGATGAAATTTTTACAATTCATTTTATATAAAATCACACGGTAAAGTTTGCAAAACATTTTTTTTTTATTCACCCCCCTAAAGTGTCCCCCATATTCAAAATTTATTTATTTACGCTACATTACGCTATACTGTTTGGGTCACCGAAGTTCATATGTGTACTCAATTTCAACTTAATCGGTCCAATATATTGGGAGCAAATTGGCTGTGACAGACGGAGAGACACACGAGTGATCCTATATGAATTCCATATTTTTTTTCCTCACACGTGCAAGCACGTGGAAACACGTACCTCTGTAACAAATTAACACTAAAAGCCTTCTTTGATGATCAATATTATAGTAATTATCACCACGGCAGCGTTAGTTATACTCATAACTTAAGTAGGTTACACGCAAGCGTAGAACGTCAGCTCTACAAGCAGCAATGAATAGAAAAACAGAAATATTAAATAGAAGAAAATTTATTTTTGCTTTTAAGGTTTTGCTTAGCAAACAATATCAGTGAAGTTACTGCTGACAGGTATGTCGTGAAAGTATTTCTGGCCTACTTTATTTTATAGAAAACCTGTGAGGTTATTGTTTATGACACTTACAGTAGCAATGGATTTCATTTTGACGGCTCAAAAACATTCATTGCGTTATTTACGTAGGTGAGTAGTATTTTTTTTTTTTCGAACGTGAAGCTATGGATTAGCAATATCCTTCAAAATCATTCAGATTGTGATTGAAAGTGTGTTAAGCAATTAAGGTGCTGTTTATATTATAAAAACTTTACTAAGAATTATTAGCATACTAGCTTTTTGTATGTCGGTTATCGTGTAAAGTAGCCTATGTCCTTTTCCATATCCTAGGCTATATCTCTACCCTGCCAGAGTTGCGGGTTTGTCCAAAAGGGATACCGTGGCCCTGGTACACAGGCAACTGAAGGAACACGGGTGGGTTTTAGTCAGTAAAAGTCTGACACGCCCTCCCGCTCCGCCCAGAGCGAGATAATTACCCGCCCAAATAAAAAAGGCTATATTTCTGCCAAATTTCATGACGAGTTACTTTCCACATTTATAATATTAATATGGATTATTGAAACAAATTTCAGTCTGGTTTTTCTTCCTCGAAGATTCTTATTGTTTAAATAATAGCCTAGATTAAAAAAAAAAACATCAGGATCTGATAAAAATAGTGGCGGTGAAAGTATACAGGCTGATAGTGTTATAAGAATGATGATGATGATACTTAATCATATTATTATTATTATTATCAGCCGGTGCAAACATTAAACAACAACATAATTATTCTCATTCCTTTACCAAAAAAAAAGTAAGAAAAAATTTAAAAAAGGCGTATTTGTCACAAGTGCATACAAAAATATAACTAACTCGAGTAGATATAAGTTTTTAAACTGTCATGGCCACTAATATTCTTATTAACATAAACGGGATATTTACCATGTTTATTAATTGTTCTGAGTTCCCGATATTTCGGCGCTGTTGTAAGCACCTTGATCACGGATAAACTGAAGTCACTGCGTGGGGGTGTTTATGAGCAGACAAAACGGTCTACCCTCTTTCTTGTTCGTTTTTTGCACTCAGTACCGCTACCACTGTCACTCGTGTCGTTTTGTCTGCTCATAAACACCCACCCGCAGTGACTTCAGTTTATCCGTGATCATGGTGCTTGCAACAGCGCCGAAATATCGGGAACCCAGAACAATTAATAAACATGGTAAATATCCCGTTTATGTTAATAATAACTCGAGTAGGTAGGTAAATACGAGTAGCAAAATAGAACAAAATAGATCTACATTATAACCACGACCACAAAACCGAAATAGTCGGCAGCTGCACGTCATGACTATGACA
The DNA here is from genome assembly GCA_947523025.1 of Dryobota labecula. Lineage (NCBI taxonomy): Eukaryota > Metazoa > Arthropoda > Insecta > Lepidoptera > Noctuidae > Dryobota > Dryobota labecula. The sequence goes on along the minus strand of OX383295.1, from coordinate 20,597,719 downwards.
AGGCTTCCACTCAGCGTGCTGCTGGTGCGGGGAGCCACAGCTCAGCGCTGATTTTCAGTGGTTACCCGAAAAAGACGTACGGAAACCAAGTCAGGCATAATGAATGTACCTAAAAGGTTGGTAGTAATGATAGAGCGTGACAACCTACGGCCTAGATTATATTTTTCGTGGTATATTCGACTCTCCTAAGTCTCAAGTCATTCAGCAGAATATCAGCGTCAGGTATATTTGCCTGACACATGCTGGGCTGGAGGAGCTCGTGGCTAAGTAATAACAGCCGCACGGGTGGATCCGTCAGGTTAAGCTACGCTTGCCGGGGTTGGTCAGTGGATGGGTGACCATCTTTACATACCGAGACTCCTCCGTGCCTCGGAAAGCACGCTAAGCCGTTGGTCCCGGCTGTCATTCGTGGATCTTTGACAGTCGTTAAGGGTCGTCAGAAGCCCAAAAAGTCTGACAACCAGTCCAACCAAGAGGTATCGTGTTACCCAGTTACTGGGTTGTGGAGGTCAGATAGGCAGTCGCTCCATGTAAAATACTGGTATTCAGCTGCATCCGGTTAGACTGGAAGCCGACCCCAACATAGTTGGGAAAAGGCTAGGCAGATTGATTGACATGCTGAGCTGGACTCCCATTTGGTGCAACCTTGAGACGCACACCGCACCATATACATTTGTTATCTGATTGAATTATGTCATTATATCACACTATTTCTTTATTTATGTTTTTCTTTTTGCATATTGGCACCTTGTTTTTATAATATTCATGTAATTTTATGGTGTATCTATTTATACACGAAATATTTTAATCCTGCATATGCCGAACGTAGATCTACGCGAGACACAATGGGTTTTTATTTGTGTCTCTTTTTACGACATACGAGAGGTTAAGAGATACATTTATATAGGTGGTAAAGAAGCCATGGAAACGATTTTTTTTATTACTAAGTACATTATTAAAAAAAAAAAAAAATTACTTGATATGATGATTTTTTATCAAAATGCACCGTGCTCGCGCCGCCACCGTCGCCGCGACCGGGCAGGTCATTCATAGAATAAGTAAGTAAAGGTTTTTTGTAAAATGTCTCAAGCAATTTTAAAATTATAATAATTACGTAAATATAAAAACAGTAAGATAAAAAAAAAATTGCTATGGCTTTTTTACCACCTATAGATGTTTATCTTAAAATATTTCGTATATTAATAGATACACCTTATATAATAATGACTATTTAATTAACTACATAAAAAGCAACAGCAGTTTTCTCACAAATTTAAAATTCCACGAATTCTTTTACTTTAATACTTCCTGCCACCCTCAAGTGATATTTACTTAACCTACGCATGACACTCCTACTCGTAAATGGAGAACAAACATTTTAGTATTCCAAATAAATTCCTCATAAAACAAAACGTTTATTTTAGAGTTAGCCAAAGTAAACGGAGGGAAATGACTTAATATGCTGTTAGGCTCGCGTGACTGTTACACGTCATTCCCAAAATATACCAGTACCGTATCGAAATACAACCATTAGTTCAAGCTTTAATGTTAAATGATTATTTATAAGTATGCAAAGAATTGAAAAGTGGGCTGACAAAGTGACTTATTACCCCCAAGGCATAATCTGGTTTTATATACAGTATAAATATTTTGTATGTGTGGTCATATTTAATGGTGAGACAGATCATCAAACTGAAAAACTTTCTCCATGGGACCAACAATCGCGAAAAATTATCAACTGCCACACAAAATGAAAAACAAAATAAAATAATGCTGTGGAAATGCGTTTCTTGTGAAGCATGTGTGGCGTGACTATGAATTTTATTTGTCATAGCAGCCCGTCCCGGCTTCGCACGGGGTAGACAATTATTTATTTTTGGAAATTTGGATATAAAACACTTTTTTTCACAAATATTTTTATTTATTAAAAAATTATTATTAGACATTATGATGTTCTTCAACATTGTTGTACATTATTTTGTTCTATCGCTAATAGTTTCGGCAGCGCATTCGACGAAAGACATTTTAAGACTCATTTTTCTACACCTTCGGTTACATTGTTCAAATTTTACCAAGGATCCTTAATTTTTTTCAAAATGAAATGTAACCTATGTCAAATTGGAAGAATGTAGCATTCTATTGGTGAAAGAATTTTTTAAATCGGCCCAGTACTTTTTGAGCCTATTCATTACAAACATACAAAAATAGGTACAAATCTTTCCTCTTTATAATATTATTATATTATGTAGATGTAGATAATCGCCACGCTTGGCAGGCGGGTTGGCGATCACAGTACGGTATCAAAAATGCATAAAGAACGCTGCTGCACATTGAAATGGTTTCTAAATTTATCTCATCCTTCTGGAAGATTACCACGTTGGGCGTCAGATTGTAACGTTACATTTTTCCGGAAGGGGAAAAATGTAAGGTCAGAGGAAGAACTACCACCTACCTATCATCAGGACTGGAGGAGTCCCGGCTGACGAAGAAAATAAACAAGTTAAGAGTAAACATTTTTAATAAATAAAAACCATTAGATATCATATTAGGTTTATCAGGCCCTACCGAATGGGTACTGGAGGGTCCTAACTGAAGGATATAAAAGGCCAAGGAAACCGGGGAGAAGAAACATTGACGATCCTTAAGAGTGAGAGGTCCAGGGGTTTCTTGGAGGGAAACATCGAGTCAGGCTTCCAAGTCGCCGACCTCTTGATACGACTTGCTCCTCTGAGGTTTACTCTTACCTGGACTCCTCCAGTTCTGATGATAGGTAGGTGGTAGTTCTTCCTCTGACCTTACATTTTTGCCCTCCCGGAAAAATGTAACGTTACACCATTCTCTAGTAAGTCCCTTAGTCGCCTTTTACGACACCCACGGGTACGTACGTGTGGGGTATCTATGGATAGGTCTTCAAAAATGATAGTGTGGTTTCTAATATATATTTTTTTCTAAACTGAATAGTTTGCGCGAGAGACACTTCCAAAGTGGTAAAATGTGTCCTCCCCTGTAACTTTTAAAATAAGTGAAAGATAAAACTAAAAAAAAATATATGATCTTCATTACCATGTAAACTTCCACCGAAAATTGGTTTGAACGAGATCTAGTAAGTAGTATTTTTTTGAATACGTCATAAATCGTAAACCGCGCTTGCTGCTACGGAACCCTTCATGGGCGAGTCCGACTCGCACTTGGCCGCTTTTTTTCTATTTCATTAAGAAAAGGACAGAAGATACATTTTAGTTTAGTCATGTCAAATTAATCAGCGCCTGTCACTACTCCATACAAGTTTAGACGTGATTAAAACTTGCCGACTAAAATTACGTCAAGCGCTGATTAATTTGACAGGACTAAACTAAAATTTATCTTCTGTCCTTTTATAATGAATAGAAAAAAAAGATGCACTGAACTTATGTATATTTAGTTTAGTTTGTGAACAAGGGTAATCGGCACCAGTGTAGTTGAAAAATATGTTCTCCCATACCGAATGTATGGGCAACATGTTTTTGGACATGTTTTTTAAGTTGATTCACTATTACTCGGTAACTTGTAAAGCTTACTTAGCTGTGATAATTTTATTTTCCTTTTAACTTCGTTATATATACAACCATTTAGCTAGTAGGGGGACACTTGACTCTAACAAAAGTTAGTACTTTAAAGCTTATTATTACGCAAACGGATTCCTGAATCGAAAAATTATTTTCATAGGCCAGTAATATTTTTAAATGGCCTATCCAATAATACACCACAACCATGGGATAGACGAGAAAAAAAAACATCCACACTTTACGTCTAAATATTTATTTATTTTCAATATTTTATTTAACCACTTTTTCGGCGTGATTAATATGTACACCCAAACCAAATTACAGATTTCTAGTACTAAGAGTCTCTGAGCTATGCCGCTGACAGACAGACAGACACAGACCGACAGACAGACAGACAGACGGACATGGCGAAACTATAAGGGTACCTTGTTTACTACCGAACACTAAAAATGATTTCAATAATGAATTTGAGCATTTTTTTATAATTCTATGACAGTTAGTAACTCCTGAAACAGCAGTTCCTTAGGGAAGTGTAGGGTTAAAGGGTCACGTCAAACTCTTTACTGTGACATAATACCTAAACAAGCGCCTTAACACTCCTTTATCGCCATCTACAATTGCCCCTAAGGACCATAAATTCTAAGTTCAACCCTTTAAAAGTTTTTGTCAATAGTGATCAGAAGTTACGTCCTTGGCTACAAAATACAATATTTTTTTATAGAACTTATAATTCAAGACGGAATATTATATAGTTTGTATGTAGTATCATCCCCCTGCATATTAAAAATATTATATACATTTCATTTCAGCCGAAAGACGTCCACAGCTGAACATAGGACTCTCCAAGCACCGCCACTTCGACCGTTTCTGTGCTTCCCGCATCCAGTGGATTCCTGCGATCTTTACAAAGTCATCGGTCAACCTTGTCGGAGAACTTCCAACGCTACATCTTCCGGTACGTGGTCTCCACTCCAGAACCTTTCGGCCCCATCGGCCATCTGTTCTGCGAGCAATGTACCCTGTCCACTGCCAATTAAGTTTGGCAATTCTTCGGGCTATGCCGTTTTTCTTAGTTCTCCTGTAGATGTCTTCATTTCTGATTAGATCACGTAGGGAAACTCTAAGCAAAGTCCTCTACATTGCTCTTTGGGTGACCTTTATCCTTCTAATAAGGCCCATAGTAAGCGACCACCTTTAAGTGCCCTATGTGATCACTGGCAACACGCACTGGTCAAAGACGTTCGTCTTGAGACGTTGCGGTAAGTGAGTGATAATTAATAATGAAACAATAAAAAAATATATACAAGGTTTAATTCCTAAAGAGTCAAAAGCTAAAAAAAAACAACTGTTGCTTTATACATTAATGTTCGCATAACACGACAAAATGTAGGGAACAGCTTATTTCTATTCGCGATTTCAGTATTCGCCCCATATTAAAAGTAGAGGTTTTCAATTATATAGTAGGTTATGAACATACTATTCTATTACTATTCTTCGTTTTTAGGGTTCCGTAGTCAAGGAAACCTTATAGTTTCGCCATGTCAGTCTGTCTGTATGTCCATCCGCGGCTTAGCTCAGAGACTCTCAAGTACCAGAAAGCTGTAATTTGGCATAGGTAATATTAATCACCTCAATAAAGTGGTAAAATAAAATCTTGTTCTTTTTTTTTTGGGTACCTCCCCGACGCGTAAAGTGTGGTTGATGGTTTTTTTTTTTTTGTCTATCCTATGGTATGGGGTACGGTTGGATAAGCCGTACAAAAATATTTCTGGTTTGTGAAAACCATTATTTGATTCAGGGATCCGTTTGCGAAATATTAAGCTTTAAATTGATAATTTTCGTTAGAGTCAAGTGTCCCCCTGACAGCTAAATGGTTGATTTTGGATATGTGGAAAAAATCATGGCAGTAGTATATATAACGAAGTTAAAAGGAAAACTATCACAGAAAAGTAGGATTTACAAGATAACGAGTAGTAGTCCTAGTCAACTAACTTACATTTGCAGTTGGAGAATTGACCGTCACGTATATCAATTTAAGGGAGAACATGTTCAACTACAATGTGTTCTTGGGATAAATTCATTCCAACTACAAAACCTTCCATTGTGCGTGGTCCGACACGCAGGTGGCTGTTTTTTTTTCCTTGAAACCTACGCGAGTTAGACTTATTACCTAAAGAAATTCGAAAATATCAACAAGGTACTTGAACAAGATCCTTTATCAAAGTGAAAGGGGTCAAACAATACATAATAGTTATATATGCAACTGTTTTATAATGAGGGGAATTAAAACACGAATGTGGGTTTATCACACGAGGCGAAGCCGAGTGTGATAATAGTATCACATGAGTGTTTTAATACCTAATTATTACAGTTGCATACAAGACTTTATCTACACCCATGACATGAATACTCTATAAAAGGTTCTGAAACAGTTTTTGCAATACTAATATCAACAAAAAGGGCGGGATACATGCTATGGTATAGTATAATGAAACGCGCGTGCGTGACAATGTTCTTTTTTTGAAATTCATATACTACGAATTGAGTAGTGGAAACGCAACGCATAACGAAATTCAGTACAACATTATAACTCCCGTTTGGACGCTATTATGGTTACTATGACACTGGGTGTTTTAATGTTGGCAATAAGCTAACTGTTTCAGAAACTTTTATAGAGGATTTATAGCATGGGCGTAGATAAATAATTTTAATTCCAAAAATAGTTCGTCTATTTCGAAACGCTTGTCGATTAATATCAATAAATCATATTGTTACACCTACGGTAGTTTGTTATGATGTTTGTTAATTTGTGGTTAATATTTGTTCACACAACACAAAAACAGAAAAACACAAAGTTCAGTTGATGATATTTTAAATAAAGGCAAAAAAAAATGTAAAACGTGTGTGTGATTGCGTTTTTTTTTTTTTTTTTTTGTTATTATTGTATTTGGAACGGTTTCTATTTTCAGGATTCCCTACTCGAAGGGTGCCAAACGGAACCCTATCACTAAGCTTCCGCTATCCGTCCGTCCGTCTGTCTGTCTGTCAGCAGGCTGTATCTCGTGAACCGTAATAGATTGGAATTGAATTTTTCACAGATTGCATATTTCAACTTAATCGGTGCAGTAGATTCGGAGCAAATCGGCTGTGACAGACCAACAGAAAGACATACAGACAGACACACGAGTGATCCTATAAGGGTTCCATTTTTCTTTTTGAGGTACGGCCCCCTAAAAAGCCCTTGAGATCTTCTATTTACGAAATATTTGGCTTGTTGCAAAATAAGGTGAATTCAAAATGTTACTATATTCCATTTGAAATAAGATTAGACATTTAAAGAAACTTTTTTTACAGTCCGCTCAACCGATTTTGACTTCTATTCCGTAGGCATAAGGATGGCATTAAAAGCAAAAAAGTTGTTACAACACCAACTGTTTACTGCAGCTGCCATTTGTCATGCCACCAATGCAATAGAAGTCAAAATCGGTTGAACAGAGTGTAAAAAAGGTTTACTTGAATGTCTAATGTTATTTAAAATGAAGTATAAGTACCTATATTTGGCCTGCCATGTTGGTCTAGTAGTCGCAAGCGCTACTGCTCAGCATGAGGTCCTGGGTTCGATTCCCAGGTCGGGCTAAGTGTTTTTTTGTTATTATTATTACAGAGTTCAAGAATACGTAGAGGATAAATCATTAATAATATAATAAAGTAAAAATTGCCTTTAATTCACTACATGCAAAAACCACATAATTTCGTTATTAATTATTATTACTAAAATACAATCAATATAATAAAATTTATTCAAAATCAAAATCAATTTATTTTATTTCACATAAACCTACATGGGCACTTATGAAACGTCAGAAGCTAGGTGCACGGTTCCAATTAGTCGTTTCCTATGGAGAAGAGCCGGCAAGAAACTCCACGGTTACTCTTTAAAAAATTATTGGCTTTACAATATTATCAAATAACAATGATAATAGGTATGGGAGGACAGTGTAGGCCATTCAACAATGACCAGGTACTTAACAAAATAGAAAAGTGCCAACAAATCTACAATATACTAGGCCTACAACGTTCTCACATTCACAAAATAGAAAATAATCTCTATTAACTAATATACATTCATATTTTATTCTGTAATTCATAATTATTCATAATTATTAATAGATTAGTAATATAGGCTTTGTTTTTAGAAATATTTGTACGCTACACTATGGCAGGGACGCTGGAACCAACATTTGTAACATCTATTGTACCATAACCTAACAAATAAATATTTTTGATTTGATTTGATTTGATTTGTTATTGGGCTTTTCCATCTGGAATTTTTCAGTAGAAGCCTTTTTTTTTTGGTGGGAAATTATCAAATAACTTCTCCCGCTCTGGGCGGAGCGGGAGGGCATGTCATACTTTTACTGACTAAAACCCACCCGTGTTCCTTCAGTTGCCTGTGTACCAGGATCACAGTATCCCTTTCGGACAAACCCGCAACCTTGGCAGGCACGGGTCCTTACGGACCCCGTCAGTGCGTGCTGACATCGGAGTTTAGAATTTATGCCTGATGGTGGCAATAGGCCACCCCTGTACATGCCCCCCCCATACCCGTCCCCGCCCCTATTACATGGTCAAAGTCAAATTATTTATTTCAAATAGGTACGTAAGATGCACTTTTGAACGTCAAAAATTACATAAATAGTTAATTGATTCTAGTTGCCCCTTCCAAAAGGTAGTTATGTAAGCAGAAGAATGGGTAAGTTACTCCATACTTACTCTTTTAAAATGTTAACAATAGTTTGTATACATTAATAACATGGGACTTAAACATATGTGGCGGTATCAACAACGCCACATGCGAACTACGCATCAAAGACCTAACGTCGCAAATCCTGCTTCGCGCTAGCTGAGCTTACCGCGCGACTAGCATATATACAACATCCCGACATCAACCGTTGGGCAGTTTCTCACCAGACACAATACCCGTCTGGTCGGAGGATACTCCCTTTACTATAGAGTATGAGTGAACTTTACACCCTGTTCCTCATACCTCTAAACATAAATGGCAAAATGTGGGTGTACCTATGGGTTCACCTCTACCTAACCCATCGGGGAAACAAGGCGTGATATTATATTCATTAGATTGATTTAGTATTATGATTGTACATTGAATATTTTGAGGTAATGTGGTTACGATATAGTTTAACGTCGTAAATTACCTGTTTTGGTTTGTGCATCACTAACAACCTGTTAACAAGCGCGAACATTGAAAGTTAGGAGCTGTTTATTGATAGACCAAATTAGTTTATATTGCTACAATGTTTGGTATATTTAACGTGTTTGGTTTTGCTTAAAATGTTTTTCCGACTGCAAGAATGGAGAGTGTTAGTTCCATGATATAATAAATTATCTAGTTTAACTGTAAATATTATTATGTTTTAAGAAGTTCATTTCAAAAGTTTATATAATAGGGTATGCGCTTTAGACGTGTCTCGCATCTAAACCACTATATTATTTCTGTTTAGTTAAAACAAACAACAGGACAACACTTATACCTTAAAAACCCCTGACGCACTAGAAGAGTATCATCATCATTTCAGCCGAAAGACTTCCACTACTGGACATAGGCCTCCCCCAATTGGGGGGTTTGCCATAATCGCCACGCTTGGCAGGTGGGTTGGCGATCGCAGTATGATGTTAAAATGCATGGAGAAAGCTGCTGCCCATTCTCTAGTAAATCCCTTAGTCGCCTTTTACGACACACACGGGAGGAAATGCGGTGGTGCTATTCTTTACGTCCGGTACCACACGGAACTAGAAGAGTATAAATCTTATAAATAAGCACAAAATTACTTAACTTTGCATTTTACTCAATTATCATGTGGACAACGCCATATGCGAACTACGCATCAAAGACCTGACGTCAGAAATCCTGCACCACGCAATCAGAGTTTACCGCGCAACTAGTATATATACGACATCAACCTTCGGGCAGTTGCCCACCAGACACGTCACCAGTCTGGTCGGAGGATCCTCCCATTTCTATGAAGAATGAGGGAACTTTACACCCTGTTCGTCATCCTCTACTATCAATCAAAACAAACGAGCCAAACCTGGTCAAGAAGCCAGCTTATTAAGGAAACATACCTACATACATATGTAAAGAGACATTATAAGTATGTCTGTTTGAGCTGTTACCTACCTTCGCTCATTCCCTACTTTGAATTAAGAACAAGGGCATGACATAGAACTAGGAATGTCATGAAGTGGCCTATCTTGAGACTGGTCCTTTGTTTGTGTAAGATTTAGATAGAGTGGTAAGTTAGAATGTAAAATCAAAAGTCATTCATTCAAATTAGACTGAGAATCAGCACTTTTCGAACGTCAAAATTACATAAAACAGTCCCCCAATACGCCCTTCACCTGTAAGATAATAATTATACTGTTGAATACACTGTTAAAAATCTTGCAGAAGATTTGTTTATAAACGGCACTGTTAATGAAAATTACGAAAATTTAAAAATAATACCATTCGATCGAATGGTATTATTTTTAAATTTTCGTAAAAGACTTTGTCGGTTCAAGATGTCAAGCAAACATAGTGTTTACATTTTAATTAAATTTGAATGTATCCGATAAAACTTAAGGGGGCGCTCACCGGTTCACTAGCGCCTCGCAGGACCTTTAAAAATATATTATCTCGTGACTGAGAAGGAATTATCCGGAAGAGAACCGGAGCTGCCGACATAGCTTGCAGAGTAAGCAAGCTGAAGTGGCAGTGGGCTGGCCATGTTTGTCGAAGGACCGATGGCCGGTGGAGCAGAAGAGTCCTGGAGTGGAGACCGCGTATCGGCAAGCGTAGTGTGAGACGCCCCCTAGCTAAATGGACCGATGACCTCAAAAAGGTGGCTGGGACAGACTAGATGCGGAATGCGGAGGACAGGGTGTTGTGGCGCAGCATGGGAGAGGCCTATGTTCAGCAGTGGACTGCGATAGGCTGAGTTGATTGAGAAGGAATTATGAAAAACAGCTCAATCATAAACCTCGGTAAGTGTGTATAGAATTTTCTAATACCTTTTATAATTTTTTTTATTGAGATACGAATCAACAAAGTTCGATCTAACAAAAATCGGCCACATTCTTGTTGCTTAGTGTCTCAATATACATTGCATATACATTGCTGTACTTTTTATCATTTAAATAAAAACCATTCCAATAATTCATCTACATAAAAAAAGAAAAAACGACCTAAAACTTTTCGTTCCTTGAAAAAACACAAAAATGTCTTCAAAAATTCCTTACCCAGCATCAAACTGGCAAGCACCGCAAAAAAACAAAAAGTTAACAAAAACAGCAAGACGACTCCAAGGACCAGATTTCTCTCTGCGTACCTATCTAGTATTTTAGACAGTCAACGGACCGGGTAATGGGAGCAACACGTTCCCCTTACCTACCAATTTGTTCCGGCACCTGTGCCCGGTTATCCCATACATGTCGGGCTTAATCTTAAGATTAAACTTTAAGATGTAAACAAAGTTATGTTTACACAAATGTTCCGTTTTGAACTGTTATGTTTTGTGGTAAGATTTAGGATTTGATTTTGAGTGTTGTGTCAAATTAAGTTATTATAAAATGGTTTTAGAACGTTTGAGTAAAAGTTTTCATTGCCGTTCCAATTTGAATTAATAGCCGGAATATATGTATTATTTTTTAGGTATATTATTGGGCTCCGTGTGGTGCTGGACGTAAAGAATAGCACCACCCCATTTCCTCCCGTGGGTTTCGTAAAAGGCGACTACGGGATTTGCTAGAGAATGGGCAGCAGCGTTCTCTATGCATTTTTAACACCATACTGCGATCGCCAACCCGTCTGCCAAGCGTGGCGATTATGGCAAACCCCCCCAATTGGGGGAGGCCTATGTCCAGCAGTGGACGTCTTTCGGCTGAAATGATGATGATGATGATGAATAGGCTCCCGTTTGAATATTTACTCATCGAAGCGATAGTTGAATGTCTCAATCTAAGCAAGCTTGTGTTATTACAGAGTCTAAAAAGGCCCATCACGAAGCCGTCATCAATGCGTTCTGTACTTCCAACTAAGTAACTTTGTATACGGCCAGCGCATCAGGTTATATATAAAACTGTCAAAATTCAAAACGATTTTAAACCTTAAAATGTTGATTGTTAAGTTCAAAATCGAATGAGAAAATTTGACTGTGGTAATTTGATGTGCTGGCGACTACAAAAATAATTCCTGGGACGCGACTTTTATTTTTGGAGTGAAGATTCGCTGTTTACGGTAGAGCGCAATGTAACACATGCAAAACATTGTGCTTATAGGACACAGTCAAAGGTACAGGGATCGTGGGAGTATTTAAAGTATAAGTTATAACATTTGAAACATGTTTTCCAAACAAAAAACGTTAAAAAATGTTGAAACTTTGACCATCAATATCTCCATAACGGTTTCCAGGTACGGTCCAGTAAAAAAATATATTTATTTATTTATGTACACACAAAATACTTAACAGGACAATATATTAACATTAAAGTGCACAAAAGTACTGCTTATTTCAAAAGAAATTTCTTCCAGCGGACCTGCGAGAGGAAAGTTGGATAAGAAATGTAGACACAGTGTGTAGAAAAGTTAAACAAGTAAATTTAAATTAAAACACTTAAAACAAAACTATAACTATATAAAATAAACATACATACAAATACATACACAAAAATATTACCTATAATATACATACATATATATTATATGTAGAATATTACTGTATAGAAGAGAGGTAATGCTCTTTGACTTGCTTTTTAAAGAGAAATAAAGTTTTAGAATCACGAATGTTAGGCGGAAGTGAGTTCCAAAAACTTACTGCGTGAACAGAGAAGGAGTAGGAATACTATTCAGTTTTATGGGATGGGAAGTTAAGATGATGCCTGAGGTGGGATATACAGAGAGCATCAGAAGGATGGATAACTACTATGCTGAGCGATGGCCGTTTGAGTGGATGTGACGCATATTTTCCCCCGACTTGTGTTTTTTCATTTCGTCATGTTTACCGCAAATAAACATTTTTTTTTCTTTCTTACCTTTATCAAACTCCCTAGATTGTGGTTTCTTCAGCAGCACAGGTTCGTGGTCCTCTCTCCTCCACGTAATCTTCGGAGGCGGGTGGCCCGTCGCCTTGCAGGTGAGAGTCGCATTCTCCAACTCTTGGACTGACACGTCACCTGAAGTCTCGTCACTCATTATGTCGGGTGGCACTGTGAACAAATAGACAAAGTTATTTACTTGAAAATTAATGTGACAGTTCGGGTTAGTCTTTTATTATTTATTTGATGGCCGAAATATCGTTATCTTACGTGGGTACTTCGGGCAACAAAATTAAAACTTACTTTTTAAAGAGACCGAAAACGAATTACCATTTTAAACGCTCTAAAGGGTCTATATAGCCGTAAGTCCGAATTCCCTAGTCCAACATGAAAACTAAGTTAAGCATTTATATAAACAGCATCGTAACACCTTCCAGACTTTCACATAAAAAATGTACGATATAACCTTAAACAAAAAGTGTATAATAAAAACGTACGCACGACTCACCGCAAGGGGCTGGCAATTTTAAACGCGAAAACTTTTTGTACCACTACCGGGGGGTGAACCACGGCGAAGAGGGGCGAAAAAAAGGCGAAGAGGGGTGAAAAAAAGGTGAATTTTCACAATATTGTTGTGATTTATCGTACCGCGCACGCTGTAGAAAACTTTTCGGTACTTTAACCGTTTTCGTTCGACGCCAACGATTTGCATTCAACCGAGGTTTGAATTTTGTTAAGTTTTGTTTTATTTATGATTCTGAAATCTTTGTTAATGTCGTAAATTCGTTTGTTAAGGTATCTGGAATTGAATAAATTTAATAAGTAGGTGTTTTGATTGGTTTTACTTGTAGTGGGATGGAGACGTTACTGTTTGATGTCCTAATTCAGAAGATTTAATCATTTTAGCCGAAAGACGTCCACTGCTGGACATAGGCCTGCCCTAATGGGGTGGAGTTTGCCATAATCGCCACGCTTGGCAGGCGTGTTGGCGATCGCAGTATGGTGTTGAAAATGCATAGAGAACGCTGCTGCCCATTCTCTAGTCTCTTAGTCGCCTTTTATGACACCCAAGGGAGGAAATGGGGTAGTGCTTTTCTTTACGTCCGTCACCACACGGTACTACGTCCGGCACCTCACGGTATCCAAGAAGATTTTATAACTATTGGAAAATCGAGGATGTTTTTAGATTACCTACTGCATAAAAATGATATTATATAGAATTCAAAGTAACATTCTAGCATATTTTATTAAACAAAAATTAAACAAAACAAAACGTAAAACTCAAATAAACAAGCCAAGGCTAGGCTTTTTACTATAACCCATTTAGCTAAGATATCACACAAATGCCTTGAATAACTTAAAAATACTACACTTAAAAGTTAAAATGTTAAGGGGGATGTGCTAAGGTAGGACGCGAAATTCAAATTTTCTTACGTTTTATTTCATTTGCAGGTCAGTGTTAGGTTGTATGTTGATTAAAATATGATTCGCGACTGAAACAAATATGGTTTTACAGAATTAAAATCAGCAATACAACTCCATAAGCCAAACAACATAGAATTGGCCTTAAATGTCATGATTTCATGAAATAGTCATTCAATAAATGAATATGAACTTAGAGAGTTGTATTTATGATTTGTATGATTATGATTCTATAAATAAATATTTGATAGGGCCGCGAATCTTATTTATATCAACCTTTACGCAAAATTACGGCATACTGCCAGACGTTTTACACGTGCAGCCTGTGGGTCAGGTATACTCAGATGGCCTATAGCGCCCTCCGGGTTCAATACAATAATGCTTTTCGGGTGTTGCTGGGGCTTCCGCGGTTCTGTAGTGCGTCGGGCATGTTTGCCGGGGCAGGCATAGATAGTTTTGAGGCTATCATGCGCAAAAGAACAGCATCCCTAATGAGCAGGATACGTGGAAGCTCCAATAGCATCCTGAAGGTTATTGTGGAGAGGCCAGACTGCTCTTTTCTGATGCACTGTCGTAGACATAGCTGCGGGCCTGGTGCTAAGGAGAGATATTTGTATTGAAGTTGATGTAGAAGATAAATAAATGGTCATGTTTTGTTTTTATTTGAATAAAATTTTGACATCATTTCCAGTTTATTTGAATGTCATTTTGATCTAATTTAGTGGTAATTTATTTCTGATTTGATGTTGATTTAATTTTGTTTTGATTGTAATTTAATTGAATTTTGATTTAATTCTAATTTAATATTGATTTTAATTTAATTTGGAGTTTTCATTGTAATATTGTTTTTATTTTTTTATGCTACTAACACATTATGGATGTTTTCCGAATTAAATGATTATTATTATTATTATAACATGATCTTGATATACAAATTGCAAAAAAACCTAAGAAGATTAGAATTTGGCGGGCTACCCTGATGCTTTCCCCTTAAACATAAATCTGACTTTCATCTTAA
Organism: Dryobota labecula; assembly: GCA_947523025.1. Taxonomy (NCBI): domain Eukaryota; kingdom Metazoa; phylum Arthropoda; class Insecta; order Lepidoptera; family Noctuidae; genus Dryobota; species Dryobota labecula. Next base: position 20,582,641 of record OX383295.1, on the reverse strand, counting down.
TGCATTTATCAAACAGAAAACCTGTCTATTAAAATTTCTGATATATAACGATAATTAGTAACTGGGATATAAATTACCAAAACGTGCAAAATGTCAAGATTTGGTCACGCCACCCTAAATTGGGTCAGATGGATTAATGAATATTATATAGGTTGAAGTTTCTTTTTCACTTTTTTGTAATTAAAAATAAGAAGCGGTTTTTAAGGAACTAATTAACGAGGGCTATGAATTATTCGTGTTATCTGAGGTTTGAATTAATAAAATTAATGATTCGTTTTTGAAATTGGGCCGAGAAGTGCCGCTTCAGTTTTCTTGAATTGTAAAGTGCTACTTAGTGCTCTGTATGCAATTCTATTTAGAGGCGGCAAAGGTATAATAGCACGGCTTTTGCAGTGCCTGGTTTTGTTACAGGGTCAAAAGTCGGTCAAAGGTCACAGGACACTACACCTGCTTACAAAATATTCGTAAGGACCAACTTGTCACTTAACGATAGGTATTAATAATTATTTTTCTTGTCTATCCCATGGTGTGGGGTATCGTTAGATAGGCCGTTCAAAAATATATCGGGTTTCTGAAAATTATTATTCGTTTTAGGGATCCGTTTGCGTAATATTAAACTTTAAAGTGCTAATTTTTATTAAAGTCAAATGTCCCCCTCCCTCTGCTAGCTAAATTGTTGTTATTGTATATGTAAACAAAATCACAGCAGTAGTATAAAATATAACAAAGTTAAAGGAAAACTATCACAAAAATGTGGGCGTTACAAGATAAGAGTAATAGTCAACCAACTTACATGGGCAGTTGGAATGTATGCTCCTTATGTTCTGAGTTGAGCTGCACGATTACTGACAAATGCGTGTACTGAATGGACAGGTCCACTCAATTTGTGTGGTTCTTTCTTCAAAAGACCATTTCAGACACCAGTCTACATGGTCTTCACATGATTTGACCAAGATTATGTCTGGACTTTAAAAGAGACTGTGACCTCTGATTTTGTTTCGGTCTTTCTTCTCAGAGTAGTCAGATACGAAATGCCGACCTCATCTAGTTTTAAAATATGATTGACGTGTAAAAGTGTTTGTAAAAACCTACTTACAGAAATAAAATCATTTATCATTTATGGGAGAACATGTATTTCAACTGCAATGTTAAGTTTGTTCTGGAGATAAATTCGTTCCTACCTCGAAACCCTTCATCGGGCGTAGTCTGTCACGCACTTGGCCGGTTTTCTATTTGAAAGACTCGGCAATACATTAACGAGGAGTTATTAAAGTAGTTAAATATGCATTGAAAAAGTGACGATAACTATTAATAATAATTTCTCCAAATGATTGCTAATTGCAATGCAATTGTTGACACTTATGGATTCACGAATAACCAATCCTTGAAAAATACAATCTAGGCCGCAATTTCGTACAGATAAGAACGTAAAATAACCGGCACGAGTCGTGAGCACAGATGGGCAGTAGTGGGGGCAAGCTCGCGAATGTACACCTTCGGCTAAATAAAAATGACACGCGAGAGTCCAATAGACGACGAGTATCGACTGACGAACCAATCGTATGCAGCTCGACGCCCCCCGGCTTCTTCATTCCGCCAAAGAGACCGAACAATTTACTACTGTGTAAACACACACGGTACAGTTTGCGCTCACGACTCATGCCGTTTACTATACCTCGCAAACAAAAATACAACAACAGTCATTTAATTTTTAATAGTGTTTCTTTTTGCAGTCTAGAAATTCTATTTAAGGAAAAACGATCGATTACTCGTGTATGTCGCCAGTCATACTGACTGTGTTGGTTCGATACGCTACGTTTATGTGTGCTACACTATTTTTAAACCCTTCGCATTAATATTGCAAGGGCTTCAAGTGGCATGAACGCGACCCGGATAAAACAACAATGTTGAGTGAATTTTACTTCATATCTTGAATTTTAGTGCTATGATCAGACTGTTATGCTGATCTATATAAAATCGGCTTAAAGTTGGTAGTGGTGCCGATTCCCTTATTCTCAAACTAAACTAAATTTAAGTTCAGTGCATATTTTTCTTTTTCTTTTATTAAGAAAAGTATAATATTTAATCACGTGTAAACTTGAATGGAGTAGTAACAGGCGCTGATTAATTTGACAGGACTAAATTAAAATTTATCTTCTGTCCTTTTGTTAATGAAATAGAAAGAAAAAGATGCATTGAACCTAAAAGTTTAGTTTGTGAACAAGGGAATCGGCACTAATATCTTCATCTTAAAACAATAAAAGAAGATGGGTATTACACACATAATATGCTGGTGCTAAACAATCTACTACCTTTTAATTTAAATAAAATATAAGAAAGAAAAAAGCGTTTGTTTTGTAATTATGAGATTCATTAAACATTACGATTTTACAAAAAGGGTAACTTAGGGTTTTGTTTTCTATCCGCCAAATTTAATCTAATTGAGTTATTAAAAGCGATTAAGTACATATTTACTAGATCCTTAAATAATATAGAACTGTTATACAGAATTTTATACTACTATTTTTTATGTTTCCCATGGATTCAAAAAACTAGTAAGCGCAGTCTCTATTGGTCGGTAGAGGAAAATACGATCTAGAGGAATGTGGCCATTTTTTTTTAGATTGAATTTATTTAACACACTAATTTATATTGACTGACGAAACTAACAACCTTTTTACATAAACTTCGTATAAAGCCGTGTTCAAAATGTATTAATATTGTAAGGGAATAGAGGCACACGTGCATTTGCGACCGCCAATCAGAATCCGACAGGGACGATTAACGTTTGATCGACGATCCGTGGTTTAAATTTTTTATTTTGTATCACCGTAAGGTGCCCGACTTTATGTTACACATGGGACATTTTACAACTTCTGTATGTAGTTAGAAATATCTGTACATAGCATATAACAAAGTTACTTTTCATGTCTGCCTGTGTGACTGCTTAGATCTGCTAAACTACGCAATAGATTTTGATGCGATTTTCATCATCATTTAGAGAATTTATTTCGGAAGGTGTGGTGGGTAGTGTGTGGTACGTGTATGTAATACATTAATATTAAACTTTCATATCTATACATCTATACAAATAAATAAAAGTGAAGTGTCTGTTTGTAATGTCAAAATATATAAATAATAACTTTTTTCTAAATGCATATGAAGGTATATACGGTACTTAAAAAAAAAACTGTCTGTCTGTTTGTTCCGGGTAATCTCCGAAATGGCTCGGCCGATTTTGACAGGACTTTCACTGGCAGATAGTTGATATTATAAGAAGTATCTAAGGCTACTTTTATTTTAGAAAAAGCCACGCGGGCAAAGCCGCGGGGAGCTGCTATTAATATCTAAATTTCGATGTTTATCAAGTCGTAAAAACCATGTTAAGCTGATAAACGCTTTAAATGAATGTATAACACTAGAAATCTCGATGTATTGACGTCTCCATTGCACCGTATTAGCATCCATAAATAGTCTTCTTAAATATATTATTATCTTAAGTTCTACGGTAAGCTCTCTCAGATTTTTTTAATGGAAATTTAGGTTATAAAATTTAAAAAAAAAATTGATCTCCCAAAAACTACATTTATTGTGTGACACTCTCGTTGCCGATGAGCGATATAAATTATAGAAATATGAGGAACAGGGTGTAAAGTTCACTCATCCTCTATTGAAAAGGGAGTATCCTCCGACCAGACGGGAGTTGTGTCTGGTGGGCAACTGCCCGACGGTTGATGTCGGGATGTTGTATACAGGATAAGTTTTTAACTAGTGCGTAATTTTTTTTTTGGGTGGTTCTGTATCAATAATAGAAACATTTCCATTATTTGTTCAATACTTTTTTTTTTAGTTCACTTGAAATCAGCAAAATACGGATACAATCTGTTCGTAATAATATCAATGGGCGAGCGGGGTACCTACTACTGCGTTCCGCTTCACTGACCACCCCGCCGCCACCACGCCGCGCCGGCGCGTTGCGCGACGAGAATCCATTATACCAGTTTCAAAATAAACATCTTTCGTTAACGATAACTTAATTTTTTTTGTACTAAGAGATTAAAATAAGAAATAGGTATATAATAATTTAAGTTATATTTGTCAAAATTTACGCGCACTGATTAAAAACTTTTCCTGTATATGCTAGTTGCGCGGTAACATTGATTGCGCGAAGCAGGATTTGTAACGTCAGGTCTTTGATGCATAGTTCGCTTGTGGCATTGTGGATGCCGCCACAAAATAAATACGAATATTGCCTTACCATCTTAAAACTCCTTATCAACTTTATAGGACTCTTACCAGTCCCAATCCCAAAACCAACACATGGTAACCCTACACTCGCCGGCCAAAATGTTGTAACCCTGAGTGCAAAAACTGGTCGATCAATCATTACGGATTTAACTGTATAGAGTACGGAATTAAATCTTCATTGCTATTGGACAGGACGGGACAATCTTTTAACAATAATTTATTTAAAAATTCTGTCTATTTTAGGCCCGAGTGGAATTTTATTCTGTGGGCCTTCCACAAACTTGCGGAGTAAACGTAACGTAAATTCAAAATCAAATGAAATTGTTTATTCTATGAATAGGATATCGGAATAATTTTTACACGTCCTATTAAAAAAAAAAAAAAAAAAAAAACACTTCAAAGTGAAACATAACTTTAATTTTGAAAGTTGGTGTCTTTGGATCTGCATTTTAGTTTTTTGCCATCGACTTCCGAAATTAAAGGTATTTTTCAATTTGTAGTGTTTTTTTTTTTTTGGAAGTCGGTTATATTATTATTATTTTTTTTTTTTGGAAAAAAGTGTTTTCATCATTTTTTTTTATTTTTTTTTATTCATATTCATATTCATTTATTCACATTTAAATAGAGTAATTACAATCGGTGGTTTCGCATGTTAGGTACATTATTTGATCTTATATTCTATTTAGCCTAGTATGGCATGTGAAGCTTAATCATGCAAGATAATATTAATGTAGCATAATAATTTAATATAATAAAAAAGATGGGTATTTAGTCATAATTCATAATCAATACCTACATGTCCGAGATTCATAGTGCCTAGTGTCAATATTATACCTGGCTAACCACAGTGTCCAGTACCATTAAAGTCTTTTTTTTTACGTCAAATAATGATTAATAATTATATATTATTTATTATTCCCAAAACAACTAGCGTTACAGGTTGCCCCAAATCGGTAGCGTGGTCTTAAACAATATTTTTTCTATTACGGCTTAACACATTTACAGCTAAAGTATAAAAAAAAAAAAAAAAAAAAAAAGTAAAGTATTTTTTATTTTTTTATTGTACCTTCCTCACACCAATTCGTATACCAGTACTTGCTATGTATACAACAGTGACAAGAACTTATTATCGAAGCTATCTCATAAACTGCCCAAGCAAAGTTAATAAATCTTTCATGGGACCACTGCGCAAGCTTATTCTATATTTCAAAATCAATCCACAATTGACGAAAATTTCGATGAACATACATAAAAAAATACATACAGACGAACATCTCCTTTTTTCAATCTCTTCCTTTTTTTGAAGTTGGTTTAAACAGAAATAAACTAGATGGAGTCGAAATTTCCTAACTGACTACCCCTGAGAAAAATGGCAAAACAAACTCAGGGGTCAGTCTCTTGTAAAGTCCAGACATAATTTTCGTCAGATCATGTGACTAGGAGTCGGCCGATGTTCGAATCGAAAATACAACTGTTCTATCCTATAGCATTTTGGTTAGTTTTTGCGACAAGCACTATTTAAGTATCACCAATAGTGTAAAACTAACTAAAAATATGATGTGCGAAACGAGTATTTTCAATTTAAAAATTTACGTTACGTTTATACCACGCGCGTTCGTGCTAAGTCTGTTTTAGGTCCATGTGCATTTTAAATACATTTTAATTATTCGACTAGTTGCTGCCAGCGGCTTGACCGGCGTGGCTCTAACATAAAAGTAGCCTAAGTTACTTTTCACTTCTCATGCTCTAAAAGTTCGTCTTTATGTCGTGCGTAGGCGACATAAAGTCGCTTTTTATCCTCTAGAGCATAAAGTAAAATCTTCGTCGAAGCCCAAGGCTATCGGTCCAACAGCCACAAAAACAACTTCGACTTCATAGAATAACCTCTTTATTTTAATTCGTTTCGTTAGTATTCTAAGAACAAGGCAAGGATACCAACAGCTAAAGTACACAATAAAACTTCATGAAATAAACTTATATTTTTTATTTCGCCCATTTATTACTTTACATGTTGCTGTTTCATTTCCTCGCAATCTAAGTGAAAAGTAGAGTGTACATCAATCAATCAATATTATAACATCAGCTATCTGCCAATGAAAGTCCTGTCAAATTCGGTCCAGCTTTTCGGAGATTTGCCGAAATAAACACACAGACAAAAAAGTTAAAAATAGTTTTTTTGTTATAATTAGGTATCGTTTATACTTTCTTAGGCATTTAGTAGAAAGTTGTTATTTTGACATGTATTTTAAAAACATACTACAATTTTGTTTATTTGTATGTATGTATGTGTGTATAGATATACCTATATGTCAAGGCCGTAAGTGGTCTCAATACAGAGAATTGAAAAGTTTATTTTGAAATCCGATTAAATAGAGTGAACATTTATTTGTAGTATTCAGTCACGGGCTTTGGATCGGGTTTATTGGAAACATTGGAAATGTTAAAAATGTCAATTTACTTTTGTTTGATCGAAATGCAATTATTTGTGACGAGACAGTTTACTTAGAAAGTTCTTTTTTTTAATAGTGTTAGAGCCAACAAGAAGGTATAAAACCTCTTTTTATATTTCTTTATTATTATTCTTAATTTAAAATACTTTACATCTATTTTTTTTTTTGTTTTTTACTTCTCTATGTGATATCTTATGTAGGGTATGCACGAAGCTAAATAAATATTTTATTATATTTCATTATTTGATTGCTTATGTCTAACAAATAGTTATCGCCGAAATCAAAAAGGTCGTCCATTGTATAGTTTGTATGTCGAAGAGCCATTGTGCACTGTCGACTGGTCACCGGGGACTCGGTCTCTTCGACTAAAACATAGGCAACTAGGCTGAGAGATCAAAGACCGAGCGACTGAATTTAAGAAATGCTGCTTGTTCACGTTAACTCCGGTTGCAATGGCGGGCTGCAGTCACGAAGTATCAAACATATTTATGGCATATATCAAACAGCGTACAAAACGCAGGTGTAAGGTGCAAGCTCGCAACTGGTGCGTGCGGCGCGCTCGTGGCAATATCAAACGTGTGAAGACGTTTGTGTGTATTCACGTCAAAATAGCAGCTGCGCGCTAGTAACTAAGTTTCAGTACATTTTCTAATTGAATATCTTTCGTTTTCAAACTGTGGCAGGACATAAGAACTTTTAATATCGCTTAAAGGCAGTATTACAGGCCAACCGATACATTTGCCACTTTGACAGCTACAAAACTAAGAACATTACAAATAAAAAACGTGCAAAATCGATTAGTATGCCCCGAAGTGGCTACAATATGGAACAAGTTGGAAATTGGAAATACTGGCGACTTCCCGTCTGAGTCATGCAAAGCGGAGGTAAACTTTAAGTATACTGTGGCCAGTACGAGTAGTGTTGGGAATTTAGGGGACTACGAGAATGACTCAGACCCTGTGAGTTTGAATTTCGAATATTATTTTGTTTCATATTTTTGTAGTTTAGAAATGCGGTCAGTTACAAACCTATAAAAAAGTCATCAAATGTTTCTTAGACGTCTTTAAAAGAATGATAGAATTTTTAAGGTGAAAAAATCTTGCTAACATAATTATTATTATTATTGATTTCTGGTTTTTGCGTCCCATAACAGGGCAAAGATCTCTGCATAATTATATTAATTAATTAAGTATTAATTTTATACATTTATTATATAAAATTCTCGTGTCACAGTGTTTGTAAAAAATAAATAAATAATTACATATTCTATGTCTGTACGTGAGGATTTGTAATTGGCTGGTGACTATGGTTTCCTTTTTGTTTGTTTTTATTAGCTGTAAGTCCTCCATGTACTAAATAAATAAATAAATAAAACATACTCCTGCGAAACGGCTTGACCGATTCTTATGAAATTTTGTGTGTATATTCAGTAGGTCTGAGAATAGGACGTAAACTATTTTTTACACCCCGAGTGATGGGGTTGGTCCTCCCCATTTTCTTTACAATTTTTTTTTTTTGATTCGGCATTAATAAATAACATCCCTACATTTTCACCCTTCTACCACAAACCCCTATTTTTTTAATAGCGATATTAGTTCTTTAATAATTAGAAGGAAAGGAAGGAAGGTTCAGGTTCAGGGAAGGTTTTAGGTAGGTAGGTAGGTAGGGTAGGATAGGGTAGGGTAGTGTAGGTAGGTAGAAAGGTTAGGGTAGGATAGAGTAGGTAGGTAGATAGGAAGGGTAGGATAGATAGAGGAAGTAGGAAGGGTTAGGTTAGGGGTAGGAAATTTTAGGTAGGTAGGTACCTACCTAAAATTTTGAAATTAAAAACTTTTAAAATTTTAGGTAGGGCAGAGTTTATTTTATTTTATTTAGGAAGGTACGATAAGGTAGGTAGGTAGGGTAAGTAGGGTAGAGGGTAGATAGTGCTACCCGTGCGAAGCCGGGCCGGGTAAAGCTAGTCCATACTAATATTATATCTATCTGTTACTCTGTCTGTCTGTATATATGTCTGTCTGTCTGTATGTTACGTTTTCACGCCTAAACCGCTAAACCGATCGTCATGAAATTTGGCAGAGATATAGCCTGGGATGTGGAGAAGGACATAGGCTACTTTTTTACGCGATAACCGACATCCACGCGGGCGGAGCCGCGGGCAAAAGCTAGTAATCTATAAAAAAACAAATAAGAGATAAGTGGAAGGAGGGACCTTCCACTTATCTTTTATTTTATTTTTTTATATACCTACTTACGTACTTTTAATGCATAAAAATATTTGGCAGTCTAATAGTTCAGTGTCTCATACTTTTTTAGTGTGAAAAAAGTAATAGAGCGTGATGAAAATGATGTACAAGCAGAGGCTTTGTTTTGCGCCAAAATAACTGGGTACTAAAATAGTCTGAAGTTTAGTTATTATACTACAGTAGTATGTGAGTTGTGTCATAAAATTAAACTCAAACCACCAAAACAAACTTCTCATTAAGTCTTTAATTAAATTTAAGTATTTCAAGTTTTCATTTAATGTCATGTAAAATGGAAGAGTGAATAAAAATAAATTGGTAAACTTTAAGTATGTTGCAGCCATACAGTTAAGTAATAGTGTTGGGAAACAACAGGTGACCCGGCTTTATTATAATCGATCGATTATGATAAAACGGTGTGGTTATTCACCATGGCATTTTAGTCGTCTCACAAAGACAGCCCACTTCATGTATCCAATGACTACTAATCATTAATGTAATTTTTTTTTTTTTTTTACATCTTTTTTTTTTTTTTTATTAATTATGACGCATGACATAGTTTCAAACACCCTGTTACGAGAGAGTCCGAGCCTTGTGAAATAAATAAATAAAACCTAATTAGTTACTGTATCAGTTTTTATTCTATGAAACCAATTTTGATCATCGTTATATATATAATTTAGCTATTTAAGTAATTCACTTTGTATAAGGTTGGTACTAGGAGAATTTAATAAATCACTGCGGTTTTAATCCTAACAGTTAATCGAACAAGGCTTAATATTATTTGAACAAACATATAGAAAGAATGTACCTATTGCTTTTCTTATATTAACGTGTAGTATGCTCTTACCTGACATACCGATTGCCATAAAAGCTGTAAAAACCATTGTTTGACATTCACTATTCCACTAACTCAAAGGCCTTACAAAAATAAACTTACCTACTAGGCAAATGCCTAATTCTCTTTTTACAATAAGTTTACGACAACTTGTCCAGCGAGTCGAGTCACTCGACTGTAACAAATTGATGTCCCATCACTACATCAAAGAAACTTTTCCGGAGTAAACGTGTTAAAGTAGCTGCTACAGTAATATTTGTAATGTCGGAGTTATTTTTATTAAGAATGGGAATGGGAGTAAAACTATATTACGTTTAAGACATTAAATCCATCTTATCTTCTCCCTAAACCACATATCGCACCCCCAGTACGATAAAAGCGTAAGTAAGAATACGTCACTTTTTATCTATTGCAGTTTCGTATAGCGCAGATAAAGATACACAATGCTCAAATTGTCCATTAAGACCTGACGAAAAATTAAGCCATTAACCCAAAAACGGAATTTTTGCCGCGTCACATAAGTTTTACATTTTTTTCAGATAAAAAGGTCTATAAGCGTGTTTAAAACTTAAAATATTAATTATTCTTTATATACGACAATTTGAGGTATCTGAAATATTGTTGAAAAAAAGCTTGATTTTTGACATGACAACGTCTAATAAATCTATGAACGCCGACTGCATGCACGAAAAAGGATGACTCATTGTCCCATTACGCTCATTGTCCCGTTACGCTCATTGTCCCGTTACGCTCATTATACGCTTGCGCCGCATCAATGTTTTGTTATAACGTTGTCACGTTAAACTATCTTCCGTAAACCAACTTTACAGACAACCAATTTTTTTAATGTTTAATGATATATGTATAACAAAAGATCATAAGATCAAACGCTTAATAGATATACCAGACCAAAGAGTTTTTTTGCTCTCCTGTAAAGTTAGTATATTCTTCTTACGCCTTTCTCGCACTGGGGGTGCGATATAGGTACTTAAAAGTGTTAATTCAAATTAATATCTTTATCCAAAAATTATTTCAAAGAACTAATCAATAATCATTATAATTTTAATTTTAAAAAATATTACATTTTGTAGTCGGAATGGTGTTCGAGAATATTTATAATAATTCTCGAGCACCAATCCAAATAACAATAATTATTGATTAGTCCTTTGAAATCATTAATGGATTATTATAAATTAAAGTCGGTCATATTGTCTGTCTGTGACCAAGTGGCTTTATAATTAGAAGTAATTTGCAAGTGGGAGAAAACAATCAAAATCCGTTGCGTAGGATTTTGATTCTGTTTTACTATCAATTAGAGATTTTTTTCTTTTGTTTATGTTTTTGACGTGACAACGTCTAATAAATCGATGAACGCCGGCTGCATGCACGAAAATGGATGACTCATTGTCCCGTTACGCTCATTGTCCCGTTACGCTCATTGACTCTTTACGCTCATTGACCCGTTACGCTCATTGTACGCTTGCGCCGCATCAATGTTTTGTTATGACGTTGTCACGTTAAACTATCGTCCGTAAACCCACTTTACAGACAACCAATTTTTTATATTTTTTTATTGGAAGTTTTATCAGTATAATACCAAAAACCCGTGCAACAGAGATGGTTCGCTGGTATCAGTATCTATACAGCAACAAGAACGGTTTGCTAGTATTAGTATCTATACAGATGATGTGCAACAAACTCAATTTTAATATCAGAATCTTCCATTGCCGCATTAAAAATGATAAAGATTACTACACTAAAGTAACTCGGCAATTTAACAACTCCATACAAAAAGGGTAACATCGATCCCTAACCCAATGAAGAGCCCATCAAATTGGGTGCAAAATTTGGTCCTTCCACTTACCTTAACAAAACTAAACAAACATAAAACGGGCTTTACAAAACTCCTCTTTATCTAACACCAACGAAGTTTACCTTCTATCAAACGAAGAAAACATTCGATTTTCATCGAATACAAGTTTAGATAGAAAGCAATCTTAAAGTTTTCACACTATTATGTTTCTATATATCACAGTTACGTCTGTGTCGCCACTTGAGACCTCACAGATGGAGTTCAGTACAAACTTTATTTATACCAAGTTCCTCGGGAAATGTTTAATGTTGAATTTTTATTCCTTCCCCTTTGAGAGGCGCGTTTTACTTAAGAATTTTTCATTTTAAAATGCAATATATGTTGGTTGTTTGACGTGCCATTTAGGATATTACTATGTATGTGTGGCGCTGTTTGATGTTTTCTTTGAGTTTCGTGAATGCACTTGTTAGTAGGTCATTTTTAAGTCTCGTGAGTGCTTGTAAATATGTTTTGTAAGTACTTCTTGCTTTAAACATTTTATTTTGGTAGGTTGCAGTTTTAAGTCAAAATATTTGATCTCACTCAGGTTAGTGTGGTATCCGCAGGATAGTCCAGTTAAGCACCCAACAAGCTTCTAGATCTTTTTAGGGTTCTGTAATCAACAAGAAACCCTTATGGTTTCGCCATATCCGTATGTCTGTCTGTCTGTCCGCGACTTAGCTCAGAGACCCTTAATACTAGTAATCTGTAATTTGGTATGGACATACAATCACAGTGTAAAAATAAAATCTACAAATATATTTTTTAGGTTACCTCCGCTATACGTAAAGTGGAGACGATATTTTATTTTTCTCCTATATCCCATGGGATGGCGAGTTTGTCCCTAGTTTTTAGGATTCCATACCACAAAAAACGGAATCCTTATAGGATCACTCGTGTGTCTGTCTGTTAGTCAGTCGGGCACAGCTAATTTGAAAAAAAAAAAAAAAATATACTTTTCGCCCCTTATCCCCGAAACTATTGAGCCAATTTTTTTTTTATATAGAAAATCATTGTTTACTTACATTACAGAAAATTTTATAAGAAGTCTATGGTCTTAAAATAACATGGTAAATCTCTCAATATTGGGCGTACAAACATACACAGTACTACTACTAACTATAAATGTCTTACGGTATTTTACTTTGGGGACGGGCTGCAGACATCGAGTTTATTTTTATTCTGCAGAAAAGAGCCATCAGAGCCATATATAATCTCCGCAGGCGCGATTCTCTAAGGATCTGTTTAAGGATATTAACATCATGACGGTACCTTGTCAATATATCTACGAAAACATCATGTGCGAAGGAAAAATTTACATCTTTTTAGAAAAAGAGGTGAAAGACATAATTATAGTACTAGAAATAGGGACCTATTAGTTCAACCAGATTTCAGACTGGCTAAAGTAGACTCATCTTTCATGTGGTACTGTTTAAAATCTTACAATAAAATTCCTCCCGACATACTTCAACTGAATGAGTCTAAATTTAAATCTTGTATAAAACGCACACTATGCAGGCAGGCATATTATAAGTTGGGGGATTACATCGCTGATAAAAAGGCTTGGCTAAATGCTGGTCCTGCTCCACAACCTCAACTAATTGATTAACATTTGACAATAATGTTGGAGCTGCTGAAGAGTAAGACTATCTTTGCATTGTATAAACTCAACCACCATTGTATTATATAATTGCATAGCACAGGTGTGAGTCCTATGTAATATAGAGCTACCATTGATCGTGTAATATGTCTTTCATTGACTTGAATGTGCCCTGGCGGCTGAGAGTATGTCATACTCACTTAGATGTCTCGCTGATGGTGGCGTGTGTGTTGGATAATTTCGCTCCTTTCAAAATGGTTGAGTTGAATGGTGCTAATCCATGTGTTATGTTCCGGAACGGGCGCCGTCAGTTAGGACTGGTCATGTCTTAGCTGCCACGGGTTATTTTAATTATTTTATTTTGTTTCTATTAAATTTGTTGAACCTACTCTGGACGCTTTTAACATGTAAGTTTATTTTTATTTTTACATCGTTCTCAAATTTAGTTATAAATTCAACATTACCTATAGATGTAACTAATACTTTTGTAACAATTTAATTTAAAAGAGTGTCCATGGAGTTTTTTGCCCGTTCTTCTCCATAGGTACCTACGCTTTGGAATGGGAATGTAGCTGCATGTAGCTTCATTTTTCTTATTGACCGACTCCTTGACAATTCAAAAGTGCCTTTAAATGGTTTAATTGAAATAAATGATTTGAGTTTGAGTTTGATTGTAAAACAGTTTAAAAGAGTAACGGTGGAGTTTCTTGCCCATTCTTCTCCATGCGAAACTACCTTTTGGAAAGGGCAACTAGAATCAATTTTATTTCCGTGTAAATTTTGACGTTCAAAAGTGCCATTTTATGTGCAAATTTGAAATAAATGCTTTGACTTTGACTTGAACTTGTTTTTCAACTACAATGTTAATTTTGTTCTTGGGATAAACTCATCACAACTACGGAACTCTGTCTGTCTGACATGCACCGACCTGGGACCTATTTAATAAAAACCGACAGGCGACAGACAGGTGATAGGGTGCAAACCGACAGTTTTGTAGATTTCTCTCATACTTAGTTTTCAGTGAAAATGTGACAATTTTGTCAGTTTTATTAAATATGGTCCAGAATGAAGACTTTTTCACAAGCTTTTTTACAAGCTTTTATTTAACTTGCAATGTATGTATGTATGTATGTAACTATGTTTGTTCGGGTGGATTCTTGCAACTCAATTTTGAAGCAGATATCGTCAACCGATTGAGCTGAAATTTTGTATACACGTTTAGTTTGGAGCACAATTTATTGTTAGCTATGTGACGTCATTCTAAATCCAACATGGCGGAACACCCAAGATGGCGGACTAGTTATTTTTATTGTGCTCATACAATATGGGTATCAAATGAAAGGGCTTGCTGTGAATAACTCGTAAAATAAAGTGACGTCACTCTAAATCCAATATGGCGGAACACCCAAGATGGCGGACTAATTATTTTTGATGCACGTCTACAATATGGGTATCAAATGAAAGGGCTTGCTGTGAATAGCTCGTAAAATAAAGTGACGTCACTCTAAATCCATATGGCGGAACACCCAAGATGGCAGAATAGTTATTTTTGATGCACGTCTACAATATGGATATCAAATGAAAGTGCTTGCTGTGAATAACTCGTAAAATAAAGTGACGTCACTCTAAATCAATTATGGCGGAACACCCAAGATGGTGGACTAGTTATTTTTACCGCACGTCTACAATATGGAAATCAAATGAAAGGGCTTGCTGAGAATAACTCTGACTTGTGTGATTTAGCGGGACAGGCGTCAACAGCCATTTTCTTTCCTATTAATATAAAATGTAAAAGTTCTTGCTCAATCACGAACAAACAGGTGAGCGGATACCAATATTTGGCACACGATACACATACCTACGTACAAAAACATTTATATTTTCTTCCTGTCTGTGACGATATTCACTTTATCAGTAAAATAATATCCGTTCCCTTTATTGACTTCTCTCTTATGTTTTCTTTGACTCCAAGATCAGCAATGCGACATTTTAAGTTCCGAGATTGTGTTCGTGCGATAAGTTTTAACAAGTTCCCAACTTATCCATTGCCTTCAATAAATTCGTTGAACTTTATAGAAAAATACTTTACTGTAATCTCTTTGTTGCGGTATGAAAATGTGATTGTATTGATTCTTTCTATTCAGGTAGGTAAACTAAGTTATGATTTTTTCTCAAACATGCATGGAAATATTGTCATTATTTTCGAAAAAAGAACACGCGTAGTATCGAAATTACGGACAAAGAAAATCAAATCCATTGCATGAGCGTTTTTTGAATTTGGAACATTACAACGCTCCAGCAATGTTACAACACTCCAGCAATGTTTTATTTCCCTGCATTCTTTTGAGAAAAGCACTATATATGCCTCGGCGGAAATGGCATTTGCCTGTCTCGTATTAGTAAAGTCCTCGCCTACGGCTCGGCCTTCATACTCATGCTCGACCTACAATTGCCTATTTCCCGGCCTTTGCAATAATGTATTATTACTGTAATCTCTTTGTTGCGGTATGAAAATGTGATTGTATTGTTTCTAATAGTCAGGTAAGTAAACTAAGTTGTGATTTTTAACTTGGGATCAAAAATGCATAATAAGGTTATTGGTAAAACCTAATAACCTTGCAGTATTGTATTACTTACATCATAAACAACAAGTTTTGTTCAATGACATTTTAAAACATAATACATTTACCAAAAACAAACCTTTAAGATTTCGTTAAAGAAAGAAAGAAAGAAAAAGTATTTATTGTGACTCGCACAGGAAGATCACAAACTAATAAACACACAATCACAAAAGTTCATCGTTGTTCTATCTAACACATTTTAATTCTGTATTTCCTTCTACCTACCAACGCCTCCCGTGCACTGTCACTCGTAAGACACGGCAGTTTGTTTTGCTATGCGTAGAGTTTGTAACATTTAGAGCGTCAAATTTAAATATTTTTATTTTTGTATGAAAATCTGATAAATTATTAAAAGTTAAAAAAACAGAATTTATGATCTTAGTAATTTAGTTCTGAGAGGCTGTTAGGAATTTTATCCAAAGATAGAATGGAGTTTAAAATAGCTACTGTAAATGGTTGATAGGCGGTCCAAACAAATTACTTTTACCCAAAATATACTGCAACAAATTAACGAGTTAATATTTATTAATAGCAAACATCTTATAACATAACAAATAGAGTAAGTTTATTGAGCGTCAGACTTCTACAATCTAGTCTAGGCCGAAATTAGTCTATTTCCTTTGTTCCTGTCATCAAAGCTAAAAACGATGTCTCATCAACAACGCAATTATTTTAAATACTATACCCATTTAAAATAATTGCCTTGTCGTACACCAAAATTAGATATAACTATGTACCTACCATCTTAGCTACTTTCATAAACATAGTCATTACCACCAAACCGTTACCCTACAAATCATTCACTATTACACTCCTAGGTAACTCACTAACCACTATTTAAACACCTAGCAATAACAATTTATTCAACTAATCTTCCGCCTCTTCTGTGGTTGCTGGGCAGAGTGGTTGCAGTGAAGACTGGCTCTGACGGACAATGTCGAGTCGCCGACATCCTGACCAAAAAGTGCATCATAACGCATGCATATAACAATATTTGTCCTCTTCCGGTCTCTTTAACATCATCTTGAAGCCTTCTCTTCAACGCGGGGAATATGTTCCTGACGTCACATCGGGCCACACATAACACCGCGATCCCGGGCTTCCCCCCTCCGGCTCACTCGCTCACCGACACCTTGAGCGCGCGCACACATCTCGGTCGTCTAAATATATTGTAATCAGCTAATACAGATACTTGTCGAAATCAAGTAGTTTTATTTAAGAAGTCAAGACCACCAGCAGCACATCTGGAGCTTGATACTCAACAAGCAATCAGTACTTATACACCCAGTAATCACTATACAGGAAAAGTTTTTAATCAGTGCGCAAACTTTGACAAATCAAACTTAAACGTGTTTTATTATAAACCTATTTCTTATTTTGATATGTCTTAGTAAAAAAAAAATGAAGTTATCATTAACGAAAGATGTTTATTTTGAAACTGGTATAATAGATACTCGTCGCACAATGCGCCCGCGCGGCGGCGCGGTCAGTGAAGCGGAACGCAGTAGTAGGTCCATTGATATTATTACGAATAGATAGTATCCATATTTTGCTGATTTCAAGTGGACCAAAAAAAAGTATTGAACAAATATTGGAAATATGTTCTATTAATGATACTGAACCACCGATAAAAAATGGCGCACTGGTTAAAAACTTATCCTGTATATGTACCCAGGATCACTATTTCGCTAGCAAAAGAAACAAATGCAAGTAAAATCTAAGTTTAGAAAACTTGAAGAAGGTTCTCCAGTGTCTCAAACACAGTAAAAAACGATTTACAAAGCATCTTTGTCAGGGTTGTTAAAGAAAAAATTGTGACCAAGTGATCGAGGGGAAATAAAATAAACGTGAGATAGAAATGTTCAGTATAACTGAACAAAACTATTACTGAGGATGTTGTTAGATAGAAAATGGAATTTAGTGTAAATATTGCGATTCATTATAATACCTAATAAGAATAGACGATTTATTATCTATCTATAGGTACTCCATTTGAAATAACATTAGACATTTAACTAAATCTTTTTTACAATCCGTTCAACTGATTCTGACTTCTATTGCGTTGGCGGCATGACAAATGGCAGCTGCAATAAACAGTTGGTGTTGTAACCACTTTTTTGCTATTAATGCCATCCTTAAGCTTACGGAATAGAAGTCAAAATCGGTTGACCGGACTGTACAAAAGGCTTTTTTTTAATGTCTAATCTTATTTCAAATGGAGTATACACTCGCAAGCAATCAAATCGACTCAACCCATAAGCAGATACACACATACATGTATTTTTCTGAAAATAAATATTTTATTTATAAAAATCATATTCAAAAAATATATAAAGAATAATATATATAATTATATGTTCAAAAAATTGTCTGTTCAACGACGTAAATAACGCAATGTATGTGGATTTACTAATTGTGTAATATATTACATAATTACCCCGCTGCTGTCTTGATTTTTCGATATAACTTTCTTAACTGCAGATTTGTACTAACCCTAGTATATGACATTAAATTATAGTTAGTAGCAGTGCGCTAACAAGGTATCGTTTTATACGGTAAACTGGAGAAAGTGTCTCAGTTCCCCGAGTAGCTCAATTAAAATTTTCTCAAGAAAACTGTTTCATCTAATTTGTTTTTTAGCTTTTTAAGGGGGAACCGCTAACGTAGCCCGCGAAATTCAAATATTCTTAAGTTTATTGCAATTTGCAGGTCAGTGGCAGGTTGAATATTGATTAAAATATGATTCGAGACCGTAACAAGTATGTATTTACGGAATTATTTATTTATTTATTTAATTCAGACACAGTGATCCATATTTTTGTTAGTATACTTAAGAATTATGTTAGTAACCAAAGATTCAAATACACAACTACAATCAAACTATTATATCTAAAACTAAATAAATGAAGTACTCACATCAATAAAATTGCAATCATCATTAAATTAATTAAATTAATTGGCCGTTTTTCTTTCGAATGAATTTTGTTGCTTCGTATCTCAATATGAAACTTTATAAAAGGTATTAGAACATTCTAGACACACTTACCGAGGTCGCTGTTGAGCCGTTTTTCATAATTCCTTCTCAATCACGAGATAATATTTAATATTTTTTTAAAGTAGTGGCGCTTGTGGACCGATGTATGCGTTCTTAAGTTAGAATTGCCCTCAAATGTAATGATTTCATGAACTAGTAATTCAATAGCATTACTTGGTCTTAGACTATTGTATTGATGATTTCACAGTTTTATCCTTGGTTAACTGGTAGAGAATGCTTAAGGCATTAAGTCCGCCTTTGTACCTTATCTACGAGAATTTTAAATAAATAATTAAATACGCCTTTTACCGAGGCCCGCCGCGACGTCCCCAGCTTCCCCTCCCCGACCCTTCCTCGAGCCAACCCACGCCGCTGAGCCTGTAGCTTAAATTCCTCCCCAACTAATCAAAATCCGATCCAGCCCGTCCCTTGCTGTCCTCCCCCAGCGACGCCCTAAGCCGAGGTCCGTACCCCCGCAGAGGTGTGCCCTTAGCGTGTAGTCGCTGAGTTTTAAGTTATGCCCTGGCTGGAAGCCTTAATTTATTGAGGCATCTACAGGAAAATCCGGTTAAGTAGACAAAAACCTCCTAGGATGATATGCGAGAAGACAATCTCAAAAAAAAAAAAGTATAAAATACGCCTTTTCTCACGGGATCATCTGCACAATTTTAATTCGGCAGCAATGTGTTTCTCGTAAGGACCACGGGTAAAAAAAAACCCGTGGTCCTTACGAGAAACATATTGTAGGTAAGTAAGGAACGACTCTATCGCCTAAATTTAATCTCCCTACGTAACAGGAATCAAAGCGTTTACCATTCGTTACCGCCTTGTCGACCCAAGTGACACAGCGGCCCAATAAAGTCACGAACAACTTCGAAATTGAAAAAGAAATCCCGACCCGGGCATGCAAATATCTCGAGAACACAAAATTGCTAAACTGGACCGTCTACTTCGAAATTTTGCCATAAATTATACAGAACTTGTGTAATGAAATATGATTTCAATAAGATTTTTTTGTGATTTTGTCAAGTGATTAAAATGTTGGTTCTTTTAACTACTCTTATTAATGATATTACAACAAAAATGCAATCGGAAATAACAAATAATAATTACAAAACTAAAAATATTTTGATTCTCTTTGAAAATGCACCAGCCCGTTTAAATTTTATTTAACTAGAATTTTCGGAATCCGTTCAGAATTTTCAAAGATTACCCTCTATATACAAACTTACAAAGAAAAATTACCGCTTTATATTATTAGTTTCAATTTACCGGGACTTTTTGTGAAAAGTGTTAAATCAATAACAATGTCTATAACTAAGCGACCCACATCATCATCATCATCATTTCAGCCGAATGACGCTCACTGCTGGACTTAGGTCTCCCCAAGGGGGGGGGGGGGTTGCCATAATCGCCACGCTTGACAGGCGGGTTGGCGATTGCAGTATGGTGTTAAAAATGCATAGAGAACGCTGCTGCCCTTTCTCTAGTAAGTCCCTTAGTCGACTTTTACGACACCCACGGGAGGAAATAGGGTGGTGCTTTTCTTTACGTCCGACACCACACGGCTCCCACCCACATAAGACACAGCGACCCACATAAGACAGTCTAATGTAGTAGGTAACTGAACCCACCTTACCTAAATGTCGCCGCACCTATTTTATTCCATTCCACTTTCTGGCACATGTAAGACCGCGGTGATCGATCGCTACCAAAGCCCGCGCCACACGGGTAGATTCTGATTTCCGAACTCTATTATAATTTTAATGTGACCCCACTATAATGTGTTGACCTACTGTCATGTGTTGAAAAAGGTCGGATGGTCGGAGGCCGGATGTAATATTTTTGATTTTGAATAGGCCTAGAAAATTGGACTGAATAAATATAAAATATTGGGTTTTTACGAGTTTTGTAGTGACCAACGGTTTTGTGTAGGAGGCACAAAGATGATGTCAATTTCATATTAAAAAAATGTAATTTTCGAGAAAGATGTCAGCAACAGACAGAGATGCATAAGAATGATCTTATTATTGGGATGTTTTCCATTCGTATTTCTAAGAATAAGGAACCCAATATAACTAACATAACAACACGCCTTCTGTCCTCGAAGGGTTGGGCAGAGATGTACCTATAGTAAACCCACATTTCACCAGTTATGTTTAAGTCCATGTAATAGGAATTTATCCCAGGAACAAAGTTGACATTGTAATTGCATGTTAGTTGGTCGACTATTTTTCGGTAACTTGTAAAGCCTACTTAGCTGTGATAATTTTCCTTTTAACTTCGTTATAAATGTATGTACTACTTAATATAACGCAAACGGATCCCTGAATCGAAAAGTGGTTTACTGAACCCGCAATATTTTTGAAAGGCCTATCCAACGATAGCCCCATACCTTGGGATAGACGAGAAAAAAATAACATCTCCACTTTACGTTTAAGGGAGGTGCCCTAAAAAAAATATTTCATGATTTTATTTTACCAGTTTGTCGGGATGATTAATATGTATTAGACTTTGCCATTATATTATGTGTTTTTCGTAGTCCGCTCGTCTACGGTCCCGACTATCACACTTTTGACAGTCGTTACTGTTGGGAATCGAACCCAACACCTTGCGCGCGATCTGCATGAGCAGGCTGCGTGATCAACGCGTCATCGGCAATCTGCGGCACGGCGCAGCGGCTACACGTCTCGGCCCGATGACCACTCGCTTCCACGGACCCTACCGCGAAGGACGATAGCTCTCAATAGTATTATTTTCTGTTTGTCCGGGAAAGTTTAACTTTTATATTAAGCACGGCGAATAAACCATTGCCTATTTATTATACAATCCACTCTTTTTATTTGCTCCACGCGTTACCATTGGTCCTTCGAGCCGGATGTGCCGTTAGTCCGAAGCCCGAAAGTCTGCACCTAGCCCGACTGTAAAGGTTGGATGTTTAATCACAATACGAAGGATTTTGAAGGAAATTGCTAACCCGTTACTTCACAATAATGTTTGAAAACTTCGTCTACTTAACAACGTAAATAACACAATAAATGTTAAACACTCATTGAATGAAAGTTCGAATAACGTACGTAAATAAAACCACGCGTGACTTTTGACAGATTGAACGAAACAATTCATATCAACGTTGAGTACCGGAACCCTGCGTTTTAATGGTAGTGGAGTAATTACGCTAAGGGAAAATACATAGTAACGACCTTATTAAATATAGTGTTGACAATCTTTGCTTAGTTAATAATAATAATAAAGCCTTTGTTCGTTGACCAAATATAGTACCTACAGTTTCAATTGTATAAATGTAATTATAAATCTAGTTCAGTAAAGATTTTTTTTTAATTCGATTAGGTAAATTAATATATATTCTTCAGCAACCAATTTGTCGGTTAGGTGTCCTTCGACGTAGGCCTCCCCTAGTTTTTTCCACTCATCTCTGTCATGAGCTAATCTTCTCCGGCCTTTTGGTAAGTCATATTCTCACCGCTTGATTTGAAGTCCCTTTCATCTTTTTCCATTCCTAGGATACCATTCCATTATGTCTTTCATCCATTTTTCTCTGTTCGTTCTGATAATGTGAGCAGTCCAATTCTATTTGAGTGTTTTTAGGGTTTCGTAGTCAACAAGAAAGCCTTATAGTTCTGCCATGTCCGTCTGTCTGTCTGTCTGTCTGTCTGTTTCAGCGGCTTAGCGAAGAGACTTAGTACTACAAGGCTGTAATTTGGCGTGGGTGGAATAAAATCTTTGTTTTTTTAGGGTACCTCCCCTACACCAAGTGGGGATGATATAATTGTTTATCCCATGGTGTGGGTTATCGTTAGATAGGCCGTTCAAAATTATTGCAGATTATATATATCGCATTTATTCAGATTTGTTACTGTAATAATGGCAATCATGCCATGTGATTTAAAAAGGTTTTCATTATAAAATCTTTTTTTATAGATTATTTTCTATTTTGTGAATGTGAGAACATTGCAGGCCTAGTAGACTGTAGATTTGTTGACCATTTTCTATTTTGTTAAGTTCCTGGTAATTGTAGAAAGGCCTACACTGTCCTCCCATATCTGTTAACACTGTAATTTGAAAATATTGTAAAAGCCAATTATTTTTAAAAGAGTAACCGTGGAGTTCCTTGCCGGCTCTTCTCCATAGGAAACGACTAATTGGAACCGTGCACCTAGTTTCTGACGTTTCATTCATACATAAGTGCCCAAGTAGGTTTATGTGAAAAAAAAAATAAAAAAATGATTTTGAACTCTACATTGTGCGTGGTCCGACACACACTTGCCCGGTTTTATTGCATTTATTCAGTGACTCATGGCTATTCGGATATCATAAGTTAGTAGGCCTTCACTAAAATTAGCTTACAGAGATAGACAAATTAATTTGATGGAATGTTATATTTCCAGTCAGCCAATCACAGTCTGTCCGTCTGTCATAGCTGGATATCTCAAGAACTACTAATGCTATCAACTTGAAATTTGGAATAGTTTTAGACGAGGTTTGCCCAACTATTTTTCAATTATGGAAGATTTTTTTTGCAACAGGGTCCGAACTTGTTTCTTAAAAATTCGAAATGGGGCTACTAGGGCATGTGGGGAGAGCGCTATTTGCACATTCTCAAACATATTTTTTTTTAGGCCAGCTTTTTGTCGACTTTTGACGAAAAATTAAAAAAAAATACAGAAAATTCGGACGGATGAACGGACGGAATTAAGCAGTAAATGTCGAAGAGTCGAATATTAGCTCAAAACTCTGCTAATTTTCAATTTGAATCTCAGAACAAAACGATCCAAATTACACCTCACAAGCCCCTGAAAAGTAATTTAACCGTCGAAAACACTCCTAATCCTCCAAAAAAGACCCCGTACAGAACTGCAGCACACGCGATTCAAGAAGCCACACCTATCACTTAAACTGAGTGACCCATATCTTCAAGACGTTTCTAATCTATTCTTAGTTGGATTAAGTGAGCTTAGGCACGGTCGACGCTTATACGGGTTGTGTACTGGATAAACCGCCTATCTGTCACTTAGGACAGATAAAAAGACGTTTAAGTTGTTAACCTCGCCTTAATTGGTTGATTTATGGCGGAATTGGGAACTTGGGGTTGTGGATAAATGTGTAACAAGCGTACTTCGAAAGTCGGGTAGAAGTTTTATTGTGTTTTTTTTATTTTAAAGGGGCTTGTTGGTAAAGTCATGTGAGGAAAAGCTAAAGGGTTTTAAGTAGCTTACTTGCACACATTCTTTATCTACACATAAACACGGAAAATAATATTATAGTAACTGTTATTGGAGAGTAAAGAAAATACTGGTATTCAGCTGCATCCGGTTAGACCGGAAGCCAACCCCGAAATTGTTGGGAAAAGGCTAAGCAGATTTATACAGGAAAAGTTTTTAGTCAGTGCGCTGACAAATTAAACTTAACTGTATTTTATTATACACCTATTTCTTATTTTGATATGTATTAGTAAAAAATATTTGCGCACAGGTTAAAAACTTATCCTGTGCAGTTAAGTTTTTTTTGGTGGTTCAGTATCAGTAATAGAACATATTTCCATTATTTGTTCAATACTTTTTTTTTGGTCCACTTGAAATCAGCAAAATATGGATACAATCTATTCGTACGAGTAATAATATCAATGGGCGAGCGGACAGCTGATAGGTACCTACTACTGCGTCCCGCTTCACTGACCGTGCCGCGCTGGCACGTTGCGCGACCTGGGCCTCAAGTCTGCTATTACAATAGTGTCAGAATGGTCTCGCCATTGTGAGTATTTGACAGTGTTTGTATGGAAAATCTGTCAAAAACTCACAATGAAGAGACCATTCTGACACTATTGTAATAGCAGACTTGAGGCCCTGTATTCATTAAACCAGTTTCAAAATAAACATCTTTCGTTAACGATAACTTAATTTTTTTGTACTTAGACATATCAAAATAAGAAATAGGTATATAATAAAACACGTTTAAGTTTAATATGTCAAAATTTGCGCACTGATAAAATCTTTTCCTGTATTTTAGAAAACTGACCTAAACAGTTTGAAAAGGCTATTCTGACATTTAGGCTATTCTATACACCAACATTTATAGCCTTCTAAGTTTTTTAACGCCTCATATTTCACGACAATGCTCTAAAGCGGTCAACAGAAAAAAACTTCACTACATTCACGAAAGAAACTGAAAAATAAAATAAAATCAAGTCGCTCGTGTTTTCAAGTCACAGTAGCGAACAGCTAAACGTTGACAGGTGATGGATAGGTTGTCAGGACCCGTTCAACTGGGTGGTCAACCGACTGTAGAACTGGGATTTATCTTGGTATACGGAGTACGAGAAATGTTAGTTTTTATTTCTGGGGTTTGCTTCGTTTTGGATGTAGTTTTGTATTGATTTTATGAAATAAAAGCTTGGATGAAAATATAATCCTTATTCCCGCAGTGAGAAGATTCGAAGCTAGTTAAGAGGTATCAGCTGCAGTTTGGTAAGAATAACTATGAGAGAGAGGCTAACAGAAGAATTCAGCTGGGCTGGGCAGCATTTGGGAAGCTTCGTCGAGTCTTCTCGTCGCGTATTCCACAGAGCCTAAAAATCAAGGTCTTCAATCAGTGCGTCCTGCCTGTTATGACTTACGGAGCCGAAACGTGGACACTCACGGTACGACTGGTCCATACATTCAAGGTCGCTCAGCGAGCTATGGAACGGGCTATGCTTGGAGTTTCTTTGAGGGATCGAATCCGGAACGAGGTGATCCGAGAGAGAACTAAAGTTGTCGACATAGCTCACAGAATAAGCAAGCTGAAGTGGCAATGGGCCGGCCATATTAGCCGTAGAACCGATGACCGTTGGGGTAGACGTGTTCTTGTGTAGACCGCTAATCAGAATACGTAAGGTAGGACGTCCTCAGGCTAGGTGGAGCGACGATCTTCGCAGGGTGGCTGGTAGCAGCTGGATGAGAGTTGCCGAGAATCGAGCTGAATGGCGTGCAATTGGAGAGGCCTATGACCAGCAGTGGAATGCTATAGGTTGATGATGATGATGATGATGATAAGAGGTATCTGGATTTATCTGAAGATTAAGTTGAACCCGTTTTAGACTACCAAGAGTATCGATTGGGTCAAATCTTGTTATTTGAAAAAACAGTAAACTTCTTTTACCACTGACTTGAAAATCTGCACGTGTGCTAAAAATAGATGACCCTGCACGTTAAGGCAAAGAACCTCGAACCTTGTTATTTTAACTTAAGAAACTAATTATCTC
This sequence comes from Dryobota labecula, assembly GCA_947523025.1. Lineage (NCBI taxonomy): Eukaryota > Metazoa > Arthropoda > Insecta > Lepidoptera > Noctuidae > Dryobota > Dryobota labecula. The sequence continues at coordinate 20,556,497 of OX383295.1, read as the reverse complement.
GTGGTCTTCTAAAACCTTCAAACATCTAGTGAATAGGAGGTACATAGAATCGCAAATTCGCAAGCAAGAACCTACTTATCTGATCTGCCAAAAGTTCCACTCACCATAAACATCAATGCATCCAATCTGCCACTTCATGCTGGGCTGCGTGTTGATCTGGCACATATAGCAGCCACGGTCTTCTGCCCGAAGAGGTCTGATCCTCAGCTGCCAAGTCCTGGGCGCATCCATGTGGACTGAGTATCTTGCGCTGAGGACTGCTCGGTCGTGCATCGTGAGGACTGTTTGGTCTTCTGCTCTTAGCCAGCCTACCTGGGGAAGGAATAATAGTTTAGATTTTTTGCTGTACTTTAGTTTTTAATCCGAACATTTTTACGTTTATATTCTGGCTATTTTTATTCCAACCCGCACTGGGCGCGCGTGGTGGATTAGGTCCAGTCCTTATTACAAAGAAGAGGCCTATGTCCCAGCAGTAGGAACATTATAGGATGATTATGTACATGGTATTAAAAAATAAAAACCGGCCAAGTGCCAGTCAGACTCACGCACGAAGGGTTCCGTACCATTATATATAAAAACGGCAAAAAATCCCACTTAAATATTTGTTTTATTTTAATTATTTATAAACTGAGGATATATCTAAATATTCTGTGAATATTTCAAGCGTCTACCTACCTGTTGCCGTTATCAATATCGAGCAAAAACAAGCAAAAAAAAGCAAAAAAATCACGTTTGCTGTATGGGAGCCCCCTTAAATATTTATTTTATTCTGTTTTTAGTATTTTTTGTTATAGCGGCAACAGAAATACATCATCTGTGAAAATTTCAACTGTCTAACTATCACGGATTATGAGATACAGCCTGGTGACAGACGGACGGACGGACAGCGGAGTCTTAGTAATATGGTCCCGTTTCACCCTTTAGGTACGGAACCCTCAAAAGCACAGTATATCGTGATGTGCAACCGCATAATCTAAAAATTACATTTTCACCTCAGCACTTCAAACAAGCAGGTTTTGCTGTTTAAAGACAGTGAGTAAAATTAAATTTTGCTGCGAGTGTGAGACAAAGTAACTTTAAGTTTTTTTTTATACCAAAAACTGTGCTAGGTACTCACAAAATTCCAAAGATTTGAACTTCACTTTGTTCTGTCAGTTTCACTTCTATACAATAAAAGCGAGAAATAGAAACAAGTTGATTCGAAACGATATTCAAATTCAATACTGTAACGTTTAATTTTTCCGGGAGGGGTAAAATGTAAGGTCAGAGATAGAACTACTACCTACCGATCATCAGAACTGGAGGAGTCCTAGCTTAAGAAGAAAATAAACAAGTTAAAGAGTAAACATTTTAATAAATAAAAACAAGATATTTTAATAGGCTCCACGTTGGGCGCCAGATTTTAAGAGAGTTAGTATGTGATAACGACTATTAGGATATTATCCTATAGCACGTTGTAGAGTAAGCCAAACTTCAACTTATAAGTGACCCCCACACACATTCCTTTACCCACTGGTAATTGGCATCCATTCTTCGCATGTAAGTTTTTGATATTTGGTATTTATATATTATATATTCTTGATATTCCACCAACTCGCACTAAGCGTTTTCAAACGTCTTTTATAATGCGCGCAGCAAAGGAGTGGAACTCTCTGCCTGCGTCTGTGTTTCCGAACGCATACAACCCTAATCTATTCAAAGTGAGAGTCAACAGGCTTCTTCTGGGTAAGCTCACTCCATCGTAGACTTTGTCTCTGTCATCCAGACCTAGACTAAAGTCAAGAGCAAATTCATAGTAGAATAAAAAAAAAAAAGTGTTCTTAAAACCTCTCGGGGTCACTTATAAGTTGGAGTTTGGCTTACTCTACAACGTGCTATAGGACAATATCCTAATAGTTGTTATCACATACTAACTAACACTCTTACAATACCTAGTAGGCCCAAAAAGGATATTTATTCAGATATGTTACTGTAGTTGTAATTGCAATCATGTCATTAATATTTTATATACTTAGATTATTTTATATTTTGCGAATGTGAGAACGTTGTAGGCCTAGTAGAGTGTAGATTTGTTGGCACTTTTATATTTTGTTAAGTACCTGGTAATTGTTGAAAGGTCTACACTGTCCTCCCATACCCATTATCACTGTTATTTAATAATATTGTAAAGCCAATTATTTTTAAAAGAGTAACCGTGGAGTTTCTTGCCTGCTTTTCTCCATAGGAAACGACTAGTTGGAACCGTGCACCTAGCTTCTGACATTTCATAAGTGCCCATGTAGGTTTATGTGAAATAAAATATTTTGATTTTGAGGAAACAAACAATGAAACGTTCAAACCGAATGTAATTTTTTTTTTTTTTTTGTAAAGCCTATTAGCTGTGATAGTTTTCCTTTTAAATTCGTTATAATATATATACTATAACTGCTGTGATTTTTTTCAAATGTCCAAATACAATAATTTAGCTGGCAGGGGGGGGGATACTTGACTCTAACAAAAATAGCACTTTAAAGCCTAATATTACGCAAACGGATCTCTTAATCGAAAAATGGTTGAGACAGACCCGCAATATTTTTGAACGGCCTATCCAATGATATCTCACACTATGGGATAGACGAAAAAAAAATATCATCCCCACTTGTAGCGGTAGTAGGTACCTACCCTAAAATAATTTATTTTTCAAAATTTTATTTTACCACTTTTTCGGCGTGATTAATATGTACATGCCAAATTATAGCTTTCTAGTACTTACTAAGACGGACATGGTGAAACTATATGGGAGGAACCCTTATAGTTTCACCATGTCCGTCTACTTTACTACGGAACCCTAAAAATATATGTTTACAGACTGAAACAATAATAACTTGCACCACCAGTAGTCACAATCATTCCGTTTCCACGGCTTTCACCTACTCCCCCGCAAATACTCAAGAATAACTTTCCAGTCATCAAAATGTTTGTTAGTTCAACTCTTGTTTACGTTATAACATTGGCGTGGTTTTGTTCCCAAAGTAACCTGAAATAGAATAATTTTACTACCAAGGTTAGTTGTTAACTTTTTAGACCCAAATAAATGTTTACGAGTGAGATTAATTTGGGACATACTCGGCTAGGTTGTGGGTATCACCTACATTTAATTCAGTGAACAAGATATGTATGAAATAACATAAAATAAAATATTTATTTAATACAAATCTTTGTTATCTGGGTGTCAGTACCCGACGCAACAACAGTTACTTATCTAAGTAGGTAGGTAATAAAAATAGGTATGAAATATGTTGCTCAGACTAAAACTATCATTAAATTAAAAACCGGCCAAGTGCGTGTTGGACCACGCACACTGAAGGGAATTTGGGATGAATATATCCCAAGAATAAACTTAACATTGTAGTAAATATTTATTTGCAAAGATACAACATACAAACTAAAAATAAAATATTTATACTCTAAACCTACACGAAAAAAAAGAAAAAGAAAAAAAGGGGAAAGTGCTCATTGGGCATCAAAAAATTCTTCCGCATCGCCGTCAGTGGAAAAAGTGCCCAAAAGGCTGGCAGCGTTGCCACGTTGGATGGCAACGCTGATTCTTTGGCCTAAAAATAGGCCAGACCTCTGGTCACGTGAAGAGTCGACCAACCGCTTGGCGATGTCCCGATATACACGATGAGCACTCGGACCCCACGGACCTAAGGTTTCAACCCCAAACGGCTCAAAAATATAACTCCCTATAAGGTTGTTATATTTGCGCCGTTTGAGGTTTTCTGCACCTGCAGCAGCCGCCCCAGCACAACCCGCCGTGCTAGGAAGATGGGATGGCGCGAGGGTGTCGACACAGGTTGCATCCCACACCAAAGGCCTACCCAACTTCCAAGGCATTATGGTCATTCCGTCTGGCCTCTTCCCATCGTCACGTGCCAAGCCACTGGGTTCTAAAACAGCAGGCACCCCGGCGGTGACAAGAGCCCAACGGATAATGTCATTAATACTGGCGTGTCGTGCTAACCGACCAGCGCTCTTGCTGCAGGATAAGCCATGGTGTCCGAGGCGGTCGACTGCTTCACCGCACTGACAGCGATGTGGAGCCACGCAAGGAGCGCCCAGACGCAGACTTGTAGCGAGCCGGAAAGTGGTGTCACCCAGCATAGTGCCTATGTTGGGTGACGGTAGTACCTGAAGCCAAAGGCCCGACTCCCATTCTCCCACAGCCAGCAGGCGTGCACGCTCAGCAGTATTGGTGGACGTATCAATGAGGTTATTCCGTACCAACATTACATTGTAGTTAAAAAAAATGTTCTCTCATTCAATTCAACTGGCAATGTAAGTTTTACGAATAATATTGTAAGAATTTACTAGGTATGTTATTTTAAGACTTCGTGTAGGTTTATAACCATTTGTTGTAAGTTTTTCAAAATTTTAGGCTCAGTAGTTTCGGAAATAAGGAGAATGGTAAATTTGTATCTATTTTCTTAAATACTTTTAAAACAATTTATTTTAAAATTATAAAAATAATATACTTGGGCCTGAAAACAAGGCACTTCATTTGATACGTCATACGCAATACGTCAATAAAGCCTTCTGAAATCCTTGTCTTAAATTCCAATTTACCTTGCATTTCGACTTAAATAGCAATTACTCGAAAACAACTCAACCGATTTTAATGTTTAAGGTACCATCTTAAAACTGAAACACCAGCCTTCCTTTTATATTTTCAAAAATGGAGAACCTGTTTAAAAAAAAAAGAACTACTTTATGTAAATGGTGAGCAAAGTTGTCGACATAGCTCACAGAATAAGCAAACTGAAGTTTTAATAGGCCGGCCATATTAGCCATAGAACCGATGACCGTTAGGGTAGACGTGTTCTTGAGTGGAGACAGCGAATCGGCAAACGTAAGGTGGACGCTCTCAGGCTAGGTGGAGCGACGATCTTCGCAGGGTGGCTGGTAGCAACTGGAAGAGATTTGCCGACAATCGAGCTGAATGGCGTGCAATTGGAGAGGCCAACGTCCAACAGTGGACTGCTGTAGGCTGATGATGATGATAATACATGGTGAGTCGATTTGGTTGCTCGCGAGAGTAAGTACTAACTTAGAGTTGATAAATTTAATATCGGTAAATATTCCTTATATTTTGTTGAATAATTAAGTCTAAAGAAACTAAAGTATTTATCGACTTTTGTTGCTGACCGTTATAATTTGTTCTTCTTCATATGAAACAAATTAATGAGAACGATTTTATAACAAACATTTGATTAAGTAAAGTACTTCATTACTTTTTATTATTATCTTTGAACAGACTTCAATGAACGGCACATTTAATTCCGAAATCACACACTCTTTTAGCAAAGATTTTCAGCAAATCCTCTTAGAAAAGGTTAGGTGAGCCAAGCTTCTGTCTGCAGTGTTTAAATGTTCGTGTGCTTATCACAAAACTGCAGGTGGTAAGTAATGGTACCACTTTTATCGAACAAATTGCTCTTAAGAATGAAATTTGTTGTAATAAATTATTGGTTAAATCTATGCAATTATAGCTTATACTAGAAATGTATAGCTTGATTTGTAGCCGTGTATATTTTATTTTGTATCCAAACTAATATTGTAAATGTGAAAGTAACTCTGTCTGTCTATCTGTCTGTCTGTCTGTATGTTACGTTTTCACGCCTAAACCGCTAAACAGATCGTCATGAAATTTGGTAGAGATATAGCCTGGGTTATGGAGAAGGACATAGGCTACTTTTTTACGCGATAACCGACATCCACGCGGGTGGAGCCGCGGGCAAAAGCTAGTACTTTTATAATTGTGTGTTTAGTAGTTTGTGATCTTTCTGTGCGAGTCACAATAAGATACTTTTTCTTTCTTTCTTTCTAACTATCCCACAGGTTTGTGCCCTGTAAATCGTAAATTTGGAAAGGATGTTGTATATATGCTAGTCGTGCAGTAAACTCTAATTGCGCGATGCAGGATTTGTGACGTCAGGTCTTTGATGCGTAGTTCGCATGTGGCGTTGTAGATGCCGCCACACGTATTATGCCTTATTGGTCTAGTGGTCACAAGCACGACTGCTTAGTGTGAGGTCCTGAGTTCGATTCCTAGGTCAGGCTAAATGTCATTGGGTTTTTCCGTCAGGAATATTTCAGTCCGGAGTCTGGATTTGTAACGGTTGATAACAAATGGCTCGCCCACTATAATATCTACAAGGGATTTAAACATATCTGACGAAATATGAAACACAACTCTGCCAAGCCCTTCGGAGAAAAACAGCCGTGATGGTATGTTATGTTATATTAAATTATTTAATATTTAGGAGTCCTAATAGGACTCCTGAATTTTAATAATTTAAAACAATATTGAAATCGAAATTAAATAAACAAAGTTTTTCCATTATGATATATAAACAGAGATACAAACTGTATTGCAATTTAAACATGAATCTCACGTTAAATTAGAATTCGCGGCAAACATGGCGAATGCCGCGCTTGGAACACAAACATTGCATTTTCCAGACATTGTGTATCTAATAAACCAATGTGTGAGGTAGGTACAGTCAGCAACAAAAGTCGATTAACATTTCATTTTCCTAAATCTTAATTATTGAACCAAATATTTAATTAAAATCGGAACAGAAGTAAAAGGTAAAGAAAAATAACTCTATGCTACATACCAAATATTTAATTAAAATTTTAATTAAATATTTGGTTCAATAATTAAGATTTAGGAAAGTGAAATGTTAATCGACTTTTGTTGCTGACTGTACCTAATATAACTTTATTTACCCAACCGCCAAACTATATCCCGAATATCAGGTCATGACGGTGAGACAATTAGGTATATATTTTTAAAACATTACTTCGAAGGCATTCGCTACTACCACGGGATGACAAAACCAAAACAAAACGCTCCGGTGCAGTTGTATGCCCTAGTGTACCTTGCAGCACAGCTTCCGCTAGTAGGCAATTTGACGCAGTAAGTTCGAGACTGTATAATGTAGTCAACAAAACTATCAACATTTTCAGCTTAACTAAACACGAGGTTAAACATAAACTAAGTAATTGGTCAAACTGAGATGCGTTTAAGTGTAAAAAAGATACATTTCTTTCTTTCCTTTTAATTTAATTTTCTTTTCTTTTCTAATTTGTAGTTTCAGACAGTGTAGATGCTATAATTTATTTCTCTGCGCTGTCCATGAGCAACTTCTTTAGGCGCGTTGAGCGATTTTTGGTAGGGGAAACCCAGAGTTCGCGATCGTCACCGAACGCTTTCCATGAGCTATATGTATACTGTGTATATACATATGTGTACTTTTTCGGTGATCAAAAATCATGGAACTCGCGTCATTGTTACCGAACGCTTTCCATGAGTTCCCATGGGGTAGGCAGAAACTATAGAGCGCCACCTGTTACGCTCCTTACATATTCCTTTGGCTTCGTTTACATTGCTCCATCTGGTCGTCATACATGTACACTTGTTGCGAGTGCTACGCACCTGACCTTTCTGAAGAACATCACCAATTAGGTCACTATATGTTCTCCTAGGGCGTCCCCTCCCGGCGTTTCCACTCACATCTGCCTTGTATATACCTTTTGTAAGCCGCCTTTCATTCATCCTCTCAACATGACCAAACCATCTAAGCATACTCTTTTCAATTTTTGTCACTACATCTTCCTTTGAACCACACTGTTGCCTTATCACATCTTTTTTCAACCTATCATTCACAGTCATGCTTCGCAAGGAACGCATTTCCACAGCATTTATTCTACTTTAATGCTTCTTTTGCCACACCCAACATTCACTTCCATACATAAGCGTAGGCACCAGCACACCATTGTGAACAGCTAGTCGAGCATTTTTGGGCACATATTGTCGTATCCTACGAATAGGGGCGTAACTGCATAATAGCTACTTTTCAGGAGACACTTTTTTGTGATTGATTAAATTAAATATGAAAAAATATGTATTGCTGATTTTTTATAATGTGTATTGGTATTTTAAGGTTCGGCTAGGATTATTTGCAATAAATTATCTTTATATTTTATACGCATTTTGTCCTTTAAATCCCGTTTTTAATTGTTTTGTTGAACTGGTTATATGTGGTATGATGAGCAGAATTGAATTATGCAATAAAAAAGAAAGCCCCTATGTTCGTTAGGGCACTATTCGTAGAATACGACGATATGTAGGTATAGGCTTTTCTAACAGATATCGTAGGCGTAATAACTTGTGAAAGAACATTTGTGCCCTACATTCCTACTGTTAAGGACTATTTATAGAACAAAGTCTTTGTGATCGTGTATTAAGCGTCACGTAAGGCATCAGACATGTAATTATTTACGTACCATTTAAATAATGTCAGCAAATAGAATTAATGGAATAATAATATAACAAAATTATGTAGTGACATGAAAATGAGGAGAAAAAAATATTTATTTTTAATTTTGTAGAAAGCACACTTCCAATGATATAACAAAAATGTAGGGTCTGTCAAAAGCACTTATGGTTTGATTTAATACTATAATAAGACACGAGGCGTTGATATTAGACACTAAAAATAGAAATATAATAGACGCTGAATAATGTATGATCTAGCTTGTGCTACCCCATTAAATCGATTGTGGAATACTAGTTACGTCATATTTTACTTCACATTAAAAATTTATTTGTCATGTAAAGCATTTAAAACAATCAACAACCTACTTTTCGTCAGTAAAAAGAAAATTATTTAATAAAACAAAAACCCGACTGCAAAACACATATGTAACTGAAAAGAGAAAAAACAAGCATTATACTCGTAATCTATATGTAGAATTTTGGTATCGCAGGCACACAAATCAATAACCTGAAATTGTAATGCTTTTTTTTTCTCATATCAGTTATGTGTTTTTGCAGTCGGGTTTTTGTTTTATTATATAATTTCCTTATTTTCAAGCTTTTAAATTTTATTAATTATATATATATACATATATTTGGTACTGTCTCATTACTAGCTTTTATTTGATACCAGTATTGTTGTAGTTTATTTTTTTAAACCTTCCTCTACTTTTTTTTATATTTGCAGATGCAATATATAAATATTATATAGCTTAAGTCACTCCCACAATTATGACAAATCTAACGACACCTCATATGTTAATCCATCCAGCCGTTTAGGCTACAGAGCGTTCCAAAGAAATAGACATACTTATATACATACTCTCGAAAAACGGACCATTTACCCCTAATTATACTACAATCACTTTACCAACGGATAATAACTGCACTTTTTCAAGCACACAGAGGGCAAATTCCCATATATTTAAAACCATAAATTATATAAAAAACCGGCCAAGTGCGTGTCGGACCACGCACAATGAAGGGTTCTGTAGTTGGGATGAATTTACCCCAAGAACAAACTTAACATTGTAGGTACTATTACTCGGGAACTTGTAAAGCCTACTTAGCTGGGAGAGATTTCCTTTCAACTTCGTTATATGTATACTGCTATGATTTTTTTCACATATCCAAATACAGTCATTTAGCTAGCAGGGTGAGCAAAGTGCAAATTTTTGTTAGAGTCAAGTATCCCTCATACTTTACTCTAAAAAAATTTGAACTGATCCCTTAATCGAGAAATGGTATCGACAAACACGGAATATTTTTGAACGGCCTATTCAACGATATCTTACACCATGGGTTAGACAAGAAAAAAACATTTTCATCCCCACTTTACATGTAGTGGACCTCCGCTACATGTAAAGTGGGGATGAAAATGTTTTTTTCAAAGGCCGTTCAAAAATATTCCGTGTTTGTCGATACCATTTCTCGATTAAGGGATCAGTTCAAATTTTTTTAGAGTAAAGTATGAGGGATACTTGACTCTAACAAAAATTTGCACTTTGCTCACCCTGCTAGCTAAATGACTGTATTTGGATATGTGAAAAAAATCATAGCAGTAGTATATACATATAACGAAGTTGAAAGGAAATCTCTCCCAGCTAAGTAGGCTTTACAAGTTCCCGAGTAATAGTACCTACAATGTTAAGTTTGTTCTTGGGGTAAATTCATCCCAACTACAGAACCCTTCATTGTGCGTGGTCCGACACGCACTTGGCCGGTTTTTTATATAATTTATGGTTTTAAATATATGGGAATTTGCCCTCTGTGTGCTTGAAAAAGTGCAGTTATTATCCGTTGGTAAAGTGATTGTAGTATAATTAGGGGTAAATGGTCCGTTTTTCGAGAGTATGTATGTAAGTATGTCTATTTCTTTGGAACGCTCTGTAGCCTAAACGGCTGGATGGATTAACATATGAGGTGTCGTTAGATTTGTCATAATTGTGGGAGTGACTTAAGCTATATAATATTTATATATTGCATCTGCAAATATAAAAAAAAGTAGAGGAAGGTTTAAAAAAATAAACTACAACAATACTGGTATCAAATAAAAGCTAGTAATGAGACAGTACCAAATATATGTATATATATATATAATTAATAAAATTTAAAAGCTTGAAAATAAGGAAATTATTTAATAAAACAAAAACCCGACTGCAAAAACACATAACTGATATGAGAAAAAAAAAGCATTACAATTTCAGGTTATTGATTTGTGTGCCTGCGATACCAAAATTCTACATATAGATTACGAGTATAATGCTTGTTTTTTCTCTTTTCAGTTACATATGTGTTTTGCAATCGGGTTTTTGTTTTATTAAATAATTTTCTTTTTACTGACGAAAAGTAGGTTGTTGATTGTTTTAAATGCTTTACATGACAAATAAATTTTTAATGTGAAGTAAAATATGACGTAACTAGTATTCCACAATCGATTTAATGGGGTAGCACAAGCTAGATCATACATTATTCAGCGTCTATTATATTTCTATTTTTAGTGTCTAATATCAACGCCTCGTGTCTTATTATAGTATTAAATCAAACCATAAGTGCTTTTGACAGACCCTACATTTTTGTTATATCATTGGAAGTGTGCTTTCTACAAAATTAAAAATAAATATTTTTTTCTCCTCATTTTCATGTCACTACATAATTTTGTTATATTATTATTCCATTAATTCTATTTGCTGACATTATTTAAATGGTACGTAAATAATTACATGTCTGATGCCTTACGTGACGCTTAATACACGATCACAAAGACTTTGTTCTATAAATAGTCCTTAACAGTAGGAATGTAGGGCACAAATGTTCTTTCACAAGTTATTACGCCTACGATATCTGTTAGAAAAGCCTATACCTACATATCGTCGTATTCTACGAATAGTGCCCTAACGAACATAGGGGCTTTCTTTTTTATTGCATAATTCAATTCTGCTCATCATACCACATATAACCAGTTCAACAAAACAATTAAAAACGGGATTTAAAGGACAAAATGCGTATAAAATATAAAGATAATTTATTGCAAATAATCCTAGCCGAACCTTAAAATACCAATACACATTATAAAAAATCAGCAATACATATTTTTTCATATTTAATTTAATCAATCACAAAAAAGTGTCTCCTGAAAAGTAGCTATTATGCAGTTACGCCCCTATTCGTAGGATACGACAATATGTGCCCAAAAATGCTCGACTAGCTGTTCACAATGGTGTGCTGGTGCCTACGCTTATGTATGGAAGTGAATGTTGGGTGTGGCAAAAGAAGCATTAAAGTAGAATAAATGCTGTGGAAATGCGTTCCTTGCGAAGCATGACTGTGAATGATAGGTTGAAAAAAGATGTGATAAGGCAACAGTGTGGTTCAAAGGAAGATGTAGTGACAAAAATTGAAAAGAGTATGCTTAGATGGTTTGGTCATGTTGAGAGGATGAATGAAAGGCGGCTTACAAAAGGTATATACAAGGCAGATGTGAGTGGAAACGCCGGGAGGGGACGCCCTAGGAGAACATATAGTGACCTAATTGGTGATGTTCTTCAGAAAGGTCAGGTGCGTAGCACTCGCAACAAGTGTACATGTATGACGACCAGATGGAGCAATGTAAACGAAGCCAAAGGAATATGTAAGGAGCGTAACAGGTGGCGCTCTATAGTTTCTGCCTACCCCATGGGAACTCATGGAAAGCGTTCGGTAACAATGACACGAGTTCCATGATTTTTGATCACCGAAAAAGTACACATATGTATATACACAGTATACATATAGCTCATGGAAAGCGTTCGGTGACGATCGCGAACTCTGGGTTTCCCCTACCAAAAATCGCTCAACGCGCCTAAAGAAGTTGCTCATGGACAGCGCAGAGAAATAAATTATAGCATCTACACTGTCTGAAACTACAAATTAGAAAAGAAAAGAAAATTAAATTAAAAGGAAAGAAAGAAATGTATCTTTTTTACACTTAAACGCATCTCAGTTTGACCAATTACTTAGTTTATGTTTAACCTCGTGTTTAGTTAAGCTGAAAATGTTGATAGTTTTGTTGACTACATTATACAGTCTCGAACTTACTGCGTCAAATTGCCTACTAGCGGAAGCTGTGCTGCAAGGTACACTAGGGCATACAACTGCACCGGAGCGTTTTGTTTTGGTTTTGTCATCCCGTGGTAGTAGCGAATGCCTTCGAAGTAATGTTTTAAAAATATATACCTAATTGTCTCACCGTCATGACCTGATATTCGGGATATAGTTTGGCGGTTGGGTAAATAAAGTTATATTAGGTACAGTCAGCAACAAAAGTCGATTAACATTTCACTTTCCTAAATCTTAATTATTGAACCAAATATTTAATTAAAATTTTAATTAAATATTTGGTATGTAGCATAGAGTTGTAAAGTGGGGATGAAAATGTTTTTTTCTTGTACCCTAAAATAATTTAATTTTCAAGATTGTATTTTACCACTTTATTGGCGTGATTAATATGTATATCCATACCAAATTACAGCTTCCTAGTACTAAGAGTCTCTGAGCTAAGCCGCGGACAGACAGACAGACAGTCAGACGGACATGGCGAAACTATAAGGGTTCCTTGTATACTACGTAACCCTAAAAATGGTCCACATTTTCAAAATATTGTAAGTACATCACAAACTAAAACAAGACAAGTTAGAAATCAGTTCAAACATTCGATATCACTGATGGAGATTTCTTTCTAGGTCAGGGATCCAGTTAAGTCTTCGACCCTCGTATCCTTTTGTGTTCAGCCCTTATCTTTCATTCTGATACTTTTCTGGCCTGTCAAATTTCTTCCGGGGGATCACTGTGGAGTTTTAGTGTCGTAAATTTTACTGTGTAGTTGCGTGATTTAGCGTTGATATTGAAAACGTGTATAGGTTATTGTATGTTTTTTTTTTGGTCAGTATTTATAGGTTAACAGTATCAACAGCAGCTTTTATTTGCTGTGTGTAGATGTCTTTTTTAACCCCAGAAAAAAAAAGAGGTATTGTTATAAGTCTAACGCATGTATCTGTGTGTCTGTCTGCGTCGTCTTAGCTACCAAACGGCTGAACCGATTTTTTTTTTGTTTTGTGTGAAACCTGACTTAATCGAGAATGTTCGAAGCTATGATTCTAGAAAATCAGTTCAGCCGTTTGAAGATTATCAGCTGTTTTCTAATTTATGAATGGATGTGAGCATCTTCCACAAGTCTGATCGAGTTGAAATTTGGTATTCTGATACCAATGATATTAGAACATGGTAACCTTGAACTGATACTGCAGCATCATCTGGAATTTGCAGGATACCCAACTCCCTCACCAACTTACAGCAGTGGTATCGTGTTTGGGCTCATTAGAATGGTCTTAATGAATGCCCGATCAGGGTTTGATGATGGAGTAGTAAAGATAAATGAGGATAAATTAGTAACTAGCTTCGCTGTGGGAAAAATACAGCTGCGTAGATTTCAGGGAGCCTCGTGTCTATCGTAGCGTGTCTACTAGTAATATAATTATAAAGTTTAAAATGCAGGAAATAAAAGTTAAATTAAAAACTTAAAAAAAACCCCCTGATACAAACAAAACCACTAAAAAGTAAAAAAAAAAAATATGTATTGGCCCTTTAAGTTTTATATAAGTTGTAGGTAATATTTTGGTCGGCTTATCAAAATAAGAAGTTAGCAGCAGCTAATGCCAAACAGACAAGGCTTAGACCTAGCCTTAACACGTTCAGACCGGCACCTCATGAGTAGGTACTTGGTACACTACGGCGCAAATCTTGTGGTACATCGCCGCCCCATAAACCAAAAGTCTTGCACGATTTATGTCGTGATTATGTCAATTTTTTTTCTAATAAATACTATTTTTCAATATTGATTTTTGTTTACTTCTCGAAATAATATCCACCTCCTGAGCTGCACTATGAAAATTTGTCAATTTTACTAGGCGGGGATGGTAAGAACACTTTCTCTCAAAGCGGCGCGAATTTGTTAGTATATTGAAAGTATAGTGTGATGTGGCTACCGGTGGTACACCTCGCCGTGCCAGCAAATACTCCGTGCTCCACCGGTGGTACACGCCGGTCTGAACGTGTTAAGGAATGTATGCTATTGTAGAAAGAAGAGCTGCTGTTAACTTTCTATTTTGATAAGCCGACCAAAATATTACCTATGTTACAACTTACATATGTTAAACTTGAAGGGCCAATACATTTTTTTTTTTTACTTTTTTGAGGTTTTGTTTGTTTATTCTCTTGTTTGGGACCAAAAAATTAATGAATGATAATGATTTTAATTAATGATGTTTCGTGTTTAACCTGTTACACTGGCTGGCTCACTTATCGCAATTTTAATAATATTCAAAACCTAAAACACTAATTATGTCTCAAAGAAAATTTTACTTTACATTATCTACCTTATTATTACCTACACATTTTTATTTTCAACATCCATTTCACACTCCCAGCAACCAAAAGAAACAGATGTGACAGCAAACAATAAGATGAAATCACGACAAAAGCTAAAAGAAAGCAAACAGGCAAAGGCAACAAAGAATAGTACAGCATTCAGCCACCGTGTGTCCCGGGTATTAAAATTCACGACGTGAAAAGGTGCAGCACTATTTCGTGCATTGTTATTCTAGGCATCGAGCCAGCCAGTGTAACAACTCTTAATGAAGGATAATCGGTAAATTTTTGTGGCTCTAATTGCTACAGACAAAGACAGGAAGATTCTGTTTCCAGTGCCCGTTCTTCGTAAAAGACACGGCCATTTTGTGATTGGTGTTTTTTTTTTCGCGGGATGTTATTTCCTGTTTAGAGTTGTAAGGATTTTAAGGGAGATATTATTGTATTTGTGGAATTTAGGACTTAGTAACAGTACGTGTAAATAATCAGTATTTTTAATTGAAATCGTTTTCAGGATTTGATCGTATTTTATCTGTACGTAATCTCATTCAAGCACACATAAAGTAAGCGCGAGTGTATTATGATACAGTTTATAAGAGCACCAAACAAGGATATTGTGTCGTTCTTATTTCTCTCCCAGTGGCAGTAGAAATAGTTTTCTAAACATACTGACACCATACCGATGAGACGAGACGCAATGCAGCAATTTGCAAAGTTCAATAAACTTGCATTCCTCGTGTTTTCATTCTAGATCCATACTTTCTGCACTCATTATTCTAACACTATTTCTTTAAACGTATAACGCATTATATTACACAGCTAGGTATATGAACTATCCTAATTGTTCTAGAAACTTCCAGACAAAATTGATGGCCTTGTAAATCTGACGTAACACCAACTTTCTCATAAAAATACAGCCATTAAAGTATGAAAAATAAAACATTTGAATACTAACACCCTAAATACAGATTGATGTTAATTTTATAGGCTGTACAAGTTGGCCCATGTACGTTGGTTATTGGCGATATATCAAGCTAAGTGTGAAAGTTCGGAACATGTTAGGAACTGGCTTACAAGTGGCTTTAAGTGTTGGCTCCGAAGGTGTTATAGTTGGTAGCCATGTTGGGCTTGTTATAGGGTATGTTCACCGAAGTTATGTGTAGCTAACCTGTGACTAAATAGGATAAATTATCTGAGGAAAGTGCTTAAAGTTGTTGCAGTTATGTCCAGTCTCAGCTGCGGCCTTTTAGACGGTGGAGTCTGATGCAATTTACTATTCATGGCATATATAGTTAGTATGTATGAATATATGTATTTATTACATAGCATATAATTATCTCTGTATCTATTTTATTATATTGTA
Source organism: Dryobota labecula (assembly GCA_947523025.1). Lineage (NCBI taxonomy): Eukaryota > Metazoa > Arthropoda > Insecta > Lepidoptera > Noctuidae > Dryobota > Dryobota labecula. The sequence continues at coordinate 20,540,367 of OX383295.1, read as the reverse complement.
TACTTATTATTTGGACCAACGACAGCCCCATTTTATGTCCTTACAAGGTTTCCTGGAAGAGATCGCAGAAAGCGATTAGGTCGCCCATGGTATGTTATGTAGTGTTTGATTTATTTTTTGTTATGTATTTTTGTGGTGTACAATAAAATATAAATAAATATTAAAAGAATAAAAAAATAAGATAGTAAAACGCCCGATTCACCACTTGCTAGTACTTTAGCTGGGAAGAAGAAAAACTCCCCAGCAGCACAGCGGTCAATTCGTTGGTTTTATATACATATCCTAAATAACACATACATAAATACATACATACTAAATAAATAAGCAAAGAAAATAAATGTAGACTATAGAAAATTACAGTTACGAAAACAACATCACAACGACAAGTAATGTTCCTTCACGAGTCTGTTAAACACAGATAACGACTGCGCGTGTTTTATTTGAACTAGTAATGCATTCAACAAACGAGCAGCCTGGACCGTAAAGGATTTGTTCTAGGAAAGTTGTGGAACGCACAGGCATTTTAAGCTTCAGGTTATCTGATGTGCTTAAAAATTTCGTCTTATGTAATTTTGACGTTCGAAAAGTGCTGATTTTCAGCCTAGTTCGAAAAAACAACTTTTGATTTAGATTAATGATATATTCTTGACCCACCCTAACCCAACACCTGCTTCTGTGTCTGCACACACAATTGGACTTAGTTAAGCAGAAAGGACTCAACCGACATTGTGGTCATGGATGAGTTGTACCTACATACCAAAGAGGTCTTAAAGGTTGTGGGTTGGTTCCCATCATAAAAAATCAACCTTATCTTTATAGAGCCACGGATCTTTTTTACTGAGTGAAAGAACTAACCGTTAGGATCTCTTTGGCATATATAACTCCTCTCTGACCACAATGTGGGTTGAGTTCTTATTGCTTAACTACGTCCAATTACGCACTATAATATCTCCCGCGTCGATGGCTAGTCTCCGCTGAAGTTGGTTGCCATGGCCGAAATTCGCTGTGAAAGACTATTAATCACGTCATTGATAAACATAAGTATTATGTTAAAGGGACACAATATCTAAACCTTCATCGCGGTAGCAACCCCGACCGAGATATTAAACAAAGAACAATATCAAGGTGACGAGTCTCGATATAACACCTTTTGTTTGGTACTCAGATATCTGTCTTGAGCGCCTATTATCATTGATGGGATGGGCAGAAGTTATACTGTCTTTGTAGTGAATCACTTTTATTTGGCCTTAGAAAACCTACAGCTATTTATAGAATCACAGTTTCGAGAGTGAACTGCTAAAGATTAAGTGTAGAAAAATCATCACACACATGCTGTCAACTTAATGCTGACCAACATAAGTAAGAATTTATTTATCTTTAGTTCCATGGAAGGTGGGTAGGCCTTTAGTTTGGGACGCAACGTGTGTCGATACTCTTGCGCCATCCCATCTTCCTGGCTCGGCGTGCTATGCTGGCGCTCTGCTGCTGCTGAAAAACCTCATGCCGCGAATGTATAATAAATTTATAAGTATATATTTTCAAGCCATGTGGGGTTAAAACCCTCGGGCCGTGGAGACCGAGTGCTCATGGTTTGTTCAACGAAATCTTAAAACGGCTGGCTTTTACCTTGTTCAGAGGCTAAGCATTGCCATTCAATGCAACATGGCAATGAACCAGTCTCATGGGTGCATTACCAGTCAACAGCGATGCGGAGGTACTTTTCGACGCCATATTTTATTTATTTATTTAACAATTTAACAATTAATTTACACACATATAAACAGACAAGAAAAAAGGAATAGAAAAATACGTACAAAGGTGATGATGGTTTTAGTTGGTTTATAGTTTCTGTTAGGTTTCTTTTAGCGATAAGACCGCCCATTGTGACACCCTATGTAACAGTTCTACATTTATATCTGTAATTTTTATGGTGTACATAATAAAGAGTATTCTATTCTATTCTATTCTATTCTATTCTATCCATACTAATATTATAAATTCGAAAGTAACTCTGTCTGTCTGTCTGTCTGTCTGTATGTTAGCTTTTCACGCTTAAACCACTGAACGGATTTCGATAAAATTTGGCAGAGCGATAGATTGCATCCCAGGGAAGGACATAGGCTACTTTTTGTCTCAAAAATATCCCTAAAGGGGGGGATATTGGGGATGAAAGTTTGTATGGGAAACCTGTTATTTCTTAAGTTAGGGATATGAAAATTCAAATTTATGCTTTTAGTAACAAATAATGAATTACGTATTTCATAGTTTTTCTGAAATGATCCCTCAAGCGGGTAAAATAGGGGATGATTTTAAAATTCACATGTAATATTGTCATTTTTGTGTAACTATTTTCAAGAGATTAAAGGATTGGAAATATAGTCATCTGGAGGTGACATTTAGTCTTTATTTCATTAAAATCGGTCCACTCCGTCAAAAGTTATCACTACTTGCAACAGGTTGGAACAGAGTTTAGGTTTTGCTCGATAGATGGCGCTGTACAAATGACGCGATTTTCTGAATCGCGGTGTTAAGACTTTCCGTAGGATAGTAACCCTCATTCATGCAACGTTCATTCATTCGATTGGTCATTCGTTTCTAAAAATAATCATTGTTCGTTCGTAGGTAGTTGATTTTTGAAAAATTGGATTTTATTTATTGGTTCTTCTCTTCGCTTCGTTGTGTATTTTTTTTTTGATTCGTTGTTTTATTTATGTATTTGTCTTTTGTTTTATGTTTCATTTCTCGGAAAAAAATCGATCGAACTGGTCGAAGTTCTGTTCTGGTTCGATCGATCGGATTTTTTTTAGTACGAGGCACTACGAGCTCAGGAGGTCTCGCTTCTCGGTCGAGTGTTTTATAAATCTCTACTCTATAGAGTTTTTAATCAATTTAATCTAACTTCCGTTGATCGCAGTTGACGAGTGTAAATTGCCTTCACGATCTCAAAAGCTGTCTCCGTTGACGTTGACCTTAGTAATTCGTAGGTTTATATGTTGTTTTATAAGTAGTGTATTCAATAAGACTTATTTTTTGTTAGTTCATTAGGTTTGAAAAATAATTTCTTTTGCACTTAGTGTGCTGTTTACAAAAATGTGTTTACATAAGATATCGATACCTCCCACGTAAAGAGTCGTAACATTTTTTGTAAAATGAGATTTTAGTGCTATAATGTAATATTATGCCTATAAATACTAGAAATTCTTAAAAACTATATTTTCACAAAAAACCGAGTTTCTTACCCGCTAATAGTCTTATGATATTATGTTTTGCGGCTGATCAACACAAAGATGACGTTAAAAATTTCTCTCTTGAAAAATCACAAATTTAAACATACGACCTTATACAGGTGTCGATATATACCTATTTTATTAAAATTACTTTGCATAGGTATTGTTAAGGGACATATGATACTTTTTATCCCGACAGTACGTTCCGTTACGCGGGCGAAGCCGCGGGCAAAAGCTAGTTTGTATATATTTTAGTAAGATTAATTTAAGATGACCAATGTGGAACAACCCGCCCCCTGTATACTGTACCGGATAATTTAATTAGTTGAAAAGAAGTTAAATTTTGTTGGATATCAAAACCATTCGGAGCTAATCATGAGCCCAAATGTATAACAGACCAAAATTAAAGTATGGTTACATCAAATTTTGAATTCAGTGTTCACCCTTTACATGTCTTCATTTCACACGTAGGTATATGTGGGTAGGTATATGTATACCTTGTATGTGTGGAACGTACCCTTCCCATCAAACACACACGCACATAGACTATAACAATCATTTTAAAATGAAAATCCATTAACTATGATACTGATTACAGTTGGCCTGTTTAATGACCGGTACCGTGATGTGCCCACATTAACCTAACGTGCTCACATTGAAAACCATATAACTTTAATCATTAAGGTATATGGTTATGGAACTTTGGGGTTTTCAATTTTGAGGGATAACTACACTTTAACGTATGTGCTTGGCTTCTTAGTGTTAAGCTGGCGCCAGACACAGCAACAATATTTGAACACTTTTTTATTTCAACACTTGTTTGAACACTTGTGAGGCACGGGTATTTGGGTTTTTTTGTTCAAAGTTTGATCACATATTTACACTTTGCCAGTCGGTATCGGTTTTTCGAGCGCAGATCAAAGCTTTCAAAGTTCAAATGTGTGCGTAGCCTGCTATACTTGCACAAAGTACAGTTGCTCGTAAACCATTGAGCGGAACGGTCGCTTTTTTCAGTCACAAGATGGACGGGAGCAACGAAAGTGTCCTTGAATTTATTGAGTTGCTTGAAGGAGATCCATGTATATGGAATCCTAAAAGTTAACAGCATAAAAACAGAAAGTTAAATTTTAGTTTATTCTTTTACACATGTAATAAATAATTGCATACACTTAAATAATACAGGTATACCACGTCCATAAAGTCGTCGGCCATCCTATTGGTCGTCTATTTGATTAGTATGAAGAGAACGTGTAAGCAAAGCATGTCTGGCAGGTACTCGTAAAGCAAATAAATGTATTCAAATGTGTGACCAAAGTCTTTCAAAGTCTTTGTTCAAATATGTGCCTGTGTCTTGCACCCGCATTATAATGCATACCTTTATGGAGTAATACAAGGATCTTTTGGAGCCTGAATGACATTGACAAGAGGGCGTCGTATGTGTAAAAAGTTTTGAAATTGCCATAGAAATTGTATAGACAAAACAAGATGGCGGCGTTAGTACCAAATTTGGCCGCGCACCAAAATAATTTTATAGCGTTGTAGATAACATCACTGCGGTATCGTGAACGGGTAGCCAGCTAGTGAAAGTCATCATCTGCCTAGCCTTTTCCCTTGGTAAGACTGGTTGTCAGACTATCGGGCTTCCGACGATCCGTAACCACTGTCAAAGATCAAAGACATGACAAAGGACCAAAGGCTTAACGTGCTTTCCTCGGAACCCCCCCCCCCCCTCGGAGACCTAGGTACCAAGACCCCTCCGTGCCGAGGCTCAGAGGGGTCTCGGTACCTATGTAAAGATGGTCACCCCCGCGGACCGACCGCGGTATGCGTAGCTTAACCTGTTCGATTCACCCGTGCGGCTGTTAACACTAAGCCACAAGCTAGTGATAGTTCACCCACATTTCACCGTTTTATTTATTTCGTCATCATCATCAGCCTATAGCAGTCCACTGCTGGACATAGGCCTCTCCAATTGCACGCCATTCAGCTCGATTCTCGGCAACTCTCATCCTGCTGCTACCAGCCACCCTGCGAAGATCGTCGCTCCACCTAGCCTGAGGGCGTCCTACCTTACGTTTGCCGATTCGCGGTCTCCACTCAAGAACACGTCTATCCCAACGGTCATCGATTCTACGGCTAATATGGCCGGCCCATTGCCACTTCAGCTTGCTTATTCTGTGAGCTATGTCGACAACTTTGGTTCTCTGCCGAATCACCTCGTTCCGGATTCGATCTCTCAGAGAAACTCCAAGCATAGCCCGTGCCATAGCTCACTGAGCGACCTTGAATTTATGGACCAGCCGTACCGTGAGTGTCCACGTTTCGGCTCCGTAAGTCATAACAGGCAGGACGCACTGATTGAAGACCTTGGTCTTTAGGCTCTGTGGAATACGCGACGAGAAGACTCGACGAAGTTTCCCAAACGCTGCCCAGCCCAACTGAATTCTTCTGAGGGAGGCTACCTCTCAAAGTTGTTCTTATCAAACTGCAGAGTTTGCCCGAGGTAAACATATTCCCGAACAACCTCAAGAGCACTGCCATTGACTGCAATCGATCCCGGAGTGACGTGTTCATTGAACATAACTTGGATTTTGTCCAAGTTCATCCGGAGACCAATGCGTACAGAAGAATCAACTAGGCCATCCAGCATCTGCTGCAAGTCATGTAGCGATTCAGCCAGTATGACAATGTCATCTGCAAATCTCAAGTGTGAGATGTACTCGCCGTTGATGTTGATGCCACGTCCTTCCCAGTTCAGCAACTTAAACACATCCTCCAATGCGTTAGAGAACAATTTCGGGGAAATTACGTCCCATTGCCTATAAGGGTTCCGTTTTTTCAATCAGGTGTACGGAAACTTTTAAATAATAAAAGGTGGGTGAAAGCAAAATTTTCGAAGCAAAACCTTTATGTATCATTTTGTAGAAGAAGTAACCATCGTAAAACATAACACTACTTGTATTCTAATCTTATGACCACGACACAAAGGAAAAAGTAGTTTGAACTTACTTTATGTTTTCCCAGATTCGTGACAGCACAACCTAGCACTGCTTCTCTTCCTAAGAAGAACGTGTGGTTTCCAATAGGTCTCTCAAACTCTGGTTCCTCGGAAAACTTCTTTGTCGTCATTTGAGAATCTGAAACAATTAACACCAAAATATTTAATATAAATCATAATAGTATAGTTTTATTTCCATCAACTAGCCACATTCTTCGGACTGACATTTAAACTTTTATAAAATGAAACCTAAACCGTTAAAAGCAACACTTTTACTCGACCTTTTTCTTTTCGGTATCGAACCCAGTACAAAATACAAGAACCCACAATGCTGCCAAAACATCCTACAGCTTTCTACAGCTATTTTGTAAACGACCATTGCTTATTGTAGGTAGTTTATCGTTAATATCGGATATGAGTTAAAATGAAATGAAAACATTACACCACAAACAGTTAATAATAGTAGTATTAGGTAAAATGCACCCATTGATTTATTAAGTCGTCTCACGCAAACGATTACAACATAATTATTCCAACCAGGTGGTTATTTTCCATGTGGAAAAATGTAGAATATGAGAACCTAAAGCCTGTACTAAAACAATATATGTAATATTAAATAAAGCTATTATTTTAATTTGGTAGGATTTTAATTATTCCGTCATCAACGAGGAACCCTTATAGTTTCGCCTTGTCTGTCTATATGTCTGTTTGTGGCTTAGCTCGAAGACTATTAGTATTAGAAAGCTGTAATTTCGCGTGAGTATACATAATATTAATCACGCCGACAAAGTGGTAAAATAAATCTTGAAAATTAAATTTACTTAAGGTGCCTCCCGTACACGTAAAGTGGGGATGATATGGTGTGGGGTATTGTTGGATAGGCTGTTCAAAAATATTGCTGGTTTGTAAAAATCATTTTTCAATTCAGGAATCCGTTTGCGTAATATTAAGCTTTAAAATGCAAATGTTTGATAGAGTCAAGTATCCCCCAGCCAGCTAAATGGTTGTATTTGGATATGTGTAAAAAAAACTATGGCAGTAGTATACATAACGAAGTTAAAAATATAACTATCACAGCTAAGGGCTCTACAAGTTACCGAGTAATAGTCGACCAACTTACATTTAATAATAGAAAAAAAATTGGTCATGGCGCCCAATCTCAGCAGAGACCAGCTTCGGCGCGGGAAATATTATATTGCAAAAGTGTGTGCGCAGACGCAGGTACAAACGGCTGTACAAACTAGTTTACGCTGGTCTCGAATTGTATAGGATTTCCATATAATGAGAGATCAGCTTATACTGGAAATATATATCTTGATATGTAGCCGTGTGTACTCTCGTCCTTCACTCTCATAGTCCGATGGGACGGTCATCTGACACGACCGGAGAGAGATCGGGCGTAGGGCCAACGGCTTAACGTGCTTGCCGAGGTACGGCGGTATCAAACTGCCAACTTTCAAAGTCCCGGGTATTACTATGAAATTTTTAATGGAAAAACCCAATAACGCTTGCTCGCAATTCCTTACATTTTGACAGATCAGCCACGTACATTGCATGATTGACTTTGTTGAGCAGACGAATTTTTCAAAACTATGAAGCAATGGATTAGGTATTTTCTTCAAAACCCTCGGTTTGAGATTGAAAGTTTGTTACGCAGGTAGGATGCTGGTCTCAGTTTTAACCAATTGTACTTCAGCGAGTGTGCCCATGAACTCCACGAGTTCATTCCACCGGCCCCCTTCTACCATCGGACATCTACACGCACTGCAAGTTACCACCCCTACCTAGTTGATATTCCACCAACTCGCACTAAGCGTTTTCAAACGTCTTTTATAATGCGCACAGCTAAGGAGTGGAACTCTCTGCCTGCGTCTGTATTTCCGAACGCATACAACCCTAATCTATTCAAAGTGAGAGTGAACAAGCTTCTTCTGGGTAAGCTCACTCCATCGTAGAATTTGTCTCTGTCATCCAGACCTAGACTAGAGTCGAGAGCAAACCCATAGTAAAATAATAAATAAAAATAACAATAAGTAATTTAAAGTAATCGGACCATACTCAAAATAAACTCTTCAGCAAATATGCGTAACAATAACGTTAAAAAAGCCATGTTTAAAACTCCTAGCAGTAAATCAAAAGTTAACGTTTAATTTGCAAGCTAAATTCATAATATTTTGAATATTTTTACTTCTTTGGAGTTGGTAACTTTTTGGGCCATGATTTATTATGCTACTTTATTCCGCAAGGAACTAGAAAAGAGGTCATTTAAAAGGTTAATGAACTTTAGTATAAATATACTATGTACAGTCGCCAGCACATCAGGGCCTCAGGGGCCTAAGTCTAGTAATTTACAAACGTTGCAATGGTCTTGCCATTGTGAGTATTTGACAGTGTTTGTATGGCAAATCTGTCAAAAACTCACAATGAAGAGACCATTGCAACGTTTGTACATTAGTAGACTTGGCCCCCAGGTCTGCTATTACAATAGTGTCAGATGTTAAATGTTACAATAAAATACCTTCTGATATATTACAATTAAATGAAAGAAAATTTAAAACTCATATAAAAAGCACACTTTGTAAACAAGCATATAAAAAATTAGAGGATTATATCCAAGATATATTTAATTAATTATTATTTAATGCTTGGAAACATGCTGGTCCTGCTCCATAGGACAATTTAGAGTCTAGACAAAATCAAACTGGTTGCTAATTTAACTGTATAATTTATAATTTTTATGATATTAATTTTTATTTTCTGTGATTAATATAAACTTAACTCACACACTTATTATATGTTAAATTTTTTTTTTTTTTTTGGAAAATTTTATACAGTTTTTGTAAATATGTGCCTATCGCATTTATTAATTTTTCTGTCATAACTTCACTTTTCATTCTTTTTACCAATTGTGGTAAGGAATTTTTATTTTTATTCTAGGTACATCGTCTTCACCTATAATTATTAATTAATGTATACAAACTATTGTTAACATTGTAAAAGAGTAAGTATGGAGTTTCTTGCCCATTCTTCTCCATACATAACTACCTTTTGGAAGGCGCAACTAGAATCAATTAACTATTCATGTAATTTTTGACGTTCAAAAGTGCATCTTCGTGCCTATTTGAAATAAATGATTTGACTTTTGACTTTTTGTGACTTTTATTGTGAGTATTTGACATTGTTTGTTTGGCAAATCTGTCAAAAACTCACAATGAAGAGACCATTGCAACGTTTGTACATTATTAGACTTGGCCCCCAGGTCTGCTATTACAATAGTGTCAGAATGGTCTATCATTGATTTTATAATTGTTCATTTTGACAAGTTTAGTAATCTACTAATATAATGGCGTCATTATGACTTTCCAATGGCCAGCCACTGACACTCCATTGAAAGAATTGGTAATCTCGTACATAATGACAAATGAAACTTTCTACTAAACTTCCAACTTCCTACTACTACAGATATTTTTTTTTTAAAACGATGCCCCATATTAGGAATTTCTCCTGTATCATGGGTGCGTCTACAAACATTTAAACTCACATACACAAACAGAACAACTACTTTTAGGTCATACAAATTTTGTTCCGATTGTTTTGTTTTTGTTTTATTGCTTACAACACTAATAAATAATATATAAAAATATATATAAATGAAATCTCGCATGAATAAATGTTCAAAATGCCATTGTAATACAATTCTATTACGAGACCATTGACCGACCAATGATCGACCATTATGAATTTAGCAGATTACGAACTTTTAGCAAAATGACAATGCGATCGTGTTGGAGTGACGAATTTATAAAAATAGCAGACTTGGGACCCTGGTTATACGTATCTCTCAAATTTCTCCGAACGATTTTAAACCTTAAAATGTTGCTGGTTAAGTTCAAAATCGAATGAGAAAATTTGATAGTTTTAAAGCTGCATTCATATTTCTAGTCACGCATTAAAATACCTTTGAAAAGTACAGCCGTTCATTCAACATTGTGGATCGCATAAACCTACATCACAAGTGAAGAAAACTGCACAGACACTATAAAAGTTATTTAAATCCTGTTCATATTTTCCTACAAAAATTTCTCCAAAAAATTCGATTGCATGTATCGATTGTTTTAAATAGACGCGACTATTTGCGCCATTTTGAACACTTCCATACGAGCTAGTTGACAAAATCGGAGCAGGGGAATTTTCTGTATTCTTCGGGGGATCGCTTTAGTCTGGCCAGAGCTAAAAATCTATTTGAATTCTTAAATGATTGCTAGTTTAATAACACTTAAAAAGAAATAAAGAAAACTCGTTTTTAAAACCGGCCAAGTGCGTGTCGGACCACGCACAATAAAGGGTTCCGTAGTTGGGATGAATTTATCCCAAGAACAAACTTATCATGTAGTTGAAAAACATGTTTTACTATACAGAATGTATGGGAGAACATTTTTTCAACTGTAAATGTAAGTTGGTCGCCAATTACTCGGTAAATTGTAAAGCCTACTTAGCTGTGATAATTTTCCTTTTAACTTCGTTATATATAGGTACTAACGTCGTGACATTTGAATTTCTATCTATAACCATTTAGTTGGTAGAGGGGGGACACTTGACTCTAACGAAAATTGGTACTTTAAAGCTTGATAAGTCACGAACGGTTTACTTAATCAAAAAACGGTCTTCCAAAACCCTTAATATTTTTAAAAGACCTATCCAACTATATCCCACACTATGGAAAGAACGAAAAAAAAATTAACATTCCCACTTTACATGAAGGGGAGGTACCCTAAATAATTGCTTTTTGCAAAATTTTATTTTACCACTTTTTTGGCGTCATTAACGTGTATACTCATGACAAATTACAATTTTCTAGTACTAATAGTTTTTGAGCTAAACCGCGGACAGACAGACAGACGGACATGGCGAAACTATAAGGGTTCCTTGTTGACTACGGAACCCTAAAAACCAAGCTCAATGACAACCCACAACGTTAAAATAGACAAGATAATTATTTCGAGAACCCCACATAATCTAGTTTTTCTTTTTCTTATCATCGGAAGCAACAGGCCTTAAACACTGAACTAATAAAGTTGCCAACAAAAAAAAAACTAGGTAACACTTCAAAACTCGCTATCAGGTCTCCGAGACCCAATCAACGTGTTTTTTTAATTCTTTTTTCAAGTTGCAACACGGCTCTGACGTCATTCGATCGAGGAGGTGTAAATTGTACCAAAGGCTGTTTGTTGTGTACTTTTATTTAGAAACGGGAGTTTTACTAGATTTTTAGAGTGTGGCGGTACTTGGAAGTTTTATGGACTAACATCGCTGCATTTTTGCAGTTTCCCTACTGCAAAATGAGGTTTATCTGGTTACACAGGAAACAAAAAATTAATAAAATATTTTATTTCTTACCATTAAACGTTACAATTATACAATTATATATGTCGCCGCAAGAACGTCTACCTGTTAAGATTATTACATAATCTTATTTGTAATAAACTTATTCCAATTTATCATAATCTTGATAGTACACCCTCTGTAGGAGTTTATTACAATCAATACAACGTGTGCCTGCATCTAAGAGATCGGCGCCATCTATTGGCTTCTTTATGAACTAGAAACACCTAGTATTGTTATAAGATTAAATATTACATTAATTCTGATGTTCTCTTTAAAATCGCTAAAATTAAAAGGGAATATTTATTTTATAGTCTTTGGATTTTTAGTCATATTTGCAATTGGTCATTTGACACAGTAAATTTGTTTATGATAGACCACTAGATTACGTGCCCAAAATGGCGCGGTTTGTGATTTTCATGATCAATAACTGAATGTAATAATTGAATATGAAAACTAAATAAGATTCAATAATAGAATACAAACTATAAAGTAACAAGATTATTTTACACAGCAATTTATTAATGAATACCCTTTGTTTGATTAAATTCCTTAAATTAGTATTTTCAAACAGTAATAATGCAGTGGAAGAATAAAGCTTCTAATTTAACGTTACTTCTGAAAACACTTTTGTATTTGTGAATTGGCATTGTTTAATTACAAAAGAATTAAATGATAAGCATCTTAGTATTGTTTGTAAGCTTTACTGAGCTAATTAGCTAATAAGACTTATGTTGAGTTGCACGAAACCAACATTAGTTTAATGGAGACTTTAAATTCATGCCATCCCTTACATTTTGTATCAAAAAGAAAGTGACAGCATCAATTTAAAGTCTCCGTTAAACTAATGGTGGTTTCGTGCAACTCACCCTTAATATGATAAAAGTAGTGTTTCCGCCCACTTAGAGCGGAATGCGAGGATGACGTCCTATCGCAATATAAGAAAAGTTGTGTTAAAAAGGATTAAAATTGTAATAGTCAAAAACAAAACCTGTGTAACATAAAGTTAAGATTTAAAAGAGTGTCCATGGAGTTTCTTGCCCGTTTTTCTCCATAAGGAACCTACATTTTGAATGGAAGTCACTTAACTCAAACTAACTGACTGCTTGAGAGATGATAATTCAGAAGTGTCTGTAACTGTTTTAGTGACAATAAATGCTTTGAGTTAAGTGTTGACAGGGTGTGTTATTGAAATTCAACACCTACCTACTACCAACGACGAATTACATCGGAGATTGGTCAGAGACGGGCAGATCACTCCGTTATATATAATAAGGTGCACAGAGTATAGATCCTAGCCCCTGAACTAGATGGGAATCTGTATCTCAAGGGATGCTTTTCACATGTTCTTCTTTAAAAAAGACAGGCCACAATAGATCCTAATAAATTTACATCTACTAAGGCCCGAATTAACAGATGGTTACATTTTAAGCTGCTGTTCAAACCAACTAGCCGTTTAACAATATTTTGCTGTTCACCACGCACTAACCATTGATTAAGTACTGTAATTGAATGATTAACTTAAACGAAGTCGCCAACTTAGTTTAACCATTGGTTTATGCATCCTGACGTGAAGTTTTGCATTGTGCATCACTTAAGTTAGAAAATAAAAATTCAAGACGCTTTAAGTTATACATATCTTTGTGTTAGATGATTTTGAAGATATAGAAAGAATTTTGCGCACTCCCCGTTTATTCCATATACGGTGCAATTATTTCGAGGAATATGACGAGAAAGGATTTGGTACATTTCGTTTATACAAACGTTGTACTTTGGAATTACTTCATTTAGTTGAAAGGAAGTTGCAATATCCAAGCGACAGGCTCAGACTAACAAAAAAAGGTATTTTTTGTCCGTTTTTTATTTGTATTTGGTTATTTTCGACTCACTCATTCAAAAACGTTTGCTTATTTAACCGTTATTTAGACATAAATGGTGAGCTTGTAAAAAACGCAGTTTGGTTAAATAACTGTTAAATGCTAACATAACGGTTACGTTGTGGTTGGTGAACTCGGCCCTTAGGGCGTTATCACACTGGTGAAAACGCATCGAGCTCGCCGCGGGTGCAAAATGAGGTAGCCGCGACTATGTGACGTGATCTCCGCGTTATCACTTAAGTTAGAAAATAAAAATTCAAGACGCTTTAAGTTATACATATCTTTGTGTTAGATGATTTTGAAGATATAGAAAGAATTTTGCGCACTCCCCGTTTATTCCATATACGGTGCAATTATTTCGAGGAATATGACGAGAAAGGATTTGGTACATTTCGTTTATACAAACGTTGTACTTTGGAATTACTTCATTTAGTTGAAAGGAAGTTGCAATATCCAAGCGACAGGCTCAGACTAACAAAAAAAGGTATTTTTTGTCCGTTTTTTATTTGTATTTGGTTATTTTCGACTCACTCATTCAAAAACGTTTGCTTATTTAACCGTTATTTAGACATAAATGGTGAGCTTGTAAAAAACGCAGTTTGGTTAAATAACTGTTAAATGCTAACATAACGGTTACGTTGTGGTTGGTGAACTCGGCCCTTAGGGCGTTATCACACTGGTGAAAACACATCGAGCTCGCCGCGGGTGCAAAATGAGGTAGCCGCGACTATGTGACGTGATCTCCGCGTTTTTACAATATTGTACACTCGCTTGTCTCACTCTCTCTTGTGACTGTACAAGAGAGAGTGAGACTAGCGAGTGTAGTCAATCGCTCTCGTTCCACAAATGCGGCGAACATGTTGCGTACACGCGTGCTCGCGACGCACATACCGCGAGTGCGTCAAACAATCGCTTCGATGGAATTACGCGCGCAAATCGCCATCGCCAGTGTGATAAGGCCCTTAGGGAGACCAATCTGTTGCAATTCACGAATAAAGTAATATACGTTCCCGCCTCCCGTCAAGATGGACCGATATCCTGAAGAAGGCGACGGGGGAAAATGGATGCCGAAGGTATGAGTCGGGTTATCGGGTGTTGCCACTTATCTTTGGGGAACTCTATGTTCAGCTGTAAATTGCGAAAAGTTGCGCTAATTTATTGCAGATCATAGCAACATATGTATAATCAGGGGCCTAAGTCTACTAATTTACAAACGTTGCAATGGTCTCGCCATTGTGAGTATTTGACAGTGTTTGTATGGCAAATCTGTCAAAAACTCACAATGAAGAGACCATTGCAACTTTGTACATTAGTAGACTTGGTTCCCTGCTTACAATACAATGTTCCTATTACTGGTTCCGGGTCTGCCTGTTTTTGTATGTGAGTTTAAATGTTTGTAAGCGCACCCACAATTCAGGCAAAATACCTAGTGTAGGGCAACGTTAAAAAAAAATAGGACTCCTCTCTGTGAGGGGAAGTAGGATAATCCACCAGGAGAGACTAATTGCTGCACGAAGATTGTCTTTAAAATATCGTTTTTAGCGATAACACCGCCCCTTGTGTCACACTATGTAAAATTTTTACATTTATATCTGTAATTTATATGGTGCACATATTAAAAAGTATTCTATTCTATTCTAATCCATTAATTTCCATCTCAAATCAGTATATTTTACGAGTAGATAATGATTCAGAATGGTTTTATTTTACTCTCGTACTGTTCGAGGTGTAATCTAAATAATTATAATAATAATCTAAAGTCATAAATAATCTATACTTAGTCGTCATTTATTTTCAATGAAAAAAAATTTACTGAATAAAGACTTCATTTCTATTTTGAAAACAATACGAACTGCATTCAAATAATTTTTTATAACCGCCTGTCTGAACCGGGAATCGAACCCGCTAAATGTGGAAAAAAAAACCTGTAATTTTACTGTACCGATCGAAAGGCTCAATCTTAAACAATTATTTCTTCTAAATAACTTAGCATCTAAAATAAAAGGAATTGAAATTTACAGTTGCAGTAATTTTCAGTTCGTATTTAAAAGAAAATAAAAATTTAGTCTTCATTCAGTACATTTTTCTATCTACAGTATGTATTTCCCTCCATGTAGCAAAGTCGTGGGACGCCCTGCATATATTTTTTTACACCATTGACATCCCCATTTGTTGTCCAGAAAATCGCTGTCCATTCCAAAGTTGCCTGGAAGTGATTGCATTAATCGATAAGGCCGCCCATTGTATATTATTGTAGTGTATATTTTTTCTTTTTGTAATGTATAATCTGATGTACAATAAAGTATATGTATGTCGGAAACGAGTCTGTTGTATCCGGTACGCCAGTGTCATCTAGTTGCGTTCGATGGAGTTATTGTAGTTAGCGCCAACGATTCTTGACTAATCGGGACGCTAGCGCTGCCTAGCAGCGCATGACGGAGTCACAGCATAACGTTCGACTGGCGGCAAGTGATCGCCGCACAGTTGACAAGTGAAGTTCATCGGTGGCGGTCAAGCAGTGAAGACGTCAAGGAATTGTTGCGCGTTCGGTATAGTTGTGTCGTGTACCAATATTAATTACTTTGCATACCCATTACTGTATAGAATCAAGTTCTTCTAACTGAACAGACAGATGTGCTGCTGAGGAGTTTGTTCCGCTACTTCTTCTTCCTAGCTATAGCACTAGGAAGTGGTTGAAGGGATGGGCGTTTTGGGGGAGCTGTCTTATGTAATCTTTAAAGTAGAACTCGAGTAAATGACGTTTGATTTGAGTTTAATTCAGTTTTCATATTGCACAATAACCAACACTACCCACAGTACGCCCACAGTAGTTAAAATATGGCTGATGATAACGAGAGAAATCTACCCTTCTCCGACATATATTTAAATATATTCTATATATATAAATCATTTCGAGGGAAAGTAAATCTCAGAGTAAAGGAAACCCTCATTTTCCTGACTGAAAATGAGGCTAATACACAACAAGAAGTAGCATAGTCACTGCTTAATTTTAGGTTATGACTGAATCACCAAGTATATTACAACTACGCCACTTCCAGGCTCATTACAATTCTCCAAATACCAGCCGTTAACAGTTCTCTGTTTTGACAGCCTCTCTCAGCGGTCTCATTTACATAGATCACTTCCAAGTTTGATGCTTTACCTACAGAATGTTGGGCTGTGTAGTTCATCTTCACAGAGTGCTTAGTTTAATATCTAGTGATGTTTTAGTGTGTTTGGTGAAATGTAGTTCGCTTGTGTCAAAGTCAAATCATTTATTACAATAAGGCACATATATGTCAACATTTATAAGAAAATAGAATTGATTCTAATTGTCCCTTCCAAAAGATAATTATATAGTTTCGTATAGAGAAGAATGTGCAAAAAGATACTCCATATTTACTCTTTTAAAATGGTCTATAATATTTTGAATACTTTAAAATATGGATGTAGTTTAGCAGAAAGAGACAGACACATTATGGTCAAAAATGAGTTGTATATACCAAAGAGGTCCTAACGGTTAATGGAAGGTCCCACCTTCGTGTGGGTCGGTTCACATCATTAAAAAAAAGCGGCCAAGTGCGAGTCGGACTCGCCCATGAAGGGTTCCGTAGCAGCAAGCGCGGTTTACGATTTATGACGTATTAAAAAAAACTACTTACTAGATCTCGTTCAAATTAATTTTCGGTGGAAGATTACATGATAATGTACATCATATATTTTTTTTTAGTTTTATCATTCTCTTATTTTAGAAGTTACAGGGGGGGGGACACATTTTACCACTTTGGAAGTATCTCTCGCGCAAACTATTCAGTTTAGAAAAAAAGTGATATTAGAAACCTCAATACCATTTTTGAAGACCTATCCATAAATAGCCCACACGTATGGGTTTGATGAAAGAAAAAGTTGAGTTTCAGGTCTACGTATGGGGAATCCCGAAAATATATAGTTTTTTTTTTTTTTTTTTTCTATTTTGTGTGAAAATCTTAATGCTGTTCACAAAATACATCTACTTACCAAGTTTCAACAGTATAGTTCTTATAGTTTCAGAAAAGTGGCTGTGACATAAATGATAAATGATTTTATTTCTGTAAGTAGGTTTTTACAAACACTTTTACTCGTCAATCATATTTTAAAACTAGATGAGGTCGGCATTTCGTATCTGACTACTCTGAGAAGAAAGACCGAAACAAACTCAGAGGTCACAGTCTCTTTTAAAGTCCAGACATAATCTTGGTCAAATCATGTGAAGACCATGTAGACTGGTGTCTGAAATGGTCTTTTGAAGAAAGAACCACACAGATTGAGTGGACCTGTCCATTCAGTGCACGCATTTGTCAGTAATCGTGCAGCTCAACTCAGAACATTAGGAGCTCAACGATTACATACGGACGGACAGACAGACATGACGAATCCATAAGGGTTCCGTTTTTTGCCATTTGGCTACGGAACCCTATAAACGACCCTATCTTTGTAGTGTCACGGATCTTTTTTGCTGAGTGAAAGAACCAACCGTTAGGACCTTTGGTATATACACAATTTTTTTACCTTAATGTGGGTTGAGTCCTTTCTGCTAAACAATATCCAGTATAATTTATATCTGAAGACGAGATTATTGTGTGTGGTTGAAATTTTTTAGAATACGAATGTATAGAATTTTATTTAAATACCTATACGAAATCTACCCAAAACTAGAAAGTATGAAAAAAGTACGATTTGTTAGTAAAAAAAAAAAACCTCAACCATTTGAGCAAAGGGTCAGCTAATTGCAGTAACTGACTGTACCTGGAATAAAATGTCAGCACGAACTGCGGAAGAATAAGTGTGGTACAAATGTTGGCCTATTTGTAACTTTATTAGATGGACTACTGCCCAGGTTACGTCGGGCGTTAACAAGGTCAAACAAAGTTAAACTAAATTAGCTAGTGAAACTTCTAAGACGTGATTGGTCTCGATATCAAATGTTGATAAAACAATGTGATTTCTCATATTTTGAAGGTGTGAAATAAAGTTATTTACACGGACAATGTCCCCCTACTTGAAATAAAATTATGAGTAATTTTTTTTTTTTTTTCATCATTTTCCATCCTGCCTGTTAATTTAATTAAATAAGTCAGTTTGCCCAGTTTATTTTATGTTTAAAAAGCATATTTGTCAATTCTCTTGAAATAGTGATTTACGTTATCAAAATATTTTGCGTAAACTAAACCTATGATAATGGATTTACATTACTATACCAACAAACAGCACATTTAAACGAACAAACATTTAAAACAAACAAGTAAGTAATATTATTATTGTTAACATCAAAAATAATGGAAATTCCTTTTGTCAGACATGGAGATGTCTAATTGACATGGACTACTGAAAAATTAATAGGTTCTTTATATAGGGTATATCTATTTTTCAGCTAGTCAGTGAAAGTCCCGTCAAAATCGGTCCAGCCGTTTCGGGGATTAGCCGGAACCAAGAGACACACACACAAAAATTAAAAAATTGATTTTAGGGTTCCGTATCTCAAAAGGAAAAAACGCGAAGCTTATAGCGATCACGCGATCACTCGTGTGTTCTATCTGTCTGTCGCTGATTTAATCAGAATGTACTGGACCGAATATGTTGAAATTTGGTACGCGTATGAATATCAGTGGCCCAAATATGGTCATGTAACAAAATAAAAATGAAATAAATGAATTGAATATGGGGAGGACACTTTTGGGGGACAAATAAGAAAATTTTAAAAAAAATTGCAAACTGAACCGTGTGACATATCAAATGAAAGGGCTTTTTTATGAAGATTTCAATTTTTTTTTTAATAATTTAATAATTATTCGTTTCAAAGACAATAAATAAAATAGATGAACATTAACTATTCCCCCCTAGCTCCAAAACTGCTGAGCCAAATATTTTGAAAAAATTGGTACAGAGAATTGTTCTATTAGCAATTATAGATTACAGGAAAACCTATAAGAAGTCTATGGTCTTAAAATAACATGGTTGTGCGTACAAACTTACATTTGCAGTTGGAATGTATGGGGGAACATGTTTTTCAAGTACAATGTTAAGTACCGACACTGAAAAACTTTTTAAGTTGATTTAACCTTTTTTTAACCTATATTATAGCTAGCTATAGCACCTACCAACATGATTGATTTAACAAAAAAATTGTCAAAACAATCGTCATGGAACAGTTTTTTTTAACACAATTTAATGTCAACTCAACCAAAAGGAATCAACAATAAAAAAATCAACTATTCGGTTTTTCAGTGTAGTTCTAGGGATAATGAAATTTATCCCAACTACGGAACCCTCCGTTGTGCGTGGTCCGACACGCACTTTGCCGGTTTTTTTGTTTTACATACCGTATATACTTTGTAGCGGCATCTACAAAGACCTGACGTCACAAATCCGCATCGCGCAATCAGTTTACCGCGCGACAAGCTTATATACAACATCCCGACATCAACCGACGGGCAGTTGCCCACCAGACACGACACCCGTCTGGATCGGACGATTCTCCCTTTTCCATGGAGGATGAGTGAAATTTACACCCTGTTCGTCATACCTCTATACTTTATAAGGTTACAGTATTTGCGTCACTGCAGCCGCAGCAGCGGCGCCAACACAGCTCGCCGTGATTGGAACATGAGATGGGGCAAGGCTGTCGACACAGGTTGCGTCCCACCTCTAGAGTGAATAGTTAGTTGTGGTTAATATTGTAAATATTGAATGTCACATCATACTCATAGCTACAGATATACAGTTAACATTAGTATGTCGGTGACGCGAACTCAATAGATTTTCCCCTACCAAAAATTGTTCAAAGCGCCTAAAGAAATTTACACTTAAAAAAAAAAACTTTTGCTGCGTTGTTTATCGACTCAAAGAAATAATTTAGTCAAAAAAATCCTCCTGGACTTTACTTGTACAATACCTTCGTACTCCATTCACGACCTGGGAAACATCAAAGTAATCAATTCCATTCAATATATAATTAACTCTAAAGATACTTGCCAGCAAAATTAAGCCTTAGTTTCTCCGAAATAAAGTTTGGAATTGAGTGTCGATACCCTATCATTGATGAACAGACTTAGTACCGAAATTCTCTTTGTTATTACTAACCTAGTTTCAAAGTTTGAGATTTCGCAGGTAGTTAGCAAATGAACCCTTGGTTTTAGTAGATTTTTTGTATTAATCGAGTATGAAGTTGAAATGAAGTTTTGGTAGTTTATCTTGGTTGGTGACAGTCTGTATTATTGATCGTTAGCAACTCCTTTTTAGGGTTCTGCAGTCAACAAGGAATCCTTATAGTTTCGCCATGTCCGTCTGTCTGTCTGTCCGCGGCTTAGCTCTGAGACTCTTAGTACTAGAGTGCTGCAATTTGACATAAGTGAGTATACACATATTAATCACGGCGACAAAGTGGTAAAAAAAAATCTTTTTTTTTTGTAGGGTACCTCCATTGCCCGTAAAGTGGGGATGATATTTTTTTTCTCGTCTTTCAACTACAGTAACAATCTGAATAATATCATGTCCACAAAAAACACGAATAAAGAGTTGGAATTAGATTTGTAGGTATACAGGGTGTAAGGGACAGCCCTCCACAAACTAACAGGGTTCATTCAGCTCCTTATTTTGAAACATATTCCACTGGAAATTTACTCAGGAAAATTTTCATTTCCTTTATAGTTTTTTCAGTTACAATTCCCTTATTTTAATGTAAAATTACATTTTCTGTACGAAGCACTCCATTTATGTAAATAAAACAGCTAAATTCAAAAAACCAGGAATGGTAGTTGAAATACTCTAACAAACGACGCGCGAAATCAGCTGTTCACTTTCTGCCTAGCTACAGAGTTCATCGAACTCACTCGCTACGCTGTCGTCCGCTACCTGCGTTTTGCCGCGGTAACGATACATTGCGTGTGAGGTAATAAAACAAATCAGGTTTATTGGATTCCCATAATGTTCCTGAAATAATTTCATGTACCGGTCTTCTTAGTATGATATACTGAATTCACCCTATCTGTCTAAGGAGGACTGTCCCTTACACCATGTATAATGTCAAATAATGAAAAGATTATGTCAAGGTGTAAAAAAATAAAATAATAATAAACATCGTTATTTGGGAGCAGTTAATAGACATTTAGATAGTTATGCCATCAATGAGGTAGGTACAGAGGAAGCCTCAAGGTTGTTTTTGGATATGTGTTTTTTTTTTTTCTATAGCTTCATTACCACCTATAGGTATATCTCTTAGAATGTGTCATGTATGGAAGATAGACCTTAAATATACAGAAAGAAAGAAAATACATTTATTTAGCACAGACTGTAAAAGCGTGTTGTTGGTTTTTCACATTTTGGCGCTAAGCCGAGCGCCGAAAATCCAACAGCTCGCTTTTATTTAGGCATTAATTTAAGAGTCGCGTAATGTTAGTGCAAACTGGCATTATTGTTTCCAACAGAAGAACATTGATCGCCACGCATGCTGGTTGTGCTTTCGACTTGAGACTTAATAAGTCTTATTTTCTGACGATGCCTTTCTCCAATTTTAGTCACTTTGGTAGAAGTTTTTGGCATATATGTATTAAGGCGCTACCCCGAACAAAACGCGTTTTTTAGAGGCTATTAACTCATTTATTAAGAGAAATAAACTACATCTAAAAACACATTATTAATGTAAGATATCCTATCATCACATTGCATGTTCTTATTTATTTTTATGTGTTATAAGTACATTTGAAATCTCCGCGTAAGAAAAGTACTAAAATTATTGATTGCATGCACCTTTTGCTAAAGTTGACATTCCATTAATTTGAGAGTTACACTAATGGATAGATAATTTAAAAATCTTAATAATTCACGTTTTATTTAATTTCAAAAGATCACTCTTCTTTTTTTATTAAAATAATTCCAAAATATGTGTGAATCCGGCGTACGCAGGGAGCGGGACAGAGCGTCCCCGCTGTGACGGGATAGAGAATAACCGAACGCTCACGCTAGGGGATCGCCTTAAATCGAGCATCTAATCCCTATTTGTGGTCCTAAAAATACTAAATACCCAAGTAACTACGACCAACTTGGATATAGCGGACCAACGTGATTGGTCACAGTTCCAACCCTTTTTTTTATTTTATTTGTTTGACGCTGAGAAATGCATTACGCGTGCCCGCTCGTCGGGGGACGAGACGGGGTATGTGGGACTCCCTGCCAAAATGGCAGTATACCCACTAAAACTCAACGGAGTTCCCTCATCGCCTTGATGGGAGGGTCATGGGAAACCGCCATAGCCTTTACGTCCACAACCCTCCCGGCGCATGCCCGCCTAGCCGGCGGGCCCCGCATGCCCCTCAGCTTGGGGGCGATATGGGCATGACCGGGAACACCTGGCCATTCCCGTCCGACACTGGTGGAGGCCTGTGCAATACAGGCAAGGGTGCCCCCGCACCCGTTGCCTGCTGGCCTCCACCTGGGACCTTGCGCCAGACGACCCCGCGTCCAGGCACCCCTGGTCCCCCCGCGACGGGTCATGTTAGTGGCCCCGCCGCCTACCATTTTTCGGTCGCAGAGGATTGGGAGAGCGGCCAACGCAATACCGACACTCCTCTTCCTCTGCGGCCCCACCGCGTCTGCCATTCAACGGTGGCGACCCCGTCAAGGCCGCGGAAGGTAGGGAGAACGGCTCACCGCAATACCGGCACTCCTCTCCCGCCGCGGCCTCCCACACTCAGCCGCGATGCCGCCCATTCGACATCGTAGCCCGCCTCAGTTGCGATGTCGCCAAAGCGGCACCGCAACCTACGGCCGCTACGTCGTCGGCTTAGCCGCAAAAGCCCTGACGAGCGGCCCCCTCCTCGGGTTCCTCTTACCTTCACCGTGGCTCTCCAAGCCACGGCTACTGAGCCCCCCCGCCTCGACAATGCGGGAACCCACCGGGGGGTCACAGTTCCAACCTAACCTAACCCGTTTGGTCAGGGTAGTTATTTACTTAGTCATCATCATCATCATCATCAGCCTATAGCAGTCCACTGCTGGACACAGGCCTCTCCAATTGCACGCCATTCAGCTCGATTCTCAGCAACTCTCAACCAACTGCTACCAGCCACCCTGCGGAGATCGTCGCTCCACCTAGCCTGAGGACGTCCTACCTTACGTTTGCCGATTCGCGGTCTCCACTCAAGAACACGTCTACCCCAGCGGTCATCGGTTCTACGGCTAATATGGCCGGCCCATTACCACTTCAGCTTGCTTATTCTGTGAGCTATGTCGACAACTTTGGTTCTCTGCCGGATCACCTCGTTCCGGATTCGATCCCTCAGAGAAACTCCAAGCATAGCCCGTTCC
The DNA here is from genome assembly GCA_947523025.1 of Dryobota labecula. Lineage (NCBI taxonomy): Eukaryota > Metazoa > Arthropoda > Insecta > Lepidoptera > Noctuidae > Dryobota > Dryobota labecula. The sequence goes on along the minus strand of OX383295.1, from coordinate 20,516,542 downwards.
ATAGCTTGCTGAGCGACCTTGAATTTATATTTACTTAGTACAGGGTACTTACTACGACTGACCAGGAGAAAGTGTAAAAAATTAAAAAGAGGCTCAATTATTTAAAATAAGTGCGAGTCATTAGAAGCGCAAAAAGTTTTTAGAGGTTTATTAATTTTAAAAAGTGTCAACCATTAGAAAGGCGAGTTTGTTTTAGAGGATCAGTTAAATATTTCCAGATTGACAAAATTCTTTGCAAAAATACTGTCACACAAAACATCTCCGTATTTCCTAAGGTTGAATAAATAATAACGGGTCTTCCGCTACTTTATTATTCTCTGGGGTTTCGCGTCCGCTTTGTTGAACGGGGTCCCCTGGTCAACCCTTTATGTGAGATTAGGAGGCTTAGCTTTGAAACGGTGATAATGCTACAATTCCTGGGATAAAACAAAAAGGCTCACTGTTAAAGATTGCGAGTTTTAGCTGCGATTAATATTAGGGACCATATTTATTAGATTTGGAAATGAGTTAAACAACATACTATCACATAATCATAATGTTTCTACTGCCGGGACACAGACCTCCTCTCGATGAGAAAGTGTGGGCCTTAGTCTACCACGCAGGCCCAGTGCGAGTTGGTAGATGTCACCTGTCTTCGAATTTTTGGTTCTAGGACATGCCGGTTTCCTCATAATGTTTTCCTTCACCGTTTTGAGTGCAGTTAAAATAGGCACTTTACTTTGTGTATTTGCATCATCATTGATGCAAATACACAAAGTATAGTGCCTATTTTAGTTCGAACCTACGACCTACCCACCCTTAAGTCACGGTCGGACTAACCTACTCTTAAAATAAATTAAAATAAAATATTTTAAATCGGATATCAAAGATCCATAGGTAGGTACATTATAAATAACAATATTACACAAACGAAAATTAAAACTAAAATTTAGTTTAAAAACTAAAATTAGAATTAAAAATTAAAATCAAAATTAAAATCATAATCAAAATTAAAATCAAAATTAGAATCAAAATGAAAAATCAAAAAATTAAATCAAAATTATAATTAAATGACTGACTTAACAAGGGACCTCCACAGCGGAGACTGACACCCTGTCAGCCACAGTCGTTCAAGATTACGTTGCGGCTGCCACGCATTCTGCAGATCAGGGATACCGCCCTTTTGCGAATGATGGCATGAAAGCCATCAGTGCAAAACAACGCGAACATCCCCGATGCACTTAAATCACGGCCTTTGTCGCTGGACCACCACTGCTCTCCAACAACATACTATAGCTAATTTCAATAGCAGGTATCTAAAAGTTCACATGGTCTATTAGGGACAAGCCTTTTTTTTTTTTTTTCGGTTGTGAAATTATGAAATACTTTCTCCCGCTCTGGGTGGAGCAGACGGGCGTGTCAGACTTTTACTGACTAAAACCAACCCGTGTTCCTTCAGTTGCCTGTGCGTCTTTTGGACAAACCCGCAACCCTGGCAGGATGGTATACAGCCCTGGTGTCTGTATTTGTAGGCTCATGCCTCATCATCATCATTTATCATTTCCAGCCGAAAGCCGTCCACTGCTGGACATAAGCCACCCCCAATTGGGGGGTTTTGACATAATCGCTACACTTGGCAGGCGGGTTGGCGATCGCAGTATGGTGTTAAAAATGCATAGAGAACTCTGCTGCCCATTCTCTAGTAAGTCCCTTAGACGCCTTTTACGACACCCACTGGAGGAAATGGGGTGGTGCTATTCTTTACGTCTGGCACCACACGGTAGAACGTTTAAGTTTAGCTCATGCCTGTACTGCTGAAAACGTAACTAGTCTATTGACTGTACCTATGCTATAAAATGGATGCTTTAGAACGTGTCGCTCAGTTTAAGTACCTACCTAGGGCACATTGTGACAGAGACCCTGAATGACGATGCGCATATCGAGCGGGAACGAAGAGCGTTGTCGGTGCGTGGAAACATGTTGGTTCAAAGATTTGCAAGGTGTACAGTAGATGTAATAGTAACACTGTTCAGAGTCTTCTACCAAAACTTTTACAACTTTTCAACTACACTCAGCGGACCTACAACGCTTTTCGCATACAATACAATAACGCCTTTAGGATTCTGGTGAGCCTCCCTCGATTCTGCAGCGCGTCGGGCATGTTTGTTGATAAAAGAGCCGATGACTTTTATACCATTATGCGTTAGAAAACAGCCTTTCTGATGAGCCGGATTCGGGGGAGCGCCAACAGAATCCTAAGTATGATATCTGAAAGGCCAGTCTGCAGTGCTGGGGAGAATGTTATAATACTAACTAATGATGACCTTTGTAATTAACAATTATGACTTTTTTTTTTTTCTAAAACCTTGCCCCACACTAGGATTTTTTCCTGTATTGTGTAGGTCATACAAATATTTGTCCCGTGCGGGAATCGAACCCACGGCACGCAGCGCAGCAGTAAATTGCTTAACCACTGCGCCGACCGTGCCGTCAAATTGTCAAATTTATATGCTGTTGTGGGCAAAATTGCTCACATCATAGCTAGTTACCCATGTAAGTGTGGCGGTATCAACAACACCACATGCGAACTACGCATCAAAAAGACCTGACGTCACAAATCCTGCATCGTGCTATCACAGTTTACCGCGCGACTAGCATATATACAACATCCCGACAACAACCGTCGGGCAGTTGCCCACCAAACTCAGCACCCAGACGGGTCGGAGGATCCTCCTTTTACTATAGAGTATGAGTGAACTTTACACCCTGTTCCTCATACCTCTAAATTGGTGACCCCGAACACAGACATTAGCGCAGCCTTCGTGCAACTACTTCAGCGTGACATCATCCATCACTTCCTCAAGCTTTCGAGCGGCGAGTCACACAGCCAGCGAGCACCCACGGCTTCAACGGGTATCCTGACCACCAGCATGCAGCGAACGCGTATACCTGGTCATCATCCTCAGCCTCATCAGCAACCTCGGCACAGCACACTGCACTTCAAACTAAAAATGCTACTAGGGTTTCGGCCGGTCCACAAGCAGAGCACTTTAATCCTCTCCTGGTTGACGCCAGCAGTCAGCCTCAACCCGGCGCTGAACGACGTCCGACTCACTGGATCAAAAAAACGCAGCGCCACCCCGACTCACTGGGGAATCACCGCAGACAGTTCCGACTCACCGTGAACTATGCGGCATCCGGTTCCGACTCACTGGAATCACAACTGGCCCTGGCAAGCATCATATGCACTGACTCAGCCCACTATAGACCTCCAGTCTCCATAGGGAAGTAATGTGGCGGTATCAACAACGCCACATGCGAACTACGCATCAAAAAGACCTGACATCACAAATCCTGCAACGCGCTATCAGAGTTTACCGCGCGACTAGCGTATATACGAGTTCAACATCCCGACATCAACCGTTGGGCAGTTTCCCACCAGACAAAACACCGTCTGGTCGGAGGACCCTCCCTTTACTATAGAGTATGAATGAACTTTACACCCTGTTCCTCATACCTCTAAATAAGCAATTGACGTAAAGGAGCTCACTGGTACCTACTTAGGTAAGAAGATGATTGACATAGCTCTAGTTCACACGTAAACAAAACTCTTGGAACTTTGCATAATAGTTTGTTATCAATACTTTCCTGCACGACATGAGCACAGCAGCTGTTAAAAAATCCGTGAATCCAAAAAAGGACAAAATCAACCTGATCGTCAACCAATTTACGATACTCTAAACTCACGTTTTACTCGTATAAATGTGAACGATAAAGAAAAAGCTCTAAAACAACAATAAAATAAGTAACATAAAATGACAAGGCCGGGTGTGGTGTGACCGTGTGATGGCGCCGCGGCAGTTCGCACCTGTCACCAAATGCTAATGCATGGGCTTCACACAAAAACGCCTTGGCTTGTGTAAAGGAGCATGTACATTGAAATAGGCTGAGGTTCGAGGTGTGGTAGTAAATATAGCAGAACATTATGGCTGTTTTTCTAGAAGGTTTAGGCAGAGGTGAGCACTCATATTTCGGAAGTTATTTTTAAGGCGAGGTTCTTCGAGCGTGCATTTTTGTTCTAGAGGTGGCAGCTGGGCGCGGGTAAATTGTGCCGTGAATTTCGTTAATTTTGGGTTGAAAATTATATGTTTTACGATATTAACAATGTTAAACCCGACGGACATTACATCATGATAGACGTTTATTTTGATGTGATTTTCAATACATAATGTGGTATATATATATATGGAAATAAAATGATTTTAATCAACTAAATAAGGGTATATTTTGTTTTTTTTTTTCTATCGAGGGAACTTTATCCAATTATGTAACGAGTACCCGACGTACCTACAAAAAGGCCTCAAAAGCAACATATAATTTTTTCATCTGTTTAATCATTACCGTTTCTAAATAAAATGACATAAAAATTACATTTACCAGAGGTTAACTTGAAGAACCTCGCCCTATAGTACCATGTAAAGGGGCGAGTCAGTTGGCGTTAACTGGTCACAAAGTTAGCATTTCGCACTAACACTAGTGGATTGCGTAGAAGGCCGCTTCTAGGCGATCCTTCTGCCACTACTAATTATAGGCGTAATGTTTTTCTTATAAGAGGCGCTCGAAGCTTCAATGATGTATCTTCTGAACATGATGTTGACTTCTTTTGCACTAAAATAAGCACAGTAAGCATGCTCTTAGCCAAATCATTTTTTGTGAATGATACGCTGGCTAATGTGGTTCTTTAACTCATATGTAGCACCTTAGATTATGTAAGTAAATAAACTAACCTAACCTGCTTACTTTTGTACACAATAATTGTGCTTTAATTGTTCTGCGATAGATATGTAATCGATATGTTATATACCTGTGGAGGCTTGTTATTAGCAATCTGATAATTTGTTGTTGTTACCTATTATTTTTAATTAGTCTGTAAGCCTTTAAAAAAATAATAAAATAAAATAAATAAATCCAGAGTTTAGTTTGCTACTGAGAAATCCTCAGTAAAAATCATCATCATCATCATCATTTCAGCCGAAAGACGTCCACTTCTGGATATAGGCCTCCCCCAAAGTGGAGGGGGGTTTGCCATAATCGCCACACTTGGCAGGCGGGTTGGCGATCGCAGTATGGTGTTAAAATTGCATAGAGAACGCTGCTGCCCATTCTCTAGTAAGTCCCTTAGTCGCCTTTTACGACACCTACGGGAGGTGCTATTCTTTACGTCCGGCACGACACGGGAAAAATAAGGAAAGTAAAAAAGTATTTTGTTCGACCCTGGAATCGAATCTATACAACCCAGAGGAAAAAACAGGACAGCAAAAGAGATTTTATGTAGGAATTACCACATAACCCTAACCTCCGCCTTCTGCATCTGCTCTGTGTAGTTCTCTAGAACAAATATGAAATAATCTACATCATACAGAGCACCGTACATTAACTAAAGCGTTACCATTAATTCCTAAGCACCTGCACACAATGTAACAATGGTTGGTATAACAATATAACGATTAAGGAAAACACGTGCAACGTTCCATTTATAACAGGTCTGAACGTGCGTATTGCTGGAGTGAGGAGAGTGAGGCAATAAGTATCACCGGCTGTCACTTCCAATGTGATATATCGAGAGGACGTGCTATACACGTCAGATGACAGTATTACTAGAGGAAATGGGGGAAAAAGGTACATGAATTGATCTATCAAGGTATTTAATTTAGATTTCAGCGGCTTATCTTCTGCTAGAAGACAAGCTGGTCTATTTGGTAAAAGTGGAGTTGTCATTCCACCTTATGATAGGGATTAATACATAGATCTGTTGGTCTGAACATGTGTATTGCTGGAGTGAGGCAATAAGTATGACTGGCTGCCACGTCCAATATGATTTACACCGTGGCTTTTAATCGTCTTACAACGGCAGCCCACTTCATGTATCCATTGACTACTAATCAATCATTTTTTCCCTTCAAAACATAAAATAATAATACTGATTTGAGATTTGAATAATTTAAAAAATTAAAATATTATTCATTAGGACGCACCACGTGGTTTGAAACACCCTGTGTCGAGCGCGATCCGAGCCTTGCGTTCCAAGGGTGGCGCGGAGTTAAGCAGCGACATCTTTATCAGAGTTAATTCACCCTATGTAACAGCTCTACATTTATATCTGTAATTTTTATGGTGTACATAATAAAGAGTATTCTGTCTATCTATCTACTTAGCGCGAAAATGTATTTCTTACTACTTAATCTTAATCTCAATCTTTCTTTTTTAATCATGCCTAGAGGTACTTTTTGTCGGATACATATGATTGGACCACCTTTGTAAGACGACTAAACTGTTACGGTGTATAGAGAGGACGTGCTAAACACGACGGATGAAAGTATATATTACTACAGGAAGTGGCGAAATAGTACATTATGATACATGTGTGCTATGTTGATCATTGCGCTCGAGGTGGTATTATTCGCGCGAGCCGTAGATATAGCCATTTTTTGCTGGTAAAGTCCAATTTGATATGGTGAGCCTATTTATTGCCATTTACAGGGCATAAACCTAGCTTGAAGACTCATACCTAACCCCAAAATAATTATAACCGCAAAAAAATATAATTATGAAGCCCTAGGCCAGTCTAAACGTTCCTTATTAACCAACGTTACATTTCGCATTGGTCCGCACGATTTATTCCCGCGTACTATTTGCTCGATCGACTCTGTCAGGCGTTATACCGCCTAACTGTGGATTGAACCGTTCATTGTTGTTTGGCACTCATGCTTTTACATTTATTGGGTAAACAGGAACGTAAGTGGCAAAATATTGTTATACTGTAGTGACTGTAAATAGGTAAATATTTGAAATCTCTGTCTATATTAAATATTAACGTAGTTCCGTGTGGCGCCGAACGTAAAGAATAGCACCACCCCATTTCCTCCCGTGGGTGTCGTAAAAGGCGACTAAGGGACTTACTAGAGAATGGGCAGCAGCGTTCTCTATGCATTTTTAACACATACTGCGATCGCCAACCCGCCTGCCAAGCGTGGCGATTATGGCAAAACCCCCCAATTGGGGGAGGCCTATTTCCAGCAGTGGACGTCTCTCGGCTGAAATGATGATGATGATGATGATTAAATATTAACAAATTATTGCCAATTCTGGTTACAGGTGTAAGTGTAACCAATTGATTTTTGCCCTGCCAGGGTTCCGGGTTTGTCTGAAATAGATACCGTGGCCCTGGCACACGGGCAACTGAAGGAAAACGGGTGGGTTTTAGTCAGTAAAAATCTGACACACCCTCCCGCTCCGTCCAGAGCGGGAGAAATTATTTGATCATTTCCACCAAAAAAATAAAAGGTGTAAATGTAACCGATTGCTTTTATTTTTTTCCGTTCAGAAATATTTACAAAAATAGAATTTGCGAAATTGTAGTGTGATAATTTACTGTCATACTAGGCTGCGCTCCGTGGTTTCAACCGCATAAGTCTGGATTCCGTGCGAATATCGGAATAAAAAGTATCTTATGTGTCAATCTAGGTGTGTGGCAAATTTCATCTAAATCTGTTCTGCCATTTTGTCGTGATTAAGTAACAAAGTTCTTTTCTTTCTTTCTTCTTTCTTTCTCACAAACTTTCGCATTTATAATATTGTAAATAATACAAAAATAACCGCGTATCTTATCGCAGTTATTGTTGTACTACAAATACACTGGTATTGTGCTATTTTTGGCAGTAAAAGCACTCGTCGGTGAATATTTGATAACATAAAAAGAGTACCTATCCTATTGACATAAATTCAGTACATTTCCACGCTACCTCAAGAAGACTTTTACGTGTCATAATAAAAAAGCTTCAGATATTTTGTTTAAAGGTTTTTAGGCAGTAACATTATATGTTTACCTACAATTTAGTTCATAACATAACATCACGCCTTATTTCCACAAAAGGTTGGGCAGAGATGTACTTTTAGTTTACCCAGATTTCGCCAGTTATGTTTAAGACCCATGTAATAGCCTATTGCCATCAACCGGGCACATATCCAGACTCCGAGGTACTACTGAGAAATTCCAGATAGAAAAACCGGCCAAGTGCATATCGTCCGATACGCACTTGGCCGGTTTTTCTCAAGCACAATAAATAAATAAAAAAACAAAATAAAATCTTTTTATTTCAGACTAATTTGGCCCATAGTATTACTATTACATGAATTAATTTTGTGCTTGAACCCAGAGCCCCAGAAGGGGACTGTCCAGCTTGTGGCTGAGCACACTCAGGATGGTGTTGGCGCTCCCACGCACGCGGTACATCAGCGAAGCGATGCGGCGCCGCAGCACAGTGTGAATCAATAAAGGTATGAAAACAACAAAGGTATAATATCAATGAAGGTATGAATTTATCCCAAGAACAAACTTAACATTGTAGTTGAAAAACATGTTCTTCCACACGAAATGTCCCATACATTCCGTAAACATGTTTTTCAACTGTAAATGTAAGTTGGTCGACTATTACTCGGTAATTTGTAAAACCTATTTAGCTGTTATAGTATTCCTTTTAACTTCGTTATATGTTATACTACTGATGTGTTTTTTTTATTTTTTTCACATATCCTAGTACAACCATTTATCTGGCTGTGGGGGGAGGACTTAACTTTACCAAAAATTAGCACTTCAAAGCTTAATATTATGCAAACGGATCCCTGAATCGAAAAATGGTATTTACAAACCCGCAATATTTTTGAACGGCCTATCCAACAATATCCCATACCAAAGGATAGACGTGAAAAAATATATATTCCCTACTTTGCGTGTAATTTCGAAACACAATAGTTCGACTACTCGGAGGTCTTGTTGGCTACGAAACCCTAAATATAAAATAAAACTTGGATCTACCCGGGAATCGAACCCAGGACCTCATGTTTAGTAGTAGCGCTTGCGATCATTAGACCAACAAGGCAGTCCCAATTAAGTTCATATCATGCGTAAATAATACATTTAAAGAAACTTTCATTATTTGTAAATTAACTTTATGAGACGTTTTAAACATCTAACTTAAAGCTATAACCAAAAATTATTACGTACAATAATCATAACAAATTCACCAAAAATCCATTAAATAAAATCCAAAAATTATGAAGCACTTATAACCGTTGCGGTTTATCTTCTAATTAAGCCCCACTAAGTTAGAAGTAAGTTGGTAAGTTGGTGCTAAGCTAAGTTAATAAGATATGAATTTTAACTGCCTGCCCAAAAGCCTGGCGTTAATGAATAAGTTTAGTTTAGGTTTAAACTGGACTTTTGCTGTGGTTTTCCTCGTGGAATAGAGGTTGGGGTTTGGGACTTTGGTAGAGGAAGTGTGATATTATATTTTAAGTTTAAGTAACGTATAAATACACCGTGGTATTTTAGTCGTCCTACAAAGACAGCCCACTTCATGTATCCAATGACTACTAATCATACAAGTAAAAATTTTTTTTTTGTTGAATATTTGAATTTTGTATTTTTGTTAATTGTGACGCATGAAATCGTTTAAAACTCCTGTTACGAGTGCAGTCCGAGCCTTGTGTTAAAAGGGCGCCGCGGAATGGATTCAGATTAAGTTAAAGTTACAATAGTAAGAAACACATTTTTGCATTAGGGTGAATGAACTCTGATAAAGGAGTCGCCGCTCCATGCCGCGGCGCCCTTGTAACACAAGGCTCGGACTGCACTCGTAACAGGGTGTTTTAAACTATGTCATGCGTCATAATTAATAAAAAATCAAAAAATGAAATGTTAAAAAAAAAAACTTGAATGATTAGTAGTCATTAGATACATGAAGTGGGCTGTCTTTGTAAGACGACTAAAATGTCACGGTTTATACATAGCGTCGCCTTAGAGTGAAACCCTCAAATATGCGAAAAGTCAACTTTGCAGGAGGAAGAAAAAACTGCGCCCTGTAACGTTTGATTACTTCAGCTTCTTCAAATAAGTATCTTTTAGGGTACTATTTGGATACATTTTCAGATGCTTAGGATACAAATTTCATTTTAGTATCGCAAAACCATAAAATGCTACTTGCGAGCTTTTCTTAAAACAATCATGGTTACAAACAACTGTGGTTCAAGTTTTTCAACGAAACATTATAGAAAATTGGCCACGTGCGCGTCGAACCACGCACAATGAAGGGTTCCGTAGGTGGGATTAATTTATCCCAAGAAAAAACTTAACATTGTATTTGAAAAACATGTTCTCCCATACACGTTGTATGGGAGAATATGTTATTCAACTGCAAATTTAAATTGGTCGACTATTTCTCAGTAACTTGTAAAGCCTACTAAGCTGATATAGTTTTCTTTTCAACTTCGCTATATATACTACTGCTGTGAGTTTTTTCACATATCCAAATACAACCATTTATCTGGCAGGGGGGACTCTTGCCTCTAACAAAAATTTGCACTTTAATACTTAATATCACGCAAACGGATCCCTGAATCGAAAAATGGTTTTAACAAACCCTCAATATTTTTCAATGGCCTATCTAACGATACCCCACGCTATGGAATAGACGAGATATTTTTTTTATCCCCACTTTACAGGTACCCTAAATAAATTTACTTTTCAAGATTTTACTTAACCACTTTGTTGGCGAAATTAATATGTATACTCATACCAAATTACAACTTAAAAGTACTAAGAGTCTCTGAGCTAAGCCGCGGACAGACAGACAGACGGACATGACGAAATTATAAGGGTTCCTTGTTTACTACGGAACCCTAATAAAAATGATATAGTTTTATATCCGTTTCATTTTGTTGGTTTACTTAACTATAACTTATAATACTTACTTTATTTCTGCTCGGTTTGGTTGGTGGTAGGGCTTGTTCTAAGTCCGCCTGGCTAGCTACCACCATCTTATCTAAGTCTGTCGCCAAAACAACAATGTTAATAGCATTTATTGTGTTTCGGCAGTTAGAGGTAAGATAGCCAGTTCCTCTGTGGTTGAGGATTCCGGGTGAAGCTCGCTTCCATCTTCGGCCTTATCATCACTTACCATCAGGTGAGATGAAGGCCAAGAGCTTCCCCGTTGTATGTAATTTAAAAAAAAAAAATAGTACCACTTGAAGTAACACATACTCACACTTCTCTACACTTTCTCCGTACTTTCTACACTTTCTCCGTACTTGAAATAGTCATCAAAAAAGTCCTAAACATAATAAAATATTATTTAAAAAATTCTAATTGTTAGTAAATTGAAAACCTGGTATGTTCGTTTGCGAGTTTTTCAAACTCGTCATAGATGGCGTTACAGGTTACTTTAGTTTTTTTAGTGTGAAACTAGGGCGAGCGCTACGAGGCTACCCTGCCCAAAATTTAATAAAATAAAAATGACTAAAATTGCATTCCCGAGCTTTTGACTCTATGGCGACGATCGTTGATTACTCGTACTTACCTAACTACACATGCACCAACATACAACGAAGGAAATGATGATTTGGTTATTATTAACACAAACGGGATATTTACCATGTTTACTATTTGATATGAGTCCCCGATATTTCGCCGCTGTTGCAAGCACCATGATCACGGATAAACTGAAGTCATTGCGGTTGGGTGTCTATGAGCAGACAAAACGGTCTACCCTCTTTCTTGTTCGTTTTTTGCGCTCAGTACCGCTACCACTGTCACTCGCAACTCGATTCTAGAAAGAAAGAGGGTAGACCGTTTTATTGGCTCATAAACACCCACCCGCAATGAGTTTAGTTTAGCCGTGATCATGGTGCTTGCAACAGCGCCGAAATATCGGGAACTCATATCAAATAGTAAACATGGTAAATATCCCGTTTGTGTTAATAATAATGTTAGTGACCATGACAGTTTAAAAACTTATATGATTTGGTTAGTTTTAATTTCTTTTTAACAAAAATACACGGCAGATGTGAGTGAAAGCGTCGGGACGACGCCCTAGGACGACATGTTTAGTGACCTAATTGGTGATGTTCTTCAGAAAGGTTAGGTGCGTAGTACTCGCAACTGGCGTGCGTGTATGACCATGAAGTGTTACGGGGTAAACTCAAATAAATACAATTTGATGGATCGACTTGTATTTCTGCCTACCTCGGCACTTCCTTAATACAAAATATATTTACGGCACAAAACGAAGACTAGGACAATTTTAACAACGATTAGAATATTAACACAAAATAAAATTCAAATTAATTAATACTCTAGATGGTTCTAGTGAGTTTAGGAGATCGCAGACAAAGGAAACGTATATTGACTTGTGAAGGACAAATACTGAGGTCGTTGAACTTTGCGGCTCAATTTATTGCCAATCATCTCATGTGTTTCATTTCACGTCTAAAGCTTTGTCATATTATATTTACATCATTTAGGTTACTAACTGTAGAGTGTAATTAATTATAAGAATGGTTAAATATGTATATAGATATTGTGTGTGTTGTAAATAAAGTAACTGTGAACTATGTTGGAAGTATATTATTTGAAAACATAAGCAGTCATAGATAATGATGTGTCACCTGAGCCTGTGTTGTCTATGACGAACGACACATTCAAGTGACAGTGACACTGACATGTCAAATGGGGAAAATATAGGTTATGCAATGCGCTCTTTATGTGTAGTGTTTACAATTGTTTTATAAAGCTGTTATTTAATACAAATCAACGGCGCTAACCGCTACACTACTCCCCCCTTGAGACCGTAGTTACTAATTACGGGCGATAGTAATCCGGAAAACGCACCGATCGACCGGATCGCGTCTTTCTCTCGACGGTGACGCCAGGTGCCGCTGGCATGCTCCCACGCGTCGATGTTGTCGCCGAGTCGGATGTGCTGCCACCTTCGTTGCTCAGGTAAGCGGGTTTCAACCTATCTATTGTTACTGTCGTTTCTCGCCCCCTAACCTCTAATCTAAATGTTTTTTCGCCCCTTCTCAGTACTTTAAATGGGCCAGTGTAAGGTGGGTCGAGTGGTCGGCGCACGGCGTCATGACGCAGGAAGACGTGCGTTGCCGATGCTAAACTGCTGGGCACGTAAAATGGTTTCTCGCCGTGTCGACTCGCCGGTTCTGGCGACAGCTTCGCCATAAGATGCCGAAGTCTCGCCGCGAAGTCGGTGTAATCTACATTGCCGGTAAGTGACGGGTTTATGAACTCCCCTGGAAGCCTTAGGGGCTCCCCGTAGACTAACTCGGCTGCTGATGCTTTGATGTCCTCTTTCCAGGCGCTGCGGATGCCCAGCAGCACCAGTGGAAGAGCCTCGGACCAGTTGGTGTCTGTGTGGCACCGGATGGCCGCCTTCATCTGGCGGTGTAGGCGTTCGACCATACCATTGCAAGCTGGGTGGTATGCCGTGGTTGGCCGATGCTGGCTACCGAGAAGCGCTGCGATGGAGTGGAAAAGCTTGCTCTCGAACTGCTTGCCCCTGTCGGTAGTGATGCGGTGGGGGCAACCGAAGCGAGACACCCAGCCAGTGATGAAGGTGCGGGCGCATGTCTCTGCCGTGATGTCGGCAATGGGATATGCCTCAGGCCAGCGAGTAAAGCGATCGATGACGGTGAGACAATATCTGAAATTATTAGATACATTTAGTGGCCCTACTATGTCCATGTGGACATGGGAAAAACGTTGGGAAGGAACAGGGAACGGAGAGGTGGGAGAGGATGTGTGCCGTGAGACCTTGTTTCTCTGGCACTCTACGCACTCTCTGGTCCAGGCCCTGCAGTCCTTCTTTAGGCCAGGCCAAACGAAGCGTGTGGAAATCAATTTGACCGTGGCCTGTCTGCCAGGGTGGCTCAGCTGGTGAAGTTTCTGGAACACCTGCCTTCTGAAGGGTTCTGTAACATAAGGGCGGGTGTTACCAGTTGAGACATCGCAATGCAGTTCGACTTCCGCATCTGGGAAACGTACTCTTTCCATCTTCAGTGATGTACTGTTGCTCGTCAGCAGGCCTTGTAGTTCAGGATCGCTCTCCTGGGAATGCACTAGAGCCTTGTAGTCGAGCGTTGGCAAAGTCAACGCCTCCACGCGTGACAGAGCATCCGCCACCACGTTGTCCTTGCCTGCCACAAACTGAATGTCCGTGGTGAATTGTGCTATGTAGTCCAGGTACCGGAACTGTCTCGGTGAGCAATTCTCCCGACTGTGTGCATACGCGAATGACAGGGGTTTGTGATCCGTGTAAATGGTGAAGTGCCTACCTTCAACCATGTGCCGGAAGTATCTGACTGCGTCGTAGATGGCTAAAAGCTCCCTGTCATACGGGCTGTACTTTCTCTGCGACGCGGACAAACGCCTGGAGAAAAACGCCAGTGGGCGCCATGAATCCCCCGCCTTCTGCTGCAGTACTGCGCCCATTGAGGTATCTGACGCATCCGTAAAGATTGCGAGCTCAGCATTGGGGTTTGGATGCGCTAGCAAGGCAGCCTGGGACAAACCATGTTTGCAAGCATTAAAAGCATTAAGCATTTCTGTCGTTAAGCTAATTGGCTGATTTCCTCTGGTTTTAGGACCTGTGAGCACACTGTTGAGCGGCGACTGCAGGCGAGCTGCTTCTGGGACAAAGCGGCGATAAAAATTGAACATACCCAGGAAGCGACGCATCTCCTTGACGGTCTTGGGAGCTGGGTAGTCCTGGATCGCCTGCACCTTCTCTGGTAGCGGACGAACACCTTCTGCGGACAGCTCGTGCCCTAGAAAGGTGATGGTGGTCCGGCCAAACTCACACTTTGCCGAGTTAATAAGGATCCCATAGTCGGACAACCTCTTCAGGAGCTGGTGCAGATGTTCAGTGTGCTGGGCTGCCGTCTCTGAGAACAGGAGAATGTCATCTAAGTAGCAGTAGCAGAACGGCAGTCCACGGAGCACCTCATCCATAAAACGTTGAAACGTCTGCGCTGCATTCCTGAGACCAAACGTCATGAACGGGAACTCAAACAGGCCGAACGGTGTGGTGATTGCCGTCTTATGGATATCAGCTGACTGGACAGGTATTTGATTGTACGCTTTAATAAGGTCAATTTTACTATATATCTTGCTGCCAGCCAGCTGATGGGAGAAGTCCTGGATGTGCGGAATGGGGTAACGGTCCGGAATGGTGCGGGCATTTAGTACCCTGTAGTCCCCACATGGCCGCCAGCTGTTGTCCTTTTTTGGTGCGAGGTGAAGAGGGGACGACCATGAGCTCTCAGACGGTCGAGCCGTGCCGTTCGCTAGCATCGCCTCAAACTCCTTCTGAGCGATCTTGAGCTTGTCTGGTGCGAGACGGCGCGGTCGACCGAAAATAGGCGGACCCGGTGTGGTGCGAATATGATGCACGGTGCTGTGACTAACCTGCCTTTGTGTTCCCGCAGGTCGCGTGATTTCCGGATATTGCCGAAGGAGCTCATGGTACTCCGTGCTACCACCAACCGACTTCACTGAGGCAATGCCCGCTGCTGAACCGGCCGCTGGAGACGCCATGGAGGACAGCTGCGTTAGCCCGTCGATGAGGCGGTAATTGTTTAGATCCACCAGCATATTATAATGCGCAAGAAAGTCTGCGCCTATGATGGGTTTTGTGACGTCCGCGACCACAAACTTCCATGGGTACACACGGCGGAGCCCTAGGTTCAAATGTAGCTCGACCCAACCGTATGTATCGATAACGGTACCGTTGGCCGCAAAAAGCTGATACGTCGTCTTGCTGCGCCGCTGCTGCAGTGCTGTACGAGGGTACACGCAAAGATCGGACCCTGTGTCCACTAGAAACGTGGTTTTAGTGGCCCGGTCTGTCACAAATAGGCGGCGTGGTTTGTTGGGGCAGCCATTTGCCGCTACTTCCGGCTGCCGGCGGCATTTCCCGCGAACGTACACGGCGTGGTGCACCGCGTGGCCTTGTCACCGAAATTGTTATGATACCAGCAGTAGTCTTCGTTCCACGGACCTCTGGAGCGCGAGCGGCCTCGACGGCCTGGGGTCGACTCTCTGCCACCACGACTGAACCTATCAGAGGATCGCGAGCGATGGTGTACCTGCCCACGTGTTTGTAGAGCCGCCACTTGCCTTGTCAATTCCGCTATGCACTCTTTCAGCTCGCTGATCTCGCTGCAGGCGGACGCGCTGGCCACGGCGGGAGGTGATGTGAGCGCCGGGGCGGGCGCAGGCGCTATCTCGTGCACGCGGTCCGCTAAATCTGCGACAGACTGGAGAGGAAGATTAGGCTGTGACGCGATAACGGTCTGGATATTGGTTGGCAGTCTGCTCGCCCACAGCGTGGACAGAAACGCCTCCGGCACACTTGGTCCAGCCAGGGTTTGAAGGTGCCGTAAAAATTGCGATGGTTTACGGTCGCCAAGCTCCTCCTGGGTGAGGATCTGCTGTATTCTTTTCTCACGCGAGTCTGAGAGCCTACGTACAAGCTCGGCCTTCAGCTTTGCGTACTTGTCCTGGGCCGGCGGGTTCTCTATAATGTCCCTAGCCTCGACCATATACCGGTGATCAAGCTGGCCCACGACGGTATAAAATTTGGTACTGTCGGCGGTAATACCGGCGATCATGAACTGACCTTCAACCTGGGCGAACCAAAGTGCCGGCTCCTCTGGCCAGAACGGCGGCAACTTCACGCTGACTCGACAGACGTCCTGCTTCTCTGCTGATGCTCCTCCAGTTGACATGATGGCTGCGTTAGGCTTCTGTGATCACGTCGGGGTCACCAATGAAGTGTTACGGGGTAAACTCAAATAAATACAATTTGATGGATCGACTTGTATTTCTGCCTACCTCGGCACTTCCTTAATACAAAATATATTTACGGCACAAAACGAAGACTAGGACAATTTTAACAACGATTAGAATATTAACACAAAATAAAATTCAAATTAATTAATACTCTAGATGGTTCTAGTGAGTTTAGGAGATCGCAGACAAAGGAAACGTATATTGACTTGTGAAGGACAAATACTGAGGTCGTTGAACTTTGCGGCTCAATTTATTGCCAATCATCTCATGTGTTTCATTTCACGTCTAAAGCTTTGTCATATTATATTTACATCATTTAGGTTACTAACTGTAGAGTGTAATTAATTATAAGAATGGTTAAATATGTATATAGATATTGTGTGTGTTGTAAATAAAGTAACTGTGAACTATGTTGGAAGTATATTATTTGAAAACATAAGCAGTCATAGATAATGATGTGTCACCTGAGCCTGTGTTGTCTATGACGAACGACACATTCAAGTGACAGTGACACTGACATGTCAAATGGGGAAAATATAGGTTATGCAATGCGCTCTTTATGTGTAGTGTTTACAATTGTTTTATAAAGCTGTTATTTAATACAAATCAACGGCGCTAACCGCTACAACCAGATGTCTGAACGTAAACGAAGCTAAAAGAGTATGTAAGTAGCGTAGCAAGTGGTGTTCTATAGTTTCTGCCTACCCCCATGGAAAGAAGGCGTGCGTTTATTAAATACTAGCTTTTACCCGTGGCTACGCCAGTATGGATGTCGGTCATCGCGTAAAAAAGTAGCATAAGTCCTTCTCCATATCCCAGGCTATATTTCTGCCAAATTTCATGACGATCGGTTCATCGGTTTAGGCAGGAAAACGTAACAGACAGACAGAGTTACTATCACATTTATAATATTAAGTATAGTATGGATGTACTACCTTTTATTCCACTTAAAATCGATCAGCGAATTTTTTTTAAATAAGATAGTTAAGTTTTTATGCAGGGAGATCTTTTTATGAGAATCATTATTATAATAAAATACTTTCGTCGGACAAAACAAAAATAAGTCATCTATAAAAACCTAAAATTTCTTGAAAAATATCTTGTAACATTTCTGACAAGAAACGTAAAATATTTGTAGTTCACTTACGAAGCTGGCTTTCTCGTTAGTTTTTTAGACAAAAAACAATCCATTTTTAGTAATTAAGATGTCTACGAACACAATACATTTCTTACTTACAAAATTGTTAGTCTGTTAATGTTATTATTCCATTTTATATTCCACTTAGAGTACTAGGGTAACTACTAGAGTACTAGAGTAACTTCCACCTATTTGAAAAACTACACAGTTCCCGACATAGAAATAAAATAAGCAGTACGCAACACAAAAAAGCAGTATTCCGTAAAAACTTCCTAGGAATGGCACCTCATATTTATAATAAATTACCTAATGCTTTGTTAAGTATTAAAGATATCCATTTATTTAAGAAGCAACTCAATAATCTACTGATAAGTAAAACATACTATACAATCAATGAATACCTGTCTGATAGGAATTTGGGTGTATAATAATAATACCTACATATAATTAGGGTGAAGACTGGAGTCCGATTTGTTTTTATTTTTATTAAAATTATTCTTATTTGTATTGTAAATTATGTGTGGACTGTATTAGACATTACTTAGTTATCATGACATTATATATTCTGACATTACATGCTTATTGATTTGAATTTATGACATTGTGTATGGTACTATTTTGAAATTATTGTATAACTGTCAATTTATGAAATGGTATAATTTTAATGGTGCTTATAATTTTAATAATAATTTTGCATGCCTGAATTGGTGCAACACAGTGGACTGCGCATTCACTTGACATCTAGAAATGTATGATTATGTACTGTGTTGAGCAATAAACATTTGAATTTGAATTTGAATTTAGGCTGTGTTATTGGGGTACTATAGAGCTACCATTTACCGGGTAATATGTCTTACATTGACTTGAATGTGCCCTGGCGGCTGAGAGCATGTCATGCAAACTCAGATGTCTAGCTGATGGTGGCGCGTGTGTTGATCATTTAACTCCCTTCAAAATGGTTGAGCTGAATGATGTTTATGTAGTACCAGGCTTTTAATTATGGCGCTTTCAGAAGTTCGGATTTAAAGGGTGTCGTCGATATTAGTAGTACTCATTTATTTATTCAAGTAATATGAGTCATACACAATATTTAATATATTACACACACAACAGACAATACATTAACATTATATTAGGAGTTTTCAATGTTGTAGTACGTAAGTGCAATTAATATTGTATTTTAAGGGTGTGAGCCTGGAGATCTGTCATACAGGTCCCGAACCCAGTATAGACTCCAGCTCTCACAAAGGATATACCGGAAAATGTAACTTATGCTATGAATCAAAATTGTACCTTTTTGAGAGAAATAAATTATTTAATTATTATTATTATAATATAAAAAACCGGCCAAGTGCGTGCCGGACCACGCACAATGAAGGGTTCTGTAGTTGGGATGAATTTATCCCAAGAACAAACTTATCATGTAGTTGAAAAACATGATTTCCTATACAGAATGTATGGGAGAATTTTTTTTTCAACTGTAAATGGTCTGTAAGTTGGTCGCCAATTACTCGGTAAATTGTAAAGCCTACTTAGTTGTGATAGTTTTCTTTTAACTTCGTTATATATAGATACTAAAGCCGTAACATTTGAATTTCTAACTACAACCGTTTAGTTGGTAGAGGGGTGGGACATTTGACTCTAACGAAAATTGGTACTTTAGAGCTTGATAAGTCACGAACGGTTTACTTAATCATATAGGTCTTACCAAACCCCTCATATTTTTGAAAGAACTATCCAACGATATTCCACACTATGGTAAGGACGAAAAAAAAAATTATCATCCCCACTTTACATGTAGGGGAGGTACTCTACATAATTATTATTTTCAAAATTTTATTTTACCACTGTTTTGGTGTCACTAACGTATATACTCATGCCAAATTACAACTTTCTAGTACCAATAGTTTTTGAGATAAATCGTGGACAGACAGACAGACAGACGGACATGGCGAAACTATAAGGGTTCCTTGTTGACTACGGAACCCAAAAACAAAAACCACCGCACTATCAACACTTACATCAGTCACCGACGACTGTCGGTGTCGTGTAAGTCACTGCAGTGTCTAACATATGGACAGTCGAGGCTGCCCGCTGTCATACTCAGCACACTGTTGGGTTTGCCGCGTACCCTGCGCACTAAACACGTGCTACGTTTACTCATCGTTGCATAGAAGCAGTCGACGATACACTGATAAAAATGCACTCCAATCAAGTGGCTTTTTAGCTTGATTGACGATATCTTGTTAAGATTAATCAAAATCTTAGTTAAGTTGATCATCATTGCAGCAATACTAGTTCAAATGATTGAACGCTCAAACAAGTTTCTCGATTACCCTTCACATGACATCTTTGTAGAAGAGTTAAAAAAGAGATAAGTTAATAAGTTATGTAGTTGTGTCAATCAAGCTTTTTGATTACTTCAATAAAGATCAATGAAACTTTAATCTAATAAACTTGGTTGGAACAACTATGTTTTCACTTGATTGCTGCAAATAGGTTTTGTGATCTCCAATCAAGTTCCCGTTTCAAATCTCAATCGAATAAAAGTAGTAGCTGTGATCATTATGCTTGATAGGCAGATGCAAACAAGTTACTTAGTCAATCTAAACAAAATCTTGACTGTGGTAACTACTGTTTTTTTTTTCAGTGTAGCTTCGGCAAACATGCCCGAGACACTGCAGTGTCGCGGCAGCCCCATTAGCGCTCTAAAAGCGTTGTTATATCTATAACCCATTGATGTATTAAAAATACGGGATTTAGTAACAGCGCCTGGTCCTATCAAAGTGAGAGATTGCCCCTAGTTGGCACTCAGTCGCGCACGGGATATCGTTGATCAAACAGCCCCATAATTACAGTTTTTTTGTGATAAATACGCATCAAAATGACTTCTTGTGCAGCTAAACAGTGTTTTAATAATACAAGAAAGAAAAATAAGACACACGGGATTACTTACCACTCGTAAGTACAGCCAAAAATGCTAATTTGTTGAAAGTTATAATAATATTCGTTTGCTTTGCCATGTTTGTTCTGCCACATGCAATGTCATTCATAATCGTAAACATTCGGCCAACATTCGGCAGCTAACGTGATTTCGCTCGCACGACAGCGACGTCTCATAACTCTGTTCTTGTCTATCGGTAACTGTAGGTTTGCGACTGTGATCACACTGATCACAGATGTGTGAGTTTTGGTGCATGTAATGCGCCGAGCCCAAGTTTACTGATTGCGATGTTAGCGCGTAACATATCTTCCTTCTTTAATATATCAATGCTCTAACCCATTTATTTATTTAAGTGACATTTGATGATGAAACAAAGACGTGGTATAATTACCTCGTGATTGCTTTACTAGTTTTGACAATTCTCAGGAAATTGAAAATTCACTAAGGGCGGGTTGTTTCAAACGGTTGATTAACGTAACATACGTACGTCAAATAATAACGATTACATATGATGTTTAACGTTCGTTGTCTCACTGCATAAAAAACCGATCGTTAAACTTCAAATGTAGAAGTTTAAAATGACGTTAACCAGTTGGTTACTGTAATAATTATTTTTTAACGAACGTTAAGGGCATAATTTTGTGAAACAACGTTTTTTTTTGGTTTGACGTTAGTTAGCGCCATTTATGACGTATACGCGTGCGTCAAGTGGACGTGAAACAACCCGCTCAAGGTTGAAAGTATCTAACCGTCAGAAAGGCAAATAGAGCTTGTCGTTTGATGATGTAGGTACAAACTAAACTGCATGTGTTATTGGGTTTTTCCATTCAAACTCATACTCAAAGCATTTATTTCAAATAAACCAATTACAGGCACTTTTGAACTGTCAAAAGGCCGGTCAGTCAGAAAGATGAAGCTAGTTGCCCATTCCAAAGCGTAGTAGGTTCCTATGGAGAAGAACGGGCAAGAAACTCCACGGACACTCTTTTAAAACAAAATATTGTTACAAAAAAATGGGCTACATCATTCATGTTGAAGTTATACATGTGAGGACAATGTAGAAAGACGTGCACGTTATAAGCGTCCGTAATAAAAATAATTCAAAAATTAAAATAAATTAAAATAAGCCGTGGCAGCTAAGAGATGACTAGTCCCAACTGACGGCGCCCGTTCACGAACATGACGCATGGATTAGCACCATTTAGCTCAACCATTTTGAAGGGAACTTAATGATCCAACACACACGCCACCACCAGCGAGACATTTGAGTAAGCATGACATACTCTCAGCCGCCAGAGCACTTTCAAGTCAATAAAAGACATACTACCCGGTAAATGGTAGCTCTATAGTAGTAGCATTATACCGCATTTACACATTAGTGCGAATCGCAGGGCGAATGGCGAGGCGAATAACGAACACGCATATGTAAACAGTGCGCTCGCTATTTGCCTCGTGCCTCACCTCGCGATTCGAGCGCTCGCGTTGGGAGCGGTTTTTCGGACGCGAATCAAAGGGCACGAATGGCGAACATTTTTTTTTTTTTTTACACACAACGGGGAAGCTCTTGGCCTTCATCTCACCTGATGGTAAGTGATGATAAGGCCGAAGATGGAAGCGAGCTTCACCCGGAATCCTTAACCACAGAGGAACTGGCTATCTTACCTGTAACTGCCGAAACACAACAAATGCTGTTAACATTGTTGTTTGGCGACAGACTTAGATAAGATGGTGGTAGCTAGCCAGGCGGACTTAGAACAAGCCCTACCACCAACAAAACATGAACTTACTGTTTACACATTCGCCTGCATTCAGTTGGTAGCTAGCGCCCGACCCAACAGAACGTGTAGACTAAATGGAGTGGAGTGAAGTGCGAATTTTAGAATTCCTAGAACTTTATCAAAAGGAAGAGCTCATTTGGAACCCAAAACATTGCAATCATAAAAATATTATTAATTTAATTTCTTTTAGTTTTGGTTTTGTCTCGACTTTTTGGAGGTGAGCGTTAATTACTGCGACACAGTATTATACCAACGCTGTTGTTATCGAACACAGAGTTTCTGTAAAACGAGTTTTTTCGTTTCGACAAAAAAATATTATATTATAATAATCTACTTATATGTTCACGGTATTCCAAATCACTCCCTTGAGCATCGTAAAAGACAACTCAAAAATTATACAAGGTGGATAAAGAGAAGGGAAAACAACAGCTGTATCAGGATAAACAAAACAAGGAACATTCTGGCACTGATAAGATCTTACTGTGATAAGTAATCCACCTGCCTAGAACAGCATTTGAGGCAGTACCAGTTGAGAGTTTGTTTTTGTAAACGCTAATAGAACGGTTTATACAGGGTGGCAAGGAAATCGATGCGAAGCCTGCTAC
Organism: Dryobota labecula; assembly: GCA_947523025.1. NCBI lineage: Eukaryota > Metazoa > Arthropoda > Insecta > Lepidoptera > Noctuidae > Dryobota > Dryobota labecula. The sequence goes on along the minus strand of OX383295.1, from coordinate 20,493,399 downwards.
CATAGATTCAGTCCATGATTCAGGACCCCCTGCGTAGAAATTTGTCGTCGGATATCTAAAAAAAATGTTGTCTTATACAATCTGACCGCGTAAGTATTGCACTTTTGTAGGATATAGCTGTATGTAGGGTTTCGTATCCAAAGTGTAAAACGGGACCCTGTTACTAAGACTCCGCTGTCCGTCCGTCCGTCTGTCACCAGGCTATAACTCAAGAACCGTGATAGTTAGACAGTTGAAATTTTCACAGATGATGTAGTTCTGTTGCTGTTATAAAAATACTAAAATACAAAATAAAATAAATATTTAAGGGGGCTCAAATAAAACAAACGTGATTTTTTTGCAATTTTTTGCTCGATATTGATAACGGCAATAGGTCGACGCTTGAACTATTCACAGAATATTTAGTTATATAAACTTCACTTTAAAAATAAATAATTAAATTAAAATCAAAATAAATATTTTAAGAGGGGCTCCCATACAACAGGCATGATTTTTTTGCCGTTTTTATAGATAACTAGCTTTTGCCCGCGGCTCCGCCCGCGTGGATGTCGGTTATCGCGTAAAAAAGGAGCCTATGTCCTTCTCCATATCCCAGACTATGTCTCTGCCAAATTTCATGACGATCGGTTCAGCGGTTTAGGCGTGAAAACGTAACATACAGACGGACAGACAGAGCTACTTTCACATTTATAATATTAGTATAGTATACTATGGATGGTACGGATCCTTTCGTGCGCGAGTCCGACTCGCACTTGGCCGCTTTTTTTTAATAACCGACGAAAAATGTATGCGTGTATTTAAATCAATCAACCTAGCCTTATCCCAACTATGATGGGGTCGGCTTCCAGTCTTACCAGATGCAGTTGAATACCAGTATTTTACATGGAGTGACTGCTTACCTGACCGCCATAACCCAGTAACTGGGTAATACGATACATCTTGATAAGACTAGTTGTCAGACTTTCGGGCTTCTGACGACCCGTAACGACTGTCAAAGATGACAGCCGAGACCAACGGTTTAACGTGCTTTCTGAGTCTAGTCTCGGTATTTTTTTTTTTAAATTACTGATTGGGCCTGCTCTTGACATTGATCTAGCCTGATGGCAAGCGATGGATGAGTTCTAAGACGGAAAAAAATGGTCACCCATCCACGGTACTGAGAGTCGGGCTGGTCCACAAATTTTAAGTCGCTCAGCGCGCTATGGAGCGGGCTATGCTCGGAGTTTCTTTGAAGAATAAAATTAGGAATGAAATTATCCGGAAGAGAACCGAAGTTACCGACATAGCTTGCAGAGTAAGCAAGCTGAAGTAGCAGTGGGCTGGCCATATTTGTCAAAGGACCGATGGCCGGTGGAGCAGACGAGTCCTGGAGTGGAGACCGCGTATCGGCAAGCGAAGTGTGGGACGTCCCCCAGCTAGATGGACCGACGACCTCAAAAAGGTGGCTGGGACAGACTGGATGCGGAAGGCGGAGGACAGGGTGTTGTGGCGCAGCATGGGAGAGGCCTATGTTCAGCAATGGGCTGCGATAGGCTGAGATGATTGACAATTTTTTATACAAATATCCAATCTAAAAAGAAGCCTATATTCTTCTCCGGGTCCCAGGCTACCTATCTGTCTTTAAAAACTATCAGTTCTGTTCTATAGGCGTGAAAAGGTGACAGACGTACACAGTTTCTTTCGCATTTATAGTAAGTAGCTATTGATGAGATGACTGTGACTTACAAGTTATTGGTTCGAACTTAGACAGGTGCTTTACTTTGTGTAAAATATTTCATCACCACTCCCCTCAAAACGGTGAAGGAAAACTTCATCAGGAAACGGGCATGTGTTAGAACTAAAAATTCGAAGACATGTGACATCCAACCCGCACTGGGCTTGCACTCTCCCTTTCACAGAAGAGGCCTGTGTTCCAGCATTGAGAACATTAAAGGCTGATTATGATGAATGAGTAATGGACGTATTCTTAAGAAAGTATAATTTCCTTCCGAATCTAATTTAATTTTTTGCTGCAGCTCCAACCCATTAAATAAATGCTTATTTTTGTAAAGTAATAACTTATTCAAAGCTTACCTTTTAAAGCCATAGTAGGTAGCAATGCTAAGGCCTGTAGCATCGACCAAAAGTACGTCTTCCCGTTCTTCATTCCGTTTTCATAAACTATTCACACGATTTCACCCAAAACAGTACATTTTACACTTAGAGTCACTCTGTGTTCTTTCATTTAAATGTTCATTTATTTCGGTCACCATTCATTTAATCTCTTCACCCTTTCATTTGTTTTTTTATGCGAACGCCGCGTGTTTACGTACGTGTCGACTTTTGTATTTTTAAATGGAAGTTCGTGAAATCTGGTGTTTTTTTAAGTTAAAATTTATGTTGACTGGGTAATTTTGTGTCCAGGTGTTTCAGATGTTCAGTCTTTTAGGCTGGAAATTAAATATTGGCTAGAGTTTTCGTAGCATTTTGAAAGTAAGCACAATTTGATTGATATTTCTTTTGTTAATTCAATACTCTTTCTATCAATAGAATTTCGTTTCTATTTAAAGACTAAATACTAAACGTACGCTCAAAAAAATATAATTCTATTGTCTACGGTTGAATAATTGATCTCCTCCAATTAACAGAGCTTTAAATGGAGCCTTTGTTTTATTGTTATTGTTGTAATTTCGTAGAATAACTATTCAAATATTTATATTACAATATTGTTCTACCGTTATCGAGACTTCAAACAAACTCTAGACCGAGTCCTGAACTCTGAACAATGAAACTCTGAGTGCCCCAAAAAGTTAAATTGCGTTTACCCGCAAGTTACTTAATCGGAAAGTAAGCCCTAACATATATCTAGGATCTAGCGCTAGGACAAAGCGGTTTCTCTATTTCACTGAAACAAAAGACCAGATATGTCCTAACCTATGTAATAAGTTAATATGGCCAAAAGAATTTCACATCTTTGTTTAAAATAATAAAACACCAATTTCTACAACTCACACAAAAATTATGAACAAAAAGCTCTAAACAAATGTCAAAACACCACTGTTCACTACACACTTATTGAAAGACTCCGTTCATTTAAAAAACCGCAACCATTCATTTAAGAAAACCGACCATAAGTTAGAACCGCGGACATCGCATCGTGGCGCTACGAAACTGAACAACGAAACGTCCTCCCCGCTGCGGGTCTCGTAGCAAACTGGAGCGTAGCGCGTAGCACACAGCTACGCCGTAGACTCACTACGTCATGAAAAGGTTATCGTTCAAACCCTTACACATTGCGCCTTTTGCCTGAATAGGAATGTGTCATTTTTGCCTATTCCGTTTTGTGTCACAAAGTATGTTTGGATTTCTTGCGTGAAGCTGAATGGTTTGCAGTAAAAGTGTCTATGTACAAAGGAATGACGACTTTGAAATAAGGCTGTGCAAGTATTCTTGCTTGTTTTATGTCTGTCGTGGAAATTACAAGGGGACTTTGTAAATGGCGTTCGTAATTGTATGTGTAAAATATGTTGTTTGGAAAGACTTATGGTGTAAGGAGTGGTGTATTTAAGTACTTGTGCCGAATGTGTAGTCAAGACTTGTATTGATAAAAAAAATATAGTAAATCAATTAACTTAAAGTAAGGAAAATTCTGTGATCTGTTGAGCTTAGGTGTAGTCTAGGATTTCTAATGCATTTTAGCATTTTGTGCAAGTGGGTATTTTGTGGTTATTATAATTATATTATATTTATTGTATTAAAAAAAACATCAACATTACAAACACTGCAAGATTTATAATATTTTATTTAAATACAATTCTTGTTTTGCAAAAAATATAGATAAAAGCATTACTAAAGTATATTAGGGATTTTTTTTTTTTAATAATGTTAAACAGTTTTTAATTTCTCGTCTTTCTTTGCTTTACAGAATAGAATAGGATTCCAGATGTCTATTCTATTCTTTTCTAGACTAGCTACTGTTTTCTAAAATAAAGTCTAACTCCTTATAATATCAGCTATCTGCCAGTAAAAGTACCATCAAAATCGGTCCTGCCATTTCGGAGATTAGCCGGAACAAACAGACAGACAGACAAGAATGTTGAAAATTGATTTTTCGTTACAAGTACTGTAAATACTTTCACAGTAAAGCTGTTATTTTGACATTACAAACGCTATTTGTGCGTGACTTTAAATGTTTGTAAACGCACCCACAATACAGGAGAAATTATTAGTGCGGGGCAAAGTTTAAAAAAAAAAAAAAACAATTCACTGGGAATTGGTTTTTCGCTCATAATCTAGCCCTTCCCTAGTAGCATTTTTGTTGGCGTTTGGTTGGGCCACATACCTCTGAAGGTGGCCCAACTAAATGCCAACGGAAAATGCTACTAGGGTTGTTTCGGTATTCAGTTTCTTTGTTATCCTTCGTAATGTGGCAACAGGAAAAAGGTCTCCTCATGTCCATTACACCTCTAATTGAGTTACTCTAAGAGGCCAGCTCTTATGACGTCATCTTTGTCGAGTCTCTTGTAACCCTTATTAAGACTCGTATGAGTTCTGAGAAGAAATAAACCAACCCGCAAAACGCTCTTTCAAATGTTCTGGCAAAAACAAATATTGCGATCATAAACCAAGCTTATTGAAAAGCTTGTTGTTTCATTTAGCGCAATGTTAATGCTAACAGGCAAGTGAGAACGCAAAAACATGAACGAAAAATAGTGAGCGAAAATTTCGTAAAACTTGTATACCAGGAAATACGTGTTTTTGAGAAAGCCTTAAAAGTTTGTGAATTATTTGTGTATCATTTAGAATCTCCATTAAATGTGCAATGTTTCTATGGAGATGTTTTCTTTATTTTTACAATTTATGAGTACATTATGAACGGCCAAAGTTCAGGTAAAATGTGTGCAAAAAGCAGATTTTTGGAGGCTTATACTGAACTTTTATCTCAATTTTTTTTTTATAGAAACCTAGGCATAGTGCACATGATACCAATTAGTACAAAATTGTCATTAAAAGGTGTGTTCCAACGCCATAATCACGTACGAGCGTTTGTATGAAAAGTATGACGGGTTGGCCGCTCTTAAATGATCATCGGATCCAAAAAAGATTAAAATGTGGGGCGAACGCAGAATTGTGTGGGGCAAATGCGGCACGAATCTTGTCTTCATCGGATAGTCATCATTTTGATGCCACAAGCCCATTACCGTTCATGACATTTTTCTCTGAGCTAAGCTGCGGACAGACATACGGACAGACAGACAGATGGACATGGCAAAGCTATAAGGGTTCCTTGTTGACTACGGAACCCTAAAACGGGTAAAAATATTTCGTCGGTATAAATTACTAGTACTTAATACTCATCATCTACCTAGCCTTTTCCCAACTATGTTGGGGCCAGCTACCAGTCTAAACTGATGCAGCTGAAGACCAGTATGTTACATGGAGCGACTGCCTCCCGGACCTCCACAACCCAGTATCGGGATAACACCATATCCCTTGGTAATATATTATTATTTTTAAGACATTGTTTTTATGATAAGTTTAACTCGCACACTGACTTTTTATTTGTACAAAATAATACAATATTTGTAAATATGTGAGCACCTTGTATCTAACACATGGTTAATTTATTCGTCAATGCTTAATTTTGTATTGTTATTACCTGTTGTGGTATAGTAATTTTATTCTAGGTAGGTACATCGTCTTCACATGTAATGATATAATTGATGTATACAAACTAAAACAGTTTAAAAGAGTAACGGTGGAGTTTCTTGCCCATTCTCCTCCATGCAAAACTACCTTTTGGAAGGGGCAACTAGAATCAATTTTATTTCCGTGTAAATTTTGCCATGCCATTTATGTGCCTATTTGAAATAAATGCTTTGACTTTGACTTAAGACTGGTTGTCAGACTTTCAGGCTGAAGCCGCTGAAGTCCGAATGTCTGACAGCCAGTCTTGCCAAGAACCCGTAACGACTGTCAAAAATGTACATACATACTATATGGGTCATAGTTTTTTTTAATTGATTTATGCACAAGTAAAAACTGTACAAAGGCGGACTTAATACCTTGGGCATTTTCTACCAGTCTACCTTAGGGTGATGCAGAGACAATACACAGTAGGTGCAATAACAGAAAACAATTGAGAAGATATTTATAACTAAGATTTAAGAATAAATACATATATACATACATACAACATAACATAAAAAGTTATGAGAGTTAAACAAGAAAACCTACAACAACTTAATTCTGAGACGAATCTGCCAACTTCTTGCGTATGTGTTCTCGAGCTTTCACTTTGAATGTGAACTGATTGGTTACCGTCCTGATATTCTGAGGGAGCGCATTCCAAAGGAAAACCGCCTGGACAAAGAAAGAAGATTTTATGAAACCAGAGCGATGAGAAGGACAACGAAGAAGACGATTATTCTCGGACCGAAGATCCTTGCTGTGTGCAGCGCATAAATATTGACAAAGAGAAGTCAGATAATAAGGAGAAGTGGACTTTTTTCGTGTTTTTAGGGTTCCGTACCTCACAAGGAAAAAAACGGAACCCTTATAGGATCACTCGTGTGTCTGTCTGTCTGTCCCACTGTCACAGCCAATTTTCTCCGAATGTAACGGACCGATTAAGTTGAAATTTGGTATACATATCAATTTGAGTGACCCGAACACGGACGTGAACCGTAAATAAATGAATTTAGAATATTGAGGTTAGTTTTGGGGGGCAAACAAGAAAAAAAAATAAGTTTCGCAAACTGTACCGCGTGACATAGCAAATGAAAGGACTTACTATGAGGGTCTCAAATATATTTCTTTTATAGTTTTAAAATAAATTGTTTTAAAGTTATAAGTGAAAATAGACGAAAATTTACCATTCCCCCCCTTATCTCCGAAACTACTGAACCTAAAATTTCGAAAAAAAAATACATAAAATAGTTCTATACTTATAGATTACAGGAAAATCTATAAGAAGTTTAAGGTCTTAAATTAACATGGTAAATCTCTCGATATTGTGCGTACAAACTTATATTTGAAAGAAAAAAAGAAAGAAAGAAAAATAGGTTTATTTGTCACAGAAACACGTGCATACAAAAAGGATTGATGAGACGAATGTGACAAAATTTCTGGGATTAAATATTGAAAGCACATTAAAATGGAATACCCAAATTGACAAAGTATGTAGTAAAGTAAACCAATTTTCTCATGCGCTGCGTATGCTAAGTAAAACGGCCAATCAAAACACCGTACTAACTGCATATCATGGTCTAGTAGCCTCAACATTAAGATATGGCATTATGTTTTGGGGAAACGCCTCGGGTAAAGATATGGTGTTTAAGTGTCAGAAAAGGTGTATTAGAGCGATCTGTAACCTGCAAACCACTGACAGCTGTAAACAATATTTTAAAAGTATGAAAATTTTAACAGTGCCCTCATTGTACATATACCAGACATCTATGTTCGTCAAAAATAATATGTATAAATTTGACCGAGTAGGTAGTCAGCGTCGAGCTGACCGGCTACAAACTGTTGGATCTAAAACTGCTTTATACAAGAACAGTATTTTCGTAATGGCTCCAAAATTATACAATAAATTGCCAAAATGTATCAGAAGTGAGGAAAACGTCAGCCATTTAAAAAAAAAGTTGTTCCTGTTTTTATTTGAAAAGACGTATTACTCGATTGAAGACTATTTAAATGACAAATTATGACTAAATTTAAATTTCTTGACATTCTTAATAATTAATAATATAATTCAATTATTTATTTTTATGCGGCTCATGACATTTTTCAATTGCTTCATTTCTTTTATCATAGACTTTATTTCATTATGATAGTAAAAAAAACCTGCTTACTAATATTATATTTGTATGCCGATTATTGGCCGAACATACAGATCAGCTAAAATGTATAAATAACATCTTTTTGTACTTATGTTCACAAATAAAGATTTGATTTGATTTGATTTGATAATTATTAACTTGAGTAGGTGGTTGGTGGTTGAGTAGGTGGTATACAGAAAAATAAAAAATAAAAACAAAATATAATATAATTATATTATTATAATATATACATAAGATTGAGGGTAAACTGTAGATACATCGGTCTCGATTTTTGCATTATCAAGGGAACGGTAAGGCATACAGATACGCCAATTAGACAGATCGATTTGACTTGGAAAATGTATCAAATTACTATAGTTAGGTCGCTTTAGTCCAAAATGTCAGATACGTCAGTTAGTAAGATTATAAGTTAGTATTAGGTATTATATAATATAATTTGCTGGAATGTATGGGAGATTATGTTTACCAACTACAATGATAAGTTTGTTCTTAGGATAAATTCTTTCCAAGTACGGTACCTTCATTGTGCGTGGTCCGATACGCCATTGGCCGGTTTTTTTTTTTTCTCAGTTAGTTTTTATCGTGGTCTGGCAGTTTGAGTAATTTATGCGGCCTAGCCAAATGTCCTTTCTTTGGTATTGTTCACCGAATCGTTGAGCTCCTTAAGGCTTTGACTGCCAGACAACAGACAATAGAAAAACTACTGTTAGCGGTCACCGGTGACCGCGGTGGCAGTCAATGTATTAAGTTCTGTGGTGAGCTCCAAGATTACTGACAAATGCGTGCACTGACTGGACAGGTTCACTCAATCTGTGTGGTTCTCTCATCAAAGCCCATTTCAGACACCAATCTACATGGTCTTCACATGATTGACCAAGATTATGTCTGGACTTTAAAAGAGACTGTGACCTCTGAGTTTGTTTCGGCCTTTTTTCTCAGAGTAGTCAGATAAGAAATGCCGACCTCACCTAGTTTAAAAAATTTGATTGACGTTTGTATAAACCTACATACAGAAATAAAAAAAATTATCTTTTATCATTTACAAATAACAGCTGGTACCAACGACTTTAACATGCTTTCCGTGTTTCTGAAGTACGGAGGGGTTTCAGTATGTAATGGATGGTCACCCATCCACGGACCAACCTCTGAAAGCGTTGCTTAACCTTGAAAATTGACCCGTTCGGCTATTATTATTTAGCCATGAACCCCTAAAAAGTACTAAATTTACTACTACTTTCTAACTCCATGTATCTATATACTATATATGTATATAATACACCCCGAAATGTATGTACGCGCATAACTTACTTACGAACGAATGCACCAAATTGGATTATTTTTTCGTTATTGTCAGGATAAGGTTTCTGTAATTTTATTTTTATAAGTTCAGTTGTTCAGCAAGGAGTTGTTAAATTCAAACAGACCATACGTCATAATGTCAATGTTGTATGCGCCCGGGAAGGTTTTAGGTATGGTAGGGTAGGTAGGTAGGGTAGAGTAGGGTAGGGTAGGCTAGGGTAGGTAGATAGGTAGGTAGGTAGGGTAGGTAGATAGGTAGGTAATTACCCTACCTAACCTACCCTACAGGTTAGGTAGGGTAATTAGGCTAGAGGGTAGATACTTAGTGCTACCCGTTCGAAGCCGGGCCGGTCAAAACTAGTATTGTATAATTTTTACATGAATGATGTTTCACGAACCCCTAAAAAGGCACTAAATTTACTACCTACTACTTTCTAATTCCATGTATATTACACACCAGCCAATTAAAAGTCACATTTTAAAATCTGACAAAAATAAGTTGACATTTCAATAAAAACTAATACAAAAACTCTATCATGAATACGTGCTATTAACAAACATTCTGACGTTTTGATAATAGACCCATGAATATTTCAGTACGTAACGACATTAAAAATAGGCCTTTAAACTTTCCCGGCAACGAAATTTCAACTTTAGCTTTCGACAATAAGATTTAAAATTGAATGTCGTAAAGTTTATATTAGTTCATCCAGTATATATTTTTATCGCCTGTGAAAAGCACTTACATATGCGTTTGGCTATGAATTTTTGATAAGAATACCAACACATCCTGAATTATCTTATAGGTCAAAGGTTTTGAGGTAAAGGTCTAAATTCAAATAAGGACTATGGCACATAGCGTCGCTAATCTTACCAACTGACGTATATTTATATTTTCTTATATTTTTATTTTATACTAGCAGCTCGTCCCGGCTTCGCACGGGGTAGACAATTATCATTTTAAGACTCATTTTTCTACACCTTCGGTTACATTGTTCAAATTTTACCAAGGATCCCAAATTTTTTTCAAAATGGCATGTTGCCTATGTCAAATTGGAAGAATGTAGCATTCTATTGGTGAAAGAATTTTTTAAATCGGCCCAGTACTTTTTGAGCCTATTCATTATAAACATACAAAAATAGGTACAAATCTTTCCTCTTTATAATATTATATTATTATTAGTGTAGATATATTTTGGACTAAACCGACCTAACTATAGTAATTTGATACATTTTCTAAGTTAAATCGATCTGTCTAATTGGCGTATTTGTATGCCTTACCGTTCCCATGATAATGCAAAAATCGAGTCCGATGTATCTACAGTTTACCCTCAATCTTATGTAACCCTCAACTGCAAATAGCTTGTCCTGTAAAATATGCTTCGAATCAGTTACGTCACTTAGTTAGATTAGTGACGATATGAGTAACTTAAGATTTTGATTTGACTACAAAACATTATTTTTCCAAATTCTATAGAAAACAATCATTATCAGCCTAACCCCATCGGCTTTCAGTCTCACAGCGCTCCATGTAAAATACTGGTTATTTTACATGGAGCGACTGCCTATCTGACCTCCACAACCCAGTAACTGGGTAATGCGATACCCCTTCGCTAGACTAGTTGTCAGACTGTCAGGCTTCTGACGACCCGTAACAACTGTCCATGATTTACAAATGACCAACGACTTGACGTACTTTCCGAGGCACGGAGGAGTCTTGGTATGTAAATATGGTCACCCATCCAAGGACCAACCGCAGCAAGCGTAGCTTGACCTGATCTATTGACCCGTGCAGCTGTTATTACTTGGCCACAAGCACCTCTGTAGAAAATAATCATAGGACTTAAACGAATGAAGTTTTCACCATAATTAATAAAAAAAAATAGGATTCCGTAGTCAACAAGGAACCCTTATAGTGTCGCCATGTCTGTCCGTCTGTCCGTCTGTCCGTCCCCAGCTTAGCTCAGAGACTAGAAAGCTAGTATTTAGCATGGATATACATATTAATCACGTCGACAAAGTGGTAAAATAAAATCATAAAAAAATTGTTATTTAGGGTACCTCCTCATGTAAAGTGAGGATGTTTTTTTTTATGCCTATCCTATGGTGTGGGGTATTTTTGGATAGGTCTTTCAAAAATATTGCGGGTTTGTGAAAACAATTTTTCGATTAAGGGATCCGTTTCTGAATTATTAGGCTTTAAAGTGCTAATTTTTGTTAGAGTTAAGTGCCCCCCCTGCCAACTAATTGTTGTACTTGGATATGTAAAAATATTACAGCAGTAGTTTATATAACGAAGTTAAAATAAACTATCACAGCCAAGTAGGCGTTACAAGTTACCTAGTAATAGACAACCAACTTACATTTACAGTTGAAAAACATGTTCTCCCATACATTCCGTATGGAAGAATATGTTTTTCAACTACGATGTTAAGTTTGTTCTTGGGATAAATTCATACCAACTACGGAACCCTTCATTGTGCATGGTCCGACATGCACTTGGCCGGTTTTTTTTAATCCCAGGCCAAAATAACACAATGACATTACATCACGTCTGTTTTTTCCGGAGGGTTAGGCAGAAATGTCCCTATAGCACATCCACATTTCGCCAGTTCTGTTAAAGTTCCATGTAATAGGAGGCAAGCCTATTGCCGACAACCGGGCACTAATGTGCCGCGTGGTGCCGGACGTAAAGAATAGCACCACCCCATTTCCTCCAGTGGGTATTGTAAAAGGCGACTAAGGGACTTACTACAGAATGGGCAGCAGCGTTCTCTATGCATTTTTAACACCATACTGCGATTGCCAACCCGCGTTCCAAGCGTGGCGATTACGAGTATGACACAACAATATTGGGGGAGGCCTATGTCCAGCAGTGGACGTTTTTCGGCTGAAATGGTGAAAATGGTGGGGCACTAATATCCTTATATATCCAGGAGCATAAAACAGGGCCCATTTCAAATCCGAGTAGGTTCCTATGGAAAAGAACGGGCAAGAAACTACATGGACATTCTGTTTAATTAAAATATTTTGTTACAAAAAGTTGTGTTTGGTTTAAAAGAATATGTAGTGACAAAAATTGAAAAGAGTATGCTTAGATGGCGAAAGGCGACTAACAAAAGGTTTTTACATGGCAGATGTGAGTAGAAACGCCCCAGGAGAAAATATTATAGTTACCTAATTAGTGATGTTCTTCAGAAAGGTCAGATGCATAGCACTCGCAACCGGCGTGCGTGTATGACCAGATGTATGAATGTAAACGAAGCAAAAGGAGTTTGTAAGGAGCGTAGCATGTGGCGTTCTATAGTTTCTGCCTACCCCCATGGAAAGAAGGCGTCAGTTTATGTATGTATCTATTTTGATTAAAAAAATTGGAAACATCATTCATGTAGAAATTATACAATACTTGCTTTATTCAGCCCAGCTTTGCACAGGTAGCACTAACTATCTACCCTCTACCCTACTTACCCTACCCACCTACCTTACCCTACCTACCTTACCCTACCTACCTACCTACCTACCCTACCTACCTACTTACCTACCTACCTACCTACCTACCTACCCTACCCTACCTAAAACCTTTCCGGACGCGTACAACATTAACATTATGACGTATAGTCTGTTTGAATTTAACAACTCCTTGCTGTACAACTGAACTTATAAAAATATACATAAAAAATAAAATTACAGAAACCTTGTCCTGACAATAACGAACACAAAAATAATACAATTTGGCGCATTCGTTCGCAAGTAAGTTATGCGCGTACATACATACATTTCGGGGTGTATTCCCGTTGTCCCCACCGCCCGTGTTTCTCATTAATGGTATGCATATTACATTTCACATAAAATGGCAAAAAAAACGTTCCATTTTATTTTAAGCATTTGTTAGCATTAGGACAGATTCGCTTTACGCCAGATTATTACACCATAATTTTTCAATTTCGACGACCTCTGTGGCCGAACAGTCTAGTATCAGAACTGCCACGCAAGGGGTTCGAATCCTGCTAGAGGCAAATTTGTCTAATGAAAATGTATGTTTATACCCGTGTCATGGTCGTTTATTTTTATCCGTTATCTAGTACTCATAATTATTGGTATGAGTGTCTCAGATATTTATTTATAATTTAAATTGTATTGTATTGTATTTATATTTTAAATTGTCAACAATGCGTTACAAGGACAAATTTTAATTTTAGAATGTTCAAAACTTTTGGTGAATCTGGTTAATATAGAAAAAAAAATTTGGATTACAAATTAGTACAGGGAATTTATTTTTGGTTAATATCGATGTCTGCAAAGTATTTTTTTTTTCTCTGATTTGTCGTATTAATGAATAAAATTATTTTTCATACGAAGTACTTCTGTCTTTAAGCGAATCTGTCAATAAGCGAATCTGACCTAACACGAATCTGGCGTAAAGCGAATCTGTCCTTATGCTAACAAATTCTTTTAAGTACTGATTTTTTAATTATTTATTCTAAAATCAGTACTTAAAAGAAAATGGAACCTTTAGTTTCGCCATTTTATGTGATTTTCCATTAATGGGGACACGGGCGGTAGGGACAGTAGGAATACACCCATTTCGGCGATTCATTTTTATTTATATATGTAGATACCTATGCTTATTCTATAAAACCACTGACCGACCCAGACGACGCCACTACTCTCCTCCAGGAGAGTCGTAGGGAAACTAGTACAGTTTACAAGAGAATACACAATACATAGTCCCACAAGAAAGTCCGGTTAAAGAGTAGCAACCTCTCGTGGTTAAACTCTGAGATGCCCTAGAAAAAAAAGAAAAAATACTATACAAATTCACAGATAAAACGCAGAAAGCAATTCTGCCACATAAGTATGTCATATGTAGCAAGGCTTGTTTCCTCCCTTACCATTACGCAAGCAAGGATGGCTCCAATCATACTTGACGAACAAGATCGCGTGCAGTGTCACAGTATCGTCACAAAGGCTGTCGGAATACGCACTAATGAGCCAAGATATACCACTGTTGCTCACCCATTTCCGCCTGATGCACATGGAACTACAATATTATGTGCTGAATGTTAATGCAACTGCAAATAAAAGAATTTGTTTAATTTTCACATAACGTACATATATAGTTGTACGTGTACGTGTATGTAGTACGTGTGGTGCTGGACGTAAAGAATAGCACCACCACATTTCCTCCCGTGGGTGTTGTAAAAGGCGACTAAGGGACTTACTAGAGAATGGGCAGCAGCGTTCTCTATTAATTTTTAACACCAACCCAACCCGCCTGCCAAGCGTGGCGATTATGGCGAACCCCCCCAATTGGGGGAGGCTAATGTTCAGCAGTGGACGTCTTTCGGCTGAAATGAATGATGATGATGACATATATAGTTTGGTTTGGTGACGTTTTGGCGACTAAAAAAAGGTATTTACAAGGCAGATGTGAGAGGAAACGCCAGAAAGCAACGCCCTAGCAGTGCATATAGTGACCTTATTGGTGATTTTGTCCAGAAACGCTAGGTGCGTAGTACTCGCAACCTGCAATTCTTTTGTGAAACTAAAATATGTATGAGCTGTATGTACCACTGTCCTTAATACAAATGCGGCGATCTCTCGCGTCCGGCCCTGGTCCAGGCCATGATCCGGAGCGAGACTGCATGGGGGCAGTCACCTCCTTCTGCGAAGCAGTAATGTTCGCGAAGGAGGAGGCAGTCTGTACCCGTCACGCCCTTAGTCCCCGTAGGAGACGCCCTGGGCGGCGGGAATTGATAGCCGATTCGCGGCCATCGTAGGCGCGGATTTGCGGACGGCGAGCTATGGGCAACTCGCCGTCCGGTAAGGACCAGGTCCGGGACGACGGCGCGTTGTGTTCCACGCGCGCCCCAAAGAGATATCAGCACGCACTGACGGGGTCCGCCAGGACAATGCCTGTCAGGGTTGCGGATTTGTCCGAAAGGGATACAAAAAAAGGGATCCAGCAGAATATCAGCGTCAGATATATAGATGAATAAAAAAAATATTCAATGCACACAAAAGACATGGCAGGTATATTTTCCTGACACATGCTAAGCTGGAATCCCATTTGGTGCAATCTTGAGACGTACACCGCACCTTGTATATTTGTTATTTGATTGAATTATGTCATAGTGGCACTCTGTTTCTTTATATATGTTTTTCTGTTTTGTATATTGGCACCATATTTTGGTATACATTCATATAATTTTATCATTATATTGTACTTTTGAGTGTTGTGCTATGTCTTTTGTGTGCACTGAATAAATATTTTATCTATCTATCAAACTATCTACAGCATAGTTTTGAGTCAAAGCGGTTTTTTGTACATTTTTTTTGACTTTGTCTCTGACATTGTTTCATGAATGAAATCACTCAGCGAATCGGTCTAACAGACAATCTTAACTCTCCTTTATCGCTCGTAAATGATATTTGATAAAGAATAGACTATTTAGTATTAAATGTATGTATATGTATATCAAATAATGTATTCCAACCTTAGATCGATGAAAAAGAATTACGCTACATTTCGCGCAAAATATGAAATCAAATCATTTCCAAAACTGAACGCAATTTAGCAATATTTTTTTGTATATCCACTCTCAAAAAACGAGGAAAAAGATATAAAAAAGCTGCCATACAATAAAATACGAACCAGGTCATCATTTAGAAACATGTTAAGGTAAATTCACCTGAAGATTTGGGGGCAATACAATGATCGATGGAAATGTCTGCTAGCATGGAAAATATTTATTTTGTGTGCGATATTAACTGTGTTGACGTAATAGTTTACCGCCTATGTACAGATTACTTTGTAAATATTTTTTGTGTTGATTTTATGTACCTACCTACCTATTTCATCGGATTAATGTTTTCCTGGTATGTAGGGTAAAATATGTGAATGCGGCATCTGTTATAATATTAAAATAATTTACAAAACAAATAATTAAGAAATATACCAATGTACAAAATAATTTCACTAGACAGAAAGTATATACAACAGAAAAAGTATATGCATTTACTAGGCTCAATTAACAAAAAAAAAAACCAGCCAAATGCGTTTTGGACCACGCACAATGAAGGGTTTCGTAGTTGGGATGAATTTATCCCAAGAACAAACTTAACATACGAGTAGTAGTTGAAAAACATGCTCCCAAAAGTGTCCTATATTCAAAATTTGTTACATAACACGTCGGTGTATGGATCACAGAAATTGAAATGTGTACCAAACTCAGACTTAATCGGTCCATTAGATTCGGAGCAAATTGGCTGTGACAGACGGACAGACAGACATACAGTCAGATAGACAGACACACGAGTGATCCTATTAAGGTTCCGTTTTTTCATTCGGACATACGAAACCCTAAAAACATATCTAGGTATGCATTTAAGAAAAGGCGTCATACATTTTATATTATAAATATGGAAATAGGTTTGTACGCCTCTGCCAATTTCATATCAATGATGTACCTACATAATTAAGTTGAGCCTAGCTTTAGCAATCTACACATTAGAACTATAAAAAATAAAAATAATTATCTATGCGGCCTGCCCAAATGTCCTTTCTTTGGTATTGTTCGTCGAATCATTGAGCTCCTTATGTTCTGAGTTGAGCTGCACGATTACTGACAAATGCGTGCACTGAATGGATAGGTCCACTCAATCTGTGTGGTTCTTTCTTCAAAAAACCATTTCAGACACCAATCTACATGGTCTTCACATGATTTGACCAAGATTATGTCTGGACTTTAAAAGAGACTGTGATCTCTGAGTTTGTTTCGGTCTTTCTTCTCAGAGTAGTCAGATACGAAACGCCGACCTCATCTAGTTTTAAAATATGATTGACGTGTAAAAGTGTTTGTAAAAACCTACTTACAGAAATAAAATCATTTATCATTTATCAATCAAAGTACCTTCTTTTGCAAGTTTAAACATCTAAATACCCAAATAACATAGCCACAAATATATCTCCCATTATTGCACATAACATTCACGTACATGACAAAAGTGGAGTACCTACACAGCGAGCAAGTAAGCCGTCACTTAATAGGACGGGGACACATTAGTGGGGTGAGACGACTAATGAGTAGGATTTACTAGAGTTGTGGTGCGTTTGAGTTATAGCCAAAGACGCTTGTGTGGATCAGCTTTAAGAACGTTAATGACATCGTGTTGATCAAATGTGTGACGTTCTGCCTTTGGTTTTAGATGCGTTTTGTGCCTGCATTTGGTGTTTGCTTTGTTTGATGTATGCTTGTAGTTGCTTTGTGCTTTTGGTTGGCAACAGTGCCACTGACTGTTAAGGACTGACATTATTATTGTTGCATGAGTATAGTCTTTATGGTTAACTAAGTGTATCATCATCATCATCATTATCATTTCAGCCGAAAAACGTCCACTGCTAGACATATGCCTCCCCCAATTGGGAGGTCGTGCCATAATCGCCACGCATGGCAGGCGGTAAGCTTAAACTTAAAGTGACTAACTAGGCAAAAGTTAGTAATGGGTGAACATCTTTACATACCGAGACTCCTCCGTGCCTCGGAAAGCACGTTAAGCCGTTGGTCCCGGCTGTCATTCGTGGATCTTTGACAGTCGTTACGGGTCGTCAGAAGCCCAAAAGTCTGACAGCCAGTCTTACCAAAGGGTATCGTGTTACCCAGTTACTGGGTTGTGGAGGTCAGATAGGCAGTCGCTCCATGTAAAATACTGGTATTCAGCTGCATCCGGTTAGAGTGGAAGCCGACCCCAACATAGTTGGGAAAAGGCTAGGCAGATTGATTGTTTTTTTTTTTTTATGTTTTTTTTTTGCGTTTCATTGCATTATTTACGTTGTTTTGTGCTGAAAAATTATTCGAACATATGAAGCAATGGACTAGCAAAATCTTTCAAAATCATTGTGATTGTGATTGATAGTGTATTAAGCAATTAGGTTGCAGGTTTTATTGTATAAAAAAGACGTGTGGCACTCGGGGACTGCCGCGGTAAAGCTATTGCATAGCATTTTGTATCAACTTATGCAATTATAATTATTTATTTATTTTATTTATGCAGTATTTCTTTTTCTTTGATATAATTTTTTTTTTTTCGGTACGGAATTTCTGGATTCGGTCCCCGCGCTCAAGGCCCGCGATAGAAGCTATGCAATAGCTTAAAAACAAAATAAATAAGTGCTGAACGTCGTAAAAGTGTATAACTACGTAAACAAAGTCAAATACTATTCAAATATAAGCATAATAACAACTTTAAAATAGACGAAAGTGTTGAACCTAAAGTAATTTTAAATAAAAAAAGAGTCACAAACTGTTTTGACAGCGAAAAAATTCCATGTACATGAGTCATTTCCAACCGTCTAGTCAAGTTTAAAAATTGTTCAACTGGAATGGTATCAACTATTTGGCAAGCTTTAATTAAGTCATTGTAGCCTTGCGGTGCAACAGGGGAACTGAATGTACTCGTAATCGACTGCTCGTGACTTCAAACCCCACTATCAACAATCAATTTTTGTGAAGATCATAATTTAATAAACTAATATTTATAAGAATAAAATACGCAGTACACAGAAAAAAGAAACTGCCAGAAATTATTAGATCACTAGAGGGTACTGGTGTAGGAAAAACAGCGCTTTGTTGACAAAGTTCTTGACAACAAACAAGACAAGAATATGGCGGCCGGTAGCTATGGCGGCTGAGTAGCGTAGTGCGATAGAGTCGAATAGATGTTAAAGCGAGACAGCGATAGCGTGAGGTTTTTTCGTTACGGAATTTCTGGATTAGGTCCCCGCGCTCAAGGCCCGCGATAGAAGCTATGCAATAGCTTAAAAAACAAAGATATCTTCAGTGATTTTAATAAAATTTAATTCTGATTTTTTGTAATAAAAAGAAAGATTTCTAACGAGAAAACACTTTATTTTCATCACATAAATATTACTAAAACCTCTCAAGCCATAAGATCGTATGTCATGTTCAAAAGCGTTTTCATTCAACAGTGTCATGCTAACGTTTTCACAATATTCTCGGCCATGGCCTTTAGTACAAAAATAGTTCCTAGATATAGTGTTCGCAGAAATATAGAAGAGAATTGTGCGTGTTAGACGTCCATTTTGTACCCTGTTAAGTGTTGTTTATTAATGCTCTCAATTAATATAAATAGCCCATGGAAATAGGCATATGATGTTATTGTTTGTTTGTTTATGAAGATTTAGACTAAAGTTTCGGTTTTGTAAAAGAACGGTGGGGTTGGATCTTATATCCAGTCCACTGAATTTGACGAGTCTGTCACTGGGGGTTTATCTTAAGCACTCCCATGCAATTTTAGCTACAGGAGCTGCATCGAAATATTTATAATTATTTTCTAGCCACATAATGCTTGAAACGGAACTTAAATTTCACTTAATTCTTACGTTTTTTAAGTTGCGTCTGCCAAAATTCGTAAAATGAATCACTAGGTCGCCATTTTGTTGATGCTGTCAGTGACAGAAATACTTGCCTTCGCGGCATTCTGTTGCTTCCGAGTTTACGTGAATTTGCTGACTTCGCTGCTTCTCTGAATACCGATTGGATTACTTCTCTGGCAAGCGATGCAAGCAGAGCAATGCCGGCAACTGACCGAGATTCGGAACCTGAGCCATTTACGAGCTCAGGGAAGTAATTATCAAAGTTAACGTTTTGTTGTTTTAGTGGGTGCAAGAGCGAGCGAAGGGAGCTCGGGGTACTTGGGGCACCCCGAGCCGGACAGGTTAGGTTCCCTTAGTGGTTTTTTTTTAAACATTCAAAAAAGAAGCCCCTACAGGGCCGCGCCAACTACGCCTTGTTATTATTGCTTTTCCCCTCCCCCTCTATTAAGATCTATTACTCAGAATCATTCAATAAAAATGTTGACTTTTAACATTTAATATAAAAAAACTATATACCTCTGACGGGGGCAAAGGTGGGGGCGACTCTACCTCTCAACTTCCCCCCGTACCATCTCTTCTATTAAGGTGACTAGATTTAAGATTTTACCCTAACGGTGGCCGCCACATAGCGTCTGCAATTTACTAGCGAATGACGTTACTGGAACGTTACTTATGTTTTGACACCATAAAGAAAAACCCCAGTGTCACCATTTTTATGACAGCCATATTACTGTGGCCGTAATGTGGCGGCGACCGCTCTTCTTACCGTATCTATAGCACGCACTTGAGTATTTTTGTCAGCCGAAACTTTGTGCGATTGCACTCTGTGCGAAGTGGAATGTGCGAATTTACTGCTTCAGGTATTTCTGATTCAGCAAAAATATACTGTAATATCAATAAAACTATCTGATGGAGGATATATATAGATAGCTGGTACTGTTTAAAGAAACTAATGTTTAATAGATAAGTAAAGAGCAAAGCAAGCAAAGCAAACAGAGCGGGCAGACCGAGCAAAGCGGGCAGAGTGAGCGAAGCGAGCCTATTTCTATCGCACTCACACACACCCTCACTCACAATATACCTACACTCACACACACACTCACTCATATTACCACTCCACACTAAATCAATCTGCCTAGCCTTTTTCCAACTATGTTGGGGTCGGCTTCCAGTCTAACCGGATGCAGCTGAATACCAGTATTTTACATGGAGCGACTGCCTATCTGACCTCCACAATCCAGTAACTGGGTAACACGATACCCCTTGGTAAGACTAGCTGTCAGACTTTTGAGCTTCTGACGACCCGTAACGACTGTCAAAGATCCACGAATGACAGCCGGGACCAACGGCTTAACGTGCTTTCCGAGGCACGGAGGAGTCTCGGTATGTAAAGATGGTCACCCATCCACGGACCAACCCCGGCAAGCGTAGCTTAACCTGACAGATCGACCCGTGCTGCTGTTATTACTTAGCCACGAGCTCCTCATTACGACTCCACACTGCACCAATCAATTATGAACTTTATTAATATATTTTATTATCTGATGTTATAGCGGCAATAGAAATATACAATCTGTGAAAATTTCAACTTTTAGCCTCTTACGGTTTATGAGATACAGCCCGCTGACAGATAGACGCACGAACAGTGGATGCTTAATAATAAGTCTTCGAAAAAACTAAATAAATCGTAAGATGGCCTGACCGACAAAAAAATACTGCACAAAACAGGTGAAACCCGGTACACAGTCTCAATTTTATAAATTTTACCTGTTTTGAATTTTACCTGCATTTTGTGATACCTACGCTATCTTGCTTATATGAAGCGATGATGCGATCGATGATAGTGCATGTTTTTTTCAGAAGTAAACAATCACTCAAGATAATTTTTTTTTCCTGTATTTGTTTGGTCTCATGTTGAAGAGGGTTTAGTAATAACAGCCGCACGCTACGCTTGCCGCGGTTGGTCCATGGATGGTTGACCATTATTACAAACCAAGACGTCGCCGTGTCTCGGAAAACACGTTAAGCCGTTGGTCCCGGCTATCATTTGTAGATCTTTATAAGTTGTTACGAGTCGTCAGAAGCCCGAAAGTCTGACAACCAGTCGTACCAAGAGGTATCCTCAGACCAAATAAAAAACCAAGACAGAGCGCTGCGAAGAATACAGTGAAGCACGCCAAAACTATACCTCCACGCTGTTCGTACACGCACACATTTACAACCATTTACAATCAAACTACGCCTCACTAAGTGCACACATGTTTACGAAACCGGCCTCACGACACTGTTGACAGCACTCTCTCTTGGTTTTTTATTTGGTCTGAGGGGGTATCGTGTTACCCAGTTACTGGGAAGCCGCCCCTATCATAGTTTGGAAAAAGACTAGGCTGATGATGTCTGGTTTCATGTGCCCTCCTCTTTACACCGGATCACAGCTACGTTGCTTGGTAATAGAAAAGGTGTGATGATAGTACCGGACTCTTTTACATGTTTGCTACTACTAACTAATTACTACTAGTAATTACGTAACATACAGTAGCAATGGGTTTTCATTTTGACAGTTCAACAACAATCATTGCGTTATTTGCGTTGTTGAGCCAACAAATTTTTCAAACATTCAATGCAATGGTTTAGCAATATCCTTCAAAATCATTCAGATTGAGATTGGAGATGTGTTACTCAATTAAACAATAAGAAAAAGGTACTTCAAATAAGGCAGAGAATCAGCACTTTTCGAACGTCAAAATTACATTAGACAGTTCCCCAAAACGTCCGCCCTTCACCACTTCCTAGTGCTTTAACCAAGTCATAGGTCTGGAGTTCGAACCCAAGGCGCACTTCTGACTTTTCGGATTTGTGTGCGTATTGTATAATTATTATCACTTGTTTAAAAAACGGTGAAGGAAAACATGCGAGGAATGCCCGAGAGATATTTCTCGACGGCATGTGAAGCCAGATCAGAGGTCTATGGCGTTATAAAAACTCTGACACCAGGTCAGGCCAGGGCAGTCACTAACCACACGAAATTTTTGACATTCAAAAGTGCATCTTCGTGCCTATTTGAAATAAATGATTTGACTTTGACTTTGACTTTGAAAAAGAAAAGAAAAGAAGTGCTTTAGCTGGGAGGAAGTGGCGCATAAACCTCCCCCCTGTAGCACAGCTCTATGTTCAGTTAGAAAAACTTGATTCTATACAATAAAAATAAATTATTTGCCATAATGTCAGCTAGCACACGCCAATATACCAACAAATACAATGAAAACTATACTCAAGCAAAAACTATAAATGTAAACAAAACTTAAATATAACCTGTAACCTAAATATAATAATATAATATGTCTTCAGGCATAAAGGGCGTGCCGGCTTACATATGCAATGCTGGATTATGTTCACATAGCCGTAACGAAAATGATAAACTACCACTACTACTAGGACCATTGAAGTAAAATAAATAAACAGTTAATTACTATTAACAACCTATAATCAAAACCCTCGCCATATTTGAGGGAAGGAGGCAACCCGACCCCCGACGCTACCGCAAGCAGTGACATCTAAGGGAGTACCGCGAACTTGCTGCCGGTTACTTAGGCAAGAATAATATGACCAATTGTCGAGGTCACTAGCTAACCACATATTTCAATACGACTCATGAAAAAAAATTCGTAATGAGTAGATCATGTCAATAACAAACGTATGGTATGATGGTAGTCCCGGACTTTTTTATAGCTCTTCTACTACTAACTAGAACTCTAAACCTGGCCTCTATTTACGTCACGTATTTCAGTTTAACCTCTCGCTATCCAGTACTAAACAAAGGCCACTACTCAAAAAGTACGTAAAACCTACTGACCACTGGGTAAATGGTTTTGTATGTAGGTATGTTTTGCGGCTAAAGTTGTTAAAGTCAAACGGGTGAGTTCTACTCGTAAACAATGAAGCAACTACCTTATGAGCTTTAAACCCGACACGTTATTGTTTTGTGTATACTTTCACGCCATTTTATCATACGGGTCAGCAGAAACAAGTCCAATAGAGTTCTTTGTATTTAGTGTTGTCTGCAAAAGATTGAAGTTTGCGACGTATTTTATTCAGTTGTAACTCTTTTGTTAAGCAGTAAGGAGAAATACTCATATCTACAATATACTACGTCTTTATCAGTGAATAATTGTTTTAGACAGACAAATGCGAAGTTCTTATTTTCAATTGCATGTGATCTGTAAGTCATTCACAGACGTAATACCTATCCAGTATGGTTTGGAAAAGACAACACAATATAAACCAGCATTAAAGTATGAGTATTATAGTTACGTCAAAAGTTTCAGCGCCTTTCGTTCTGCTTTTAACTTGTCTGAGAATACAATATTAACTAGTAGATGTTAAATGCGGTCTGAACTCTAAAGTTCAAAGCACAAAATGATGGCAGTCACATTTTTAAATAATTAGTTTGTACATCTTTGCAACCAATCACAAACAACCAAAAGTAACATATTAACATCTACAAAACATCAATACAGAGATAAAACGAACCCGATAACAGACCAGATCGGTTACAAACAACATTATAAGCCCCAAATGCCAATTTGATACTAATGTCCTTTTATCCGAGCACCATTAAGCCACCATGTTATAGCTATGGTAATTTTGTATATATTAAGTTGGCTGTGCTGAAAACTTCGGTCATTAGAACAAGGCCAGTATGTAAGTGCTCTGAGACTGTTATGTCTACACACCGCGGGCAGGTGGGACCGCAGAGTTTAGTCCAAGTTATGGGGGTTTGCGGGTTAGGTATTTATTTTTGTCGTTCGTTCCAGAAACTTGCACCGTGTTAATAGGGTTTTTCACGGTACAAGTTTCTGGAACGTTCAAGAATACTTATCGCATACCCAGCACGTTCTATTATTGCCATTCAAGAATTACATGCAAGTGTATACACGCGTGCGATTTCCATAAAACGGCACACAATAATTGAGTGCAAGTTATTCCACTTAATAATTGCATGGGGCTTCAGTTTACGCCGAGGCAATTAATGCAAGGAGATTGTTGCATGCAAGTTTTGCCTCGTTAAAACTCAGAGTTGCATGTCCTTGTACAATTGATTCAAGTATTGCCTGTATTTGCGTTGCCAAATATTTTTCGTCTTCTCACGACTTCTTTTTACTTATTTCATGTCAGAATTGAATGCAATTTTATTGCTCCTGCAATTTTAAACTACGTGCGTTTTTACTGTACGTGCAATTGAAGTGTACGAGCTGTTAACACCTATACCAAAAGGCAACAAACTTGCCCGTATCGTGCAACAATAGTACGTGTTGTTTAGACGGTGCAAATTGTTGCTTCACTTTTATGGTATGCCACGGGCAATAAACTTGCACCTTGTAAATGGGGCTTTATGTACCAATTCACAGCAAATAAGACTTAGAAGAGAGAACAGAAAAGTAAAATACTAATACATAGGTCTTTCTTGAGTTTGACGTAAAGCGCCAAAGATACAGATAAAAAATCTTTGTGGATCCTATATGTGGACGTATTGGTTTCTAGCACAAAAGCAGCGTAGAGATGTTTCAGCTTGATAGATAACTATCAAATAGGTACTGCGTTATAAAGCTAGTAATCGTTTAGAAACCTCCACAGCATTTTTAACACTTTGAAGGACACACGACCACAGACGTCATAACAATAAAACGCCAATTTGCCGGAAAAGGTTTCCGTGGTGGAGATAAATAAGACCACGTCAATTAACAACATAAAAATTGTATATTTTATAAAAGTAAAGAAAGTTAGTAGGTAGGTTTATGGTCTCAAAATTCCTTTAATTCCCTTGGGACTAGCGCAGTACATGTGGCCTGGCTCAGTCTGGTGTGATGAAGACCATCTGCCATGCTGCAGTCGCCATAGATGGTGACGGTCGGCGGATGAGTTCGCAGACCCGTAGTGAAGTCGACGTGGCCACGCGGGCAAAAAAGGTACCCGGCACGGAGCTTGATGATAGCCGGATTAGCCGGAAGGTTAACATCATCATCATCATTTCAGCCGGTAGACATCCACTGCTGGACATAGGCCTCCCCCAAAGGGCCATAATCGCCACGCTTGGCAGACGAGTTGGCGATCGCAGCATGGTGTTAAAAATAATAGTAAGAGAACGCTGCTGCCCATTCTCTAGTAAGTCCCTTAGTCGCCTTTTACGATACCCACGGGAAGAAATAGGGTGGTGCTATTTTTTACGTCTGGCATCACACGGAACATAGTCGGAATGTGGTGGCCCGGAACTCAGCGTTCGGATGTCACCGATAACTTTCAACCTGTCCTTCAACCTGTTAAACATGTAAGGTATTTTGCACGATGTCTGATAAAATTGCACCAACATAAAATCATTCAGTATTTATCTTTTGATTTGTAATCAGGTCTTGCGATATAAAAGATAGTTATTCAAAAACAAAACGTCATGTTTTTTACCTAATGATGTCATATTAATTTAATTTGTATCATACTTATCATGAAATCAAGCATTGACCTGTACAATCATTCATTTGTGCAAGAAATTTCAAATTATTATTGTAAGCCTTATAACCTTCTAACGTCCTCAAGCCGCCATAAGCCAACATTTCCCAACTATGGGGGGTATTTTACATTTTACATGGAGCTACTACCCATCTGACCTCCACAATCCAATAACTGGGTAACACGATACTCCCTGGTCAGACTGGTTGCCAGACTTTAGGTCTTCTGACTACCTGCAACGCCTGTCAAAAATCTGACAGCTGGGACCAAGAGCTTAACCTGGTTCCGAGGCACGATGGGATTTCGATATGTCATGGATGGTCACCCATCCACGAACTGACCGCCGCAAGCATAGCTTAACTTTAGATTGACCCGTGGTTATGATTTAACCTCGAGTCCCTCTCAAACCGCCATAAGTTTATGATTTATAAATCATAAATGTCTAGGCGCGCTAACTACCAAACTTTCAGCTATTATATGTCAAAACAAGTTTCATTGGAGCCTTTTGTATCATGTACCGTCTTTGTCAACTATGTAGCCATGTGTAACATATTATGTAATATTTTGGTGTTAGTTTGTTGCAAACTAGGTGGTCATCTCGTTAGTCTAGTTACTGTATACTTTCGAATGTTAATTGGTAAGTAGGTACTGAATTATATGTACACGTAAAGTCGTTTACAGACGCGTGTAATTTAATGAAAATGATAAATTATTTAATATCTGTTAGTAGGTTTGTAGAAACACTTTTACACATCAATCATATTATAAAAACGGCGTTTCCTATCTGACTATTTTGAGAAGAAAGACCGAAACAAACTCAGAGGTCACAGTCTGAGACATAATCTTGGTCAGATCATGTGAATACTATGTAGATTGGTGTCTAAAATAGTCTTTCAAAGGTTGTCTGTAAAAGATCAGTTTTAGCGATAAGATCGGTAAATTAGATCGCTATGTAACCGTTCTACATTTATATCTGTAATTTTGGTGTACATAATAAAGAATATTCTATCTATCTATCTTTTGAGGAAAGAACCACAAAGATTGAGTGGACCTGTCCAGTCAGTGCACCCATTTGTCAGTAATCATACAGCTCAACTCAGAGCTTAAGGAGCTCAATGATTCGACGAACAATACCAAAGAAAGAAAATTTGGTTAGGCCGCATAAGTTACTCAAACAGCCTAACCATGATTAAAACTAACTGAGAAAAAAAAACAATGACCCACATGGTCTTCATATTCACAATAATGTATTTTAAAGCATTAAAAACATGTATCGTGTAATGTAATGCGAATTCTGCGTATGGAAAAGACTATGAGCATTACATGCTCGCGCTGATCCATCGGCTGTCGGTTTTTAGCGCGGACACAAAGGCTCTCGCAGTCAAACACATACAAGATTCGCGTTGAGTTTTTATGCCGTCCACACTACTCGCATTACATTACACGAGCTATTTACATTACACATTACAAACATCTGGACACGGCTCTATTTTTCGAGCGACTGACTTTTGAAGTTATAAAGCTACACATCTGTGACCGCAGCTTCGCTCGCGTGGACTAGTTATATTAAAATATATCCTGAAAACAGTACAGTAAAAAAAGAACTGCTTAATTTTGAGGTACTCAAGTTATAAGTTCACTAAAAGACGGAGAGACGTTCGTATCTATTTTCATCTATACTTAAATATGTATTATAAATAGCTGCTACCCACGGCTTCGCCCGCGTGGCATTTTCTAAAATAAAAGTAAGTTAAGCCTAAGTTACTCATTATATCATCAGCTATCTGCCAGTGAAAGTCCCGTCAAAATCGGTCCAGCCGTTTCAGAGATTGAAGCTTTTGATTTTCGTGTCTGTTTTGTGGTCGCGTTGTTCTTCTGCGCGGTTGTCACCATTATTCAGAAAATGTATTCCAGAAGATACATGTGTATAATATTAAAGTTACTTAAACCAAATATAAAAATCGGGATGTTTTGTCAAGCTATAAAAGACCGTGAAAAGCGGGGGCTGGTCAGTTTAAAAAAAAACCCTACCCCCCCAATTTATTTATTTATTTACACTTCAAGACACAGACATCTGTTTAGCCCTGACTCTTGTACTAAGATTTCCTGTATCACAAGAGCCAGAAACGTATGTATGGATGATTTATATATTTCCACGGTATTTCAGCTAAAAAATTAATACGTAATACATTTTCCAGAATGAAAAAAAAACCGATACATTTCGGCAGCCATTTTGAATGATTATAAATACAACGATCAATTTCACTGATCCAAATTCGAATCATCTGTCAGTCAAGAATCAACAGAACCTTCCGACCGGCTTCAAAATTTACTCGCTGATTGACAATAACCTTATTCACACCAAAATTGTGATACAAAAGAGAAGAAATTTCAAAGGGCACACCAAAAAATATCCACCGCATTTTTTATTTGATCAATTTTTGTAGCAAGCAATTGATGGCTCCGGGGAAGAGGAATTTGGGAGGGAAACGATCTCATTTGTACGCGTTCTTTGATGAGATGACTGACTCAGTATCGACGTATAAGAAGCTCATGGTCTTATTCTGAGAAGAAATTGTGGTTCTTTTTAGACTAAAATAGGATTTATTTTATTTATTTAATAGTTTAAGTACGACAAATCCACCATAATAAGGCATTTAGCTTTTGGTTTTTAATTAAAATCTGAGTACACCTAAAAAGTAAAAAAAAGGTATGTCTGTCTAGTTTTTTTTTAAACATTTAAAAAGTTAAAAAACAACCATATTGTTCACACTTTTTACGTTTCAAGTATTTTTTTAAGGTTTTACTGGGAGTTTTTTTTATAAAACTTTTGCCAACTTATTGCCTACTTTAGTAGCTGTCGAAAGAAACCACTTAACTTATGCAGTTTGGCAGACTTTATGTATGTTATTGTTAATACAGATTTTGAATAAATAAATAAAAAATAAAAATATGCCTGTAGATATTGTACGTATTAAGTAAAAAAAAAATCAAAAGAGTAGGGGTAGGGAGTTGCCTCATTATGGTTGGAGTTGTCGATAAAATTGATTGTTGAATTGATGGTCGGACACCGGTTACCAGATACACATACAGATGTATATATATAAAATCAATTGCCGTGCGTTAGTCACGCAAAAACTTAAAATGGCACGACCGATTTGTATTTATTTTTCTACGCTTCTGTACCGCCTGGAGTGGTTTAGGAAAAAAGAAAATTAGGAAATCCCAAAGCAACAGCCGATTTTTTTTATCTGGAAATTGCATGGGAATTTCCCACGTGGTACGAAGTTCACCGGATTATCTATAGTTAACAATAATTATTTATTTATGTACACACCTATAAACAGACAAGAAGAAACGAACAGAAAAATACGTACAAAGGTGATGCTTATTTCTAATGAAATCTCTTCCAGCATACCTGCGATAGGAAAGTAGATGTAGAGATGTAGACAACGTGAATTCTGTGCAAGATCTCTAGAGATCAGTGTTTAAATTTCCCACAATCATTACCCATTTTATTGCCGAGCATACCTACCTAACTTCATTATGATATAATATGCTTTATGAAGAATTCATAATACAAAAATATAAGCACAAGAACTTACTTTGAAATAAGTAAAAGACTGCTCAAACTCCTACCTCTCTGGGAAGGATTATGCAAGTTATTGGAATAATTTCTACGTTACTTTCTGAATATTATAATAAAGCAGCGGACCGCAGAATATTACGTTTTATATAGTGACGTAAAAAATATTTAAAGTAATGTAAAATATAATCTTTTTTATACCGCACACACTTGATTCCATTGATCTCATTGTATGCTGCACCGGTCGACGTCACCACGTCAACGCCGGCTGTCGCTGAAAATCAGCGCTGGGGCTCCGTCTCGCACAGGGTCGCAGCATTATGCTGAGCGATGGCCGTTTTGCGTGGATGTGACGCATATTTTCCCCCAACTTGTTTTTATTTTTTGTTTGTGTTCTTTTTTTTGCGTCATGTTTACCGCAAATAAACGTTTTTCTTTATTTCTTTCTTCTTATTCCGACCCACATTTTTGATTATTAAAGATTCAACACCTGTATTTAATTATTATTGACAAACATTTCAAGAATACTATTAAAATCACATTTAAAATAAATATCAGTACATTATTGCAAAGTCCGGGAAATAGGCAATTGCAGGTCGAGTATGAGTTTGAAGGTCAAGCCGTAGGCGAGGACTTCACTAATACGAGACAGGCAATTGCCATTTCCGCCGAGGCATATATAGTGCTTTTCTCAAAAGAATGCAGGGAAATAAGACATCCTTTCATGTATCTTTTTCTTTCTTTTGACTTCACTGGAAGCAGGTTTTCGATTGCCAATTTGGCTTCTGATCTCAAATCTGGTGGAGTACAATCAATCTCCATTTCACTCAATTATTAAATTTATATTTATTGAGTATGTAAATAACAAATCAAGATGAATTTTCAGCTTTGCCGCTAATTTTCTATTTGTCATCTGTGCCGAAAGGCAAACGCATTCATGGCTATACGTATCCCGTTTGCATCACTCCACGATGACTGAAGACATCGTGGAATACATCAGAGTCAAGACCAAGTGGACCTTGAGAGTAGAAAAGTTGGAGTCACGCCATAACATAAACTTCAAGTCGTTTGTGGTGCGGGTTCCAACTCAGTACCTAGAAACCTTCATGAAAGAAGAGTTTTGGCCGAAAGGTGTGGCGTACCGACGTTTTCGTGGAAGGTTACGCGACACCACGCAGCGCAACACGACGCCGACACAGTCATCACTTCGTGTACAATAATCTAATTTTATTATATTAAAATATGTATGTTTAGGTTAAGGTATTTATCTATGGGCCTGCGTCGCCTGCAATAAAGTTATTATTATTATTATTATTATTATACAGCCACGTAAGCAAAGAGACTTACTTTGGTATGCCAAGAATGATAAGAGATCCAATCAAAGAGTATTTATCAACCCCAGCACGCCGTTTCATACAACATTGCTGGAGCGTTATAATGTTCCAAATTAAAAAAACGCTTCTGCAATGGATAAAATTTTCGTTGTCCGTAAATTCGATACTTCGCGTGTTCTTTTTTAGATAATAATGACAATATTTCCATGCCTGTTTGAGAAAAAAATATGTGCATTGCTATAATTTTTGTAATATCTACTAATCCCCACTGGGCGCATTACGGTGGATTACAGCCCATCACTCCCTCTCACAGAGAGAAGACCTATGTCCTAGCAGTGGGAAAATTATAGGTGGCTTGTTGTAACACATATTATGCTTATGCTATGCTATATTTTAACATACATTTTGGATGTACAGTGGCCAGCACATCAAGCTACCCGAAACTGTCAAACTCCAAACGATTTTAAAATTGCTGGCCACCGTACATTGGAATGATTTTGCTGGATATTAGTAAACCTTTATCTTTGCCATTTGGAATACTGGATTAGTTTCAAGCAACGACCATATAGCCCCTAGACGCCTAATAACAGGTGCCCGATGTCTGTCAACACATCAGACTTATAGATCTGATGTAGGTCGCCACTCAATGATTTCGATTCAGTTTCGACCAGTTCTGTGAGCCGTAAACACTTCTGCGTTAGTCAATAAAAAATTGTGAAAATAAATATTAAAATAGCCTCATGCACAATACGTTGGTGTGGTAAAAACAGCCACACTTCGAGTTTCCTTAAAGACAGCATAACAAATTCATCGGTAAGTTAATAGTTACATAATCATAATTAGATTTATTTTCTGATATTATTTATCGGAGTTCATCTTATACTGGTCATACTTGTAGGTGAACCAGAGGTGCAGGACTCTCGTTGATGTCTTTCGAGTTTGCGTCCCTTTCTTTTGAAAGTAATTTTTTCGCTATCTCTTTTCCTCTATTATTAGGTAAACATAAATAGTGATGCAGCATATTCAAATTGACCAAATCTGTTATCGATAAAGCAAAAACCTATACTATAGGTATAAATAAGAAATTTAAAAAAGAAACACTAATTACAATAGAGAAAAGCTGCTCAATGCAAAGGCGAATTATTATTATCGCCACTTTAGTGTTTGATAGGATTAAAATAAAATCCAACGTTAAAAGTAGCCTAATAGCTTATAGAGACAAAGGTGGCTTGATATATCCTTCACCAACTGTGATCAAAATTTGTCGTCGTTCTGAAATAACCATAAAAGCATACCTTGAAAAATTTTCAAAAAACCAACGTCCTGGTCAATAATACTTTAAGCATTTTCATTGGCGAGGAACAATTTCCTAATATAAGTAACCATCAATTCCACTCTGAACTAACCAATCATGTAGTGGATTTGTCAATAAGTGTTATGCACAAATTATATTTCCACAAGGCTAGCTTTCTTACAACGTCTGCCCAACACAAACACTGTTCGAAAGATTTAGACAAAGTTAATACATTTCAAAAATGATTAAAGTATCAGTGTTTTTGATTGTCCAAAAATTATGTATATTTTAATCCACACAGAAAATTTCCCTCTCACGGAGCGGCGTCTGTCCCAGCAGTGGGAATATTATAGGCCATTATTGTATTCTATAAATAATTATTAGACTTTCAGAATTTAGTATTTTTTTAACTATTAGGTACAATATATGAAACAACCTCTGAAAAAAAAAAAAAAATTTTAAATAAATACGGAAAGAATTTTCATATTTTGTTTTTATTTTTAACATTTTATGTTATTACTTTAAGTACCTATATCAATTACATTAAGTGCATGTTAAAATACTATTAAGAAATAGGAAGGTAAAACAGCCACTTATTTAAAAAAAATATCGATACCTTCGTGTTTTATTTAAACTTGCCCCATCCCTAGTAATACGTAATGACCTTGGTAGGGCCAATCAGAACGCAGTATCCCGCTTCCTCATACCTCAGCTAGTTGACAGAATTGTTTTGATGCGTTAGATCAAGCATTAGGCGTCTATGGGCTATATGGTCGTTGGTTTCAAGTAATTGTGGGTATGGCTCATTTGACAAAACTCAACCCATTGTAGATGATGACCTACTTTATTTAAATAAAGTTTTGAAACTGTATATCGCACATCGGCAACAAGAGTATCACAACACAATATTAATATGGTTTTTGGGAAGTCACATTTTTTTTATAACCTCTTATTTATTCCATTTATGTTTTTCTAAGAAAGTATATTGGAGAACTTAAGATAATAATAAATTTAAAAAATACTATTTAATGCCCCATTATATTAATATGGATACTAAAATCTTAAGATATTTTGACCCTTAAACTTCGTTGTGTTGTAACTCTCTTGGTGCCGATGTGCGATATATAAGGTGTATCTATTCATACACGAAATATTTTAAGAGATACACCTATAAGTGGTAAAGAAGCCACGAAAGCGATCGAAAAAAATATAAGTCTGACTTATATTTTTTGTTTTCATATCTGATGAATCATTATCAAAAGGCACCGCGCTCGAGCCGCCGCCGTCGTCGCCGTGTTCGGGTGGGTCATTCATAGAATAAGTAAGTAAAGGTATTTTGCAAAATGTCTCAAGCAATTTCAAAATTATAATAATTACGTTAAAATAAAAACACATCGACAAAGATATTTTTTTTCGTTGCTATGGCTTTTTTACCACCTATAGATGTTTCTCTTAAAATATTTCGTGTATGAATAGATACACCTTATATATATAAAAACCAGCTAACAACCACCATCTAGCCGCCCCTCCCCGTCCAGTCGTACTCAGCGCTTCTCCTCCACATTTATTATGCGCACATCTAATGTGTGGAACTCTCTGCCAGTGTCTGTGTTACTTTCCACATATTTATTTATTTATCACAAACACTGCTATCATTACAGGAAAAAATCCTAATGTGTTAGCGTGGTCCTTAATTAAACTATCTTAAATAACTATCCTAGATAACATAACATCTATATATATAAAATGGTAAACTGACTGACTGTCTGTGTGATATATCAATACACAGCTCAAACCACTGGTCCTAGAGACATGAAACTTGGAGGGTGTGTTCTTTGTGAAGAGTAAGTGTGCACTAAGAAAGGATTTTTGGGAATTCTACCCCTAAAGGGGTAAAATAGGGGATGGAAGTTTATATGAAAGTCTGTCAGTTTTGAAGTTAGAATCTTCAAATTTTTTGTTTAGGCTGACGATTGAAAATAAATTAACACGTGTCTCAGCATTTTTGATAATTCCACTTCCGAAGGGTTAAAAAGGGGTATGAAATTGAAAAGTTCTTAATTTTCGAAGAAAAATCACTAAATTTACTATCTAGGTTTATGGTTGGAAGCTAACGCAACGGTGTTGTTAGAATTTCAACCCTTGAGGGGGTGAAAATGGGGATGAAATTAACCTGGATTAACCTATAGGTTATTTTTGAATCCCGGTTGTACGTTCCCGTCGGATATTTTTTGACAACCCCGCGGGCGAAGCCGCGGGCAAAAGCTAGTATACAATATAATTTTTGTGAATTCATTCAGAGAGCAGGAAAATAAATCGATCCTGTCAGCCGTGTCATTCAGTGCGTGCAAGACGCGCGTCAGTGGCGCTTTGCTGAGCAAGTTGGTGTGTGCGTGTGGCACTGCTAGTAACCGTGGCTTCTGGCGCCGCGATACGTAATTGTCAGGCACATTCAGACTGATCTCCTTCAAAACACCGGAATTGTAGGTCTTACCATATAACCGTCTGCCTTCAAAGCAAGAGTAAACAT
The DNA here is from genome assembly GCA_947523025.1 of Dryobota labecula. NCBI lineage: Eukaryota > Metazoa > Arthropoda > Insecta > Lepidoptera > Noctuidae > Dryobota > Dryobota labecula. Next base: position 20,458,636 of record OX383295.1, on the reverse strand, counting down.
GCACCTTCTGGGAACGCTCGTTCCATCATATACCTCATCCATCGCTTTCCATCGAGATCGAGGCCATAAGCAGGACTAATCAGCAAAAAATTAGATTTAAAAAGACACCCCACATTCTTGAGTTTTCCTCAAATTTCTTCAGAATACAGCCGCCATCGTTTATCATAACACCGATGGAATCTTTCATTAGGCCGCTGTAAAACTTACGTATATAAAAGGAAGCTTATCTTTATACGTTACAATCATGAGAATATCATATCTTGCAAGGAAATCTTCTGAAAGGAAAATAACGTGATCATCGATAATAGCACGATTGCTTTTTACAAGATTTTTTAATTGGTGGAGTGTGGATAAATATAAAGCAATTTTACAAAAAAAAACAACGGACTTCCAAAATAAAACATTACAAAGTAGTAAATAACTTTAGTGTAATAACAACTGCAAGTTAAAGTGGAAGTCGGTGTTAAATAACGAAAATACAAAACCAAAGACACCGATACCGACTTCCGAAATTAAAGTTATTTTTCACTTTGTAACATTTTTCGGAAGTAGGGTGGTACCTACCCCACACAAATTCGAAAACCACTACCTGCTATGTAAATAACAATGACAGGAAGTTATTATCACATCATCTACATAGTAGGAGTGCGAGACACGGACTCTCACTTGAGTGCAAAGCATGCAAAAAAACGCCGAAACAAACGTTTCTTATAAGGGGACTCTTTAATGATTAACTTTATTTAATTTTTATTATGTGTTGCTATAGCGCCAATAGAAATACACAATCTGTAAAATAATCAACTGTCTACCTATTACGCTTCATTAGATACAGCCCGCTAACAGATAGACGGACGGACAGCGGAGGCTTAGTTATAGGGTTCCGTTTGACACCCATTGGATCATCATCATCTGCCTAGCCTTTTCCTAACTATGTTAGGGTTGGCTTCCAGTCTAACCGGGTGCAGCTGAATACCAGTATTTTACATGGAGCGACTGCCTATCTGACCTCCACAGCCCAGTTACTGGGTAACACGGTACCCCTTGGTAAGACTGGTTGTCAGTCTTTCGGGCTTCTGTCAACACGTAACGTCTGTCAAAGAGCTTTCCGAGGCACGGAGGGGTCTTAGTATGTAAAGACGGTCACCCATCCACGGACCAACTACGGCAAGAGTAGCTTAACCTGTTCGATTAACCCGTGCTGCTGTTATTACTTTTGGCACCCTTCGGGTACGGAACGTTTCGTTCCGATTTTGGTCTCAGATTCTTGTACATCTATAGTTCCGGAATGCGGCTGACAAAGTCACACAAAAAAAAAAACATCGCCAACTTAAAATAATGTTGCGCGCCTCAATTATGTAGTAGACGCCTGTACATCGTGACTAGTAGACCACTAGCGCCATCTAGTATCGAGTAGCAGAACTACAAGACCACACTAGCGCCATCTAGTATCAAGTAGCAGAACTAGATGCTTCTAGAAAGTTCGATGCTTGAACTTTCTAGAACTATTGACATCTGGTCAGTCGGGGTCGGTACGTACTCGAACATTCTTGATGTTTCTACAGTAGAAGGTTCTGGAACTATCTAAGGACTATATAAGGCCGGTATGGACCTCGACCTGGACCTCCTCCCCGACCCTTGCTTGTAAGTGAAGCGCCAGCACGCGCTTTAGCTGAGCAGTCTGTAGCTTTAAATCCCCCGGATAATAATCATAACTCTCTGATTTTATCCAGCCACCGACGGTCCCTTGCCTTGAGGTTCGTACCCCACAAGCAAAAAAAATATCGACCCGGACAGCTGAAAAACAAGCGATCAAGCGACAAGTAAACTTCAAAGCGATCTTCAAGTGCGACTTTAGAGTGATCAGTAGTGCAGTTGTGTTTTATAATTAGTGTGTTTGAGTTATTATCAGTGTTGTTTAATTAAAGTGTAATTTTTGGTTATTGAATCGGCAGTTTTTACTGTCACGAACCTCAAGCTCGTAACAATAATATCACTGACAATCGTTTATTATCGCTGACAACTTCTTATCATTTCTAATCTTAAGTGCTTATCGTTCAAACGAAAATTGTGTTAATAAAGTAAAAAATACTGTTTTTCAAAAAGTCCTGTCCAACGTAATAAATCTAGACTTTAATTATGTTGACAGAAATCCAATTACGTTAAATGGGTCCATAAGGTATAAAATGTACAGGTACCTAGCCTAGATTTTATGAAAATAATTTATGGCTTGATTTCTTTACCTTCCACGTTCCATTAATAATTCTAAAGTGTGTCTGTCGTCTATTTGTCATATGCAATAGTCTGCTCAGTGCCGTAGCTTTACAAGATAGGTACGTATTATGTGTGCATGTTATATTAAAGAATTTAAAACCTGACTAAGACTTGATTGTACCTACAGTCTAATCACTCGCACTCATGGGAACTCTTGGGAACTCTTTCAATCTTCTCTTTCGAAGTTTCTTTTTATCGTTATTCAGTAGCATTTTCATCATCAGCCTATAGCAGTCCACTGCTGGACATAGGCCTCTCCAATTGCACGCCATTCAGCTCGATTCTCGGCAACTCTCATCCAGCTGCTACCAGCCACCCTGCGGAGATCGTCGCTCCACCTAGCCTGAGGACATCCTACCTTACGTACAGCATTTTAATAAACTGTATTAGTCGAAAGCGTTTTAATTATGAAACGATGGTATCCTAGAGAAGGTAAAAGCAAAAGAGGTAGACCACAAAAAAGATGGAATGACAACATAAGACAAGTGGTAGGCGTCAGATGGAACAGAGTGGCTCAAGAAAGACATGAGTGGAAAAGGGTGGAGGAGGTGTTTGTCGACTGGCAAACAGATCTACAGAAAATATTATAAGTAAAATTCAAATAAGAGACTAGATTAAGGTTTACATTAAATTAAAATTTTCCATTTATTTTGTCATATAATTGTAATGTGGATCTGAATAAAAGGCTATATTATTATTAGTCGAAAGTGAAACCGCAGGATAACAGTATAATCAAAATATTTATAGGTTTTGCGTGCACACTGGGCAGTAATAATGAGAATATGAGTATTTTTATTTCGTAATATACGGGATTAAGTTGATATGCGTCCACGCCCGCGCCACGTGAAGCTTATAACTTTATTACTTGGAACGATCTAGATTCAATTATGGGGTAAACTAATTAATATTTTCGTGGAATAAAAAGATAACAGAAAGAAAGTGTAAAAGATAGATACAATTAGTTTGCTACTTGAATCTCTGTCCTGAAGTAAATTATCAATCGAGAGCACCAAACTTATTAAGATAGCTTAGAAAAACTTTCATAATTAGTAACATTTTATTTACATTTTTGTAACTAACAAAATGCCTATTCGTATTCGAAAAGTAGGAAGGTAGTCTAAAATAATAAAATTAATTAATATTTTATTTCAATAAAATGCTGCGTCACCCCTGAAATTTCCGCGTTCTTTTGGCCTGACGAGTCATACTTAGGTAATTTGAAAAACATTGCCAAGCATAAAAAATCATGCCGAAATTTCCATCGCGTAATTTCGGCAGTCTTAATGATGTCTTCTGATGTCACTGTTTTAAATTTATTGTAAATTCAAAATAAAGTGGATCAGTATCTTTTTTTTTTCTTTTTCTGTAAGTTGCACTCGAAACCAAGTTCCACCGGAAACAAGATGCAAAAAATATTTTTACCAGAACATTCCACATGGATTTAAAGCCATATTCCCGAAGGAAATATAAATACTGAATATCGTATAACGTGTATCGGAATCCCTTTCCTTGTTGAAGAGTAGACGCCCAAAGTATCGAGAGCTCCCATCCCGTCTTTGTGGAAGGGTTTGAAGGATTAATGGGAAGTGGTGAATGCATGGTCGCGGGTCAAGTAACACTGGCTTAGCGGTAAACGTTCGATAGCTCGGGAGCTACTTATGACAATGAATATTTATAACGTATTAGCCGAACGTCGTTTGTGTTGCTACCGGTGAGTATTAAGGGTGGATTGCTAGAGTATTTATTTTTATTTTTTTATTAACGATTTTTGTGATTATAAAAAATTTAAGAACTGTGAGTGAAATATGGTTTTTATTTAATTTTGTAAGGTGCATGAGGTAACTTAATTTACACAGCTTTTAACAGAATTACATTTTCAGAGTATTGCTTTAAATATTTTGTAGGAGGTATAATTTAGTTATTCACTTGATATGAGATCCTTTTCATGTCCTTGATTATTATTGAACTTTGAATGAAATACGTTGGTAATGATTGTTAGGGGTTCACAGACTCGAGCTATAGTCCCCCGGTTTTTAGAAATGATACCTAAACTAAGTGTTATACGTTAGCTAACCAACCCTCTTCGTATGCAGACTCTAACCGCGTATTTGCACCCAAATATAAGTTTTAATTAATGCACCTATGTTATGGTTAATGCCACCTGAAGGGAAAGCACTCTTAAGACTGTAAATAGAAAATTTTACTCAAATAAAATATTCCTTTATTTTTTTAATAGAAAGAAAACTGCATTCAAAGATTGATGAAATCTCTCTAACAAACTTGATAAATTAAATGATAGGAAAACCATGAAATCTTAAATTATTTTAATTATTATTAAAGAGCTTTAACTTGACTCATTGAATTTATAAGTCCAGATTTCATGGTTTTCCTTTCATTTAATTTATCAAGTTTCTTAGAGAGATTTCATCCTTATAATTGATCCTAACGATCGATATAAAAGTACAGGTTGTAATTTTTATAGATTTTAGTCGGTTCGATTCCCGGGTGTGGCAAGCGAATTTTTGAAAATCTTTGAATGCAGTTTTCTTTCTATCCTTACTAATATTATAAATGTGAAAGTAACTCTGTCTGTCTATCTGTCTGTCTGTCTGTCTGTATGTTACGTTTTCACGCCTAAACCGCTGAACCGATCGTCATGAATTTTGGCAGAGATATAGCCTGGGATATGGAGAAGGACATAGGCTACTTTTTTACGCGATAACCGACATCCACGCGGGCGGAGCCGCGGGAAAAGCTAGTTCAACAATAAAATAATGTTTTCTTTAAGTAAAATTTTCTATCTACAGTATTAAGAGTACTTTCCCTTCAGGTGGCATTACAAAATTCCACCCTGTATACTTGTTTTCAACAAGTCTTGTAAAAAACATGTCGTGTATAAAACATGTAACATACGTGTAACACGTGTGGGAACATTGGTTCAGACATGTTTTGTAAGCTGTTTTGTTCGCCTTTTTGGTAATTTTGTTGTAAGTTTTGTTTACAACTTTTTTAGGTGTAAACGATAAATGAAAACAGTAGACACAACATGTAGAGTACCTACATGTTTAATTCCTTGTTGCAAACGCGGCGTTACTAGAATCATCGCCTTTAATCGTCCGGTATATTCCCGCTGTCCCCACCGAAACGTCCCCTTAAATGCAAATTATAAATGTTTATATAAAGAGTTCAATTTATATTCTAATTCGATGGCTTCCCGCTAGAGGGCAAGGTGTCGCCAATGACAGCACTTTTCAAACTAAATTATGCTGTTATGACTAAACTGCGGTTAAAAATGCACGATAAAAGATTGTATCCTGCCCTCAGTTAAGATCTTTAGCAAGATACAAAAGCTTTTGTAAATATGGTTAAGATATTTAAATTCTGGTTTGAAAGAAAACTTGTAAGGAATCTCCTTTTTGTTATGAACATTCTGATAGGTTTTTTTCAATGTTTTGGTTTAGTTCTAAAGTAACGTGATATGGTGGTTGTCGTCAAAAAACAGACGACTCATTGCCAGCGACATAGGATGGGATCTTGGGTAGATTCTCAGTTCAAGCGGGAAACTTAATTATTAAAAACCAGCCAAGTGCGTGTCGGACCACGCACAATCAAGGGTTACAATAGTTGGAATGAATTTATCACAAGAATAAACTTAATAGTGTAGTTGAAAACCAAGTTCTCCCATACATTCCAACAAGAGATTTACCGTGTTATTTTAAGAATAGACTTCTCTTATAAGATTTCCTGTAATCTTTAAGTATAGAACAATTTTCAGTGTTTTTTTTTTTTTAATTGTGGGCATAGTAGTTTCGGAGATTAGAGGGGGGACGGTCAATTTTTTTTCTTAAATAATTTAAAACTACACACATCAAACTTAGTTCGACCCGCCGTCCAAGGCATGTACTGACCGACCCAGACGACCCCACTACTCTCCTCCAGGAGAGTCGTAGGGAAACTAGTACAGTTCGCAAAATAAGAATACACAATACACGATCGTCATTCCGACCTCACCGCCGAGGCCCCGCGCGAAATCCCCGATTAACGAATAGTCCTCCCCGACCCTTGACTGTAAGTGAAGCGCCGCCAGCACGCGCTTTAGCTGAGCAGCAAGTAATCCAAACTCCCCATGATAATAATCAAAACACTGATTTTATCTAGCCACCGACGGTCCCTTGCAATCCTCCCTCCGACGCTGCCCTAAGCCGAGGTTCGTACCCCACAGGGGGTGCCCTTAGCGAGCAGCAGTCGTTTAGTTTATAGTTTTTACGCCCTGGCTGGAGGCATTAAGTTTGGTTAGGAGCTTAAGGCAGCCACAGGAAAGTCCGGTTAAAGAGTCGGAACCTTAGTGGTTACACACTGAGATGCCCTAGATATTAAAATAAAAAAACACATCAATAAAGTCTAAGCAACATGTACATGAACATGTACGGTTTTGAACTTTTGAATGATTTTATTGTTGTAATATATTTATATTTCTTGTATTTACATTTTTGATGCATTAGTGACTAAAGTAACAAAATCCTTCATTATATTGTTCATTTAATCACAATAATTTAAAAATTGTGTACCGTAACATACGTAGTATAAATTAAAGTTAAAACGAAATTAAAATTTTCAAATTTTTCAAAAATAATAACGACAATTTTTTTAAGTTATTTGGTAATTCAATACAAAGTGCGATCGCAGCATGTTTGAGAAATTAATTATCTTTATCTTTATTAGCTTCGGAGAAAATTGGCTGTAAAAGACGGACAGACAGACAAGCAGACATATAGACACACGAGTGATCCTATATGGGATCCGTTTTTCCTTTTGACGTACGAAATCCTAAAAACAAGGATGAAACAAATTTATTGAAACCGTATTTTTTTTTTGTTTGTTTCATAGTGTCTGAGCTTCACGCCAACATTATTAAACGGCTCGTGGCTAAATAATAACAAGCATAAATACGGTAACCTAAGATAATAGTTACTGTTATCGACTCTGGCAGTTTTAAAACTTTAAGCGGCCTGCCCAAATGTCCTTTCTTTTGTATTGTTCGTCGTTGAGCTCCTTATGTTCTGAGTTGAGCTCAGGATTACTGACAAATACATGCACTGATTGGCAAGTCCAATCAAATCTGTGTCGTTATTTCCTCCAATGGCCATCTCAGACATTACTCTGCTTGGTCCTCATATGATCTGACCTCTGACCTTGTTCCGGTCTTTCTTCGCAGAGCAGTCTGATAGGAAACACAGAACTCATCTAGTTTTGAAACATAAGGTATTTTTGACGTGAAAAAGTGTTTTTTTGAACCAATTCACAGAAATGAATATAATTTATATCGGTGTACAAACTTCTCCGTTCTAACAGACCTCTGTAGCGGACTGAAACTGACGATAGCCTGACAAATTGAAACTTATGTCAAGAGCTGGCCCCTAAATGGGCACGTTATGTTGTAAAACGTGTGGCAAAAATATAAAAGTTTAACTCTTAATGGAAGCCTTTTTAATAACCTGCCGCACCCCGACCATCAATTTCATTAAATTGCTGATATTCATGAATCGCTATGAAAATAAAACACAAAAGTATTATTTATCTTATCATAATATACTTATCGATTACATTTACAAAATTGTTCACGTATCAAACATTCACAGAAGACAAAATATATTCATATTATAAAATTAATAACCACATTTCAGACGAAGTCTTTCTAATAACTATCCACTTACTGTCTAATTCATGGGATTTTAATTAATTATAGTAGGTATCGAATAATACACTTTGATTAAATATTATATGAATAGGATGAAATCCTGTAAGAGTGTGCAGAAATGTCCTAAAGCTTAAAATCCATAAGCTTATTAGTAAATTTGGAAAATAATAATTATAAATTTTCACTAAATCGATATTTACGTAAAATCGCTGTCTATATTAGTTTAATTAGGACATCTTTGCTACACCTTAGTGCTTAGGTGTGAAACAATACTTGCTTTGCAGTCTTTATCTATTCAAAGTAACTACTTACTTATTATGTATATTATTAAATATAAAGAAAAATACCTAACCTCAAAATCATCTCCCCTAAACATTACAACAAAACTAACCAAAATTTAAATAAAAAAAGATGCTGCTATATCAAACATTTGTTTCTTTCTCTAATACATTTCACAGTAATAAAATGCAATATATATTATCATCTCTTCATGGTATAAGATCGCTAGAAAAAACTAATCATAAATAATAATAAATATACACATCGTGCATTAGAAATAGAGTGTTACACTTGTAAAAGTGACACGGACGATGCACTATAAAGCCAAATTTTACCTCAAACTCAACGTGCCACATTAATAACGGCCGGATACTATACAGTGTACTAACATCAACTCACGTGGAAAAAGAAAATATATTGAAATTAATAGATCAGTAAAACTAGTGCGAGTATCCATTAAATAAGTGCTCAGGTGACAGACTTACTTATAACAAATAAACTTACATCTACTCCGAATATCACACAAGCACTTTCACTATGAAAAGCGATTAATCTGAAGCACCGCCTAGCAGTTGTAATAACTTTCATCCTTCCGAAACTTCCGTTGCAATAGTTGTCATGGTCATATCATCAGATTCTGAAGTAGCTGGAGTTGTCGTCCCAGCCTCTGTTACAGTCGTCTCAGCCTCTGTTACAGTCGTCTCAGCTTCTGTTACAGTCGTTTCAGCCTCTGTTACTGTCGTCTCAGCATCTGTTGGAACAGTTATCGGAGTTGTAAAACTGTTCTTACATTCTTCTAGCTCACCGCTTAACTCGTTCCTTTGACCAGCCAAAGCTAACGTAGACACGAACAGGGAGAATGATAGAAGTGACAAGAGAACTATGATCTTGTTGTTCAACATCCATCCCAAAGTCCTCTCAGTGTAATATTTGCAAGTGTTACTCATTTTTGTTTCTGTATTTGCTTCGTTTCACACGAGTTTCACTATCCGATCTGTTGCGATAAATACTTCAATTTTGTTACTGTTTTATCAATATTATTTTATATATTATTTATCAACTGATAAGGTGCGTTTATCTTCCTAATTTTATCACTTCGGAATTGAGTCTTATTTCTGTAAAGATAAAGTCGTGTTTGTGTTGACATGTTGCATGATATTGATATTGGGCAGGATTAGATAGGTAATGGTGTCAGCAATTATTTCTTTGGTCAACTTTATCATGTTAAATTACTCGTATTGTTTCGTCATGATTATATGAAGATTTATATCAATTAATAGCACAAAAACTTTTTTTTAAAACAAGCTTTTATTTAAATGCTCTATAAAGAAGAAAATAAACTTTAAGTTAAGTCAAACACATCAAACTATTATAAATTACACATAATATGATATTGTTGGGATCCCAACACTAAAGTTACTAAATGATGCGAACATCACTAGCGCACGCGCTTGGTAGCCATCTTTATTAGAATGTCTCGTTCACTTTTCCTCACGATCGGTCCGCGACAGGTCGCAACAACGTGCTCCTGCCTACTAAGCTGCCTACCTACCAGATTGATGGTGTTTGGTGAGAAATAAATCTCATTAGTAGAACTGGCTGTTTTTTCCTTCACAAGTTCCATTACTACACGTCTATACATGGTCCTTCGAGTTTCGAGAACATACAGTGAAGACAGCATCACCTCAAGTCAGCAGTGCAGACGCATCATCGATCATCAGTTCATCAGGCAGGCACAGGTTTTGTACCATATACATTCCTCGCGCTAAAGACCTCGGTACGTATTATCGTCAGCGGTGCAGACGTTATACGAGGAAGTGCAGTTTTACCACGTCGGCAGTGCAGACGCTAAGAAAAGTTTCCCGTCGGCAGTGCAGACGCTAAGAAAAGTTTCCCGTCGGCAGTGCAGACGCTAAGAAAAGCTTCCCGTCAACGCAGCAGTGCAGTGCAGACAAAGGAAGACATCAAAGTCCCGTGCATATTGCATATATTCACGTCGGCAGTGCTTGCAGACGTAATACATACAGCATCCCTGAATACCTACATACATTATTACGCATCACGACACGGTGCGAACGACGCATGTACCAGACGAAGTGGGCGGACCCAGCCAGCGGTGTACGCAGGCGTACGACAGCCGCCATTTTGAAGCGCAAGATTCGCTTAGCCTCACGTTAATCGTCGCGTGTGTTGTGTTGTGCGTATATGCGCGGTCCTTGCGAAAAATAATAGTGATCGGCAAAACAGTGTTTTTAAATAAGTTTACTATAATTAGCTTAAAAATAAGTTTCAGTAGTGTTACATTATAACCATGGAGCTGAAGGATTTAATTGCCGCACGTGGCTACTTGAAAGGTACGATTACGAGGTTACAATCTGCTTGTTCGCAATCATTAGTTAGTATTTCCAAAGAAACTTTATTAGCTAAACGACAAAAGTTGATAGATACGTTTACGCAATACGAATCTCACAATATAAAAATCTCGTCTCTCCATCCAGAGGACAAGGAGGACATCGAGCAAGTAGAAAACAGTTATTATTTCATCATCACAGCAATAGATGAGGAACTCAATCGCCGTAACAGTGCTAGCAACAATCATTCAGCTCCTAAGTCAGTTAACTTACCGCCGATTGACATACACATTTTCAGTGGTAAGTTCTCAGAATTCGTACCTTTTATTAACCTGTTTAATTCCTTAATTGACAATAATAAGTGCCTTGACAAGGTTCAGAAACTGTATTATTTACGCTCGTACTTAAAAAACGAGCCATATGACTTAATTAAAAATTTACCTTTGACAGGTGAAAGTTATGTAAAGGCCTTGCAAATAATAAATAAGAGATATAATAATAGGCATAGATTAATAAATGAGCACATCAACTTGTTATTAGATATTAAGCCGCTAACAAAGTCAACGGCATCTAACTTAAGAGATTTTGTGTCAAATGTAAAACAATTGCTTGCCACTCTCAGTAACTTGGAGCCAAACGTACAATTTTGGGATGCTGTAATTTTGTGTATTTTATATCGAAAATTAGATACGTACACCTCCCGTGCATTTCATCTCGAGAGAAACGCCGATGAAGAGCCAACTATAGAAGCCTTCTTGGATTACATGGATAAACGAGCACTGGCGCTTGAAAATGCTGATCCAGGGATCTCCCACGGGCAGCTACGCCAGTCTCCTAAAGAGCCAGGGCAAGCCGCTGGTAGGCTAGTGGCAAACACAGCTGCTCAGGAGCCGTCATGCTCATACTGTAAGTTGAAACATAAACTTTATTCTTGTAACACTTTTAAATTACTGAATGTAGATCAGCGAGTGAAGTTTGCCAATGAAAATGCCCTATGCAATATTTGTTTACGTGCTCACACTGGAAAGTGCAGATATCATTTCCGGTGTGCAAATTGCAAGGAAGCACACAATACCCTGCTACATTGTGGCACAGATAATAATAAGTGTAATACACAAACCACTGGCTCAGCATCAACCGCATCATTAGCAGCAAGCAATAACAACAATAATAATGTTCTTTTACCCACAGCTAAGGTGAAACTTGTTGCTCGGGATGGTGCTGAAGTCCAAGTTAAAGCCCTGCTTGACAGTGGGTCCCAGCTGACCTTTATCACACAAAGGGCATTACAGCTGCTTGATTTGGAACCTGCTCCTAGCAATGTCAATGTAGTTGGTATCACTAATTCAAAAACGAGGTTGAAGCATTGCTTGCCTCTTGAAATCCTTTCCCTAACTAACCCTTTCAAGGTTGCAGCCACATGTCATGTTGTTGAACAAATAACCTGTAACTTACCTCAATATAAGTTCAATACCTCAGATATTTTGATGCCTAAAAATATTAAACTGGCTGATGATCAGTTTAATGTACCAGCTGAGATTGATTTATTAATGGGAGCGGACATATTTTTTCAGGTGCTGCTGCCTTCAGAGCTGCCGGTGCTGCGTGAATGCCAGCAGTCTGCAACAGAGGCTAGCAGTCCGCAACCACATCTTGTCAACACTCAGTTTGGATATATTGTTGGAGGTACCTTACCACACGCTAATTTATCAAAGGTCTGCAATAAGGTAAGCTTAAAATGTAATACATGTGAGTCAGATGTTAATGAAACCTTAACTCAATTCTGGAAAACAGAAGATGTTCCAAAAATCTATGATGAAAGATCATCAGAGCAAGAGCTCTGTGAATATATTTTTAATAACACTGTTCAGTTGAAAGAAAATTGTTTTGAAGTTGCTTTACCATTGAAATTACCTCTTAATGAAGTCAATGATTCGTTGGGTGATTCTTTTAATCTTGCATTAAAAAGATTTTTAAACTTAGAAAAGAAATTACATAAAGATCCCAAACTTTTCTCTGAGTACCAAAAATTCATTCATGAATATTTAAATTTACATCACGGTCAGTATGTAGACATTGGGCAGTACGAATTAAACAAAAATGCTATATACTTTTTGCCACATCATGCAATCTTGAAGCCTGAAAGTAAAACGACTAAGCTGCGTACAGTGTTTGATGGCTCTATGAAAACTAACAAAAAAGTTTCACTTAATGATTTGCTTTTAAATGGACCCATTGTACAAAGAGATTTATTTGAAATATTGTTATTATTTCGTTGTGGTGATTTTACATTTACCTCTGATATAAAACAAATGTTTAGAAATATACGTGTAACACCAGAGCATACCTCTTTGCAAAACATATTGTGGAGAGATAGCCCCGATGAGCCAATCCAATGCATTAAGCTTGACACGGTCACATACGGGTTGAAAAGTTCAAATTATCTAGCCACTCGTTGTCTTAAAGAACTAGCGGTACAAAATAAAGACACTTTTCCGCTAGCTTCATTCATTATAGAAAACTGTACATATGTAGATGACATTATTTATGCAGATAATGACTTGAATACTATCTTAGAGGCCAAGTCACAAATTCGCCAGCTTTTGAAGTTAGGTAACTTTCACACACATAAGTGGTCATCAAATGATAATAGAATATTGTCTGACATTCCTTCAACTGAACAGCATTTTGATGATTTAGAGCTACAAACTGATGATTATTATTTGAAGACTTTGGGCTTACAATTGATGGTTAAAGATGATAAATTTAAAATGTCTTGTCCAGAAATATTTAATAATCATAATTTTACAAAGAGAGATATCCTCTCCTATATTGGGAAAATGTTTGATCCCATGGGCTTTGTCAGTCCCATTATTGTACAAGCAAAAGCTATAATGCAAAAGCTATGGTCTTCCAAGACTGAATGGGATTCCATGCCTGATGATGATATTAGGAAAGCATGGCTTGAATTCTCTTCCAGTCTAGCTGCAATGAAGCCAATTTTTATCAATAGGAATATACATATAACTGAGTTAAGTAAACTTGAATTAATAGGATTCTCAGATGCATCCAGTTCTGTAGCATACGGATGCTGCGTGTACCTGCGAGTTACAAATAACGATGGTAAAGTCAAAATGTACTTGTTGTGTTCAAAATCGCGCATAAATCCGCTTCAAAATAAAAATAAAACTGTACCCCGCTTAGAACTTAACGCTGCTCTGCTTCTCTCAATGCTTATGGCAAAGGTTTATTGCACGCTGAAATTAAAGTATAATATAAGCAATATTTACTTGTTTTCTGATTCACAAATTGTTCTCGCATGGTTGCACACAGAACCCATGAAACTTAACGCTTATGTTGCAAATAGGGTAAGAGCAATCACTAAAAATATGCCTAACTGTCAGTGGCTATATGTAAACACTGAGAATAACCCTGCAGACTTTATCAGTAGGGGTGTTACGCCAAGTGAGCTTCATGCCTGCAGCCTATGGTGGGATGGCCCTGGATTTCTGCATGACAGTGAATATAAATTTAATTTTAAAATAGATGTACCTGCGAACTTACCTGAATCAAAAACTGGGTCAGCATTCTCCGCCAGCCAAGTGTCTTCATGTACCAGCAATGTTTTCGATCATATATGTAAATATTCTAGCATTCACAGGATGGTACGTACATTGGCTTATGTAATGCGGTTTATTAATAACATAAAGGGTGGCAAAATAGCTCACAAATATCTCTTAAGTTCTGAATTGAATAATGCCTTGATGTTGCTTATTAAGAATGAACAAGAAATATATTATAAAGACGAAATTGAATGTTTAAAAAATAATAAAAGTGTAAAAGGTCCCTTACAAAGCTTATGTCCTTTTATAGATAGTTTAGGTATCCTGCGTGTAGGTGGCAGGCTACACCATTCTAACATTCCATATGCTCATAAACATCAGGTTATTTTACCAAAAGGATCACATGTTACTAATTGTATTATAAGATCTGAACATGAAAAGCTATTACATGCAGGTCCAAAATTATTACTGTGTAACTTAAACCAAAAATATTGGATAACTAATGGATTAATGTATGTCAAAAAATTAATTCATAAATGTATAATATGTTTCAGACAGAAGGCAAAGGCCTCTAAACAGTTGATGGGTTCCTTGCCAGCTGACAGAGTGACTGCTATGAGTCGCCCTTTTGAGAAAGTCGGTGTGGATTTCGCTGGGCCTATTGATATTAAACTCTCGCGCGTGAGACGCTCCGTGGTAGGGAAAGGTTACATTTGTGTATTTGTGTGTTTCGCTACAAAGGCAGTTCACCTCGAAGTCACATCAGATCTCACTTCAGATGCCTACCTCGCTTGCCTTAAAAGATTTATTTCTAGAAGAGGACTGCCCAAAGAAATCTACTCTGATAATGCTAGTACTTTCAAAGGTGCAAGGAACCAATTAACTGAGCTTTATCAATTAAACTCTTCACAGAATCACCAAAGACAAGTATGTCAATTTGCAGCCCAGAGAGGCATTAACTTCCATTTTATACCAGCGTATTCCCCGACCTTTGGCGGGCTATGGGAATCTGCTGTGAAAATGACCAAGTACTTTCTGAGAAGAGTATTACAAAAGCAATTGTTAACCTATGAACAATTAAACACTGTACTAATAGAGATAGAAAGCATATTAAACTCTAGACCTCTGATTCCTATGTCATCTGATGTAAATGATTTTAACTACTTAACACCAGGTCATTTTTTAATAGGAAACTCATTAACAATGTATCCTGAAAATGATGTAACTACTGTTCCTCAAAATAGACTCAAGTTTTGGCAAATATGTAATCAAATTAAACAATCATTCTGGAAAATGTGGTATAAACAGTATCTTAATACATTACAAAATAGACCTAAGTGGTTAGATATCTTGCCTAACATTAAGACAGGCACAATTGTTATTTTAAAAGAAGACAATGTACCCATAATGTCATGGCCCATGGCCAGAGTTACCAAAATATTTCCCGGCCATGATGGTCATGTAAGAGCAGTAGAGGTCATAAATTCGAAGGGAAATACCCATGTGCGATCTGTTACAAAAATTTGTATCTTACCTATAGATGATAATGTTTATTGATATTTTTATTGTGCTAGCTTAAGGTAGCTAGAACTATTTTATTTTTTTTCTCTTGTTTCCTCTCGTAAGGCCGGAGCATGTTGGGATCCCAACACTAAAGTTACTAAATGATGCGAACATCACTAGCGCACGCGCTTGGTAGCCATCTTTATTAGAATGTCTCGTTCACTTTTCCTCACGATCGGTCCGCGACAGGTCGCAACAACGTGCTCCTGCCTACTAAGCTGCCTACCTACCAGATTGATGGTGTTTGGTGAGAAATAAATCTCATTAGTAGAACTGGCTGTTTTTTCCTTCACAAGTTCCATTACTACACGTCTATACAGATATAGAAGCTTTTCGCGAAATTTACCTTACTTGTAATAGTGATGAGTCATACATAAAAAAGCAATAGGACTATCATTGCAAATTGACGTTTTATTTTCTCGTGAATGTCAAATTGAATTAAATAGCGAAGCTTCACAGACATAATAGGTACCGATATACAGGATTGAATTTTGAGATAGACGGTTAGCCGATCCATGATAAAAAAGTATGTTGGGAGTCTCATATCCTATGAAATGTGTGGGAAAACTTTTTTGCGATTTCTGACTTTTCTAAAATAAATCTATCGAACCACGATACAGTTTTTGATCCTTATAAGAAACAGGATCGATTGACATCATAAAAAAAGTTTTTTTGAAAATGGCTAATTTTCTAGCTGACTGTAAATTTTTTCAAAATCTGTGAATGGGGATCAATTTTTTATTTTTTATTATGATGTTCTCTTAAGTCCGTTTTCCTGTAACTACAACAGTTATGGTACCGACCCTTACTGCCCCGTCTCAAAAATCCTTTATACAAGTTTGAGATAACAATATGACAAAATTAAACTTCGTATATCTAATGACGTTCCCAGTCTGCATACAAAAATTCATAGTCATAGTCATAGTTATTTCATAAACAAGTAACTTGTATTTGAATTTACACACAAAATTACACAATTACAGTATATACACTAAAATATTACATTTGGATTCCTTATATAACATTTAAAAAATATAATCAATTCAACCAAATATATCCAATAGTTACAATAGTGAGTCAAAGATTGACAAAATCCATAGTCAGCCCATCACTACTATTTCGTTTGTTAGAAAAAATCACCGTTTTTTTTTTTTAATTTTAGGATTTATTTAACGGTTCCTAAATACTTCTGCATAAGTATTACGAGTATTTTCATTTATTGTCGCATTCTCATCGCTACATGGCATTTAAAACAAGTTTTCTTTTCAATGCCAGATAAATAGAATAATTTTCTCCACTCATACTGTAGCTGTAAGTATAGAAAATTTGTTCCCCTCGCGTTTAAGGTTAATGATGTCATCCGTATAACAAATTGTACGAATTTATATGAAACCCTACGAACCTCGCCCTATGTCTTCAAATGAAGTAATTTCTAAGAATAATCTGACGATATGTGATGGAATAGAGGTGAACTTCGACATTTCTGGCTCTCTCTGATCAAGAATTGTCGCAGAACATAAATAAATAAAAATTCCGATGTAGCTTCCCCCTTTTATGAAGTCTATTAAAACTGAGCGTGTCTTCCTATTGTTTCTCAATGTCAACCCATCCGATTAACTTAAATGTTCTATTTATTTATTCATGCAAATAAGTATGTAGATTTATTTGAGGGACAAGGCATTTGGCTATATTTAATTGTTATCAGATATTTTTTTCCATATTTTAATATCACTATTTGCAATTAGATAACAAACCGCATGTTCACAGTTGTTTATGTTGTCACTTATATCTGTTTTTCTTTGTTTGCCTCACATTGCATTAGCCGTACTTCATCCGATACGAATTCGAGAAAATGACGGTCTGTAGTGGGCAACGTGTTTGAAAGTCCGGGGAAATGAATTGTTAAGCGGAATGACATGACAGTTGATTGAAGTGCACTTTTTGTAAAGATTTTATAGCTAAGAGCAATAAAAACATCGCTCTTCAATACCATAGATTTAATTGAACACTTTATATTTTTCTCCCATTTTCCAGTCTTCTCTAAACATTACTTGTGTCTACTTTGCGAGTACGTGGCGCCCCATTCTCTTATCTAACGGAGCTCATTCCTTACATCGAACGAACGACAGCCGAGCATTTGTCTACGGAACCCTTTGTATTAGCACCAATGTGTAGGGTTCCTTCAACTTTTATTAGCTGGCTTGTTTTCGCGTTTTGGGGGAAATTCGGTAAATGCAGTGATTTTTGGTGCAAATTTCGTCGCTAAAACTTATATTTTCTTTTTTTATGTATTTTTGTTACAGATCGTATTTGATTCTGTGGTTAAAATTAATCTTGATTACGACCACCCAAACTTTCTAAAAGTAATTGATTAATATTTTAACTCTGTTAAAATAAGGATCAATTATTTTATTTTGGACCTTGTTATTACAGAGTTCTGTGGTATCAATTACGTCGCTATTATTTTTTTAACAAATATAAAGAAGAAATAAAATACACAGTGCAAAAATTCATCATCATCCAAATTCAAGTGCACCGCTTCTAAGTTTATTATAACAAACATTTGGATTTTGGTCTTACTAGGATAAGCTTAACAAAAAAACATCAATTACCAATAAAAACCTAGAAAACGACCTGTCAGAAATCAATACAATAAATTACAAATCAAGTCCTGACACAGTGTTATTGAAAAAAAGTGTTATTCGTATGGGTTTTTTTTTTTAAAGAAAGTGGCCTTCCTAATAGAAAAATGATATTATTCGATTAATGGTTCTTTAATGGACAAAACTTTTTAATCAGCAATGTGTATAGTAAATATAATTATTATTATTATTTTGAATATATGGACATTACATGGACATAAATTTATTTTTTAATTTTATTCAAAAGTAATTTGAAATTTTTCAATATTAATTAACGCATGTAGAGGTTGTTTATTTTAGAGGCGGAGAACTTTAAACTGAAATAAAACACAGAAAAATAATTTTAATATCCATGAAACTGGGTTTGTCTGATAGATAATTTTATGGCATTATCTATTTGAATATTATTTGGTGCATATAGCCATATAGCCGACTGGCGCGTACATGGCGTAATCTGGAGGTAAAATTTTCACACACTCTTCGCAGTAAATCAGTCTGTATTTCGGCAACTATGCGTCGAATATCAAAGTGGTCAATTGTTACCAGTTTACAGCTGTAGACATGCAACTTAACATTCTCAGACAAAATAATGTAATGACGTTAAATCGCACGAACCAGGTTGTCAGATTTCGTGAAATCAGTCGTTCGTCAAATGTTTCCCGTAGTAAATAAGCCAATAAAAAAGTTAAGTTTTCAGTAAATAAGCCTCTCATTATTTTAAAATCATATTAAAACATTAATGTCATAAAATTAAAAACATTTTTCTGTGTTTTATTTCAATTTAAAGTTCTCCTCCTATAAAAAAACACCCGTTATTTATAATTGTAATAATTCTGTGACATTTTAATTTGAAATTTTATTTTAAGATATTCATAACAATTTTTATAATTTTTGCGTGCCTATTTCCAGGCGGAATGATTTTATAGGCCTGTATTTTAATGTAACCTACATTCGTTGCAAATAAATGATTTCATTGATTGATTGGTGTAGAGAATAATTAAGTAGCTTCCTATTCATTATCATCACCATCAGCCCACAGCAGTCCACTGCTGGACATAGGCCTCTCTAATTGCACGCCATTTAGCTCGATTCTCGGCAACTCTCATCCAGCTTCTACCAGCCACCCTGCGCAGATCGTCGCTCCACCTGGCCTGAGGGCGTCATACCTTGCGTATGATTCGCGGTCTCCACTCAACAAAGAACACGTCTATCCTCACTGTAATCGGTTCTACGAGGCTCTACGACTAATATGGCTGACTCGATGAAGTTTTATTTATTTTAGATTTTAGAATAATTGTTTGTTTTTTTTTGTCTGGTCGTTGTTGTGCTAAGTCAGTTGTGTTTTAAGTTACTGTTTTATATTTTTTTTAATCTGAACGACTTACAGAAAAAAATACGCAAAAATAATACAATCACTCTCTATGCCCTAAATCAAAACAGAACATATACATAAAATTGAAATCAAATTTTCTATCGGTGGCCGCATACCCCCGGGAAATCAGTGACGTCACACACCAGACGGTTGATTTCGTGTTTCGCTTGCAAAATAAATATTTTATTGATGATCGCTCCCACTTTGATCCGCGTAAAGTTTTTAATGCTGATTGCTTCGGTAAAAAATTACCTGTAACATACGGGAGGAAAGAGTGACAGGGTTTAGAAAGAAAGATAAGAAATAATAACGTTTATTTGGACACAGTTTGTCAAACTCAAACTCAAAGCATTTATTTCAAATAAACCAATTACAGGTACTTTTGAATTATCAAGGGGTCGGTCAGTCAGAAAGATGAAGCTAGTTGCCCATTCCAAAGCATAGTAGGTTCCTATGGAGAAGAACGGACAAGAAACTCCATGGACACTCTTTTAAAACAAAATATTGTTACAAAATATGGGTTACATCATTCATGTTGAAGTTATACATGTGAGAACAATGTAGAAAGACGTGCACGTTAGAAGCGTCCGTAATAGAAACAATTCACAAAAATTAAAATAAGCCGTGGCAGCTAAGAGATGACCAGTCCCAACTGACGGCGCCCGTTCACGAACATGACGCATGGATCAGCACCATTTAGCTCAACCATTTTGAAGGGAACTTAATGATCCAACACACGTGTGAAACACAAAATACAAATAATAAAATAAAAACCGGCCAAGTTCGTGTCGGACCACGCACAATGAAGGGTTCCATAGCTGGGACTAATTAGTCCTAAGATCAAAATTAACATTGTATGTATTCAACTACATACAATGTTAATTTTGATCTTAGGAGGAGGAGTATACATGTTCTCCCATACATTCCTGCTGCAAATGTAAGCTGGTTGACTATTACTCGTTATCTTGTAAAGCCTACTTTTCTGTGATAGTTTCCCTTTTAACTTCGTTATATATACTGCCGTGAATTTTTTCACATATCTAAAAACAACCATTTAGCTGGCAAGGGGAGGGGGGACACTTGACTCTAACAAAAAATAGCACTTCAAAGCTTAATATTAAGCAAACGGATCCCTGACTCGAAAAATCGTTTTCACAGACCCACAATATTTTTAACGGCCTATTGAATGATACCTACAATGGGATAAACTAGAAAAAAAATATAATTTTCACTTTACGAGTAGGGGTAGGTATATAATAATATATAATATTTCAAGTTACAATACAAATTAAAAAAAAAAGACTTACTGCTATTGTAAAAAAAAAACTGTTTAATCCGACTAATGTTATAAATGTGAAGTTGTATTATGAAGTTTGTAGTATGTTTGGATGTTTGTTACTCAATCACACAAAGACGACTGCACTGAACTTGGATGAAGACGACTGGATTTGGATGCCATCCAACACAGACAGACATAGATACTTTATAACCTGGATTACCACATAGGATACTTTTTATCCCGGTAGTACGTTCCGGTGGGATAATTTCCGAGATACACACGGGCGAAGCCGCTGGCAAAAGCTAATAACTGTTATAATGGTGTACAAATAATATGAGTGAGATAAGTCCCTTACATATTATTGTGTTTAATTTGTAAATAAATGTTCGTGTGTCAGAGTCCCAGTCTGGACGAATTAATTTTTGCATCCGTTGATACGTCATCGCTACAAATGAGATAACATGTCCATACGATAGCCTGATAAGATATCAACAGAATCACAGTAAAAATAAAATATTAAGCGCGATACTCTGTTTACTCAAAATAGCAGTAATTAAGGTATTGTCACACTAATATTATAAAGGTGAAAGTTTGTGAGTGTGTGTATGTTTGTCTCTTCTTCACGCTTAAACGGCTGGACCAATTTTAAGACATTATTTTTATGATAATTTTAACTCGCACACTGACTTTTTATTTGTACAAAATAATAAAATATTTGTAAATATGTGAGCACCTTGTATCTAACACATGGTCAATGTATTCGTCAATGCTTAATTTTTTTATTGTTATTACCTGTTTTGGTATAGTAATTTTATTCTAGGTACATCGTCTTCACATGTAATGATATAATTGATGAATACAAACTATTGTAAAACAGTTTAAAAGAGTAATGGTGGAGTTTCTTGCCCATTCTTCTCCATGCGAAACTACCTTTTGGAAGGGGCAACTAGAATCAATTTTATTTCCGTGTAAATAACGTTCAAAAGTGCCATTTATGTGCCTATTCGAAATAAATGCTTTGACTTTGACTTTGACAAAATTTGATATGGACGTAGCTCACACCCTGGATTTATACATGGACTACTTTATATCCCGATATTCTTACGGGATCGACATTTATGCGAGTGAAACCGCGGGGCGCAGCATAAATATAGAACACATTAAAGCACATTGATGATTATTTCCATCAAGAAATTCTTAGTAGGTGCCTACAGCAGTGATAGCCTAGTGGTGTGACCGTTGGATTGCCAAGTCATAAGTCTCGAGTTCGAACCCCACCTCTGACTTTTTGGATTCGTGTGCGTATTGTATAATTATCACTAGCTTAAAAAACGGTGAAGGAAAACATTGTGAGGAAACCGGTAACTGAGAGATATTTCTGAGATAGCTAAGTCAGAGGCTCATGAGGTGGCATAAAAACTCTGACTGGTGTCAGAGTTTTTGTGCCACCCATGAGCCTCAGATTCTTAATGTAAACTACATTTATAGGTATTGATAGCCACTTTATTAGCAAGCTTTGTGTATCAGAATGGTAACTAGTAGTTTACTATGTATGAAAGTCACTATGAATAGGTATGGTGTGTAGGGAAAGGTTTCATAAAGAAAAGCACAGAAAGACAAGACTAGGCATTTATTTCAATTAGGCTTGTCAAAGTAACGTTATTTGAGAAAGCTAGTTGCCCATTCCAAAACTAGGTCTTCGTGGAGAAGAATGGACAAGAAACTCCACGGAAACAGCATTAAAGTATTCTATCATCATATTTCTTACATTTCCATAAGTTACCGTTATCTCAAACAGATAATTCTATCTATTGGACCTTTACTCAGATTAATAGCAACATTATTATAATAATATAAAGGAAGGAACATGAGTATTCCATTAAACAATTTAATACATTACCAATATTGGCAATAATATACTTTACACAACAACATAACCTTAATAGGCAATAATTAAGGTATAATATAAAATTACTTAACTTACGTGACAACTTTCCTTTCCTTTCGTGTGGATAGTGACTAACCTGGTAGTTAGTCAGTATCCACACGAAAAAAAAAAACTAGAAGCCTTGAGTCAGAATAAGGCATGATAATATTAGATTCGGCCCTCATTTGCTTGATCCTATAATACAACTGGAAAAACCTAGGAGTAGCTTCTGTATAGAAGACCTCTGCCTTCCCTTTCGGGGAATAGAGGCGTGATGTTATGTAATGTACAGAGGAAGGAAGTAACGTAGATTGGATAATACCTCCTCTAAAATTCCGGAATAATTATATTGACATTTAAATTCAGGGATTTAAACACATTATATATTATATATATATAATATATAATAATATATATAATATATATATATATATATAACACATTATATATATATAATATATAATGTGTTATATATATATATATATATAATTTTTATATTTATCGCGTATTTTACCGCATTAGGAATTTTTCCTGTAATGATAGCAGTGTTTGTGATAAATAAATAAATCAATTTAAAAACCACCTATTATTTATTGGACTTTATATAAAGTTACAAATTATTGATTTAAAAATCATATATATATATTTTTTTACTAAAACGATTTAATTAAAGAGCTTTATTAGCAATCTTAGTACTTAACCCTAAAAAAATGCATGTATGATTCTTCAAATCAATAATTTAATCAATATTTTAATCTTAACTTGTTTAGAGCAAAAGGCAAGAGGAACACCCTGCCCTTCTTATTTTACTAAACTTCAAATCAACTTCTGTCCTACCCCAAATCATGAAAGCTTAAAGATAAGAATCATAGCTTAATAGTACTTGGTACACAATACTTTGATCTGTTGGTTCAGACACTTGGCGAGTCCATAATTCAGATTATTATGGTATCAAATGGTATCTTAATTTTACAGCGGGGATCATTCGGCTTTTCATTGCTTCGGATCAGCTTTGAATTATTATGAAAGGTTTTCGAATAAATTTTGTTAAACTTTATCAGTTATTCATTCGTGAAATTAGTCTGGGTTTAGTCTGCTAAAACTAGACTAAATTACAAAATTGAGATTACTGATCAATCTGTTATTAAATTTTTTATCAAGGCAATTTGGGTTCCAACGGTATTACAGTAAACGGGTATTGATTTAAATCGTTAGATTTACCCTAACGTGTCAAAAGATGGTCGCGTTTCTGTTTCTTTTTGATACCTCTGACACACAACGTTGCATGCTGCTATGGAAACGTCATATAAAGGATGTGTGGTCTCACTTTTCTCAGGTTTGTAAATTTTCGCCCGACATAAAATCGAAAATCAAAAGTCATTTATTCAAATTAAGCTAAGAATCAGCACTTTTTGAACATAAAAATTACATAAGACAGTCACACAAAACGCCTACCCTTCACCACTTCCTAGTGCTTTAGCTGGGAAGAAGAAGTGGCGCAACAAACTCCCCAGCAGCATATCTGTCTGTTCAATTATATAATAAGCACGGTCAAGGTAAGTCAAACGATTTCAATCTTTGCTTAGTTATAATGTTTGGTAGACAGATCATATTTACGGAGTAAGCTATTTATTAGTCAATCAAATCTTCTATTTACATAAGCCTATAGGCGTATTAGGTACCTGACACGGCTTTTCCAATGTCACCAATTTTTTCTAAAACTTTCGTTAGCTAAATCAATCAATCGATTAACTTAACCTATAGCAGTCCACTGCTACACATAGGCATGTCCCAGGCTGCGCCTCAACACACTGTCCTCCGTCTTACGCATCCAGTCTGTCCCAGCCACCTTTTTAAGGTCGCCGGTCCATCTAGCTGGGGGGTGTCCCGCTACGCTTGCCGATACGCGGTCTCCACTCCAGAACCTGTCTGCTCCACCGGCCATCTATCCTTCGACAAACATGGCCATCCCACTTCCACTTCAGCTTGCTTAATCTGCAAGCTATGCCCGTAACTGCGGTTCTTTTCCGGATAATTTCATTCCTGATTTGAGCTAGGTACTCGCTGGCCGCTGGTAATCACTAATTTATTGAATTTCTAGCAACCCACCATTTACAAAATATACTCTTTGTCCAAAGTCAGGTACGAAGTCAGCAGTCCTAAATATGTTTAGCTTTGACAAAGTTAAAAAAATAAACTGTGTCTGTACACCCAAACCAAAAATGTGAGGACACTGGCAATAACCTTCACAAATAAATTGAACGTATAGAAAATCCGCAAAAACAATAACCTAAATCAAAACTCGTAACCTACGATACCATTTATATAATCCGATTTTAACAAGTTACTGCTACATTGTCCGCCTTAAACACATAGTTCCGGTCTGTAATAGGGCTGCCACGCACAGAGAATTACGAAAATAGTTTGTTATATTTATTTACCTTCTAACATCGTTGGGGTTATCTAAGGACGAAGCTCATAACATGTCTGATTATAGTTTAATTGATTGTCTACTTACCTTAGATGTTTTGATTAATTTACTCTTCAAAATATCCTGTGACTGTCCTTGCATCAGCTAAGGGTACACACGTAGAGTTTTATATAGTATTTAGTTTCTACCTAAACCCATGCGGCATACCCAGCCCTGTGGGGTAGCCCACAGGGCTGGGTATGCCGCACGGGTCGATCGATGAAGTTAAGCTACGCTTGCCTCGGTTGGTCCGTGGATAGGTGACCATGTGTACATACCAAGACTCATCCGTGTCTTGAAAAACATGTAAAGCCTATGGGCCCGGCTGTCATTGAAGAATGACCACCACCAATGACAGCCTGTAACGATTGTCAAAGATCCAAAAGAAGAAAGAAGAAGATTTTTGACAGGCGTTACGGGTCGTCAGAAGTCTGAAAGTCTGACAACCAGTCTTACCAAGCGGTATCGTATTACCCAATAACTGTTGTGAAGGTCAGTTAGGCAGTCGCTCCATGTAAAATACTGGTATTCAGCTGAATCTGGTAATCTGGAAGCCGACCCCAACATTATTTGTATCTGTAACCCTTTATTTTTTCTTTTAATACTACTAGTTAATGAAATATATTCAGTTCAGTTCAGCAGAAAGACGTCCACTGCTGGACATAGGCCTCCCCTAATTGGGGGTGTTTGCCATAATCGCCACGCTTGGCAGGGTGGTTGGCGATCGCAGTATGGTGTTAAAAATGCATAGAGAACGCTGCTGCCCATTCTCTAGTAAGTCCCATAATCGACTTTTACGACACCCATGCATGGGAGGAAATAGGGTGGTGCTTTTCTTTATGTCCGGCACCACACGGAAAAAAACCAAAATAATAATTCACAAAAATTAAACCTGCCAAACAATAATGTGATTACTGGCAGCCCTAAGTCATAGTGTAAAGCTTCAACCGCTTGCCTTTTCACTTGAGGAGTTAAGCCAGTGCGCTATCAGGCCTGGCAGACCACGCGATTGTTGGCTCAAACGCTTAATTACATTCGGCTCGATTGAGCACTACAGCTCCATGGAGCGTGCTGGATTTTTAGTTTCATACTTTTATTGTCATAAGTGAGGTAGATTGGATTTTATGGAGAAGAAATTGATTTTTTTAAGAACTAGGTGGGAGATTTAGAAGTTTAATTAGCTGAACGGTACTGTCACGTATTTTTCTTTATTTAGTACTTATACGAATAAGTGAAGACAAGTTAGGATAATTAAGTTATATTTGCGCAAACATGTGTACACATACAAGAATAACCAATCAGGCCAAATGCGTGTCGGCCCACGCACATCGCACGATCGACCCGACTGAATTAGGGTCGCGAATTCGCGAGTAGTTGCCTCGCGCATATGTTAAGGCTCGTACAGACTAGTGCGATATCGCGGGCGCGACGCGACACTAGTAGCACAATTTCTTTGTCGGTGCCTGTCGCGCCCGCAATATCGCACGAGTCTGAATGAGCCTTATGGTATCACTGTTAAGGCTCCTGCAAACAGGCGCGACACGCGACAAGACACAAAGAGACCGCTCGTCGCGCGGCACGCGGTGTCTTTGTGTCGCGTCGCGTGTCGCGCCTGTGTGTAGAAGCCTTTAGACAAACTCAGCGAAAAAAACCTGTCTTATAGCTTTGAGATTGATTAAATATTAAGAAAAAGGGTAACTTTTTTTTATTTGGTAATATTTTTTGTTGTAAAAGAAAAAAATACTATTTGTTTGTAAAAAGCGTCAAAAAATTGTTAATTTATAATATTTCTTTTTTCCACCCCTATTATGCCCCACCCTAGTAGTTACCATAACTTACCATAGCTAGTTATGATAACTAGTACGAGATATAGTCATGTAAAAATTCGGGTCTCAATTTGGGTCTCAGCATGCATGGTGGTAAAATGTTACACTGTATGCCTGATGGTATCAGGCATACAGTGTAACATTTTACCACCAGGCATGCTGAGGGTTAAAAGCGATTGCATATCCACCAGATTCTTAAATAAGATACATCGTTTTATTCAGAATATACTACCCAAAAAACATTCGAAACAAAATCCAATTACATCAATTTACGAACGAAAACAAAAACGATAGCAATATAAATCTTTGTTTTCTAGGTAGCAAAAGGTACCCATAAAAAGCCTTGAAGGAGTTGTGACAAATGTCGCCTAGCGGTTGCAGTGACGTGAAAAATGATCCTTTTAGATAAGGGGACCAACCAATTGTTATGTATAACGTGACCAGAACTACTTGAACTACCACCCCCCTTAGAATGTATCACCCTAAGACTGTCAAAGAGGGGATTGGGAACAGTTCAAAAGGTCATCGTGAATGGTCGTTGAGAACCCAAGGGATGTCCCTTTAGATCGAGGCGTTCCTTAACTTTGGACTGTTTGAAATAATTTTCGAGCTATGATGCTTGTGTTAAAGGTTTTTCGGTAGTTTTATGAGTGTAGTTGGTCTGGGGAAGTTAATTTAGAATGTTTTGATGTTTCATTGAGGTTTTTGGTATTCAAAAAACTGGGGAATGTAGTTTTTGATAATTTAAACAACCTTTGATTTTGTTTTTAAAGGGATGAGTTGATGATTCAGATGATTTGACTTGACGTTCTTTCTCCCCGGAACTTTTAGATTATCAGTGATCATCATCATTAGGATCTCGTGGCTAAGTAATAACAGCCCGGGGAACGATACATTAGGTTAAGCTACGCTTACCGGGGCTGGTCCGTGGATGGGTGACCATCTTTACATATCGAGACTCCTCCACGCCTCGGAAAGTACGATAAGCCATTGACCCCGGCTGTATTTTTTTTTTTTACATTAGCTAATTTCTCATGTATTGTGGGTGCGTTTCCAAACATTTAAACTCACATACACAAACAGCCAGACCCGGAACAACTACTTGTAGGTAATAAAAATATTTGTTCCGTGCGAGAATCGAGCCCGCGTCACGCAGCACAGCAGTCAATCGCTTAACCACTGCGCCACCGTGCTATTTGTGAATCTTTATTTTATTAGTGGCTTTTGTGGACATGATATTCTTTCAGATTTGTTACTGTAGCTTTTATGGCAATCATGTCATTTGGTTTAAATAGGTTTATTTTTTTTATTTTGAATATAGATTATTTTCTATTTTGTGAATGGGAGAACGTTGTAGGCCTATTAAACTGTAGATTTGTTGGCACTTTTCTATTTTGTTAAGTACCTGGTAATTGTTGAAAGGCATACACTGTCCTTCCATACCCATTAAAACTGTTATTTGAAAATATTGTAAAAGCAAAATATTTTTCAAAGAGTAACTGTGGAGTTTCTTGCCGGCTCTTCTCCATAGGAAACGACCAATTGGAACCGTGCACCTAGATTCTGACGCCCTTATAGCTTTATGTGAAATAAAATATTTTTCTTTCAACTACGTAGTAATGTTATCATGAATAAACCGATCGCAAAGGACGTATTTTTTGCTTAAAGCCAAAACAGTGCAGAAATGTTATATGAAATCTCATGGTTGCACAGTTTTTCATTAATGCACTGTTTTTTATTTCTTATTGAGATATAAATTTACCACAGAGGTTTAATGTCTCCCATTAAGTTTAACATAAAATGTATGCATTAGATCAAATAGATACTGGCAGAAAATAAAAATCGTCTGAATAAAACCGACTTTGTGAAAAAACTTTGTTTTCATTAGCTTGAGTGTTTATTTTGAGTAGGTATATTTTATCACGGTAGGTAGATCGGTAGTTAAAAGAAAAGTAGATTACGCACCTTGCTAAAGTGAGTAATTAATGCACTCGTGTTAATTTAGTGCCCTCGCATGCGCTCGGGCACCAACATAACACTGGTGCATTAAACATTCACTTTGCGCTCGATGCAACAATCTATTATTGATTTTGACAGTCGTTACGGGTCGTCAGAAGCCCGAAAGTCTGACAACCAGTCAGGCGAGTCAGGGGGGTCAACCAAGGGGTATGTAAAATACTGGTATTCAACTGCATCCGGTTGGATTGGAAACTGACCCCAAATTGAGTGATTATCATCATTCTTTGGCCCAATTATATTATTATTATCCCAATTTATTTGCAGTCGGCGCAACATGTCTTTTTTCTCTCCCATACTTGTCTATTAGCCGTCATCTCGGTAGTCATATCAGCAGTTCATCATCATCATCATCATCAGCCTATAGCAGTCCACTGCCTCTCCAATTGCACGCCATTCAACTCGATTCTCGGCAACTCTCATCCAGCTGCTACCAGCCACCCTGCGGAGATCGTCGCTCCACCTAGCCTGAGGACGTCCTACCTTACGTTTGCCGATTCGCGGTCTCCACTCAAGAACACGTCTACCCCAGCGGTCATCGGTTCTACGGCTAATATGGCCGGCCCATTGCCACTTCAGCTTGCTTATTCTGTGAGCTATGTCGACAACTTTGGTTCTCTGCCGGTTCACCTCGTTTTGGATTCGATCTCTCAGAGAAAGTCCAAGTATAGCCCGTTCCATAGCTCGCTGAGCGACCTTGAATTTATAAACCAGCCAGCAGTTATATTTATCAGTAATCATCAACCTTTTTTGGTTGCTAAGAGACAGTAGTCGCAAACACTTAGTACCTACCCATTTTTTTAAACAAAGATTTGACTGCTATAGCCTGTTGTTTACTCCCTTTGCTTTCCCGTCACTTTTGATGATACTATAAATTAACTAATAATAATCGTATAAAGCAGAAGAGTTAGTGTATGAAGTAGTAATCATCATCATCATCATCATTTCAGCCGAAAGACGTCCACTGCTGGACATAGGCCTCCCCCAAAAGGGGGGATTTGCCAATTATGGCAACCCCCCCCTTTTGGGGGAGCCACGCAGGCGCAGGCCGAGGCAGGCGGGTTGGCGATCGCAGTATGGTGTAAAAATGCATAGAGAACGCTACTGCCCATTCTCTAGTAAGTCCCTCAGTCGCCTTTTACGACACCCAAGGGAGGAAATGAAGTAGTAGTATCTAGGTCATATATTAACCCCCAATCTCAAAGACGATGACCATGCTGGCTCGCAGGTTTGCACGATGCTCACTTCCTGTCAAGATAATGCTCTTTCGAACCTACTGTGTGTCCTTTTACACGAGCAGCCTGTGGGCTAGATATACGCAAAGATCGTAATACGCTCTCGGGGGCTGCCCCGCTTCTGTAGTGCGTCGAGGATGTTCGCTGATGCGAATTTAGATTGATTCTACTTAACTATGCGCAAAAGGTGTGAAAATCTTCCATGGTGTATAGTGTGGAGCTCCAACAGTATCCTAAGTATGATTTCAATTCGCTTAGACTGTGTTTTCGTGGATAACTGTTGAGCCATCTCACATGGATTGCCACAGCGGTGAATCCACTACTATTTCGATACCTCCCACGCAAAAAGTCGTAACATGCTTTTTAGTAAAATGAGATTTTAGTACTATAATGTAATATTATATAAATACTACACATTCTTAAAAACGATATTTTTCATTTTTTCACTAAAAATCGAGTTTCTAACCCGCTAATAGTCTTATCATATATTATTATGTTTTGCGGCTGATCAACACAAAGATGACGTTAAAAATCTCTCTCCTGAAAAATACAAATTTAAACATACGACCTTATGCGCGGGAGGTGTCGATTTGTTTGTTTTCGTGAAGTCTCAGTTGTTACTAATACAGTTGTAAATCTTACTAATCATTTTTAAATCATATTTATACTTAAATAAATATATCTATTCTATTCTATTCTATAAAGGTATACCACCACCATATAAATGGATGCCCACTTCAAAACTGTAATGCACGTATTTTTATATTCGCCATCTACCTACCGCAAAAACCTTTTAATAAATTACCATAAACATAACACCTACCTACCTACCTACGTATACACACATACATATGTATAGATACTCAGTGCAACGCGGAAAAACGCGTGATTCCCTAGATGGTAAATGACGTCACATTACCAGATTGTGTTTGAGAGGGGTTAGAAACATTTTTTATAAGAGTTTACTGTTGAGACCTTATCTTCAGTGCCTCGAGCAGTAATTAAGAGGTGTTTTAATTGTAATTAATGTGAAAAGTAATTTAGTTTTTCAAATTCATGAGATTTAAAAACCGAAAGACAAAAATTATCACAGAACAAAATATTAATAAAACATTATTTTAACACCGAGTTAATTATCTACTCAACTTTAAATCATACATACAGACTGGTTACTAATACTTTTTAAATACAATGAAAAGCTAGCTAAGTTCTATATTTTTCTTGTACTCTTGAAGCTCATTTACGACAAGAAACCCTCAGAATATCATATTAAATAAACCCAACTTACAAGCTAACTACTATAAAATTATTCAAGTCACATTTTAATATTGTATTTGACGCACCACCCTTGGGCCCAAACTCAATGGTTTCTTGGTATGTGATGTTTATTTTCACCATGACACCATCGAAATAAAAAAATCCCAACAGTAGGGAAGACCCAACCAATATTAACACAAACATCACGCCTGTATTTCCCGAAGGGTAAGACAGAGATGTACCTACAGTAGGTACACCTTCATTTCGCCAGTTATGTTCAAGTACCATGTAATAGTGAGCGAGCCTATTACCATCAACCGGGCCAAGATCCAGACTGGGAGGCTCCAGAGAAATTACAGATGGAAAAATCCAATAACAATTTGTCCGACCCAGAAGTCGAACTCAGGACCTTATGTTCAGTAGCGCTAACAATGCCCTATTAACAATTTATACAAATAATGTTCTAGTGATTTGTTACAAGTACTGCTTCAAAACTATATACCTCCTACAAGCCGTTGATTACATAAATATTTGCCTCCCAAAACACGTAGTCTATAAACACACCAAACAAGCTTTTCATATAATAAATTAATGTGAAAATATAGGACAAGTTCGTCTCAGATTTGTCTTTGTCTTGTCACAAACATCTGAAAAATCGAGTTGTAATTAATGTATAATTTACGAAATTATATTCTTGCTCTAAATAAATTTTGATTCAAAGGTTTCGGGTTGGTTTTCCATTTGAAAAGTGAAAATTTAACTAGTCAAACCATTATGAATAAACTCAAGGCTGATAATTAAATTAGAGCGTTTAACTATAATTCGATATTTTACCAAAATTCCTTAATTCTACATTTATAATTTAAGTAGAATTAAGAAATTATTTCACGAAGTATAACGATGTAATTAAAAGAAATGTAGCTCCTAGGAATGAAAATAAGCATAAACATATGGATTGTTGCATTCGGATTGTACAAAAGGAACTCCTGTATAAAAGTGTATAATAAATTACCAGATGCCTTCAAAGATTTGCCCTTGACTATGTTAAAAATTTCCTTATTTCCTCCCGTGGGTGTCGTAAAAGACGACTAAGGGACTTTCTAGAGAATGAGCAGCAGCGTTCTCATTGCATTTTTAACAACATACTGCGATCGCCAACCCGGCTGCCAAGCGTGGCGATTATGGCAAACCCGCCCAACTGGAGGAGGCTTATGTCCAGCAGTGGACGTCTTTCGGCTGGAATGATGATAATGTTAAAAATAAATTAACACAGTGGTTAAGGGAAAAACTGTTTTTATGATCTAAACGAATTTATGTCATATGGGGCAGAAGGTCAATCTTAATAATATTGATGTATCACACACCTAATGATAATTAAATGTTTAAGATGAAATGAAGCGTGACATTATAATTAAGGAGTATGGACTTTGCTTTATATTCGTAATTTGACATTTTAATATTATTGTTTTTTTCTTTATTAACGTTAATCAATGTATGTACGTGAAACTTAATAATTTAAATTGAACTATGATTTACTAAATTAAATGTTAATATGACACATTGTACCTACACCATTATGTAATGGCAGAATGTAATTGGGCCTCGCTAGTCTTAAGATTTTGATTTGCACCTACATTCTAGCAAATAAATTAATTTGAATTTGAAGGAATTTCGGCATGACATTTTTCGTTGATATATCACCGAAAAATGTCATGGATAGGTCACGGGTTTTCTCTTCAACTTGTCTCGGCCCTCTACCATGGGTCCTGATATTGATGTCAAACACATCAAAGACGAGGTCGGGGCCCAACTGGGCCTTATTAAACTTAGAACTGCAAACATCCCATGTTTGTCTAATATGACGGCAAATATGGAAGCAAAAATATTTGCGGGTACATGTAAATTGAGGGATCGAACGGGAAAAGCAGAAGCTTTATTAAGAGGATGCATTTATTTGTAACAGTCTGTAGATATTTGCTGTCCACATGGTGCTACAACATTAAATGGAAGAGTATTTACAAGGGACTTCATTAATATTTTGCATAAATATGTACGGTCGCCAGCACATCAGGTAAAGAAAACACAAAAAACACATCAACAATTTTATTTTTCCTAAGGATTTTAAACCTTAAAATGTTGATGGTATAGAAGTATGAGGAACAGGGTGTAAAGTTCACTCATACTTTGTGTCGTCAGGTCTTTGATGCGTAGTTCGCACGTGGGGTTGTTGATACCGCCATATTACTCCCCTCCGGAGACCGGAGGTCGATAGTGGGCTGAGTCAGTGCATATGATGCTTGCCAGGGCCAATTGTGGTTCCAGTGAGTCGGAACCGGGTGCTGCATAGTTCACAGTGAGTCGGAACTGTCTGCGGAGATTCTCCAGTCAGTCGGGGTGACGCTGCGTTATGCTCCAGTGAGTCTGATGTGGTACAGCGCCGGGTTGAGGCTGACTGCTAGCGTCGACCAGGAGAGGGTTGAAGGGCTCTGCTTGTGGACTGGCCGAAAGTGCAGTGTGCTGTGCCAAGGTTGCTGGTGAGGCTGAGGGTGATGACCTAGGTATGCGCGTTTGCTGCATGCTGGTGGTCAGGATACCCTTTGAAGCCGTGGGTGCTGGCTGGCTGTGTGACTCACCGCTCGAAAGCTTGAGGAAGTGATGATGATGACGTCTCGCTGAGGTGGCTGCACGAAGTCTGCGCTAATGTCCATGTTCGGGGTCACCAGTATAGAGGTATGAGGAACAGGGTGTAAAGTTCACTCATACTCTCTGGTGGGCAACTGCCCGACGGTTGATGTCGGAATGCTAGTCGCGCGGTAAACTCTGATTGCGCGATGCAGGAATTGTGATGTCAGTCTTTGATGCGTAGTTCGCATGTGGCGTAGATGCCGCCACAATGGTTAAGTTCAAAATCGAATGAGAAAATTTGACAGTTTGTGGTAACTTGATGTGCTGGCGACTGTACCAGATTCAAGAAAACCTTGGCCTATAGTTTCATCTTTCTAACTAACCGACTCCTTGACAATTCAAAAGTTTCTGTTATTTGTTTAATTGAAATAAATGCTTTGACATTGAGTCTAAATAATAACAGCCGCACGGGTCGATCGATCAGGTTAAGCTACACTTGCCGCGGTTGGTCCGTAGATGCGTAACCACCTTTACAACCAAGACCCCTCTGTGCCTCAGAAAGCACGTTAAGCCGTTGGTTTTGGCTGTCATTTAAAGATCTTTGACAGTCGTTACAGGTAGTCAGAAGCCCAAAAGTTTGACAACCAGTCTTACCAAGGGGCGTCTTGTTACCCAGTTACTGGGTTGTGGAGGTCAGATAGGCAGTCGCTCCATGTAAAATACAGATATTCCGCTGTATCCGGCTAGACTAGAAGCCGACCCGAACATAGTTGGAAAAAGGTTAGGCTTTTTTTGTTGACTTTGAGGCCTTTGTGCATACATCACCTAAAATAGGGATAGGATGATCTCCAAAATCATACGAAGATGACAAAAAGTATTTTCACTGCGTGTAAAACGAAACTGAATCTTCATAAATTATAAGTCCCAGAATATACCAGCTTCCCCGACAAATTATCCACAAATGATCCAAGAAGCACCTAATTAAGCTTATAAAACCCCGCGAAGGTTCCATTCAATTAGCATTGAAGATGCTCCACTATACACGACTTACGAAGCGTTGTTACTGCACCTTGCATTTAATTCGAGTTACTGCAACGGATGTCAGAAGTGTTTGGATATGGTATATTGTATGCTGCAGATTTTAAAAAGACAAAGAAAGAAAAAATTATTATTCTGCACAAATATGAAGCACATTAAAAAATAAACAAAATACAAAAGTACCTAATAATAATAGTTCTCCAGACCGGATTTCAGCGATGGCGGCTAATCTCAGCGGAGACTAGCCATCGATGAGGCAGATTGTGTTTGTTTACATAAATTATATCCTGTTTTCTTTCACACCATTTGCTTATTGTTGAAACGTCCTGTTTTAGTATAATATGGCTTTGTTTGTTACGGAGAATCACTGACTCCTAAGACACAGGCACATACACCTAGTTTAGGAGTCAGAGTATTAAAATTATTGTGACCTAGTTATAAGCCTTATATCCTCTTAGTCTTTGTTTATTGTAATGTGATGGCTTTTTGGTGAAATAAATAATTTATTTATTTATATATTACCTATTACACACTTATAAATGTATAATATATACACAGGTGCACTCTCTCTTCCTTGACTACATAATACAAAGTAGCCAAAAACCTAGTAAAACCTAGTAAACCTAGTAAAAAAAAAGTGCGTTTCGGACTACGCACAATGAAGGGTTCCGTACTTGGAAAGAATTTATCCTAAGAAAAAACTTAACATTGTAGTTGGTAAACATAATCTCCCATACATTCCAACTGCAAATGTAAGTTTGTACGCACAATATCGAGAGAATTACCATGTAATTTTAAGACCATAGACTTCTTATAGATTTTCCTGTAATCTATAAGTATAGAACTATTTTC
The DNA here is from genome assembly GCA_947523025.1 of Dryobota labecula. NCBI lineage: Eukaryota > Metazoa > Arthropoda > Insecta > Lepidoptera > Noctuidae > Dryobota > Dryobota labecula. The sequence continues at coordinate 20,422,372 of OX383295.1, read as the reverse complement.
TGTATTTTTTTCAAAATTTTAGGTTCAGTAGTGTCGGAGATAAGGGGGGGGAATGGTCAATTTTCGCCTATTTTCACTTATAACTTAAAAAAAATATATTTTAAAATTATAAAAAAGTATATTTGAGACCCTCATAGTAAGCCCTTTTATTTGATATGTCACACGGTACAGTTTGCAAAACTTTTTTTTTTTAATTTTCTTGTTTTCCCCAAAACTGACCCTAATATTCTACATTCATTTATTTACGGTTCATATCCGTGTTTGGGTCACTCAAATTGATATGTATACCAAATTTCAACTTAATCGGTCCATTACATTCGGAGCAAATTGGCTGTGATAGAGGGACAGACAGACAGACAGACACACGAGTGATCCTATAAGGGTTCCGTTTTTTCCTTTGAGGTACGGAACCCGAATAAAAGGAGACATCATTTCAGCTGAAAGACGTCCACTGCTGGACATAGGCCTCCCCCAAGCACCGCTACCTCAACCGGTTCTGGGCTTCCCGCATCCAGCAGATTCCTGCGGCTTTCACAAGGTCATCGGTCCACGTTGTGAGAGGCCTTCCAACGCTACGTCTTCCGGTATGCGGTTGCCACTCCAGAACCTTTCTGCCCCAACGGCCATCTGCTCTGCGAGCAATGTGCCCTGCCCATTGCCACTTAAGTTTGGCAATCCTTCGAAAGGAAAGGAGGAAAGGAGGGAAAGGAGAATAAAGAAGTTAAAAGTTTAATAATATTTTCTGTTGCTTGATGTTGATTGTTGGAGTTTTTGCTGATTTCGCGATGAAATTGGTAGTAAAGTCAGTTCTTTTGTCAGGAGGACAATGATTCGTAGTTGATATTAACGGGTTGATTATTATGATAATGGTAATAGCCAATACCTACATTATTTAGACTTACTTCGTATTTTATGGGGTGGTTAGAAAGTCAACCTTATTGGTACTTGGACATTGTCCAACCAAAGCAAAGATATCGGTAACTTGATCTACGCTTGTTCTTAAGGCTCCGTGCACTTTTTTGTGTGACTATAAAAGTATAGTTTTCGTGGTGCTAAACCATTCGTGTCAGAGTCAGTCACAGCACTTGTTAATAGTTTCATCGTTTTTGCGCTTTCGAAAATATAGTTTATTTCGCCGTTGATTTCCTTAATGAATAATCAGTAATCAATCATTAATCTTATTAAACAATAACATCCATTACATAAAATTTTGATTGTATTTCAAGGATAGCTGAAGACTTGTTTGATTTTTAATTTCTTGGTATGATTTGCTAAATAGAAAGAAAAAAAAAATGTTTTTTTTTTTTTTTTTTTTTTTTCAATATTTTGTTTTTCTGTTATATTTTGTATGGAAGTTGAAAAAAGTGGTTAAGCCACATGCAAGTCGACCATATAAAGATGTTGATGATATTTTTTAATGTTCAAAATCAAAAGTAGTTTCTTGTAGAAAGATGATCAAACGTCAGTCTCGCGTAATTGTTCGGAAAACTTGTTGCGAATATTAGTGAATTTCCGTGAATACTTAATTTATTTGAAAAATCCCTTTCACCACATACGAAACAAAGAATACGACTTTTCAAATCACAAATAATTATGTTTAAATTATTATTCCCTTTCTTACAAATAATGATCAAAATTGATCAAAATCACTCGATTTCGTGCACAGCCCTTTAAGCCCGTCGTCTATGTCGCTACTCAAAAGTAATCAGTTACAAACTCGATACGCGACATTCTAACGCATTTTTAACTATTTTGTAGTTGAATGCGACATGTATGGACCGCCATTGAAATACTGGTGCTGTGACATTCTGACTACTGATTGATGATTTGAGTTTGTAATACGTATGGATTTAGTATATTACTATATTTGGTGACACGTTACTTTTGTAGCGTAGCTCACTAAACTCTTTCAAATATTAAATATGTTTCCGTGTGAGTGAGCTATTAAGTGTCATCAATAGGAAAGTATGTCAGTCTCCAAGGTTTTTGTCTTTTTATTGGGTCCATCGCATCTTTCACATTTACTCACAAACAATTGCATAATGGTTACACATTACATCATTGGCCATTTTGTAATTTCTTACATCATAATTTCTTTGGTGCATTCACATTCACAGACTTTAAAAGGACGCTCTGAAATGTTGTCACTTCATAAAGCGCATAGATAAATTAGGTACTAAAGTTATAGCGTAAAACGTTTTATTGAGGATGATATTCTCATAGCATGTATAATTCCTGTTTCTTTTTTTTATATTCTGGTTTTACATTCTACATTTTAAATTAAATTATATTAATTTTCTTTAGTACGCTGTACTGGTACAGCGTCTTAATAATTGTTTGCTGAAAACCAGCCAACTTACGTCAACACTGTCGCTGAAAACCAGCGCTGGGACTCTTCCCAGCGCTGGTTTTCAGCGACAGTGTTGACGTAATGACGTCGTCCGGTCAGCATTATGCTCAGCATTATGCTGCGACCCTATGCAAGACAGAGGTCTTGCATAGGGTCGCAGCATAATGCTGAGCGATAGCCGTTTTGCGTGTATGTGACGCATTTTCCCTAACAATTTTCTTATTTCTTTTGTGTTTATGTTCTTTTTTTTTGGGTCATGTTTACCGCAAATAAACATATTTTCTTTCTTTTTCTTTCTTTCTATGTAAGTAGATAGTTGTGTTGGACAATATTGGTCATGTGTAAGAAAAGTAAATATCAATACGGAAGCATAGAATGATAAGATTAGTCTCATCAGGCTATCTAGGCCTGCTTACTAAAAAACCCAGTGAATATGTGACGCTCAATGATAACAGAAAACAAAACCATTTTGCAAAAATGAATCACTATTGTTAGATATACCCAATAGAAAAACAATCTTTATATCTGAAACATTTTTTTACAAAGTTTCATAAACTCATAATAATACCACTCTATTAGGTACCACTGCAGCACTGCTCAAGACAGGTTGATGATTCGCCCGCGGCATCGCTCGCGTGGCTTTTTCTAAAATAAAAGTAGCTTGAATTACTCTTTATAATATCATCTATCTGCCAGTGATAATCCCGTCAAAATCAGTCCAGCCGTTTCGGAGATAAGCTGGAACGAACACAGACAGACAGTTTTTTTTTTTTTTTTTTCTAACCGATGCTTCAGTTTTATTTATTTTTAGGTATACGTAAGTCCAGGTTTCTTCACCGATGTCCGTAATGTCCAAGATAAACTCTGAAATTTCAATAAAAACAAAAAATATGGAAGTCTTGTATTTTAACATGAGCTCATTCGTAAATCTTCGACTATTTTCGTAGATCTCCGTAACCAGGCTATGTTATGAAAGCATAAATCGCTGTGGCTTATTAAGTTGGCAATGCTGTTTGCCCACTTTATTAAAATTATGTTTTATTTACATTGCGCGTTGAAAACTCACTCTTAAAGTGTTTGGATTGGTCCGTTTGAATTTATGTTCTTTTCTTTCTTTAATACTGTTGGGTTAGCTTTTTTATAGAGTATGGTCTGGTTAATTAGTTCAGTAGTTTGTTATTATTGTGTGTGTGTGTGTGTTGTGTGAGGGTGTGTGAGGGTGTGTGAGGGTGTGTTCCGTCATCGTACAGAACTAAACGTAATTTATTCTAATTCTAGTACCTAATCGATGTTCAACGTTCCATCAGTTTGCGATATCGAAACGCAGAGTTTCTATAATCTGTGGTGCATACCGTGACTCGTAAAAAGTTGGAGCCAAAACACTTCTAGAAAAGGCCCGTGTGTGAGAACATCTCCTTTCGCGCTTAACGTTCTCTCCTGTCCCGAGACTGGACAAAGCATGGTTTCCTTTCTTCTACGCGCGTAAATCTCAGACTCGCATCCCGGAATTCCTGTGTTCCTGCCCTTGGAACCATCGGAGATGGAAGGCTCAGCGTGTGTCGTAGCAGTCCAATACACGTGTACGCACTGTATTTGCTATTGACATTCTGTGGAGTTTTTGAACATCGTATTTTACCGTCATCGTTGTGTTCCCTAGTAGCAAAAAGCCACCCCTGCTATTTCGGCTTTGGTGTGCATGCTACAGTGTGTGTTGTGTGAGGGTGTGTGTGTTTGTAATACATAAAGGAACTTTGCAAAAAAAAAAATGTTCTTAAAATGTGATACAGCCTGATGCAAACTTTATGGCGACTCTGGACTCTACGAGGCGAGTAGGTGCGCAGTAACAAATTCATGTGATCGCGGGGGTGAGGGGAGAGGTACTGCGCAGCGAATAGCCCACTTCAGAACCGCTATAAAGTTAGAAGCTCACTGTAATTTACAGAAAGCATTATGTGAAAAAAGCAATGAGATGAGACACTAATGAAATATTTGTTTAATTTCTCTTGCCTACCACTTGAATTTACAGACAGAAAAATCTTTCATATATTCGCTACTATAAAGAGGTAAAATTATAAGCAAACAATTTTTTTAAGTTTGTAAAAGGTAATCAATGGAAGTTCCAACTGATCCGATAAAAAAAAATCACTGATAGGAAGATTACTATTGCCGAGTGCCATTGGCATGTTTTATGGTATAGTTGCCTTCCACATAGGTGAAGACGCTGGCAAAAGCTAGTCTTTCATACGTTATGAACAACACCCGGATCAACAATTCAACATACTGTTCACTATTTAGGTATAGCAAAAATTCATCGTGCCGTCTATGTAATACCTATATATCATTTAACTATTAATAGATAAAGAATAAAAGAAAGAAAGAAAGAAAAGAAGAAAAAATATTTAAAAAAAGAATAACAAACAGTAAAAAAATGAGCATTTATAACTTACAAAATTTACATTGTAAACAACAGCAAAAAACATAATAGAAAAGGACCTGTGCGAGGCCAAAAAGGCCCCTATCTCAGCATAATGCTGTGATATTTAACAAAATAAATACCGCAGCGCTGGTATTCTGATAGGGTCCGCAGTAATGCCACGGATACACCTACGGAAATCTATAAGTCCCAAAAAAATAAGTAGCAATAAGATAAACGATAATGTTGTTCAAGTTGTTTTGGAAAAATCCCCGCTGATTAAGGCCGCAATAGCATTTGCATATGATTGTCAATTTATGACTTACAGAAATAGTTACGACCATTGAGTTAAATAACTAGAGAAGCAAACCTCATTAAAATGTGTCAAAAAAGTGTAACCACTATTTAAACGCGAGGACGTGATGTAGCTTTGAAACCACTCAATATTTAAAAGTAACAAGATACTGATTATTATTCTTATTAAAAAGTTATTATTATTTTAATATATTTAGGTTCACTTCGGTTGGCGTCGCACAGAGCACTGAACTGACATTAGCTACGCATATGGCTGTGGCCATATGTCCAGTGGCAACGCCTTAGCGCAGTAATTACTAATAGCGTAACATATATATCAATGGTTACGACGATGTAGTTTATGAATTTGACTCATCGTGTTACGCTGCTGTCACAACATTTAAATATGACTAATAAGATGTCGTTCTTCTTTGGTGATAAAAATATGATAATGTAAATGCAGTTTAACCTTACATTCCTACATATTGCAGCGTTACTTCTTCGGTTTAAATAATTTGGTTTGCTTTACCTTGCTAGCCATATAAATTTATTATTTTTATTATTTATTTGATTTTAAAATTAGAATATTACTTGAAGAAAGTTGTCAATTTTGTTTCACTTCTCATGCTCTAAAAGTACGCTAATATAGCCCTACGAAGTGGGACTAAAGCGACCACTTTAGTCTCTAGGGAGTGAAAAGTAATTAGTTTTTTAATTTTCTTCATGTGTCATAGACAAACTCTAACAGCCAGTAAATATCTGTGGAGTGTGGACCATCTTCACTGCGAAAATGTTGAGTTTTTTTGACGTTACAACGTCTTATATATCGATGAACGCCGGATGCACGTACGAAAAAGCATGACTCATTGTCACGTTCCGCCTGAGCCGAGTGTGCAAGCGAGAGCGCGGAACAAGCGATTGAGAGGCACGATCGGCCTAAGCTTTCGGCTTGTGACGCAATGTTTTCTTATAACGTTATCACGTAAAATTATCGTCCGTAAACTTACTTTACAGACAACCAATTTAAAAAAAAAATATCTGCAAATATTGGAGCCAATGAAGTAGGTAATATTTTTTGCAATTTTGGTATGTACTATTCTCCTTGCTCTCTCAACGGAAGTTGTTGCCTTATTTAAGCCTATTTTAATTGTCTTAGGTGTTAAAACAGGTGGAAAGGGCCTCTTTCAGGCTTTTGGTTTCGGATTTCCGGCTATTAGACTTATCAACCAGGCATGCGTAGCCTTGGTTAACTTTTACCAGCGGCATAGAATCTGCGTGTTTTTATTTCGTCCTTACCAGCCACTTGGAATATTATTTTGGTGATCGAAGAGCGACGAGACCGTATCGCCGGCGGCGGTTTAGTTAAGACTTGTTAGGACCAAGTTGTAACTTCTCACTTATTTATTGTAGTTGTTAGCACTTTCTGTTTGAACATTTTAATTCCAGATGTTTTTAGTTTTTTTTTTAACATTTTAGATAGAAAGAAAAGAAAGAAAAATCGTTAATTCTGCATAAACAAGACGCACATTACATGAAAAATAGACAAAATACACATACTAATACAAAGTAACCAAAAGCCTCGTATTCAAAACCTTAAATGTAAAAATAAAAATAAAAAAGTTTTGACTGTTGTCCATTCCTTGATGTCAGGTGTCAGGCCAAGACCACAGACTATAGATGTTGCGTAATCTATTGCGTTGTGCAACATTGGTAAATGACAACAAACAAACTTATTAAAAACTAAATATTTAGCGCAGTGGAAATTATCTACCTTTGCAACAAACAAAAAATTACAAGTAAAATAAAGCCGTGCGTAGCATCTGTGCAAGAATAGGTCGTTGCTCAGCAAAATGCTGTGACTTCGGACGAACCTATCGGCAACAGCGCTGATTTTCAGCAACTACATATTGAGTGACATAATGACGACACCCTGTGTGACATAATAATTCGAGTAGGTGACTTTTTTACAGAAATAAAAAAATTTGCTTCGAAATCTACTGAACATAGTGTGTACCTACTTATAAATAAAATATATATAACTGTATTTACTCGTATTTATGCGTAACTTTTATACACAAGAGATACATAAATTAAAACCCATCTAATAATTAATCTAGACGTTGACGTTATGTACAGTGTAATGTGTTTTCCATTGAATCTATCTGTCTATTGTCCCACCTAGATAATGCAGCATTTTAGTCGGGATAACTTAAGTTAATCTTTATTATTCATTTGAAATGTTACGTAATTTAGGTTTCACGAACTTAAGACCGATTGCAATCGATTCTTTGGTTCAGAAACCAAATGCGTGGCTACGATTTACCATCTGAAATATCTTTTCTCGTAATCATTTAGGCCAAATTATCGTTTCAGTTTTGTTTTGATAATATTTACCCGACTGCCCCAGAAGGAGGGTTATTTTTTTACTTAAGTCTTTTTTAATTTGTTTGTTCGTTTTATTTTTGAAGTGAAATATTGTCTAGGCGCGTTGAGCACTTTTTGGTAGGGGAAAAACCTATGGGTTCGCGATCGTCACCGTCGTCGTGTATATATGTGTACTTTTAGGGTGAACAAAAATCATGGAACACGCGTCATCGTCACCGAACTCTTTAGTTACTTAATTTTCACTTCTATTAGCAGTCTCCAAAGACTGCCCCGTTATTGTAGGATTTAATTAGTAAATGTTTTGAATTTGGTGTATTTTTATTTTTAATTATTGTTTATTAAATTGATAATTGACAACCAACTTAAATTGTTTCTTTTTGTTACTTTCACAAATCGAGACTGGTATACTAATAATTTTCTAATAGCAAAACCGCAATGTATCTATTATATAGCATATAACTGTGTATATACATATTATAGTATATTGTACTTATATATATTTTATTTTTACGATTGACAATCCAATTTTATGTCCATTACATCACTGTCTATTCCAAGGTTGCCTGGAAGAGATCGCAGTAAGCGATAAGGCCGCCCATTGTATATTTTATATTGTATAAGTTTTTCTTTTTGCAATGTATAATCTGGTGAACAGTAAGGTACACACATCAAAAAAAGTTTGCGATCACTTTGAAAAATCGAAATCTTTTTTGTTAGGTACGGTAGATTATATTATGATTCGGCTCGCCTGACTTAAACCAAATAAAGCACGAGTAGGATGCTCTTAAGCGAGCTGTTTGGAATCGTCAGCCAGGTCCCCAGACAGTGCCAGGGCTCAGAGAAGCCGCTATTCAAGAATGGGACAGGTTACCCCAAGAAATGCTGGATAACTTTATTCTCAGCATGCCCAGGAGGATCACCGCATGTGTTCGAACCTGGGGAGGAGTTATATTATATTGAATGTAAACCTTTTATTAATAAATTGTTGTTTAAGTTTGGTTAAACAATCTTTTTCTTTCTATCAAATTTCTGTTACAATTATATTATGATTAATTACTCATTTTTTTTTTTTAATAAAAACAGTTTAATTTTTTAATTTTAAACAGGGTAGGTATTTCTATTTAAAGAAAGCACACAAAAAATATTTATTCTTGATAAAGTTCAATTTAAAAAAAAAACAGCTTATGCTCAAACTCAAACTCAAATCATTTATTTCAATTAAACCATTTAAAGGCACTTTTGAATTGTCAAGGAGTCGGTCAGTAAGAAAAATGAAGCTACATTCCCATTCCAAGCGTAGGTACCTATGGAGAAGAACGGGCATGAAACTCCATGGACACTCTTTTAATAGCTAGTGATCACAAACTTTTTTTGATGTGTGTATGTATATATAAATATATAAAACTAAATGAAACTGTCCAACCCAGAAACAAAAAATCGAAAATGTAACAGAAAACAACTAACTTTTTTATTAAATCCATGTTGATCTTTTATAGAATGCTCGGTACGGGTCTAATAAGATTGGTTAATAGAGTTCCTTCGAAGAATCCATGATAAATATCTATCGTTTTAAAAGGGTTATTATTGCCTACGTTCTCGGAAAGAAATATGCCCGGATGTTCAAGAAGGGAAGTAATAAGCTTTGTAACTTATAGTTTACTAGCTTTTGCCCACGGCTTCGCTCGCGTTAAATAGGTATTTAAAAAATATAAAATAACTTAGCACAGTAAAGCTTCTATAATAATATAATTCAATCATAATTCGAAAGACGTGTGGCGCCATCTATCATCATAAGAACGTTATTGTTGTTTTCCTCGGGAACAGTATTTTTGTTTGAGATGAAAGGTACCCTATGTCCGACACCAGACAACGTATATGCAAAATTTCAGGATGATCCGTTCAGTGGTTTAGGCGTGAAAAGGTAACAAACAAACTGAAAAACTTACTTTCGCATTTGTAATATTAGTTAGGATAGTATTTCTAGTGAAGACAACTTTATAAATCTCCTGCAGTTTTCTAGATTAACAGAGAATCTGACTTCTCCTCAGCACAAAATTAAAATATTATTATGCTCATCAGGTTACACATTGTTAAAGAAATAAAGAAACAAAAATATTGTATTTGGGACACGCACAGAAAAAACAACACTAAAAGAAGAATATTAGAACTAACAAAATCATGCAAACAATAAAAAAGAACATTAAAACTAAAAAAAAAACATGAAAATAAAAAATAAAAGGGAGACCTGTGCATGCCTGTGCGAGGCAAAAAAGACTCCTACCCCAGCATGATGGTGCGATATTCAAAAAAAAAAAACATACCGCAGCACTGATAGGGTCCGCCGTGATGCCACGGACATACCTACGGACGTAAAATAAATCCCACTAGAGGAATAAAATAATAATAATAAATATATTTTTTATGTTTTTATTTTTGTATATTTTTCTAGAAATATTTAAAAATGTAAATTGTATGTACAAAAATTAAATAAAGGAAATAAAATAAACAATAAAATATAATAAAAAAACAAAAGTAAATAAAAAAATACCAAATAATAATAAAGAAAAATGATAATGATAATAATTAAACGTTAAATATTACGATCGACCCACACCCAACGCTCCAACATCAATTAATTGTCCATGCTACAGAATGTATTGTCTATGTTGACATACGAGCAGTAGGTACTAGTATGCACTTATTATACCTGTTTATTATTCAACAAAAATAACATAACATAACATCGATGGCCCCACCGAATAAACGTGCAATGCTTCTTACAGGATTTTTTTTTTACGCTTTTCGTTTCTTTGGCTATCCTGCACCCATTTAATTTTTTTTTATGAATTTTAGACTCAAAACACGCCTATTATAATAGTGAATTTCTTTATTCTAGGGAAATAATTAATTTTAAAATTATAGGAATAATAGTTTATGTTATAATTACATGCTTTTTGAGTCGCCAAGAGAGTAAATATCCAAGTCTATAGCTTATTTTTTTACCCATAATTCGATTATACATTATTTATACCTATTTACAATGAAATGAGCGTTATTGAAGTTTAAACGTTTCTATTTTTTGCTGAAAAGTTGTCATTTTTCACTTATACGTTTATTCGGTGGGACCATCGGTCATAATGCCTGTATTTCACGAAAGGGATAGGTAGATTAGCATTTTAAGTACACCCATATTTTGCCAGTTATATTGTTGCATACTTTTGTAAGTGCCATTTAATAGGGTAAAGCAGTATACGCTACAGTTTTTATTCATTTTTGTCTTTCATGCAGCATCTTTCACTTGTAAACGTCTGACTACCAAAATTAATCATAAGTCAAAAATGAATTCATTAGTGAACCGATCCAATAACGTTGGATTTCGGCACTCCGGCGGCATCTTTCACTCACCTACCGAATGATCGAAAAATTAAATGACATTAGCAGATGTAATTCCTATGTAATGTTGTGCATGTTGTGTGAACGTGGAATTAAACAATTATGAACCTCACTCGAGCTGAGTGGAATACCTCAACCTTTCGAGCATCTGATATCGGTTTTAGAGCACGAGCGTGGGGAATGAACTCGACGCTTATAATCACTACCTCTCCTTGTCTTTGTATTGTTAAAGAAGTGAGACGGTACTACCCCCAGTCAATAAATGGATCTCTTTTATAATATTTTCTTTTAAGCCGCGTACAGATTTTCGAAACGTAGCATGCAATGTAACATGAAAGGAGCATTTCATAAGTGTGGACGCAGGGCGCGCACGAATCGAGCATGTACGAGTACGTACTCACATCTGTTTCGCGTTATGCGCGTGGCGAACATAGCTCAGTCTGTCGAGAACACGCGAAGAGAATGGATTTGCTGTGTTTTCTTCCATGGTTCGCGCGCGTTCCGCAGTGCAGATACACACAACCCGTCTACACTGACGCTCCGTGCACACTGCGCGTCCCTTTGTGTTCGGCGAAAAACCGACAAATGGCGGATCGCGGCGCGCACGTGTTGAAATGCTCTGTTCTTGCGCGTATTGAGCACGGTTCGTGCGCGCAAGCCGTCCACACTATGGGAATTCTGTTACATTGCATGATACATTGCGACAATGTGGACGGAAAATTCTTTCATTGCATGTTACATTTCATGATACGTTTTACCAGTCTGTACGCGGCTTTATAATGATACTCTATTCCAATATTTGCACATATATACCTATTCAATGACCACTCAACAATGAAGCGTCATTCGGGGCATTGCCATAGTAAGTACCTAGTAAGTCTTATCAGACAGAACATGATAATGTTATGTCATCCTCTTCACATAAAGTACAGCCTGCTGATAGGTGGGAAGAGGATAGCAGTTATTTGCCAATAAGTAAAAGCTTCAGGCCATTTTGAAAATCCTTGAAAACAAAAGTTATTTCACAGACTCAACACAGATGTTCAAAAGCTAACCGATTATGACAAATCTATTAAAAACCTTTTACCAAGCCTCATAACTATCCATCTATACTACAGATTCACACAGGACATTAGTACAGGACTCTGTTTTTATTTTTTATACTTTTATAATTGCGTGTTTAGTTTGTAATCTTCCTGAGCGAGTCCCACATAATTTTTCAGATTTAAGGCAACTAAACAACAAGCAAAAAATAACCGTACACCACCTAAATCATATACAGGAAAAGTTTTAACCAGTACGCAATTTTTTTTTGGGTGGATCAGTATCAGTAATAGAATACATGTCCATTATTAGTTTTTTACTTTTTTTTTTTGTAAAAAAAATGCGATTAATAACCTGCTTAAATACCTACATCGGCGAATTGCGCGTGTACGGTTCACGTACAGGCAAACTGCTAACGCCGCAACCTACTTTTCGCTACTCGTTTTATTTACTTGTATTATTATATTATTTAGTTGACCAATAGCTGCCGTAGCGCTATAACCGCGGATTAGCATCCAACGAAACTTTGTTGTAACTTTTACGAATAAACTGAATTATCGTGAAGTCTGTGGTTTTCGTCAACTCACATCCAACAACTCAACTATAAGTAACTGACCACCCTGAACCATACATAAAAGTGGTCCTTCGAGCCGGATGTAACAGGTGCGTAGTGTCTCTGTTAACGTTAGTGAATCGGTCTAGCTGGTATCCCAGAAGAGCGGATCGCGTTAGTGGGGTGCCAACGCACTTAATATCCAAAACTTGCGGAAACTTCGCAACTTTGGTGAACTAGTACCTGCGGTGATACAACTCTACTCTACCAACGGTCAAACCAATAACTAATAACAATGGTTCAGAGTGTAACGGAACTGATAAGCTGTCAAGAAACGATCTTCAGAGATTTGAAGCTTATTTGCACTAACTACAAGAAGGACAGTCCCACCAGGAAGAACTTGGCGTACCTGGAGGAGCGTCTTTCTCGGTTGAACAACAACTGGGAGAAGTTTGTTCAAAACCATCAACTACTAGAAGAGTCTGGAGCAACAGACCTTCAATACTTCAACGACGGCATTTTCAACAGTACGAAGAAAATGTATGAAGAAGTGCTGCAAGACATGTTGAAACGTAAATCGGAATTGCCGTCTACATCTACTAGTAAGACGGAACAACCACCTGCGGCGCCTAAGCAAGGTAAGGGACAACCGGAATTTACTTTCGATGACATCAATTTCCACATACCTCCTCGGGAAACAAGCGAGTCGACGGAAAAGCAACAAGATCTTTTGCGTCAACAATACTGCAACTTTAGAGCGTTCGAACGCACTGTGGAGAAGCTAAACTTAGCATTGGCGGTACCGATGGAAAAATGGGAATTAGAAGACAACCTAAGCACCCTAAAAACTAAATGGGAGCATGTCGAAAAGGCAAATTGGGAACTAGACTACATACTACAAGATGAGGACTCAATTTACCAACAGAAATACAATACAGAAGAAAATCTGTATGATGACCTGAAAAGGAAACTACAACTTAACATCTGGAACAATGCACATTATGAGAAATCAACACCAAAAATTCAAATTCCGGATTTTCATGGAAACTATAACCAGTGGTTGACTTTTAGAGACCTTTACCTTGAAACAATCCGACACTTTCAAAGGCTCAAAAAATGCAATACTTGAAAACAAAGCTGAAGGGTGAGGCGGAGAAGCTGGTACAGCATCTTGGCATCAGTGCTGAGAACTACGCATCTTGCTGGGAGATGCTGACCCACCGCTACGATAACAAACGGCTGTTATTTACATCATACATGAACACGCTCCTGAATCAACCTAGTATTCAGCAACCAACCGCTGAAAGCATACGGAAGCTTCACGACGTGATGATGGAGTGTTTGAACGGGCTCAAAAACATCGGGGTAGACACCACCAACTGGGATCCGATCGTGGTTCATCTATTGATCCAAAAGCTAGATAGCGTTACTCATAACGAATATATAAAGGAGGTCAAACATCCCAGGGAATTTCCTGACCTGGAAGAGTTCGCCGAGTTTTTAGAATCAAAATTCATGTCACTGGAAGCTCTGCAGGGAAGTAGCCAAAGACTATCGTCATCTACCAAACCATGGAAATCGGAAAAGCAGCCTCATAAGGGATCAGAAAACCGAAACAACAACTACAAGAATAAAATGCAGGGGTCATCGTACGTTAACAAGTCACAAAACTTACCAAAAGCCTTCTTCACGACAACAAAGACATGCCCAATATGCAAAACTAATCACGTTTTGATGAATTGCGAACAATTCTTGGCTATGAACATAAACAAACGGAATGACGCAGTTCGCAACTTGCATATTTGTAAAAACTGCCTATTCAGCCATGGAGAAAAACAATGCAAATCACGAAAGACGTGTAAATTGTGTCATAAGGCACACCACACACTTATGCATGAAGATGAAACTGATCTATCTAGCAACAAACAAGCAACAAGGGAGGAAAACCCATCGCCAACCCCTTCAACTTCCTATGGGGTCAACAACATAATGAACGAGGAAAAGGAAGTGTTGTTGACAACTGTACTCCTGAAAGTCAGAACAATTGATGGAAACTTCATCAACTTGAGAGGTTTACTCGATCAAGGCTCCCAAGTGAGCCTAATAACGGAAAACGCGGCACAGCGCCTCCGATTACAGCGACGTAAAGTGAGCGCTGTTGTATCGGGTGTGGGAACCCTTAGCGGCAACTGCAAAGGGGCAATGAACTTAGAATGCCAGTCCATACATTCAGACTATAAATTTAACTTTGAAGCATTAATTATGAAAAAACTCATAGGTAACTTACCTACCGCATCGTTTTCAATCAGCAACTGGGATTATTTGGAAAACTTAAAACTAGCGGATCCACAGTTTAACTTGTCAGGACCGATCGATCTGCTCTTGGGCGCGGACATCTACTCAGAACTTATCTTAAACGGCGTCCACAGGAGTGATAAGGGATACCCAGTAGCTCAACAAACCAAAGTGGGCTGGATTCTATGCGGAAAGGTAAAGACATTCAACTGCTTGGTGACACTTAACGATTTCGAAAACATGGCAAGATTTTGGGAAACCGAGGAAATTCCAGACAAGTCATCATCAACTAGTGAGGAACAGCACTGTGAGGAATATTACAACACAACTACCACAAGATTGGCGAACGGAAAATATGTGGTACCAATGCCTATGAAGCCTAACTTCGAAACAAACTTAAAAGGTGCAAGGTCACAAGCATTAGCACAGTTCTTACAGCTGGAAAGGAAAATGCTAAAAAACAAAGAACTCAGCCACGAGTACAAGCGTTTTATGAACGAATACATCGCTATGGGACACATGAAACCTGTCACAGGAGAAAGTAGGGGCCAAGTCTACCTACCTCACCATGGCGTGTTGAGAGCTGAGTCCACTACAACAAAACTAAGAGTAGTGTTCAACGCGTCGTACAAGACCAAAGGAGACAGGAGTCTCAACGATCACATGTACTGCGGTCCGAACTTACAGAAGGATATATTGACACTACTAATTAATTGGAGAACGTACAGATACGTCATTACGGCAGATGTAGAAAAATTTTATCGGTTCATCTGGCTGAACAAAAAACAACAACATCTGCAAACTATAATATGGAGATCTTCCCCTAACGAACTTCCACAAGATTGGCAGTTGGGTACAGTAATTTACGGAACAAAGGTTGCACCAATGAGCAAAAGGATAACTGTACCAAGAATGGAACTTTGCGGGGCCGTTTTACTAGCCAAACTGCTAGAAAAGGTTCAGAAGACTCTCTGCAATAAAAACCTACATATAAGGTGCTGGAGCGACTCCAAGGTCGTTCTATCCTGGTTGCAGGGCGATATAAATCGATGGGAGAAATATGTAGCTAACAGAGTGAAACAAATAAACAGCATTATCTCGGCCAACTGCTGGAACTATGTGAAGTCAGAAGAAAATCCTGCTGACTGTGCAACTCGAGGGCTCACACCATTTCAACTCCTAGATTTTAAACTTTGGTAGAATGGACCAGATTGGTTAAAAACAAACACGCCGGAAATCCATCAAAACAATCGCCTGAACTACACAACAAACACTGAGTTGCAAGAAATAAACTGCTGTGCAGTCACATTCAAGAAATGTGAAATAATTGATACATTACTGAATAAACACAGTAATTATAAACGCGTAATACGAGTGCTTGGATGGATTTTACGACTGAGCAACATTCGTAAGCAAAAACGCACACTAAGCTCAATCAATAACTTAGCCGACTGCGGTAACAAAAAGGTGGTTATGAGTTTGTCACCACAAGATATTATGGGAGCAACAGAATTGGTCATCAAGAACGTTCAAAATGAAAACTATGGAGACGAGATGGAATGTTTAAAGAAAAATCGACCGCTGTGCCCCTTAACAGAGGATGTCGAAGACCTGGAATATCTAACTCCCGGTCACTTCCTCATTGGTGGCCCCCTACTGTCACTACCACAAGAAGAGCAAGATTTTGCTGAGCACGACTTAAGAAACATATGGAGGCTTGTTGAACAAATGAACAAGCACATCTGGAAGCGCTGGTCGAACGAATATCTACATCAACTGCGAATCCGAAGCAAATGGCAGAACCTAAAAGAAAACCTGAAACAAGGAAGCCTAGTATTAGTAAAAGATAAACACTTACCTCCTGGCCGCTGGGCTATAGGAAGAGTTCAGGAACTACATCTAGGTGCAGATGGTCGAGTACGGGTCATTACCTTGAAAACTAATAAAGGGTCACTTAAACGACCAATAACGAAACTTTCACCATTACCGCTGAAACTCGAAGAATCAAGAGTAAACGGAGAAGAAGAGAAAAGGATAGCAACTCAGGAACCTAAAAAACGGAGAGGCACAACAATAAACAAGAACAATTGGCTGTCATTTGTTCTCCTATTCATACTAGCAATGACGGGATTTGCACTATCAGCGCAAACGAGGAATAACTTGAAGATTGAACCTATACCGAGTAATCATCCGATTTACTTCGATGAAGCCGGGAAAATACAACTTATACATGACGAATGGACTCTATTGGTTTATTACAACTTAACGTCATACTGGCAAGCAACTGATCGGATCAATGAATATGTAAACCAAATAGATAAACTATGCCAAAGAATATCACATGAGTACACGCCTTGCGAAACCATTGTCGGCCACCTACGTCATGAACTGAGTCACCTAGTTGACTACAACTCTATGCTGCTCACTCAACACTCAAGACCAAAACGAGGTTACTTTGATGGAGTTGGGAAATTAGCAGGTACTCTTTTCGGAGTGCTCGACGCAGACTTTGCCGAAAAGTACGAAAGAGACATACAGAATCTCCGATCAAATGATGACTACCTACTACAACTTATGAAAAATCAAACATTAATTGTAGAGGCTGAAAACAACATTATAAAAAGAAACACTGCCTTTATGGATAAACAATTCAGAACATTGCGCGTCTACATGAACCAAACTTGCAACGAAATCACAAAAATTGTGAACAAGGCGCAAATGCTATTCACGATGAATGACATAAATTCCGCTGCCGTGACGTCAACGCTGATTTTAACCGACTTAAATCGAATATTGGAAATGCTGATAAATGCTCTCGCCAACATTTACAAAGGACATTTAGATACCCATCTATTTCCGGCTAACCAACTGATCGAACAGCTAAACATAATATCCGGAAGGTTGCCACAGGGACTGTCATTACCTGTAAAGGACATTCAAAGGGATTTGAAAAATATCTATGACCTCATCCACGTGAAGGCTCGAATTACAAAAACATATATGCTATTTGAAATACACATCCCCTTGCTGAGTGATGAAGACTACAAGATATATCGAGTCATACCAATACCGTTCCTTAGACAAGGACATTTAAAACTCGTACAACCAAGTTCAAGCTTTATCGCAATCAACTTCGTAAAGAACTCTTACATAACAATGGAAGATCAAGACATGCGCCAATGTACTCCATACGGAGAAGACGAATTCATTTGTGTCTCACGTAATCCTGTCTATAACATGCACAATAAAGACGCCCCATGTGAGGCCCAAGTCTTCGACCAACAAGAGTCATTATCATGCGTCCTAAATGACGCAACATGCAAAGAAACCTGGACAAAGCTTCACAAACCAAACATGTGGCTATTTACATTGTGCGGCAAACAGCTGATGCGCGTCATATGTAACGATCAAGTTACGCCAGCGGTCATTGACGGGACTGGAGTGATTTCCTTGAAATCAAAGTGCTTACTGCAGAAAAAGGACGCCACAATATTTACACACAATCAGCTGGGAAGTAGTTTAAACATGAAACCAGAGATAGAAATACCAACCATAAATTCAACAATTAATAACATCTTTGACCTCGGCTGGAAGAATGCAAAATTAAATATAACAGATCAAGAAACGCCAACTGCAGTAGAAACAAGAAAAATAGACCAGCAGTTGGAATTCCAGAAAAGCAGAGAAATATTACCGAACGCGTCTGACATGTCAAGTCACGACATCTATCTCTACTCGGTTACTTCTTTGCTGTTGGGAGGAATCGCTGTGCTTGCCCTCTTTATAATCATTAAACGATGGTGCAAAACACTGTCTGCCAAAACAGAAGTGACACCTAGAGGAAGAGACAACTTTGGAGGGGACATCGAGCTACAAGAAATACATTCGACAGCTGCGGAACCCGTTTACAGCGAAGCAAGACAGCCGAAGAAAGCATTTCACTTTGACGAATTAAATTGAGTGTTATACCTACACTTTTACATTTATATTTTACACATTTACTATTGTTTACTTTTTAACTTTAATTATTTACTTAACACGTTTCTTATATTATTACTTGCTTTGTAATGGATGCTCATCCCACTTTTCCCTCGGGAGCATGTACGGTTCACGTACAGGCAAACTGCTAACGCCGCAACCTACTTTTCGCTACTCGTTTTATTTACTTGTATTATTATATTATTTAGTTGACCAATAGCTGCCGTAGCGCTATAACCGCGGATTAGCATCCAACGAAACTTTGTTGTAACTTTTACGAATAAACTGAATTATCGTGAAGTCTGTGGTTTTCGTCAACTCACATCCAACAACTCAACTATAAGTAACTGACCACCCTGAACCATACAGCGCGGACACACAGCTGATAGGTACCTACTACTGCGTTTCGCTTTACTGCACGCGCCGTCGCGCGGCGTGTATACAATAAACTGGTTTCAAAATGAACATCTTTTGTTAACAATAACTTAATTTTTCTTACTAATACGTATTAAAATAAGAAATAGGTGGTTAATAAAACTCGTTTAAGTTTAATTTCTCAAAATTTGAGCACTGGTTAAAAACTTTTCCTGTATATAAAGTGATACACCACAGAATATCTAATTTCGAAGTCTTCTCGTTACGCGTATCCGAAAAAGTCGATAATACCGGTTGATACCGGTTTAATCTAGTAACGGGTAAATTACGCGCCGTAATCCCTATTCGGGGGAAAGCAATCAGTATTAAGTAGGAACCAGGTACGCGGTGTGCGTAATAGGTACCTACCTACATGAAAAGAGTACTTGTACCTTCGAATACGTGGAATTAGAATGAAGAGTGGAAATTTGGGTGAGCGAGACTTTTTTATAATGGGTCTTGCTTGACATTTTTATCCCAACGTATTGACGATACTGATATCGACATACAATGTGTTTTGTGTGTTTGTAAAGATATAAAAAGTATTTTTTTATTTATATGTAGGTATCTATACTCATTTGAAATAAGATTAGACATTTAAATAAACCTTTTTTACAGTCCGTTCAACCGATTTTAACTTCTATTCCGTAGGCATAAGAATGGCATTAAAAGCAAAACAGTGGTTACAATACCAACTGTTCACTGCAGCTGCCATTTGTCATACCACCAACGACATAGAAGTTGTAACGTAAAAAAGGTTTATATAAATATCTAATGTTATTTCAAACGGAGTATAGAAAGGAAGAAAAAAGAAAGAAAATACGTTTATTTGCGGTGAACATGACGCAAAGAAAGAACACAAATAAGCACAAGTTGGGAGAAAATATTATGTATCACATCCACGCAAAACGGTCATCGCTCAGCATAATGCTGCGACCCTATGCAAGACAGATCCCCAGCGCTGGTTTTCAGCGACAGCGACTTGCCAACCCTACTATATAATATAGTATTCTGCTATAATAGAGGCCTAAATACTATATTTCTAGAGAAAAAAAATATAGCAGGCGAAACTACTATATTTTTATTTCAATACAAAATGGCGAGATGCTTACAATAGGGCCAGTGTTTATCTCATAAAATCTGAATTAAAATTAATTATTGTTACCTTAATTTAGAGTTTCAAAATAGACATAAAAAAACCTGTTAATTATAATAATAATAATAAAATAAAATTTATTCAAAAATAAAAATTGGAAAAATACAGTATAAATCTTAGAAATGATGTTCATAAAAAAAAAAGTTCATAGTAGCAAAAATATGCATTTAAAGAATAAAAATGTTTTTAAAACATGCCTACTATATTTTTTTGCCATCTACTATATTTTTAAAGGCAATGGCTTCTAAAATACTATATTTGATAATAAAAAAGTTGCAGCATACAATGAGATATAAATAAGAAATAAAATAAATACACAATACTTAATTGATGTCATGATCTTCAGTAACAAAAGCCTTTTATTAGAACAATCCTACTATATATATATTTTTTTTTTTTTTTCATAAAATGTACACTTCTTTTGCAATCTTAATGTTCCTAATGTATGTACTTACAGCATCTATATAGTAATAAATGACATAGAAACATTATCAAAATTATTTCAACGATGTATTAAGTACCTACATAATTATTATTTTTATTACTTCACCCGTCAGAAGAAAACAGGAAATCCAAGGCACACTGTACCCAAATGTAGTTAATCTTCATCAAACTAACAGCTATTCACTCAACCACACTCTTCATTAACGCAAACACATCTAGCACCAAAATTAATAAATCCGTGTCTCGAGTATGTTCCTCATTGATTTCCCTCGAGTTCTACCACCTACAGGCAGACAAAATATCATTACTTTACCCCGGGCGCCGCTCTTCATTTCCGAAGTCACTTCGACGAATCACGCGTTTCGAAGGGCTGATCAATCAAATTCAAGATTATTATCTTCAACTGTAAATTGGTGGGTATTTTGAAGTATCAAAGACTGGAATATGATTTTGAGGAAGTGTGTTTATAAATATGTAATCAGTTAAAACAACGATGTGTGTATCATAGGATATATCACGACTAATTTTGCATGTGTGTGTGGTTCAAAGTCTTATATATACATATACTTAAGGACTTAGAATTTCATGAATATTATTCTATATTTTTCTTTTTTGTGTTTTTTTTTTAGTAATAGGTTGGGGAAAAAGTTTCTTCGCATTTTTTAAGAAAATTCAAAACATTTTTTAATATAGTTTATTTACATTTAACTATAGTATGTAGGTACCATTTTGTTCGATAACTTTTTGCCATCTTGTAGGTAGGGACATATGATGCTATAGAAATTTTGGGACTTCTGATCAAAATACTGCCTAAAGAATTCTGAAGAGACCGAAACAGGTGGAAATCTGAAGGTGCAAGGTCAGGACTATACGGCGGATGCATTAACACCTCCCAGCCAAAGTCTCATAATTTTTGCTGAGTGGCTAAAGATGTGTGAGGTCTAGCGTTATCATGATGAAAAACCACACCCCTTCTGTTGATTAATTCCGGCCGCTTTCTCTCAACTTCTTGCTTTAATCTCATCAGTTGTTCGCAGTAGAGTTCAGAATCGATGGTCCTGCCTAGTGGTAACAGCTCTTAATGAATAATGCCCTTCCAATCCACCACCACCACACACACAGCATCACCTTGTTGCGAGTTAACCCGGGTTTCGCCACAGTCTGTGAAGCCTGACCGGCCTTTGACCACGACCTTTTTTGCACGTTCTTGTCGTACGTGATCCACTTTTCATCACCAGTTATCAGCTTCTTCAAATATGGTTCGGTTTCATTACGTCGTAATAAAGAATCACAAATGAGTACACGGTTCATTAGGTTTCTTTCAGTGAGCTCGTGAGGTACCCAAATATCGAGCTTTTTTGTGTACCCAGTTTTTTTCAAATGTGCCAAAACTGTTTTGTGGTCAATTCCCAGTTCTTCAGCTACGTCGTAACTACTAATATGCCGATATGCTCCACTTTTTCAAAAATGGCATCCATTTTATCCGTAATAAGGCGACCAGAGTGACGTGCATCTTTGACATCACAATTTCCGGATTGAAAACGCTTAAACCAAATTTGTGCTACTCTCACAGACACTGCACTAGGTCCAAAACATCGCAATTTTTTTTTGCGGCTTGCGTTTCATTTCTACCTTTTTTGTAGTAAAATTTTAAAATGTATCGAATTTCTTCATTAGATTCACTCATCTTGACAGTACGAAAAACAAATGAAAATCACACATTTTCCTAATTTGAATTTGGAATTATGTTCTTTAAAATTTAAACTTTCAATGATACCAAAACCAGCCAGATACAAATAGCCCAAGAGATTTTATTACAAGTTCATACATACTATAATGCGAAAAGACTTTTTCCCCAACCTAATATTATATACATTATAATATATGTTTTAAACACGAAAGTTAATTTAATAAGTTTGTAAAAAAAAAAAAAAAAAGTACTGTATTTGTAACCGTCGCGATTATTTTAATTATGTCCACTGTATTTTCTCCTATCGTTAATATGTGAACAGCGTTGTGGGCTACAATATTGTCTCTAAGTTAGGTGTATTTTCTTGTTTCTATGTTCATATTGTAGCTGTTTGTTGTTCCTCTTGAATAATTATTTAAAAAAAACTTTATGTAACGTAGATATAGAATAGAATTTCTCTTTATTCGTGTATCCATGACTCAAAAGCTGTTAGTGAAACTTATGACTATGTTAGTAAGCACTGATAAAACAAAAAACACAACAAATAACGGTGGATCATTGCTGCGACACCCCATGAGTAATTGCATAGCAGCGACCCACATAAACACAGTCCAGACGACTGGCAATCATGCCTAAGATACTGTTGGTGATGCCCCACACCCTGCACACCAGGGAAGCGCACCTTTTACGCACTGTTGCGTAAAAACAATCCACATGCGCCTTTGCGAACATCCCCGATGCACTACAGAAGCGGGGCAGCCCCACCAGCATCCTAAACACATGTACTGTCACTCAAAAATTACGAAAAAAAAAAAAACCACATGACCAAAAGAAGCTTTTGCCAACCAATATTTTTTTCTTTTTTTCTTTCTTATTACATAAATATAGGTGGAAATTTACAATAGTAGCCGTGGTGGCCCAGTGGTAGCGGCCATGACTTACGAGTCGTAGGTTCGAACACAGACAGGTGCATTACTTTGTGTAAATTATTTCTACACCATCGCTCTTAAAACGGTGAAGGAAAACATCATGAGGAATGGAGCATGTTCTAGGAGCAAAAATTCTAAGACATGTGACATCTACTAACCAGCACTGGGCCTGCGTGGTGGATTATGGCCCACTCCCTCTCGCAGAGAGAAGGCCTGTGTCCCAGCAGTAGGAATCATCATCATTTCAGTCGATGGACGTCCACTGCTGGACGTAGGCCTCCTCCAATTCATAATCGCCACGCTTGGCAGGCGGGTTGGTGATCGCAGTATGGTGTTGAAAATGCATAGAAAACGCTGCTGCCCATTATCTAGTAAGTTCTTAAGTCGCCTTTTACGACACCCACGGGAGGAAATTGAGTGGTGCTATTCTTTACGTCCGGCACCACACGGCCCAGTAGGAATATAATAGGCTAATTATTATGCTAGGTGGAAATTTGTTTTCTAAAGAGTTTTATACAAAGCCTGACACCATCTGTATTGTCAGCATCTCATTTAATCCGAAAAGCCTCAACCTTACATAATTACACGTTAATCACATACAAACTCAAACCACACAAGGATTTTTTTTTTCAACGAGCAAACATTTTCACTTAAACTCGCTAACACCTCAAACAGGGCCAAACAATTAGTAACATCACAAAGCTTTGAATATGCAGAAATAATGCTTTTCATTATAAAAATCTAACTTTCTAATTAGCCCTTTACGTAGCGAGAGCGTAAAAACTGTGACCACAACGCTGTGCTTGGACAAAGTGCTCTTTTCAGAGTCACAAAGAGTGTGGACTATGCTCAATTATGATGTAGATCATTTTCAATGACTACCTCGTTGGTCTAAAGCCCCGTTATTCATGGTAAACTTTTGTTGAGCAACAGTTGATCAAAATTGTTGATTAACAACAACAAAGTTGCTGGAAACAAAGTTTATTTTTAATAATGTAATCTACACAATTTTTTTTTTTTTTTTTTTTTTTTTACCACATGATCATAATAGTAACGTTGGAGGTGTTTTTATTTACGTATAATTTTACTTTAAGGTATTTTTTCCATGCTGAAATAAGTAAACAAAATATGTGCAACTATTTATATTTAAGACCTTTTGTGTACCATATTTTATGCAAAATAAAGAGTTTACTTTATATCAATATGTCCCGTCCACCCGCCAGTCTGCGTCAAAATGTTGCTCGAGGAAGTAGTGTTATTGTGTTCTCTGTATCTAATGTATAAAATTTATATGGTAATTAAAAGAAAAAAAAAAAGATGGTATGTGCGAAACCATATCCTGCAAGAGAAAATTTGATTAGTGATGTTTATAAACTTGATGCAAACACGTCCACACACGTCAACAATTGTTGATAAACAGATGTTGACCATCTGTATTTTCTTTGACGTTTCTCAGAAATCATCTCATCTGCCTAGCATTTTCCCAACCATATTGGGGTCGACTTCCAGTCTAACCGGATGAAGCTGAATACCTGTATTTTACATGGAGGGACTGCCTATCTGACCTCCACAACTCAGTTACTCGGTAATACGATACCCCTTGGTAAGACTGGCTGTCAGACTTTCGGGCCTCTTACGACCCGTATAGACTGTCAAAGATCCACGAATGACAACCGAGATCAATGGTTTAACGTACTTTTCGCGGCATGGAGGGGTCTTGGTATACAAAGATGGTCACCCATCCACGGACCAACTCTGGCAAGCGTAGCTTAACCTCATCAATCGACTGTTATTATTTAACCACAAGCACCTCCATTCCACAAGACAATTTTCATTTTGTTTTTCTTCCAAAACATCTCATTACATACCACCGCATAATATTCAGCTAAAAAAACGCAGTATTCTCAGCCGAAAAACATAAAAGCATCAAGCCACAACACTCAGGGAATAAAGCCTCCTTTTTCACACACCGTTAGGTCCACATTCTAAGTGGTCGCAGTATTTACTAAGCATACATTCTCGTCGGCTCTCATTAAACGAAGCCGGGAGGAACTTTTTGCCAGTTTGCGACCATAAAAATGGCTGGAAAATATAGGGCTTAGCGAGTTTCTTTTTATTTAAAACCTGCCCTTTTGAAACCGTGTACGACAGTGAGTATTTATTTGGTTTAATTAAAGTTTCGGTGATATACCTGAAGACATACGAATTAACTCATCTTGGTTCTTTTAATTTTAATTTTTTTTTTCAGTCATCTGGGGATCAGAGGTTTTAAGAGACATTAGATTTATAACAATTTAAGACCAGTTTTTTGGTTTTGAATAGTGTAAGAAACAAACAACTGTGCAATGAGAATCTCCACGAGAAGCTCTATCATTATCTGATCAATTATCAGGGATTAACTGAAACTGAGATCATAAACTTCTTCTTTCTTTTTTGTATTCATTTTTTATGAATTATTTTTTGCTTAGTGTTGACATTTTTAATTTATTTTGTTTGCTGAATTCACTTTATACGATATTAATGATATTGACCCAAAATTAATTACTTATTAACAATCATACCTATTCATATTTGCACACCATAGTATGTGGCAAACATGTCTGAGCCTGTATTTTTGTCTTTATGTTATCTTAGCACGTTTTTATTTTTAAAACTCTTGTATGTGTCTACACATGTTTAAGCAAATAAATATATCTTATCTTATCTTCTTTTTTTCGTGTGGTTGGTGACTAACCTGGTGTCAGAGTTTTTATGGCTAATTCCACTAATCCCCCCTGAGAGAATCCCCCTCAGTGGGGAAAACTGAACCCTTACGTAAAAAAAACAAATAAGTTTTTTTTTTTTCATTTCTAATTTTCCCCCCTAAGCGGGATTATCAGGGGTGAATTCTAGACTGTTTTTTATAGATTCCACTTTTCCTCCACCTTATTCCACTTATCCCCCTGAAAGAATCCCCCTCACTGTGGAAAACTGAACCCGAATGTAAAAAAAGCACTTTCAGGGGATCTTGGAATAAGTTTTTTTTTTTCAATTCTAGTTTTCCCCCTATGCGGGATTATCAGGGTTGAATTCTAGACTGTTTTTATAGATTCCACTTTTCCTCTTAAGGGGGAGTTTCAGGGGGGATTTGTGGAATAAGCGTTTTCCTCCGAAAGGGGAGTTTTTATGCCGCCCATGGGCCTCTGATTTGGCTTCACATACCGTCGCGAAATATCGCTCAGGCATGCCTTGGTTGGTGGTTGGTTTCCTCACGAGATATAAAAGGGAATAATAGTTTTTGAATTTTGCTCAAAAGCTTCTGTCAATTCATATTCCTATATCATAATCCTGAACAGGTTTGAGGCCAAATATGGATGCCGTACACACACCAGAAAATCTTTTTCGCCTGTTAGAATGGACGTGAGTAACCATTCTGCAACGTGATTTGGATGAATTCATATTGAGTATGCAATCACTGGGATTGTGTTATACGCGTTAACGGTGGAAATACAAACTACTATTTGTTTATTTTACGTAATAAAACCTTTAAACCTTCTTTTTATCACATTTTAATGGTGAAAAATCCAGCATAAGCAAAATTCGCGATAAGTCAAAAAATAATGCAAAAGCAGATAGTAAGTACTTCATCAATCTACACATAAAAAAACCTTGTATTTAATCAATCTAAATAGTAATTTTTCTTTAAACTCAATAGAGCAACAAAATATAATTCTTAAATACCTTGATCCCTAGACACTTTTGATGTGTGTGTGTGTGTGTTTTGCACATGAATCCAAAAAGTCAGAGGTGCATGCCTGGGGTTCGGACTCGTGACCTATGATTTGGTAGTCCATTAGTGATATGTAGTCTCTTTTTGGGAAAAGATAGCAAATTATAATGCGTAAATAAACGAATTCGGGGGATTATATCGCCTAAACAACACTTGGAGCAATCAGAGAGGTGATTGTTTGGTAAAAACATAAAAGTAACCCATTTAAATAACTACTATCAGTTCATATTGAGCACCATGTATCTATTGCATAATTAATTTGTCTGTCATTACTTCACGTTTCATTATTTTTACCTATTGTGGTATAGTAATTTTATTCTAGGTAAGTGCATCGTCTTCACACATAAATAATAATTAATGTATACAAATATTGTTAACATTTTAAAAGAGTAAGTATGGAGTTTCTTGCCCATTCTTCTCCATACGTAAGTACCTTTTGGAAGGGGCAACTAAAATCAATTAATAATTTTTTGTAAATTTTGACGTTAAAAAGTGCCTTTTATGTGCCTATTTGAAATCAATGATTTGACATTGACTTTGACCTTATTCAGCTTTTATAAAAAACACGGAAAAATAAAACAGCCTATCAACAGAGCCATAATTCGTTTTAAGATCACAATAATTTTAGCAACACAAATGCACGGCACACGGCATGGAGGGGTCTTGGTATACAAAGATGGTCACCCATCCACGGACCAACTCTGGCAAGCGTAGCTTAACCTCATCAATCGACTGTTATTATTTAACCACAAGCACCTCCATTCCACAAGACAATTTTCATTTTGTTTTTCTTCCAAAACATCTCATTACATACCACCGCATAATATTCAGCTAAAAAAACGCAGTATTCTCAGCCGAAAAACATAAAAGCATCAAGCCACAACACTCAGGGAATAAAGCCTCCTTTTTCACACACCGTTAGGTCCACATTCTAAGTGGTCGCAGTATTTACTAAGCATACATTCTCGTCGGCTCTCATTAAACGAAGCCGGGAGGAACTTTTTGCCAGTTTGCGACCATAAAAATGGCTGGAAAATATAGGGCTTAGCGAGTTTCTTTTTATTTAAAACCTGCCCTTTTGAAACCGTGTACGACAGTGAGTATTTATTTGGTTTAATTAAAGTTTCGGTGATATACCTGAAGACATACGAATTAACTCATCTTGGTTCTTTTAATTTTAATTTTTTTTTTCAGTCATCTGGGGATCAGAGGTTTTAAGAGACATTAGATTTATAACAATTTAAGACCAGTTTTTTGGTTTTGAATAGTGTAAGAAACAAACAACTGTGCAATGAGAATCTCCACGAGAAGCTCTATCATTATCTGATCAATTATCAGGGATTAACTGAAACTGAGATCATAAACTTCTTCTTTCTTTTTTGTATTCATTTTTTATGAATTATTTTTTGCTTAGTGTTGACATTTTTAATTTATTTTGTTTGCTGAATTCACTTTATACGATATTAATGATATTGACCCAAAATTAATTACTTATTAACAATCATACCTATTCATATTTGCACACCATAGTATGTGGCAAACATGTCTGAGCCTGTATTTTTGTCTTTATGTTATCTTAGCACGTTTTTATTTTTAAAACTCTTGTATGTGTCTACACATGTTTAAGCAAATAAATATATCTTATCTTATCTTCTTTTTTTCGTGTGGTTGGTGACTAACCTGGTGTCAGAGTTTTTATGGCTAATTCCACTAATCCCCCCTGAGAGAATCCCCCTCAGTGGGGAAAACTGAACCCTTACGTAAAAAAAACAAATAAGTTTTTTTTTTTTCATTTCTAATTTTCCCCCCTAAGCGGGATTATCAGGGGTGAATTCTAGACTGTTTTTTATAGATTCCACTTTTCCTCCACCTTATTCCACTTATCCCCCTGAAAGAATCCCCCTCACTGTGGAAAACTGAACCCGAATGTGAAAAAAGCACTTTCAGGGGATCTTGGAATAAGTTTTTTTTTTTCAATTCTAGTTTTCCCCCTATGCGGGATTATCAGGGTTGAATTCTAGACTGTTTTTATAGATTCCACTTTTCCTCTTAAGGGGGAGTTTCAGGGGGGATTTGTGGAATAAGCGTTTTCCTCCGAAAGGGGAGTTTTTATGCCGCCCATGGGCCTCTGATTTGGCTTCACATACCGTCGCGAAATATCGCTCAGGCATGCCTTGGTTGGTGGTTGGTTTCCTCACGAGATATAAAAGGGAATAATAGTTTTTGAATTTTGCTCAAAAGCTTCTGTCAATTCATATTCCTATATCATAATCCTGAACAGGTTTGAGGCCAAATATGGATGCCGTACACACACCAGAAAATCTTTTTCGCCTGTTAGAATGGACGTGAGTAACCATTCTGCAACGTGATTTGGATGAATTCATATTGAGTATGCAATCACTGGGATTGTGTTATACGCGTTAACGGTGGAAATACAAACTACTATTTGTTTATTTTACGTAATAAAACCTTTAAACCTTCTTTTTATCACATTTTAATGGTGAAAAATCCAGCATAAGCAAAATTCGCGATAAGTCAAAAAATAATGCAAAAGCAGATAGTAAGTACTTCATCAATCTACACATAAAAAAACCTTGTATTTAATCAATCTAAATAGTAATTTTTCTTTAAACTCAATAGAGCAACAAAATATAATTCTTAAATACCTTGATCCCTAGACACTTTTGATGTGTGTGTGTGTGTGTTTTGCACATGAATCCAAAAAGTCAGAGGTGCATGCCTGGGGTTCGGACTCGTGACCTATGATTTGGTAGTCCATTAGTGATATGTAGTCTCTTTTTGGGAAAAGATAGCAAATTATAATGCGTAAATAAACGAATTCGGGGGATTATATCGCCTAAACAACACTTGGAGCAATCAGAGAGGTGATTGTTTGGTAAAAACATAAAAGTAACCCATTTAAATAACTACTATCAGTTCATATTGAGCACCATGTATCTATTGCATAATTAATTTGTCTGTCATTACTTCACGTTTCATTATTTTTACCTATTGTGGTATAGTAATTTTATTCTAGGTAAGTGCATCGTCTTCACACATAAATAATAATTAATGTATACAAATATTGTTAACATTTTAAAAGAGTAAGTATGGAGTTTCTTGCCCATTCTTCTCCATACGTAAGTACCTTTTGGAAGGGGCAACTAAAATCAATTAATAATTTTTTGTAAATTTTGACGTTAAAAAGTGCCTTTTATGTGCCTATTTGAAATCAATGATTTGACATTGACTTTGACCTTATTCAGCTTTTATAAAAAACACGGAAAAATAAAACAGCCTATCAACAGAGCCATAATTCGTTTTAAGATCACAATAATTTTAGCAACACAAATATTACGTTCATTTCGTATTTCATCCCGAAATTTTATTACTCAACACAAAAATGGGGGCGACGGCTTGTAAAATTAGAGGTTTTTAAAATCCAATCTTAATATGTAAATGTGGGATTTGGTGTTGTGTTTTTGTTATTTCAGTACTAATTATTAATGTTGTTTTGATGTTAAAGATTTGCGTGAACGGTTAACTGATTTTGTGGTGTTATTATTTTATTGAAGTTGTTTTTATTGTTTTTTTAAGGTAGTTGTTGTTTGACAGATTTGAAAGAGGGTGCGTGCGGATTGGGGATGAATGAGTTGCCCGTCAAATGCCTTCTCTACGCAGATGATCATGTTCTACTTGCATCGTCAGCAGAACAGTTGCAAGACATGGTAACTTTGATGGATGAAGCATACAAGATGAAAGGTATGAATATAATGAATATGACGGTTATGGTGTTTGAAAGAGAAGAAGATGTATCGGTATGTGACGTAAAAATAAATGATATGAGTGTAAAGTAAGTTTTTATATTTGGGGAGTCAGTTTACAAGGGATGGAAGATTGATTTAGATATGGAAAGGAGAGTAAATGCGGGAAATAAATTGAATAGTGCTACACATGCGATTGTGACCAACCAGTCGATGTCCAAAAAGGCTCGACTGGCTGTTCACAATGGTGTGCTGGTACCTACACTTATGTATGGAAGTGAAAGTTGAGTGTGGCAAAAGAAGCATGAAAGTAGAATAAATACTGTGGAAATGCGTTCCTTGCGAAGCATGAGTGGCGTGACTATGAATGATAGGCTGAAAAATTATGTAAAAAGGCAATGGTGAGATTTAAAAGAAAATTTAGTGACAAAAGTGTAAAAGAGTATGCTCAGATGGTTTGGTCATGTTAAGAGAGTGCATGAAAGGTGACTAACAAAAGGTATTTACAAGAGGAGGGGACGCCCTAGGAGGATTTATAGTGACCTAATTGGTGATGTTCTTCAGACAGGTCAGGTGCGTAGTACTCGCAACCGGCATGCGTCATCATCACTTCAGCTGAAAAACGTCCACTGCTGGACATAAACCTCCCCCAATTGGGGGCGTTTGCCATAATCGCCACGCTTGGCGCACGGGTTGGCGATCGCAGTATGGTGTTAAAAATGTATAGAGAGCGCTGCTGCCCATTCTCTAGTAAGTCCCTTAGTCGCCTTATACGACACCCACGGGAAGAAATGGGGTGGCGCTATTCTTTACGTCCGGCACCACACGGTACCTTTACGTCCGGCACCACACGGTACCGGCATGCGTGTATGACCGTAAACGAAGCAAAAAGAGTATGTAAGGAGCGTATCAGGTGGCATTCTATAGTTTCTGTCTACCCCCATGGTAAGACCACCAGTAGGCCTTTGGTGTGGGATGCAACGTGCGTCGACACCGTTGCGCCATTCCATCTTCCTAACACGGCGGGCTGTGCTGGGGCGGCTGCTGCAGATGCGGAAAACCGTTTGGGGTTGAAACATTAGAGTTATAGGGTTCGAGTGCCCACTTAGTTTTTCGGAACATCGCCAAGCAGTTGGTCAACTCTTCACGTGACCAGAGGGATGGCCTATTTCTTGCCCAAAGAAACAGCATTTCTATACAACGTGGCAATGCTGACAGCCTTTTGGGCCCTTTTCTTGTTGACAGCGATGGGGACGAATTTTCATATGATTATTTCTCCCCCCCTCTTTTTTATAAGCCGTTACCTGATAATATTATATACTTAAAATAAATAAAGTGTATATACATACAAATTAGTAGCTACTTATAAATAAGAATACAATATAGAATAAAAGTTCCTGGTACACCGACACGAAAACATATTTAACTCCTTTGAAAAAAAATTACAGAAAAACAACAATAAATAAAGGAAAACACAGTATTTTCCTTCTATCCGAGAAACCGGAAAAATTCTAAACAATTCGCTTAAAGTAAGTAAGTACATATAAAATGTAAGAGACAAATAATTTTATTACTTTTAAATCTCACGGACGGTACAGCCAGCAAAACTAATTAAAATGGAACCGAAACAAAAAGTCTGTGAAGCTTAAACAGCCAAGATAAATTACAAGTTTGTCTCTAAAAAGATTTTTTTTGTCGCTACCAGTGCAAGTGTTGCTGTTAAAAGTAGTCTTCCGTACTGTTTTGTTAGCTAAGAATCTGTTTATTAAAAGGATAATTCATATTGTTAAATTCTGCAATCATTTAGTTTTATAGATATTTATGTATCATCCTTTATTATCTAGTTGTGACCAGGATAAAAAGTCCTTATCCAGGTCCCAGGACAACTATCTGTCAATTTCATAACGATCGGTTTGGTTGTTTAGGTTTGAAAGGTAAATAATAATAATAATAATAACCCCACCACCGTACCTCTACGTTGAAGTCGTGGTGGGGCTTGCGTGCTCCTGAACTCTAGGTCTGTACCAGTAGTATTTACTGTGCCGAAACAGGTCTATGGTGAGGAGCCAGACCAAGAGAGATACAGACACCCGCAGGGCAGCATGTGGCGAGCTGATGGGCAATAGCGACCCCACGGACCCTATCTCCCGGGAGAAGTCTTATTCCTCATCTCTGGCTTGCCTTTATTGGCCGGCTTGAGTGGAGATTCGCAATTTTGAGTACTTTATGCGGC
Organism: Dryobota labecula; assembly: GCA_947523025.1. NCBI lineage: Eukaryota > Metazoa > Arthropoda > Insecta > Lepidoptera > Noctuidae > Dryobota > Dryobota labecula. The sequence goes on along the minus strand of OX383295.1, from coordinate 20,389,268 downwards.
CTACCCAGATGTCCTTTCTTTGGTATTGTTCGTTGAGCTACACGTTTACTGACAAATGCTTGCATTGATTGGACAGGTCAACTCAAAATTGTGTGGTTCTTTCCTCAAAAGACCATTTTAGACCCGGATCTACATGGTCCTCACGTGATCTGACCAAGATTATGTCTGAACTTTAAAAGAGATTTTGACCCCTGAGTTTGTTTCGCCATTTCTTCTCAGGGGTAGTCAGATAGGAAATGTCGACTTCATATGTATCATCTGTGTCAGTAATCGTGCAGCTCAACTCCAAACTTAAGGCGAGGTTCTTCGAGCGTGCATTTTTGTTCTAGAGGTGGCAGCTGGGCGCGAGTAAATTGTGCCGTGAATTTTGTTAATTTTGGGTTGAAAATTATATGTTTTACGATATTAACCATGTTAAACCCGACGGACATTACATCATTATAGACGTTTATTTTGATGTGATTTTCAATACATAATGTGGTATAATATTGAAATAAAATTATTTTAATCTCCAAAATAAGGGTATGGTTGGATTTTTTTTCTATCGAGCGAACTTTATCCAATTATGTAACGAGTACCCGACGTACCTACAGAGAGGTCTCAAAAACAACATATAATTTTTTCACGTGTTTAATCATTACCGTTTCTAAATAAAATGGCATTAACATTACATTTCCTAGAGGTTAACTTGAAGAACCTCGCCTTAAGGAGCTCAACGATTCAGTGAAAAATACCAAAGAAAGGATATTTTTCAAAGGAAATTAATCATACTGCCAGACCATGCTATAAACTAACTGAGAAAAAACACAAAACAAAAAAAAAAAACGATGACGCACATAGTCTTCACATCCATAATAATCAAAATAACATAATTATTTACTATGATAGTGCATAAACAGGCATTGTGAAAAAAGTCTAGATTTTTCTCCTTGTTCAGATCAATCCTTCTTATGTTCATCCGATTCGAGTTACCCGCCATCTCTTTTAAAACAAATAACTCTACTTTTTCCTCATTCTCCGAAAACAAAACAAAACAAAAAAACGCAAGATACGAACCAGAACAAAATACAAGCGACCAGCTTCAAGAACATACAACATTTCCTTTATTACCATACATTTTGAACATCACTCGGTCTGTTTGTCCGGCGTTTGGCACAAAAGAGGCTGAAATTATCGCGTCCGGCCGGAACTTGGGGTACGGAACCACCCCTTTAGCTGAACGATGGTTAAAAGCCGTTGCTGCTTCGTTTCGGGGTAATTGAGATGTGTAAGTTGTCTTATAGGCACTTGTGACGTCATAATATTATATGATGTTTTCGGGGTAAGTAATTTATAAGCGAGAAATATTTTGGTAGACGAATATGTATTTTGAATGACAGATTTCATACTCATCTCAACATTATTTAAGCAAAGAAGCTATTATAAATATACTAGCTTTTGCCCGCGGCTCCGCCCACGTGGATGTCGGTTATATCGCGTACAAAAGTAGCCTATGTCCTTCTCCGTATCCCAGGCTATATCTCTGCCAAATTTCATGACGATCGGTTCAGCGGTTTAGCCGTGAAAACGTAACATACAGACAGACAGACAGACAGACCGACCGAGTTACTTTCACATTTATAATATTAGTATGGATAAGGAGAAACTGACTGACTGACTAACTGACTGACTTGGTGAAATATTTTATTTATTTATTTAAACTTCATGTACAATAGTGGTACATAGGCGGACTTAATGCCACAAGGCATTCTCTACCAGTCAACCTTTGGGTTAAATATAAAAACAGTGGTAGGGTACAAAAATAATGACAAAAATACTAACTTCTTGATTAAGAGAATTTATATAGTTTTATTGATACTAATACACATATACAAATAAAATAAACTAATAGATATTTTAACAAATACCACCTAATAATAATTACTATGACTAGACTATCATTTGAGAGTTATTTAGTCTGACTTAAGTAGTGGTTACGAACTTTTCTTTTAAAAGTAAATTTGTTTTCAGCTTTTTTAATGCCAAAAGGTAGCGCGTTCCAGAGCTTTATAGTAGAGATAGCGTAAGAATTTGACATAAAACCGGTACGGTGTGAAGGAATTTGGAGAAGTAGATTCTTGGAAGCTCGTAGGTTACGACTATGAGAACTGCCCAACACTTTGAAATAATTCTTTAGATAATCGGGAGCACATGGATCGTTCATAATCGTGAAGAGCAAGCAGAGAGATCTGAGGGACCTCCTGAGTCGGATAGGCAACCATTTAAGCTGAGAACGGGGGGAAGAAATGTGATCGTATTTACGAAGGCCAAAAACAAACCGAATACAATTGTTGAGAAGTCGATCCAATTTATTTAGAAGTTCTTGGGAAAGATCAGAACAACAAACATCAGCATAGTCTATAATAGGAAGCACAAGTGACTGGACCAAGGTGAGTTTGGTGCTAGATGGGAGGAAATGCTTGAATCTATAGAGAGACCGCAGTGAGAACGAGACTTTCTGGCTCACCTGAGCCACGTGTTTATTCCAACTCAAACTGCCGTCAATGTACAGACCCAAGTCCTTAACGTGAGCTGAAAGAGAGATAACGGAGTTCTCGTACATCAGTGGCATAAGTTGAATAGTGTTCATATTAAAAAAAACAAATAAGTGAAATATCAACGTACAGCCGAAACTACTGGGACTAGGAACGTGAAATTTTGCACAGGAAGCCGTGTGTGTGTTTTATAATGTAGGGGGCACTAAGAAGGGGTTTTGTAAATTCGACCTTTGAGGGGGTGAAAAGTGGGATATTGCTTGTATGAAAAATCTTATTCCTTGAGTTAATAAAAAATCGTAATTTTTTTGTTTTTCTTAACTAAACTAAAAAAATTACGATTAAAGGGGGATTGAGGGGGTGTTAAAGTTTGTATGGCAGAATTTTAACGCACAGTCTGATTAACACGAAACTCAATAATTATAATTAAAACAAAAAATAAAGAAAAACGCGTATCAGAGTTTTTCAAAAATCTACCCCTAATGGGGTGAAAAGAGGTAGTCAATTTTACAGGGGAGGATTTTGCTGCGTGGCTTGATTAACTCGGAAATTAGTATAAATAACCTAATAGTCAAATACATGATACAAAAGATTTTTCAAAAATTAACCCCTTTTGAGGGTGAAAATCTAAATAACAACGGCCACATTCCTCTAGATCGTATTTTGTTGCTTCGTGTCTCAATATGAAACTTTATAGAAGGTATCAGAAAATTCTAGACACCCTTACCGATATAGTTGATTGAGCTGCTTTTCATAATTCCTTCTCAGTCACGAGATAATATGTTTTTAAAGGAGTGGCGCTAGTGGACCGGTGACAACGCTCTTAAGAAAGAGCGAGAATGGAAAAGCTAATAAGCAATGATAAGTTTACGTTATCTACATTTTTGGTCATATGTATAATTATATGAGTAAGTATATTTTTAGATACGTTCACCACTTTGGCACCACCCCGTGACGAAAGCAAGGAAAGTTTAAATACTTAGTTTTTTTTTTTTTGTGTTTGTTTGAGCACTGGCTCAGAAGCTAAGGTTGCCTTCTAAGGGCTGTTTCAAAATAGGTTTACTAAATTGTTTAAAACGACTTTCCACAGAGTTGGGTTTGATTCTCATGTGCTGCGTTTTGCAGCTCGACTGATTACCGATAATCCCGAAGATATTCGGCGCTACTTCATCATCAAATAATTATTTCTTATGTGATGATGCTATTGGAGTTTCCGAACTTGGCGAGCGTAACTCTGGTTATCTGGTAAGATAATTATGATTATGGTAATATTATCGTGGCTTTATTAGGCGCAACGTCTAGCGTAGGAGGCTCCTCAACTATGTGGCGTCTACGAGCGTCTACGCGGCAGCTATGCTGTAGCTACGCGGCTGTTACGCGGATACTACATAGCCGCTACGTGGCTACTACGCAACTGCTAAGTGGTAACTACGCGGCAGCTACGTAGCAGCCGAGCGGCTGGTACACGGTAGCTACGTGGCAGCTACGGCTGCTAACACGGCTGCTACGTGGCATCGGCGCGGATACGCGGAAAATACACGGCTGTTGCGTGGCAACTAAGCGGTAGCTAGTTCGCGAATCCACGTGGATGCCACGTCGCTGCCCCGTAGCAGCCGCGTCGCTGCCACATAGCAGCCGCGTAGCTGTCACGTAGCAGCCGCGTACCTGCCACGTAGTATCCATGTAGCTACCACATAGTATCCAAGTAGTATCTACATTTATAGAATCATCCACGTAGCTGCCGCGTAACTGCCGCGTAGCTGCCGCGTAACTGCCGCGTAGCTGCCGCGTACCTTCCGCGTAACTGCCGCATATCTGTCACGTAGCTGCCGCGTAGCTGCCACGTAGCAGCCGCGTACCTGCCGCGTAGTATCCATGTAGCTACCACATAGTATCCAAGTAGTATCTACATTTATAGAATCATCCACGTAGCATCCACGTAGCTACCACGTAGAATCCACGTAGCTAATGCGTAGAATCCACGTAGCTGCCGCGTAACTGCCGCATATCTGTCACGTAGCTGCCGCGTAGCTGCCACGTAGCTACCGCATAGCTACCGCGTAGCTACCGCGTCGCTGCCATGTAGCTACTGCGTAGCTAACGCGTAGCTAACGCGTAGCTAACGCGTAGCTGCCGCGTAGCTACCATGTGGATGCCACGTCACTGCCCCGTAGCAGCTGCGTAGCTGTCACGTAGCAGCCGCGTAGTATCCATGTAGCTACCACCTAGCATCCACGTAGCTAACATCTAGTATCCACATAGTATCCACATAGTATCCACATAGTATCCACATAGTATCCACATAGCTACCACCTAGCATCCACGTCTGCCACGTAGCTCTAGCGAAGCTACCGCATTGCTACCGCGTCGCTACCACGTAGCTACTGCGAATCTTTTTTTTTTTTTTACACACAACGGGGAAGCTCTTGGCCTTCATCTCACCTGATGGTAACTGATGATAAGGCCGAAGATGGAAGCGAGCTTCACCCGGAATCCTCAACCACAGAGGAACTGGCTATCTTACCTGTAACTGCCGAAACACAACAAATGCTGTTAACATTGTTGTTTGGCGACAGACTTAGATAAGATGGTGGTAGCTAGCCAGGCGGACTTAGAACATGCGGGCACGTGCAAACGTGGATCCTACCCAACTGGGGATCGGCGCAGTCACGTGTCGCCGAACCCAGGCCGGGGCTCGAATTTTCGAGTTCCCGGGGGCTCAGGGTGGCGTCAGCGCGGACCTCTTCGCAACTAAGTTGCAGGAGGTTATCGCTGACGCGGCCAAGATCACCAGGCCCGTGAAGTCTGTGGCCTTGGAGGTGACCGACCTAGACGACTCGGTCACCAAGGAGGAGGTGGTGGCGGCGGTCGCAGCGATGGGGGGCTGTGGCGTCACAGCGGTGCAAGGTCGGGCCATCAGGCCCGGCCCTGGTGGCATGGGCACCATTCGACTTGAGTGCCCAGTCGCCGCAGCTATAGCCGTCCTTGCCAAGGGACGGCTTGCCGTAGGATTCAGCTCGGGTGTGGTCCGGGCGCTTGCAGCCAAGCCTCTGCGCTGCTACAAGTGCCTTGGCATTGGACACACTCGGGCCCTTTGTCCGTCTGAGGTCGACAGGGCGAACTTGTGCTTCCGTTGTGGCAAGGACGGGCACAAGTCCGCCTCCTGCGAGGTTGCCACGCCGCACTGCGCGGTTTGTGCCGCCAGTGGCTGCCCGGCGGGCCACGTAATGATGGGGAGGAAATGCAATCCTCCCCCTAAGAGGGGCAAGGAGCAGGCGCGCATCCGGCCTGTCGCTGCCACCGCCGTCCCTGAGGCTGGGACTTTGGCGGCTGAGGAGGGGGGTGCGATGTCTGATTGATGGGTGGGGTCAGACATCGCATCCTTGTGTCGCGGTCTTCCACGGACTCCCCTCCCCTCTCGCTCTTAGAGAGGGGACCGGGATACGTGGCCGCCGCGTGGGGGAGAAGGCGATCTCCTCCTGATGGTGAACAGCGGGAGATAGGCGCGGGGGCGCCTTCTCCTGCATTGCACTGTTCACCAGCCGCACTGCCCCTCCCCGACAGGAGGGGTGCGCCGGGCCCGCTGTAAAGGCGGGCGAGCGTCGGCGGGGGACTGGATGGAAAGGCTCTGCCAGATTCCCAGTCTCCCTCCATACAGACGATGCGGGAGCGCCGCTGGGTTTTTTAGTGGGTATACCGGTACTCTACCGGGGAGTCCCACATACCCCTCTCGTCCCCCGACGGAAGGGTATGCGTAATGCATTTTTCCCAGCTGAAAAAAAAAAAAAAAAAAAAGGCGGACTTAGAACAAGCCCTACCACCAACCAAACCGAGCAGATATGTTTGCCCCCGCTGTGAATCGAACCCGGGACCTCTGGATCTGAGACAGGTGGTTTTACCACTAGACCACAGAGGCGGTTAAAATCTAACGCGTAGCTGCCGCGTAACTACCATGTGGATGCCACGTCGCTGCCTCGTAGCAGCCGCGTAGCTGTCACGTAGCAGCCGCGTAGTATCCATGTAGCTAACATCTAGTATCCACGTAGTATCCACATAGCCACCACCTAGCATCCACGTAGTATCAACATAGCTACCACGTAGTATCTACGTAGCTACTGCGTAGCTGCCGCTTAGCAGTAGCTAAGCGGCAGCTACGCGGCATCTACGCAGTAGCGTAGATGCCGCGTAGCTGCCGCATAGATGCCGTGTAGATGCCGCGTAGATGCTGCGTAGCTGCCGCGTAACTGCCGCGTACCTTCCGCGTAGCTGCCGCGTACCTTCCGCGTAGCTGCCGCGTACCTTCCGCGTACCTGCCGCGTAGCTGCCACGTAACTCCCGCGTAGCTGCCGCGTATTTTCCGCGTAACTGCCGCGTAGCTGCCGCGTAGCAGCCACGTAGCTGCCGCGTAACTGCCGCGTAGCAGCCGCGTAACTGCCGCGTAGCTGCCGCGTACCTTCCGCGTAGCTGCCGCGTACCTTCCGCGTAGCTGCCGCGTAGCTGCCACGTAGCTGCCGCGTAGTAGCCGCGTAGTATCCATGTAGCTAACTTCTAGTATCCACGTAGTATCCACATAGCTACCACCTAGCATTCACGTAGCTAACATCTAGTATCCACGTAGTATCCACCTAGCTACCACGTAGTATCTACGTAGCTTTAGTTTTAAATATAAATAAATTAATAATAGTGTGAACAAGCCAACTACTACTTGTTATTTAGAAAAGGATTTACGATTTTTTCTCGAAACGCGTACTGGCTAATAAGTGACTACAAAACTCCGTAGCATCGACGTATTCGCCAGAGAAGACAAACAAAACTGTTATTGGACGCTGGAATGTGGACAGGCTTTATTGGAGAACTTCTAAAAAACTCTCTAGTGGTGTTAGCTTTATATAACTTTGTGTTTAGCACATCTAGAGTGACAAAGTAGTAGGGTGTTACAAAGGATGATTACATAAGTTGAAGTGTTTAGACGATGCGAGTTATTTGTTACTTGAATTTTATTGAATGTTGTTGTGTGTTTTATTGTTTGGCTATAGGTACAAATCTGCCTAACCGTTTGGGGCAAAACAGGTGTAATTTTATAGTATTTTATAGTATGCCACCAGCAAGAAACACGCACCGTGGAAATGGGACTTTAGGAGCAAATATTACTGGAGTATTTTATTTAGTTTTATAATAAAAATCAATTGCCCTGCATTAGTCTCGCAATAACTCGAAAATGACTCGACCGATATGATTTTTTTAAATTTTTTATTTTGTTCGCCACAATACTTGGGTTATTTAGGAAAAACCCAAAAAATTGCCGATAAATCGAATAAATCAAAATGTTGCCTCACATGGTACGAAGTTCACCGGATGATCTAGTCCTTAATATATTAATTTCACTTGAAAATATAATTTTAATTAAGAACCTTCTTTACAACCAAACATCATAGAATCAAACAAAGGACCTACCTAAAGACGGCCACACTAGCTCTATTCTCCATTGAGATCGGCAAATACGTGGGGTGTTTTGTATTGAGGACGAGACTGTCCAGGGTTTACGTAAAGTGCTGACCGTGCCACCGGGCTGTATGATCCGTTCGGACATTTAGAGACACGAGCGGATTGTCCTGATTCACTAGAGATTGACGGTGGCACGCATCGGTGGGTGGACACTGCTGAAGTGAAGCTGGGAACATTTTTGTAGGCTTTTTTTCGAAAAGTGAATACCATACATTTTATCGTCAACTGTTATACTTAATCTTTTAACTTACGCTGAATATAGATGCTGTCATTTACGACATTAGGAAGTCACGTCGTGCATTCCAATATCCAAAAGAAGGTCCATCGATCACAATGCTTCGAATCACGATTACTTCCTACACATGTGTGAGCACAATATCCCTGCTATAAAGCTATCATTCACCGGGTACGTCTTTCATTGACTTGAATGTACCCTGGCGACTGAGCATTTGAGTGTCATGTTCACTCAAATGTCTCGCTGGTGGGGGCGCGTGTTTTGCATCATTAAGTTCCCTTCAAAATGGTTGAGCTGAATGGTGCTGATCCATGCGTCATGTTCGTGAACGGGCGCCGTCAGTAGGGACTCGTCATCTCTTAGATACCACGGCTTATTTTAAGGCTTTGACTGCCAGACAACAGACACAAAGAAAAACGATTGTTAGCGGTCACCGGTGACCGCGGTGGCAGTCAATATGTTAATAAATTTTAATATTTTAATTGTTATTCGTTTTTATCATTTTATTAAGAACGCTTCTAATAATGATTTCAACATGAATAATATGGGTTACCAACACTTGATACCACTATTTTGCTTTAAAAAGGTGTTTGTGTAGTTTTTTGCCCGTTCTTCTCCATAGGAACCTACTACGCTTTGGAATGGGCAACTAGCTTCATCTTTCTGACTGACCGACCCCTTGACAATTCAAAACTGCCTGTAATTGGTTTATTTGAAATAAATGCTTTGAGTTTGAGTTTCCGTGTTGATATTTATAATTCTGTGGGAACACAGCCAGTGAATTAGTGGGGGACTGATTATGCTATTCAAAGTAAACACCTATTCTAAATTGATCACAAGTTCTCAGTTTACATCTGCGACCATAACGTGTATCAGTTTAAGGCAAATTGTATTGAAATCTGTGTGAATCCAGTTCGGAGAGTAGTCTCCGAATTGGACTACGGAATGTTACGTAGCGTGTTTAATAGTCGCTACATAACATTTACAGTACACCTATGAAGACTCGTGATTGGATATTAAAGCATTCTAATTTTATTATAGAAAATGGCGCATATCCTAGTTTTTTTTTTCGTGACCATACTTTAAACTGAAACTCAATGCACTTATTCCAATTAAACCATTTACAGGCACTTTTAAATTTTCAAGGAGTCCGTCAGTCACAAATATGAAGCTAGTTGCCCATACCAAAGCGTAGTAGATACCTATGGAGAAGAACGGGCAAGAAACTTCACATTTTAAATATTATAATATTACAAAAATATTAGTACATGTCAACGTTGAATTTATAACAATTATATGTGAGAACGATGTAAAAAAAACGTACACGTTAAAAGCGTCCAGACTAGGCACAACAAAATTTTTAACAAAGACTAAACAATTCATAAATAAAATAATTGAAATAAGCCGTGGCAGCTAAGAGATGATCAGTCTCAACTGACGGGACCAACGCCTTAACATGCATTTCGAGACACGGAGCGGGTCTTGGTATGTAAAGATGGTCATCCATCCACAGACCAACTGTTGCAAGCGTATTAGCTTAATGGTCCATCTGAAGGACTAAGTGCGGAAACCAAACCCTGTCACATAGAACATAAATAACCCAAAACTTTGACCAACCCCGTCAACAGTTCATACATATCTAATAAACCATCCACCAATGATTACAGGTAACAAGGTCCTAAACTGCCAATCGAGTGATTGAAATATAAAGGCGCATACACAATATCACTAAACACAGTGGTCCCGGGGGAAATCACGGGACGACGACAAATCTTTCCCGCGATCGCATAAAAATACCGTAGGACTGATAATAAATTCAGTTTATTGCGACCACAGGCTCGCTTCTGTGAGTACCTTCGCATTTTTTTTTTTAAACAAATAATGTGCACCCAGCTTTAGGATACAGATGGCTGTGGATTAATTGTCTTGTCTCTGTTGTTTTTTACTTCGGTATCGTTATTTATTGTCGTTTTTGTTGAATTTTAATCAGTGTTAACATTTTATTGGAATTGTTTTTGGTAATTTGGTTGTCGGTGTTATCTGGGCGTTGATTTCTGCTCAGAAGAAATCATCCTCGTAGGGATTAGCGAAGTTCTCTTCTTCTCTCCGTTTGCTTTTTCTCTTGCATACTTTGGTGTTGACTGTAGTTCTCGTGGCAATAATAAACTCACTCATGTTTCTCATGCAGTAGCTATTTAGTAGTGGAACAAATACCCTAGGTTTCTGTGGACTTTCATTTAACCCATTAGGCACTAGTGTTTGCATAAGACAATGTAAGTAGTCGATTTAATGTCAAATTATACATAAAAAACTGTAGACTGTAGCAATTCTACGTTATTCAAAACCCATAGCGAGATAGCGAGATATACTAGCCATCATTAGAAAAAATCTTTGATCAGTTATTTTTCTAGTTTGCTGGTATAGCAAGTAGTGTTTTCATGAGTTGGATATCATAAATTCCACAGAAATGGAGAACAGAAAATTGGAACTCCTATTTTTTTGCGTCTTTTTTTTTTTTTTTTTCAATGTTTCTAGAAGTTCAAATACTACTTAGGTTATTTGTTGTATATAAAAAAGGTTTTTTGTAGATACATAATTTCCTATAGGTAATTTATTAATTTTAGTCCAAAGTTGCATGAATTTACGGATTTACTGTAACACGAGGTTGATGGTTAGTTACTATATATTAGTAATGAGCTTTCTGAAGTGGCAGAGCGAGGAGTTTGGTGGGTTGATCGGAAAATTGCACGCTTGACACAAAGCCGCTCAAAGCGGCTAAAGAAGTTTTTACTTAAAAAAATCGTTTATTTATTTATTTAACAATTTATGTACACACATATAAACAGACAAGAAGAAAGGAACAGAAAAATACGTACAAAGGTGATGCTTATTTCTAATGAAATCTCTTCCAGCATACCTGCGATAGGAAAGTAGATATAGAGATGTAGACAACGTGTGTAAGTGTAGAAGAAAAAAAAAGGAAATAAAAAAAATATACATAAAATCAAAATAGCTATACACTAGTATAAATACTTATAAACATACAATAAGAGAAAAAAAAAATGTTTAACTTTCTTATTATTCTAAAATAGGAGTAATCGAATTTTTGTACTCCTTTTGGCGTAGCGTTGCCATCATGGCAACAGTCCAGGGCCTCAAGTCTGCTATCACAATAATGTCAGAATGGTCTATCATTGATTTCATAATTGTTGATTTTGACAAGTTTGGTAATCTACTAATATAATGGCGTCATTATGACTTTCCAATGGTCAGCCACTGACACTCCATTGAAAGAATTGGTAATCTCGTACATAATGACAAAATATGAAACTTCCTACTAAACTTCCAACTTCCTACTACTGCAGAATGCTTATAACACTAATAAATAATATGTAAAAAAATATATAAATGAAATCTGGCATAAATAAATGTTCAAAATGCCATTGTAATACAATTCTATTACGAGACCATTGACCGACCAATGATCGACCATTATGAAGATTAGATTACGAACTTTAGCAAAATGACAATGGGATCGTGTTGGAGTGACGAATTTATAAAAATAGCAGACTTGGGCTGCTGAACTCAAAATTTACTTGATTTTTTTTTCGTCATATGAAAAATACAAAAAAAAAAAGAATTTTATAAAACTCTATCACTAATGGGTTAAGTAGGTACGTAGTACTAATCAAGTAGCAATTTTTCGTGGAAGCTAGTAAAATTTTCCGTCATTAATACAATTTTATATAAAACAAAAAGAAAGTGCCTAACAACAACCACCTTCCACGATCCTAAAATATTATTTGAACAAAAAATGTTCCGTTACCGACAAAAAAAGAGGATTTTATAAAAACAATTTTCCGATAGCGAATATCGTGAAGGGTAAAATAACAACTTCCCTAATGAAGATAATCATAATTAAAAATTAAAGGGGTCTTCATTTTATTATCTTCCTTATAAATATTATCTTTATCTATACAATAGGATCATCATAATCATCATTTCAGCCGAAAGACGTCCACTTCTGGACATAAGCCTCCCCCAATTAGGGGGGTTTGCCATAATCGCCACGCTTGGCAGGCGGTTTGGCGATCGCAGTATGGTGCTAAAGTGCATAGAGAACGCTGCTGCCCATTCTCTAGTAAGTTCCTTAGTCGCCTTTTACGACACCCACGGGAGGAAATGGGGTTTTTATACATACAAATAAATAAAATTGAAGTATCTGTTTGTAATGTCAAAATAACAGCTTTTTACTCAATGCATAAGAAAATACGGTACTTATAACAAAAAACTATTTTTAATTTTCAAGTCTGTCTGTCTGTCTGTTTGTTCCGGCTAGTCTCCAAAACGGCTAGACCGATTTTGATAGGATTCTCACTGGCAGGTAGGTAATGTTATATGGAGTACTAAGCGTTTTCAAACGTCTTTTGTAATGCGCACATCAAAGGAGTGGAACTCTCTGCCTGCGTCTGTATTTCCGAACGCATACAACACTAATCTATTCAAAGTTAGAGTGCTTCTTCTGGGTAAGTTCACTCCATCGTCGAATTTGTCTCTGTCACCTCTGGCCTGGCCTAGACTAGAGTCAAGAGCAAACCCATCGTAAAATAAAAAATATGGAGTAACTTAAGCTACTTTTATTTCAGAAAAAGCCACGCAGGCGAAGCGGCGAGCAGCAGCTAGTTATTAATATAAAAGCTGCAAATAACTATTTATTAGGAATTATCCTTATTACCGAAATAAGGAGCGCTTAGCAACAATAAGGATTAATCATATTTATTTTATAAGTTACGATTATTGGTACAGTACTTAGTTGGTTTCTTGTTGCTCCCTTGTGAGTAGGAAATAAAGTCTTAGTAAGTAATACATTTTGTTATGAAATGAAAAATATTCAAAGTTCAAGTTGAAAATGAAATGTACACAAATAACAACTTGTGGCGGTACCACATGCGAACTACGCATCAAAGACCTGACGTCACAAATCCTGCATCGCGCAATCAGAGTTTACCGCCTGACTAGCATATATACAACATCCCGACATCAACCGTCGGGCAGTTGCCCACCAGACACAACACCCGTCTGGTCGGAGGATCCTCCCTTTACTATAGCTCGTATGAGTGAACTTTACTCCCTGTTCCTCATACCTTTATAAACTTATACCTAATTAATTGTAATATAAAATTAAAATATAATATTCTGGCTTACTTAAAACTAATATATATTAACAAACTAAAATATGGCGTCGAAAAACTTCGTATCGCTGTTGACTGAATGTACATAAGAGACTGACGGCATTACCACGTTGAATGCCTCTGGCCAAGGTAAAAGTCAGCCCTTGGGTCACGGAAAGTATCAACCAGCTGTTTCGAGGTTTAATTGAACAGACCATGACCACTCGGACCCGGTTTCAATCCTTCATAGCACATCTCTCTTGCTAAAACTTCTCGCGATGTACCTAGTATAAATCTCAGTACCAATTTAAGATGTTTCACGTTTTCAACTAATGAATATTCATAGAAAAGTGCTCACTAAGAGATTGCCTGAAATAAATTTTGAATTTTAGGTACAATTACCTAATTACATTAGGATGTAGCGCTTTGGGGCACAAAAAATTTGGCAAGAACGGCTATGAATCAATCCTTAGGGAGTGAATATTTTGTTAAGAATGTTCAAGTTCTTGAACATGAAACGAAGAGATTTAGAGATTTCTTCGTTATTACTTAGTGTGCTTTTGCCAAAACGCAGTACCTACTCAAGACAATCTTCACACTTATACAACTTGCTAAATAAAAACAAACGACTTCCATGAAAACTAACACTTCAATGTGGAAAATTACCTTAATTTCGGAAGTCTGTGTCTTTGGTTCCGTATTTTCTTTTTTTTGCCACCGACTTCCGAAATTAAAGTATTTTTTTTTTCAATTTTAAGGGTATTTTTTTTTTTTTTGTAATTACGTTTTTTATTTTCCACTTTTTAGTTGTGGTATTAGTTCGTATACCACTACTTGCTATGTAAACAACAGTGACAGGAAGTTGGATAACATCATCAACATACACGGAGTGGATTAAATACTTATTATTGAAGCTACGAGCACCTTGCTTTACTAATTTGGCTGTTATTTCTAGAAATGACATTATTATTTTTTTTAATTATTTTTTTTGATTTAATATGTCGGAGAACGGAAGGTTTCTCTCGTTGGCATCAGCCATATTTTAACTACGGTGGGTGTACTGTGGGTAGTGTTGGTTATTGCGCAATAGAAAAACCGAATTAAACTCAAAAGTCATTTACTCAACCGGAGATAACACCTTAAAGTTTGCATAAGACAGTCCCCCAAAACGCCCTGCCCTTCACCACTTCCTAGTGCTTTAGCTGGGAAGAAGAAGTAGTGGAACAAACTCCCCAGCAGCACATCTGTCTGTTCCGTTAGAAGAACTTGATTCTATACAGTAATCAAAATCAAATCAAATCAAAAATGTTTATTTCAATTACATAAAGCGTTAACATGCGTGATTTGGAGATCACCTTTTAAGCAAGAAGATGCTTGTGTTAGGTGACTCCGCTCTTCCACCAACAATTATACAGTGTATGCAATTGAAAAACAAAATAATAAAATAAAAGAAAGGAAAAGAAAAACAAAAAGGGGCGCACTTGTGCGATGTTTGCGAGTGGGTTTTGAGTGTGTGTGCGCGAGTGTGTGTAATAGTGTGAGAGAGTGTCTGCGCGAGTGTGTATAATAGTGTGGGTGTCCATTGTGTATGAATCAATTTCGATTACCTGCATATAGGTATAAGATTTAGGTTTCAGATTAGGTCTAAGTTTAGGTTTAGGTTAGCCCTGCGACAGTGTCTTGGGATCGGAGGAAGCCAGGAACAACTTCCTCCACTAACGATTCCGGGACCGCAGTCCTATTAATTACTAGACAGGTTAAGGAAGCGATGATACTATAGCCTCAATGTCATCATAGGTTTTAGTCTTAAGCCAATTAGTCACAACTAGTTTACAGTCACGGAGTTTCAGAGGATAGATGTGTAGTTCCTTATTCAATAGGTTGTATAAGTGAGAAGATTGCCTTGCATACTGTCTCTTAGCAAAAACAGATCTAACTGGGACAGTTGAAGCGACTAAGTATCGTCTTCTGCTACTCATACTCGGGTTTATAGGATCGTACAGGAGGGACTTGTGTTTTCTCAGGATAAGATGGAGTAGATAAAGTTTTCTCACAGACAGAAGGTAAGAGGTAAGGTAAAGGTTTTGGGTTGGGAACCTATAGGGTTTAAAGAGCATCACCTTAAGCAGAGATCGCTGCGCCCTCTCGAATTCTAAAAATTTAATTTTTGTTGTCCCACCCCAGCATGGCAAACAGTACGTAAGTAATGGGTATGCAACGTAATTAATGTTGGTACACGACACAACTATACTGAACGTGCAACAGTTCCTAGACGTCTTCACTGCTTGACCGCCACCGATGAACTTCACTTGTCCTCTGTGTGGCGATCACTTGCACAAATTCGAGATGGTTAAAATAAACTCACACTAGTGCCTCTGAAGTGATGCGTGAAAATCTAATTGCAAAGTAATGTAAAGGTGCTGTATTGTTGAAAAGTATAGACAAATATTTGAACACTCCTGTATGCGTGATAACAGCATGCTGGTATAGCTTGAATCATACATTTCCAATAGAAGCGAACCTCTCATTGTATAGAAAGCCTAGACACATTGCGAATTCAGCCTTAACTGGAAATGTAGGCAAATCAAACTGATGTGTCGGGTCGTCGCGTTTTGCGTCTACATTTGGTACTTCGTTGTCGTAATCTGTCGCCAAATAAGACGTGTCCGTACTAAAACTATTAAATAAAAGAGGTTTTTTAGCAATTTTAGTACGTAACCATAAAAAATGTTATCAATGATTTTTCAAATCAATAATTTGCAACTACAAAAGTCCAATAAATAATTCGTGGTTTTTAAATCCCGGGATTTAAACGTCATTATAATTATTCCGGGATTTTAGAAGAGGTATTATCCACTCTATGGTACATCCTTCCTCGAAGTATAGTCAAATTAATTCTACCTATTACGATTTTTGGTCATAACAGACACTAGAAAGAAATGCTATGGTAAACACATGAACAGTTTCTTTGTCCCTATCTCATCCTGTACGTGTTTTTGTTTTATCTTCAACCTCCATAATTTTTAAATGCTATTACATTGTAATCAATATGATTATAATCATGTTAAAGGACACTTTATATTTTAAATTCATGCTCACACAGAAGCTAATAAATTATTCACATGATATCATCCAGATTTCCGTGACCGCTATGCGCCCAATTTTTGGTATATCAAAAACGTTGTGTGCACAAAATAACTAGTGGAAAATTACGTTAATTTTAATCCTCTTAAACGAAGCAATGGACACGGTTTAAAACTATACAGAATTGGTGAAATGTGCTGGCTTTGTGGTGGAATCCATTGTTATAATATTACTAGATTATTATGTTGTAGCAGCTGCGTTGATAGACTGTTGCGTAAACAATATTTTTGTGCTCAACTCATTGCTATTATTTTTAAATAAAAGAGTTTATCATCATCCATAGTATTCTAAATATGGATGATGATAAACTCTGCTATGTATTGATGGACATGTTCCATAGTCATCCAGATACCTGCCATTGTTGGGTTTAGGCCTCTCTTGAATCAGATGGTAAAAATATTCTTCTTGGCCTTATGCAACTAAAATGTTATTGTGTGCTGCGATACTAAACAATTCATTTTTTGGACTACACAGATATAGTGAACTATCATCGCCAGCCATGAATTAGAATTATTCAAGATGATGAAATTAGAAAACAATAAAGTAAACACTTAAGAATTTTTCGAAATACCCCAGTAACACAAAACTTACACCTATAAACAAAATTGTTCAAAACACCTCCAAATCCTGAAACGCAGAAAACTACAGCACAAACGTTACGCACACAAAAAGAGTCACTTTTATTTTTTCCTGTTTTGATCTGCAATCAGTCAGTCTATGAGAAGATGTTGAGTAATTAGGGCTTTACGAGTAATTTCTTCAATAAGAATCCTCTTTATTTGCATTAGATTATAGGCATAGTCTAGCTTGATAGGTCTGTTATTGCAAGCCTTTTAGGTCTTCGTTTGTGGTCAGACTTGGTTTGTGCAACTGCTAGTGGGTTTGGATGGTTCTCAGGTCTTATATCATGCAGTAGGTAATAGACTATCTCATATTGCACAGTGATCCTTTTTAGAATGTCGTGTAACTCTGAGTTTCTGATAAACCATGGAACATTTGATATGGCTTTTAGAATGCTGTTTTGTGCCCTCTGGATTATGTTTAAGTTTTAGACACTTGCTGTGCCGCAAAGCTGGATCCCATATGTCCATATTGGCTTTAGTATGGAATGCCATCCATGCCATGCCATGTGTTCCGTGTGGCGCCGGACGTAAAGAATAGCACCACCCCATTTCCTCCCGTGGGTGTCGTAAAAAGCGACTAAGGGAATTACTAGAGAATGGACACCAGTGTTCTCTATGCATTTTTAACACCATACTGTGATCGCCAACCCGCCTGCCAAGTGTGGCGATTATGGCAAACCCCCCTAATTGGAGGAGGCCTATGTCCAGCAGTGGACGTCTTTCGGCTGAAATGATGATGATGATGGAATGCCATACTATGTACAATGGTACAGGGGCAGCGTATTATCTATGCTCAGTGTGGAGTTTCTACCTAGGATCCATTATCGACTTCTGTGCTTCATGTTAAGTTGATCTCTCTTATCTTGTATATAGGCTTTCCATGTAAATTTTCCATCAAGCTTTATGCTCGGATATTTTACAACGTCACTTAGTGGTAGTTCCTAGCAATCTAGTTTGACAGGTGAAGAATTTTCTTGGCGAAGACGTCGCACACTATCTGTATAAATCAGCTTTGTGTAAATTAACGGTTCACCAAGGGAAATACTTCCGTCGATGTAGATATTTGCCTTCTTTACAACTAACTAAACCCTATCGGCATAAACTAAGTCTGTTATCCTAATTAAGCTCAAAGTGTAATTTACCATTACCTCTTTAGACATCTTCTAAATATTCAAATACTTACACAATATCACCATGGAAAATTCTCCAAACAAATTATTTAAATAAACAAAAAACCCGACTGTAAAAACATAACTGAAAAGAGAAAAAACAAGCATTCTGATTAGAGATCGGATATTCGGATGCATATTCACCTAAAGTTGAGATGTTTGCTATTATGGAAAGCGCTTTTGTATCGAATAAATCCCGCGGTTCCGGTGTTTTATTTTTTATTTTAACTAACACACATCACCCCTACTCTTACACCCTACATACACATATTTGCATAGGGGGTTAAAATAATTTTAAATAAATATGCATTTGAATATTTATGCAATCCAAGAATCACGGGTATTTTTTTTTTTTTTATAAATAATATTTTAGATGTCGCATCCATACACCCGACTTGATATGCATTGCCGGTATTCCTGGTATCACGGGATATTTTCTTACAAAAAATATATTTTAAGAAGCTGCTTCCATACTTTCATAGCTAAAAATTAACTTTAGCTAAATATGCATCCGATTATCCGATCTCTAATTGTAATGTATAGAATTTTCGTATTGCAGACCCCGACAAACAAAAGTTACACCATATTTCAGGTAATTGATTTGTCCATATTTGGTATTGTTCGTCTGCAATACCAAAATTCTAAAGATGTTTTCAGTTATGTTTTTGCAGTCGGGTTTTTTCTTTATTTAAACAATATGCTTTTTTTTTCAAGATTTATAGTTTTGTTAATATATATAATATACAATATGGAATTGTCTCATTATTAGCTTTTATTTGATACCAATACTGTTGTAATTTATTAAAAAAAAATACATTTCCCTTCCTTTTTTTATTTGCAAATGCAATATATAAATATTAGGTACATAGCCTATGTCACTCTCGCTATTAAGACGAATCTAACGACATGTTAAAATCCATCAAGCCGTTTAGGCTACAGAACGTATCAAAGAAATTCAAAGAAATAGACATACATAAATACCTACTCTGGAAAAACACTACCCTTCTTCTGGAGCAGTCGGGAAAAAAAAACTCCAAATACAAACCACGGCAGAAATATTATACTCGGCACACAACAGAGTCATAATGGCGCAAAATTGTACGTATATACAGTATGAGATACGCGTTACGTTGCACGCTATCTGTATAAATCAACGTTGTGTAAATTGACGGTCCACCAAGCGAAATACGCAGCTGCCTCCGTCGGTTTACGGAGATGAGCGTGGGAGAATGGATGTGGTTGCTTGATTTTTTACTGTTACTTTGAAAACTGTACCGTGTGACATATCAAATGAAAGGGCTCATTCTAATGAATTCAGGTTTTTTTTTATAATTTTAAAATAAATACCTACTTTTAAAGTTATTTAAGAAAATAGATGGAAATTTATTCCTCCCTTATCTCCGAAGCTGCTGATACTATATATATATATATTTTTTAGGAACCAAGAAGAGTACCTAATAATCGAAATCAGTTTTTTTTTTTTTAACTTTGCCCCACACTAGGAATTTCTCCTGTATCGTGGGTACGTTTCTCACATACACAAACAGCCAGACAGACAGACAGAGACACACAGAAATAGACAGAGTTTACACAAAATTTATGCCAAGTTTGATCACAACTCCATTATCAAAACAACGTCTCCCTTTATACAACTCCCTTCATAACTCCTAACATTATATACTTGTGTGTGTTGGGAACAAAATAGCATACGATGTTCGTTGGCACTACATTATTCAAGCAGTAAATTTGATTGTCCAACTCTAAATAGAAACTCAGATCATTTAGTTACGTTTCTACAAATGGTGCGTCTGAATGTGTTAAAGATTTATTTTCAGTTATATTCTGTTCTCGATCTGAATTCTTAAGTTACTTGGGAGAGAGTTAGAAAATAACAAGACATTTCAGACCATTTACGTAGGTTGTTCCATTTACTTTGATTGTTCCATTTAGGTCAGTTGTTCCATTTAATACCCAATACTCAATTCTTTATTGCATTCCATATATATTACATAGATGGTATAATAGAGTAAAAGATCCATATGCACCCTGTCGGGCACAGCAAAATTAGGAGAGGGAAGAGGGCTAAGTAACTATTCAAGCAATTCAATATTATTATTATGATTAAATGTGTTTAATTTTGTGTATAATTCTATATATATATATATATATATTATAAGTTTTGTATGTATAGGTATTGCTTATGAATAAAATTATGTAGGTAATTAGTATGTAATTCTTAGAAGTATTTTCATTGTTAATAAATTATGTTAATATTTATGTAAGTATTCATATTTTACTATTTATATTAGATTTTCTATATTGCATATTATCTTATATATAAAATTCTCGTGTCACAATGTTCATTCCCGTACTCCTCCGAAACGGCGTGACCGATTCTCATGAAATTTTGTGAGCATATTGAGTAGGTCTAAGAATCGGCCAACATCTATTTTTTATACCCCTTAGTGATAAGGAATGTCCACCCTTAACATTTTTTTGACAGAACGAAGTCTGTCGGGTCAGCTAGTATTACATATAATTCATAATGTTTGGTGTATGAGAGAGGGAATAATTTTATTTTGCAATCGATTTGTCATTTATACGTTGGTTGTTCCATTTACGTCGGTTGTTCCATTTACGTTGGTTGTTCCACTTACGCCGGTTGTTCCATTTACGTTGGCTGTTCCATTAACGTTGGTAGTTCCATTTACGTTGGTTGTTCCATTTACGTCGTAATTTTTAATCATCAGAATAATAAACACAATATTATTTGGAAAAATAATATAATAAAATACTGACTGAACAGCCTCGTTTGTCTAGTGGTTGGCAAGCGCTACTGCTGAGCATGAGGTCCGGGTTCGATTCCCAAGTTGGGCAAATTGTTATTGGGTTTTCTGTCTGAAATTTCTCAGTAGCATCCCGGAGTCTGGATTTGTACCCGGTTGATGATAATAGGCTCGCCCCCTATGACATGGGACTTAAACAAAACCGGCTAAATGTTGGTGTACTAATAGGTAAACCTCTGCCTAACCCTTTGAGGGAACAGGCGAGATGTTATGCTATTAAAATATACGCCTCACTTCAGTAATGAATAATGTATTGTTTTTTTGCTCACCATTTGGCTCAAGGTTATTAAGTAAGGTCCTGTCAGTACTTTTATTTTATACAATTTGTATATGTTTAAGAACTCATTATTTCATAAAATATTTATTTTATTACATTTTAAAATTTCAAATGAATATTTACATTATAATGTTCCTAAAATTGGCAAGCATTAAGCAGACAAGTATTATTCTACCTCCAAGTGCTACGAAATTAGATCCTAAGTTGTAACTTAAAATCTTAAGCCATAGTTAATCAGGAATGGCACAATCTTTACAATTATGAATAATAAGTAACAATTAGCGATAGAAAATCCCACAAACAGTTAATGTTCAGTTTCACATTTGACATTTCTAGACACCTCACTCTACACTAGCGCCTCTAGCGGCAAATTCAGGTGCGAAAGTCCTCATTGGTGAATATATAAAAACAATTGACATTCGCTGAATACCTTCGTGTCAATTTTGTATGAAACGTTTGAATGCAATCATTGTTTCCAATTTCAAGTGCCTACCATTCATTTTCAACAAAGTAATTTTTATTGGTAGAGCAGTTTTGAAAAACAATTCAAAGTAGGTACTATTATTGAAATTGTAAAATCAATCTACCTAGCATTTTTCCAACTACATATGTTGGGATTGGCTTCCAGCATATCAATATTTCATATGGACCGACTGGTCTTTGACCAGTGCGTGTTGCCAGTGATGACCTATGGCACTGAAACGTGGTCGCTCACAATGGGCCTTATTAGAAGGCTAAAAGTCACCCAAAGGGCAATGGAGAGGGCTATGCTTGGAGTTTCCCTACGTGATCGAATCAGAAATGAAGAGATCCGCAGGAGAACCAAGGTAACCGACATAGCTCGAAGAATTGCCAAACTTAAGTGGCAATGGGCAGGGCACATTTCTCGCAGAACAGATAGAAAGGTTCTGGAGTGGTGGTCGCGTACCGGAAGACGTAGCGTAGGAAGGCCTCCCACAAGGTGGACTGATGACCTTGTGAAAGCCGCAGGAATCCGCTGGATGCGGGAAGCACGGAACCGGTCGAGGTTGCGGTGCTTGGGAGAGCCCTTATGTCCAACAGTGGACGTCTTTCGGCTGCAATGATGATGATGATGATGATGACATGGAGCGATTGCCTATCAGACCTCCACAACCCAGTAACTAAGTATTACGATACACTTTGTTTGACAACTAGTCTTACACTGGTTGTCAGACTTTCGGGCTTCTGACGACCTGTAACGACTGTCAAAGATCCACGTATAGAGGTATGAGGAATCGGGTGTAAAGTTCTCTCATCCTTCATAGAAAAGGGAGGATCCTCCGACCAGACGGGTGTTGTGTCTGGTGGGCAACTGCCCGGCGGTTGATGTCGGGATGTTGTATATATGCTAATCGCGCGGTAAACTCTGATTGCGCGATGCAGGATTTGTGTGACATCAGGTCTTTTGATGCGTAATTCGTATGTGGCGTTGCAAATGCTGCTTTCCGAGGCACGGAGGTGTCTCGGTATGTAAAGATTTTCACCCATCCATGGACCAACTCCGGCAAGCGTAGCTTAACCGACCTGTACGGCTGTTATTACTTAGCCACGAGCTCTTCTCCTAATATTGAAAGTATGATGAATATGAAGACAATTTACGATGGTAGTTTATTTATTTATCGAGGTCTCTGCACACAGCCGGAGTGGCGTGGAGGGGCGCGGCGTGGCGAGGCGGCGACGCTGCGCTAGCGCGGTGGCATCGGTCACATTGCGGGCGCGATCACCGCCGCGCGCCCATTCACGCCGACCGTGTCGCGACGCGATTCATTCATAAATAGATGTTGAGCAATTCAGACGTGGAAACGCTCTTGCTCTTATTCGCGCAAGCTAAGAAAAAACAACGTAAACGGAAATAGGTGCATGAAATACCGCCCCGCCGGCCGCTTTTGACTTGTATTCCTGCTCGCGGCGGCGGCATGGCGCGACAGTTACCGTCGCGTCGAGCGAGGCGGCTCTGTGTGTCGTCGTCCGTAATATCTAGTACATTAAAACTGCTCAGCGTCGCGTCGCCGCGCGCCGTCCCGTCACGCCGCGCCGCGCCCGCTGTGTGCAGAGATCTTTAAAGAGCACCAACTGTATAAATGTTCAACATTAGTATACACAAATTAATGAAAACATAACATTAAAAAAAATACATTGGACTAAAAATAAAAATAAAATTTAAACAAAGTTAATTAACTTCAATAAAATAAAGTAGGGCCTGAACATTACACACATAATTCAAAAATACATAATTCTATTAGAACTGAAATTATGTGACTAAATGAAAAAGAATCAAGTTTTTTTCTTCTTTTTTCAATTTGCTTCTCAATTAATTTCCCTGACTACATTCAGGACTTTCACAATAAACAGATTACAATATTTAAACAATAAAGCACCAGCTAGAAGAAGGTAAAAATTGTTATATACATAATATTTCAAGATTTCAATTTCATTTTACAGCATCGCTAGTTTCAGGGATTTCCGCCCTCGCTCAGATTTGTAAGGAGGTGCACGGAAATGATGACTCGCAACTTTAGATTTAACGCGCAAATTCTGCTACCGTGCATACATTATTTGACCTCGAGAGCGTGCAAATCCGTGCTAGTCTCAAATGGACGATAAGGAAATGGCTTTAAAGTAATGTGGAGTTTTTGACGTGAAACATCTATAGGTGCGCCTTGGGAGTAAAATTGACTCATATGGCATGACGGCAAACGGCATGACGCTCTCTTATGCCGTGACACTAGGAAGTTCTCCTGTATTGTGGGTGCGTTTACAAACATTTAAACTCACATACACAAACAGCCAGACCAGGAACAACTACTTGTAGATCATACAAATATTTGTCCGTGCGGGAATTGAACCCGCGACACGCAACGCAGCAGTCAATTGCTTAACCACTGCGCCAACCGTGTCGTCGTGTGTTTATTTTGTCTTGTACTTATTCTGCATAATTCATCATTCTAATAAGAATAATATATATATATGTATTTATTTGTTCTCCTTATTTGTTTATTAGTTCTCTTTAATCATAAAGAGGAGCTCGTGGCTAAGTAATACTAGCTGCACGAGTCGGTTCATCAGGTTAAGCTACGCTTGTTAGGGTTAGTCCGTGCATGCGTGACCATATTTACATACTGAGACGCCTCCGTGCCTCAGAAAACACGTTAAGCCGTTGGTCCCGGCTGTCATTCGTGGATCTTTGACAGTCGTTACGGGTCAGAAGCCCGAAAGTCTGACAACAAGTCTTACCAAGGGGTATCGTATTACCCAGTTACTGAGTTATGGAGGTCAGATAGGCAGTCGTTCTATGTAAAATACTGGTATTCAGCTACATCCGGTTAGACTGGAAGCTGACCCCAACATAGTTTTAAAAGGCTAGGCAGATGATGGTTTTCTTTAATTATAAATTCTTTCAATAACCATCAATTTTTATGTTTCACATCTGTTGGGCGACATGTGACCACCCAACTTTTTTCTTCAATCAAATCGCTGTCCACTGCTGAACATAGACTTCTCCCATGCTGCGCCACAACACTTTGTCCCACTTCAGAACCGCCATAAAGTTTGAAGCTTACTGTAAGCTACAAAAAGCATTATGTGAAAACAGCAATGAGAAGAGACACTAATGAAATATTTGTACTACTCTTGAGTTTGTCTACCACTTGAATTTACAGACGGATTTTTGTATTTTTTTTTATTTTTTCATTGATATTGAGATATATGTACTATTGCCGAGTGCCATTGGCATGTTTTATGGTATAGTTGCCTTCCACATAGGCAAAGACGCTGGTAAAAGCTAGTCTTTCATACGTCATGAACGACACCCGGATCAACAATTCAACATACTGTTCACTATGTAGGTACAGCAAAAATTCGTTATGCTGTCAATATAGAAAGAAAGAAAGAAATAAAAATTGTTTATTCTGCACAAACAAGACGCACATTACATGCAAAATAGACAAAATACAAATACTAATACAAAGTAACTAAAAGTAATATCGATCAAGTCAGCCTATCGCAGTCCACTGCTGAACATAGGTTTCTCCCATGCTGCACAACAACACTCTATCCTTTGCCTTCCGCGTCCAGTCTGTCCCAGCCACCTTTTTGAGGTCGTTGGTCCATCTAGCTGGGGCGCGTCCCACACTACGCTTGCCGATACGAGGTCTCCACTCCAGGACTCGTCTGCTCCACCGGCCTTCGATCCGTCGACAAACATGGCCAGCCCACTGCAGCCCGTCCGGCCCTGGAGATTTCCACTTAGGCAACGGACGGACTGCACGAGCTACATCTTGGGGGCTGATAGTAAGAGCCCCCCTTTCTGATTTTTGATCGCACGCTCGCTCGACATCCCTAGTCCAATCACCTTCGGTGTGATTTACAGGCACCGACCAGATGCTTTGCCAGAACGAATACATGGCGTCATCATCCGGCAGGCGCGTGTCAGCCACATCTTGGTCCGGTCGCTCCCAAGCCCTATAAACCTATATATATTCGTTATTATTATTATCTGACACAAATTTATTTAATTTAAGTATGCATACACACGTTGCAGTATAAAACTGATTTATATTTGTCACCTTACACTTTAGGTCCAGTTGAAACCCAGAAAACTGACATTTTTTTCTGAACCGCCAAGGGCCGTTTTGGTGTAGCCGTGGGGTACACTTTCCTACAAATTACTTACACTAGGTATACACTTTTTATTTGCTTTTTCTACTTATATCTTCTGTATATTATATTGTGTCATATAATTATTAGTGGTAGACATAAAATAAAAGAAAAATACTACTAATACTAGACTAATATGTATGCCTTTTTAGCATGGACTAAAAGGCATATCCTTTAGGCTAAATAAATGTATTTCTTTTCTTTTTCTTTTCTTGTATCTCTACCACTGATTATAACTATTAGGGCTAACGTAAAATTTATAAAACAATCAATGTATAGCGCTATTGGTCAAGGAGAACCCTTACAACTAACTTATACCACACACACACCACACACCACTTAGTACACCTGCTCAGTACCTGATGTTGCCCTTTATTTATGTGTCATGTATTGTGTACATTTTTTGTCGGAGATCCTAAATAAATAAATAAATAAATAAATAATAATAAAAGTATTTATGAGCTGAAAGATGAGATTGAATATTTTTATTGATAAGATTCAAAAGTTCTTTAAAGATATGACGATCCAAGAGTACATTACAAAATATTAATAGCTAAATAAACCGGCGTAGGTGTATAACCAGATGTATGACATATGGTATGATGTAAGGATGTTGCTTGAGACGCACCTTGTATATTTGTTATCTGATTGAATTATATCATAGTATAACTTTATTTCCATATGTATGTTTTTCTTTTTGTATATTGGTACCTTGTTTTAATAATATTCATGTAAATTTTTATCGTTTTATTGTGCTCTTTTGTGTTGTACTATGTCTTTTGTGTCATCATCATCATCATTTAAGCCGAAAACGTCCACTGCTGGACATAGACTTCCCTCGATTGGGGGGGTTTGCCATAATCGCCACGCTTAGCAGGCGGGTTGTCGATCGCAGTATGGTGTTAAAAATGCAAAGAGAACGCTGCTGCCCATTCTCTAGTAAGTCCCTTAGTCGCCTTTTACGACACCCACGGGAGGAAATGGGGTGGAGCTATTCTTTACGTCCGGCACCACACACGTGTATCTATATCTAATCTATGAACGTAAACGAAGTAAAAGGAGTATGTAAGGATCGTAACAGATGGCATTCTGTACTTTCTACCCCATGAGAAAAAGCCGTCAGTTTATGTAAGTAAACCTGCAGCTAAAAATAACTAACCTTAAATCTGCATAAAGACAACCTCTATCCCCAATTTGCATCAGCAAACGAACAAAAACGAAAACCTAACATGGCTAAAACACAGTCTCCCAAAACAGCAAGCGTCAGCACTAAGAAATGCCAATTTCTAAAACCAAAGTTTGCCTCAATAATCCAGAATGTTCCGTTCACAACTTCACGTAAGCCTCTTATGTCGTTTTTGTGTAGTACTTTTTCTCGCAACAAGCTAGAAAATAGTAAGCTAGGAGTGGGAAGTTAATCTTTGGCCCTTAAAATTCCTGCCAGTGAAGTTCCAGTGAAGTTTTGGAGTGCGATGGTGTATCTCTTTAATTAGGGGTTTACGTTTTGACTGGCCGTACGTAGTAAAAAAACACAAAAGCAGTGTATAGGAAAACAAAAGGTCGTAGTAGTTTGTAGTCAGACTTTCACAATTACGAGTATACAGGGTTATTGGTAAACCACTAACAACCTTGCAGGATTGTTGTTTATAATGTTAGTCCTGTGTGCCAGGGCCACGGTATCCATTTCGGACAAACCCGGAACCCTGGCGGATCCCGGACCAAGCGGACCCTGTTAGTGCGTGCTGACATCTCTTTGAGGCGCGCGTAGAACACAACGCGCCGTCGACCCGGACCAGGTCCTTACCGGACGGCGAGCTGCCCATAGCTCGCCGTCCGCAAGCCCGCGCCTACGGTGGCCGGGAATCGGATGATGTTAGTCCTGGGGCCCAAGTCTGCTATTTTTATAAATTCGACACTCCAACACGATCCCATTGTCATTTTGCTAAAAGTTCTTAATCTGCTAAATTCATAATGGTCGATCATTGGTCGGTCAGAAGTTGGAAGTTTAGTAGGAAGTTTCATTTGTCATTATGTACGAGATTACCAAACCTTTCAATGGAGTGTCAGTGGCTGACCATTGGAAAGTCATAATGACGCCATTATATAAGTAGATTACCAAACTTGTCAAAATCAACAATTATGAAATCAATGATATACCATACTGACACTATTGTAATAGCAGACTTAAGGCCCTGGGGGTTAGAAGTCTACTAATTTACAAACGTTGCAATGGTCTCGCCATTGTGAGTATTTGACAGTGTTTGTATGGCAAATCTGTCAAAAACTCACAATGAAGAGACCATTGCTACGTTTGTACATTAGTAGACTTGGCCCCCTGAGAGGTTGTTAGAATGACCCTGTATAATGTGCTTAATAAGAATTCTAAAATGCATTGACAAGATTTTAAACAACTCAAGGATTAGTAATAAGCCTCTTCAAAGTTCGGTAATAACATTATAGGACCTAAACATTTTTGTAGTCCACAACCAGTGAAGTCAATTATGATAATTGTATATAGGTACTGGTAATGACGGCCGATGAATACTCAAACAAGCATATCAATCTAACACGTACTATATTCATCGCTCACTAATAAAGCAATTGAACTGAACAGACCATTAAAGATTCCGGATCAAAACGTACCCAAGACGAACGCCAATGACGATAACAGACCATTCGGTGATAATTGGCGTAGATAAACAGACGGACAGCCGGATAGCACGGTAGATGGACAACGGCCTAATTGGCGCTATAATCACACACGACTGAAGCACCCAAAATGAGGAATTGGAAATACGAAGCCCAGATGACTTGTCAATGGAAATCGTGAGGATTCCGAGAAGGATGTAGAAATGAATGAAAATGTTTCTGGTTTAGAGATAGATTCTCTTTTTGAAATGGGTGTTCCGGGTTTCTGTTGACAGTATTGACGGCTTACTTTTTTATGTAATGTTTTCTTAGGTCCTTATTTTTATGTTTCCTCAATTCTCGGTCCTAACAATAAACACGTTTTTCAATGAAAGGGCTAGGTTCCATTTTGTTTACCTTTGCTGTAGCAAAGACGAATTTCCCTTTAAGTACTAAGTTATCAATAATCTTGTTGATAATTTTTATTTCAGAGACATATTTCTCATTACTCATGGTGTGAGTTCGTAAGTTATATACATATATCTTAAATCACTCCTATTTTTTTTCTATACTAAGCTTTTATTTGTTACTTCTTAAAATCGATTTCTCTTTGAATTTAAATCACACTCATTGTTGCGTTTGCCCCTATCATCTCCATTGCAAAAGAATCGTACAAATAAATGGATACTTTAGGAAAAAAAAACCGAGACATCAAAAGGGCAAAATCCTCCCACAATTATTGTAGCCATAAACCAAGGCCATAACTCTAAGACTATCGATCGGCTATAAAATTAACTATAGCCCATGTAGTCTATATTATGGGCGATATGGTACGGAATCCTTTGCCACTGTTTTGTTTGTGTTTGTGACAAACGGCAGCCCTTATTTATTTTGGAGTTCGTCGACATTGCTAGCAAATTCGGAGCGCTTTGCTGAGAATTAGGGTCACCACGGCGACGGAATAATTGGTTCCGATTTCATAAATTGATATTTGGACGTAATTAAGTTTGTTCGTGATGTGATTTTCGTAGGAATAGTTCATCAATCGTTTTGTTTATACAGGACATGAATCGACTTTTTTGGTACTCCAATTATTAAAGTCAAAGTCAAACCATTTATTTCAAATAAGCACATATAAGGCACCAAATTACAAAAATAGTTCCCCTAAAAAAGTCAAAAATTACAATAACAGTAGCCCTTTCCAAAAGGTAGTTATGTATGGAGAAGAACAGGCAAGAAACTCCATACTTACACTTTTAAAATCTTAACAATAGTTTTTATAAGTTAATTAATAATTATAGGTGAAGACGATGTACCTAGAATAGAATTACTACTAGGGAGTTTGTTGCGCCACTTTTTCTTCTCAGCTAAAGCACTAGGAATTGGTGATGGTCGGGCGTTTTGGAGGACTGTCTTACTTAAGACATTTTTACATTCGAAAAGTGCTGATTATCAGGCTAATTTTAATAAATGACTTTGATTTTTGATTTTGGTCCTTTCTGTATAGGACATAATAGATATTGATAGGATTATTTTGTTATTCTTTGCATTTAAAGTTCTCGATTAGTTATGGTAAAAATTTAGACGGAACCAATAATTGTAAATAACCTAATTATGAAAATTTTGCATAAAATATTTGAACATTCTTTCTTTTTCTTTCTTTTTTTCTTTTGTTAAAAAACGTTGCCCCACACTAGGAATTTCTCCTGTATCGTGGGTGCGTTTACAAACATTTAAACTCACATACACAAACAGCCAGACCCGGAACAACTACTTGTAGATCATACAAATATTTGTTCCGTGCGGGGATCGAACCCGCGACACGCAGCGCAGCAGCCAATCGCTTAACCACTGCGCCAACCGTGCCGTCAACACACACATTCTAAGTTATTCGTTTATCTAATCACTAGCAATAACTAATTTCAATAGAAAGAGTCGTAAAGATAAAATAGATTCATAACACTATCCACAATTTACAAATATCACACATTACTATAAACATTGACTATCGATAGACTCAAATAAAACTTTATGATGTCATAATTTCAGTCCTATCTTAGAATCCAAGATGGCGACCCTAAGTACGATAAATACAGACTGTTTGCCGACTAAGGAGCGAGAGTAGAGTAAGTTGGCGAAATACTATAGTTTGTGTTGCACTGTTTTACAGTCGATGGGGTGGAAACCCCATGAAAGGGGTAACGTGCCCTTAACTGGGAAAATGTTTATGAATTTAAACGACTTAAAGATTTTTAAATAATGGGACCTAAAAACCACGTTGCTAGAAACTCATTATCTTTGAAAGTTTCAGGATAAATCAATTATTTAAATCGTTTGATTTGTCTACACCGTACCGTAAAGGGCGTTTGCATGATAGCATGCGACATTGTGTACTCGTATGTCAGAAATATCAAAACGAAACTGAAACGCGACCATCTTTTGAGGCGATAGGGAAAATCAAACGATTGAAATCATTTGGATAAATTAAACAGTGCTTTCATTTAAAATTTACCTAATAACAGTTTCTAATACCTACCCAAAAGTTAGGAGGATCAAAATTTTTTTTTTTATTTCACTTAGTCTATCAAGACGTGTCTTTATTTTACAGAATTTTCTCCTGAATAATTACATTATTACTTACATAGATGCTGATACTTTGTTTCAATACTGACTGTACCTTTTCTTAGTTTAATTCATGGTGATAATCAATGAAAATTGTTAGTTTTGGTAACAAATCATTTCCACTATTGCAAAAAACCTTTAGCACGAACTGCATCTGGAATACGTAAGTACTACCGATAATACCGATCTCTGCGACTGCGAGTATGGCCAATGCCCTGAGGACTTCTGTACGAAGCGACTAGCGCCATCTGTCATACTGAACATGAGCTATCGGCGCAACGTGTGCGATTTGTACCCTGCATGCATTCCCTGCTTTTAACGTAAGTAGGTTCATGTTACCTGAGAAATGTATAGTACATTTCTCATTGGAAATGTACAGTACATTTCTCATTGGTAAAGCATCAAAGTAAATTGAAATTTTAATTGGAGCAGACATTTTTATAAAATTCTCATCTCAGCGTTCAATGATTGACATTGATTCAATTTTTTTTTTTTGTGGCTCTACATTTTTATTCATACAAGACATTGTTGATGTACTTATTGAATAAATAAATAAGACAAGAAAGCAGAATAACAATAAATAAAATAATAAGTTGAAATAGAACTCAGGGGTCACAAATTGTTGCCATGATCTGCCGCTATACAATAATGACACAGTCAATATGCTATATGATGCTCATCTTTGTATGCCTTCTTTTTCTTGGTAAAGATTTCAATTTGCCACCACTATAATATCAAAGTGAAATTGTTAATTCGAAATTCAAAAAAGAATTTAACCACTCAATACTTACATTAGCTACAGACTTCTAAAATTAATTCTATTAACATTCAACTTTTTAGGGATCCGTAGTAAACAAGGAACCCTTATAGTTTCGCCATGTCCATCTGTATGTCTTTCTGTCTGTCTGTCCGCGGCTTAGCTCAGAGAAAGCTGTAATTTGGTATGAGTACATATACATATTAATCACGCCGACAAAGTGGTAAAATAAAATCTTGAAAAATATTTTTTTAGGGTACTTCCGCTACACCTAAAGTGGGGATGATATTTTTTTCGCATCTATCCCATGATGTAGGGTACAGTAGGATAGGCCGTTCAAAAAAATTGTGGGTTTTCAAAAACCATTTTTCGATTCAGTGATCCGTTTGCGTAATATTTAAAGTGCAAATTTTTATTAGAGTCAAGTGTCCTCACCCCTTGCCAGCTAAATGGTTGTATTTGGATAAGTAAAAAAATTCACAGCATAACGAAGTTAAAAAGAAAGCTATCACAGATAAGAAGGCTTTACAAGTTACCGAGTAATAGTCGACCAACTTACATTTACAGTTGAAAAACATGTCCTTCCATACATTCCGTATAACATGTAACATGTAGAACATGTTTTTCAACTACAATGTTAAGTTTGTTCTTGGGATAAATTCATACCAACTACGGAACCCAATGCATGTGGTCCGACACGCACTTGGCCGGTTATTTTTCTTTACATCTATACAATGATTTAAAAATGACATGCTTTGCGATTTGAAACTGTATCTTCATTACCGTATAGTTTATTTTTTATTTCAACTAAAATAGCTTTATGAACTTTTTCAATAGTTTAATGTTATTCTAAAATCAACTTAATGTTTGATGATGCAAACTTTATATTTGTGTAATTACTAATAACATGTATTTCCACTTTCATATTGACTTTTAGTATAAAAGTGGTGTTTCCTTGTGAATGTAATTTTCTCTTTTGAGTGAATATGGTGGTTTAATTAGATGCCGACCGACGCTCAAAGCTTACTGCGTTTCAAAATTTAAAAGCAAGCGCCATTTCAGTTTTGCTTAAATGTTTTAAAGTCAATATACGCTGTAAATGTTTTTTCATTCATTTTTACTCATCAAAGTAATAAAAGGTTGTATAAAATATTGCTTTTATTGATCTTTCCTAGTAGTTGAATTTCGTACTGGGATCGGTTAGCGCAAGGGATCTGTTCAGGATTTTTTTTTTACAATTTTGGATAGCAGTTTCGCAAACAGATTGTGAATGTGATGGTGTCCGATATATTTTTCGGGCACAAAGAAATTCAATAGTTCCAATAAAAAAACCAAAATCATACAGAGAAATCGACCCGAAAAATTCAAGCTAGAGATTGCAAAGAGCCAGAACCAACAAGCATCTCTATGAGCCAAATTTCCCCAAAACGGCGTCCCATTGATTTCGATACCCCTATATCCAAAAAAAATGGCTGAAATTCCCAGTCAATTCCATCGGTACATATGGCATCCGTCTAGACAGAGGGGCGAACATTATTTTCGCTTAATAGTTTAGAGCTAGATCTATGAATGTGGCTCGTTTTCGGCCAGTAAGTTTAGTCTTTGAAGTAGATTTCCTTGTAAGAAGATTAGGGGTAATCATTTTTCAACCAGAATTTACTTGCACATAAACTAGTTTTATTATACATATAAAACTGAAATGGTAATCAATGTTGAGCTCAGCCCATTTATGGGTTTGGTACGACCTGAGAGTTTTTTGCCCATTCTTCTCCATGTGAAACTACCTTTTGGAAGGGGCAACTAGAATCAATTTTATTTCAGGGTAAATTTTGACTTCAAAAGTGCCTTTTATGTGCCTATTTGAAATAAATGCTTTGACTTTGACTTTAACTGGCGCTCGAGCCCAGGACACCTTACTGTGAAGCAATTCATGTAGACATTGGACAGCCTCGAATGTATTTCTGTCTATCTGTCTGTTTTTATCGTTTTCACGCCTAAACCGCAGAGCCCATCGTTATGAAATTTGGCAGAAATATAGCCTGGGATATGGAGAAGGACATAGGCTACTTTTACGCGATAGCCAACATCCACGCGGGCGGAACTGCGGGCAAAAGCTAGTAATATTATAAATGTGAAAGTAACTCTGTTACGTTTTTACGCCTGAACTGCTGAACCTGTTGTCATGTTATTTGGCAGAGATATAGCTTGGGATATGAGAAGGACCTTGGGGGATTTTTTTTACGCGATAACCGACATCTACGCGGGCGGAGCCGCGGGCAAAAGCTAGATTATTTTAGAACTCCTGTTATGTAACAGTTTCAGTTATGCTGTATAAATAAAAAATCCATACGTAGGCGTTTCGAGCAGCACCCTAAATGCGTACACACTTTTAATCGCCAACTGAATGATTTTGAAGCATATTGCTTCAAATGTTCGAAAAAAAAATCTGCTCAACAACGAAAATACCGCAATGAATGTTGTTGAACTGTCAAAATGAAAGCCATTGCTACTGTTAGAGTATTATGCATATTTTTTTTTTAACCGGACTATCCTGTGGTTGCCTTAAGCTCCTAACGAAACTTAATGCCTCCAGCCAGGGCATAAAAACGTATAAACTAAACGACTGCGCGCTAAGGGCACCCCCTGTGGGACCGACGGTGGCTGGATAAAATCAGCTACAGGCTCTGCTATAGCGCGTGTTGGCGCTTCGCTTACGGGCAAGGGTCGAGGAGTATTATGCAAATACCCCCATTGAATCTTATACTCATGATCGCGAGTCGCGCGTAGCGGAACAGCATAACTTCAGTATTCAACTTCCGACCTTTGAAAATCTTTTACTCAACTCAAAGGTACTTAACATAATAAACACGTTATTTTTGCTTTTAAAACATTCTAACGACCTCCCAAAGGTCACAGGATAAAAGCTACGGCCTTACCTAACGGTTAGTCTAGAATTTCAACACAGTAATTGGGTAATTGAATTTTCATGTCGGTTTCTGCCTAGGCCGAGGCAAATTTTGCCGTAATTTTTAAATTTGTGAGTCTAGCTTTTAGACCGCAGTTCGGTAGACTGGACATTTCCAATACTTAAAAGGTTTGTTGTAATATTAGAGTTTATTTGCGGATTTGTATGTTTGTTTGTGGTTTCCTTTGAAACGTACATACGTAAACTCACGCCTTTTTCCCCATGGGGGTAAGCAGAAACTATAGAGCGCCACCTGCTACGCTCCTTACTTCCTTTTGCTTCTGTTTACATTCATACATCTGGTCATACACGCACGCCGGTTGCGAGTGCTACGTACCTGACCTTTCTGAAGAATATCACCAATTCGGTCACTATATGTTCTCCTAGGGCGTCGGATCCCCTCCTGGCGTTTCCACTCACTGCCTTTGAAACTTAGTGTTTCAATATTCTTTTCTGTTTTTATAGTAAACGTATGGTCTAAGTCAGCATACATAGGTACTATGATCAGACCTTTTGTGTACTAAATATTATGCTTTAGCTAATTTTAAAAGGCCTACAAACCACTAGTAACTTGTATATTGTAACTTGTAAATTATAATTTGTAAATTGTAATTGTAAAGTTTAGTGGTATAGGGCCCTGGTGAATCTACTTAAAACAATATTTCTTAGCTGCGGCAATATTTATATATTATTATTACTAGCTTTTGCCCGCGTGGATGTCAGTTATCGCGTAAAAAAGTAGCCTATGTCCTTCTCCATTTCATGACGATCGGTGCAGCGGTTTAGGCGTGAAAACGTAACATACAGACAGACAGACAGAGTTACTTTCACTTTTTTATTTTTATTTTTTTTTAAACGTTGCCCCACACTAGGAATTTCTCCTGTATCGTGGGTGCGTTTATTTAAACTCACATACACAAACAGCCAGACCCGGAACAACTAATTGTAGGTCATACAAATATTTGTTCTGGGCGGGAATCGAACTCGCGACACGCAGTGCAGCAGTCAATCGCTTAACCACTGCGCCAACCGTGCCGTCTAATATCGCCGTCGTGTGTCGTGATAATATTAGTATGGATTATATTATTAGTTATTAGTATTTATATAATATATTATTATATTGTGGCAGGCTACTAAATTGTACTTTCTACGATCGTTTTTTCATAAATATTCCTACTATTCCATAATTGCTCTAGTTGACCTACCTAAATATTAATACAAAAGGGTTAGTATAAAGCCAAGTTCACAATATCGGGCCCATTAATCTTCAAGTTAAGGCGAGCCCATCTGGTCGCAGTCTCACGTATGTTGCTAAAGTCATCTAAGTGAGATGGGCTGCTAAAATATTCATTGCTGCGAATCTTAGTACTGGAATCACTTAAGTGAAGGCATGCGGGTTAGTGCAGACATAACTTGCGAGTTGATATTGAAATTTTTATTTGTTAAAAGTCAGTCATTAAAAAAAAAACCGGCCAAGTGCATGTCGGACCACGCACAATGAAGGGTTCCGATGAATTTATCCCAAGAACAAACTTAACACTGTAAATGTAAGTTGGTCGACTATTCCTCGGTAACTTGTAAAGCCTACATAGCTGTGACAGTTTTCCTTTTAATTTTGTTGTATATACTACTGCTATGAATTTTTTCTCGTATCCAAATACAACCATTTATCTGACAGGGGGGAACTGACGGGGTAAGGAAAAACGGGCAGGGGGGGTAATCCGAGGGGAAAACGGGTGGGTTTTAGTCAGTAAAAGTCTAAAGACAGCGGGAGAAGCTATTTGATAATTTCCCAGCCAAAAAAAAAAAAAAAAAGGGGACACTTGACTAACAAAAATGAGCACTTTAAAGCACTTTACGAAAACGGATCCCAAATTACAGCTTTCTAGGATTAATAAGAGTTTCTAAGCTAAGCCGCGGAAAGGCAGACAGACAGATGGACATGGCGAAACTATAAGGGTTTCTTGTTTACTACGGAACCCTAAAAACGATAAGTATACCTACTTACTCGTAAAAGAAAACATGTAAGACAGTGTGCACACCTGCGTCACAACACTTTTGTCTGCAGTAGATACAATTGTACAATGACCTTCTGGCGCTTGTCTAAAATCGGAACTAAAAGCGCCATCTGTTTTTTTTTTTTTTTTTTTTATATTTTGTCGTGTGTCAAAACAATTTTTCAGTAGATGTTTATCAATTTTCACAATGAGTCTGTTTTAATGGTGTGCGCCATTATTGTTTTGATAGAGCGTTTTTTTTTTTTTTTTTACTTAAATGTCGAACTTAACTTGTCAAACTTATGTTAATCCCCAGCTAAGTCAAATAAAAGTTCACCAATGATTTCGTGAAATAAAATTATAAATGTGTAGTAATGAACTTTGATGGTCACCGATTAGGTGGACCGATCTAATTAAATCCGCAGTTGGAGGCCCTGTTAGTGAATGCACCAGACTGTCATCTAACAGAACCAGATGGAGGGAGATCGTGAGGCGAGTTACGACAACACCTGCGATTGGATAAAGCTCATTGTGACCACGACCGCTCTGTCAAGAGCGAAGCGAAGAAGAAGAAGAAGAATGTTCTTTGAAAATTTGCTTAATTTTAGGGAAAGTCCAAATTCCGTGACGAAATATCAAACATTATTTTAAATCTGATGAATTATTAAAAGTCGTAGAACAATAGTTGTTGTTTATGATAAAAAATAAAAAAAATAAAAAGATTGACACAGAACACGTTACATTTGAACAGATATACAGGAGACATTAAAATTTTCTTAATTTTATACTGAAGGCACCTGTGTCTAAACTAGATAAACATATCTGTATCTCAGACATCAGCGCCCTTCCTTATGATGACCATTACATTACTAACTTAGTTAGACATATGATGATAGGAAATAATAATAGAAGATTATGTTAGTAATTTGTATATTCCTGAGAGGTTGCTAGTATTTTAACAAGGACCCAATCTATTACCGTACGTATGTCTCGCAAAAACTAGAAAATGGCTCGATTAAATTGCGTTAAAAAAAAAATATGTTTGTTTACCTCAATACTGGGGTGGTTAAAAAAATAAGAAAATTAGGAAATATAGAATAGCAGAAAAATCAAAATTTTGTCTCACGTGGTACGAAGTTCAGCGGGTCATCAGTTACCATCTCTGCCAGGAAGAACCTTACCAGTAGTTACTACTGTTGAAGACACTTCAACGGGGGGAGTATGTTGAGTCATCGGCTCAACGGAGCGAGTGAGCGGACCAGGAGGGGAGCGAGGCGAGAGCGGCGCGGCAACAGCTGCGTCATCGGTCGCGATCGCGCATCCTAACCATTTTACTTGTTTTGGCCGTCTAATGTAATACAGTAATATACTAAATTGTTCATATTTATACAGTCCACTCATTTCATTTACCTATATATTCAGTCTACACTGAATCGTCGTACACCATCTGTACAGTTATGTATAAATCATTGTTCATTCATTTTTGTTATACTGATTGTAGGAGAGAATTGTGGTCACATTACAAATCTATGCACGCACACACTGCCGTGCTAATGAAGAACGCAGTAACTCGATTTTGCCGCTTTCGAGACTTTTATTTTTGATTATTGAATTATGGTGTTATGATGTTTTAGTTATAGCATTCTTGCTTACTGAAAAACCGAGTTCCTGAAGGATCAATAAAAAGTTGCTTAGAGAAATTTAATAGATTTCGAGTCGCTGACTCCAAATATATAACTCAAAGAATGTATAACTCATAATCGTCCAAAATCGAGTTACTGCGTTCTTCGTTAGCACGGCAGCACAGTTTAGCGTAGTAGGTACTTCTTCCATTTTGTTTTGTTTTGACTATACAGTGGAAAAATTACTATAATTTACATAGTTTTAATTATGTTTGGTTTAAAAAATTACGTATATTAAAAATGACAGAAATCGATTCAGTAAACGATTCTGTGCAAACTACTTTCATTATCATCTACCTAGCCTTTAACCAGAAAACGGAGTACATCATTAAGATCACAATATCAGAATTTACTTCACAAAGGCACATTTAAAACGAGTTTATTAAAAAAAAATGTAGTTTGTATGGTCTTTAATAAAATTCCCGATCATATGAAAACCTTGCCCTTGATGAAATTTAAAAAATATTTTACTGAATTACTTCTAGATAATTGTTATTATTCTGTTCAGGATTTCCAAAATGATACATCTTAATAACCTATTTTGATAACTTGTATAATAATTATTGTGTTTGCATGCCAACAAGGCAGAATGTACACGGTTCTTTATTATGTTATTTACGACCCTATTTGTATGTACAGTCAGCTGCAGAGAAATCTCACCCCCTAGCAATGAATAAATACATTGCTAGGGGGTGAGATTTCTCTGCAGCTGACCGTACCTGCATTCAAAGCAAATAAAGTATATTCTATTCTATTCTATGTTGAGGTCGGCTTCCAGTCAAATCTGATGCAGATGAATACCAGTATTTTACATGGAAAGACTGCCTATCTGACATGGCATGATACTCCTTGGTAAGACTGGTTGTCAAACCTTCGGTATTCTGACGACCCGTAGTATCTGCCAAAGATCTATAAATGACAGCCAAGACGAATGGCTTCACGTGCTTTCCGAGGTACGGAGGGGTCACCCATCCACGGACCAACCACGGCAAGCGTAGCTTATCCTAATCGATCGAACCGCGGCTGTTATTACTTAGCTACGAGCCCCTCTAGAACACATTGTAGAGGAGAAAAAAGTATACATCCGGAATTATTAAAAATACAACTTAAAATTACATTACCACCTCACCTTTTTACCTCACAACAGATTAAACACTCATTATTAAAATGTAATACATGCCAGCTATAACAAAGCAATAAATTCTGGCTGGAAAACTACACGAAGCAATTCATGCTCTGTTTAACAAAGATATTTGGAAGCGGCCACTAGAATGATAAAATTTAATATCACGGCCGAAGGGAGCACATTGCGGCTGTAATTTTTGCTAGAAGAATTCTATCCCTAATAACCGTTATTGGTATTTTATTATTACAGTTTTTTTTTTTTTTTCTTTCTCTTTTTCGTCAAGAATTCGAATTATGATTGTCTTTTTTTTATTATTAGATTGAGGATGTGTTTTTTTTAACGAGTTTCTAATGGTTTTATGGCTTTTTCTTTTATGAGTCGTTGGGGGAATTAATTTAATTGTTTAATTCCTGATCTTTTTGGTTTTACGCAGATAGCAAAAACACCTCAGATATTTCAGGGTTTTTCATAAGTTGTGGGGAGATTTGGGCTAGTGAAATGAAATGAAATCGTTTATTCTGTAAATAGGATATCGGAATCACTTTTACACGTCATATAAAAAAAATAAAAATAAGCTATAATAGTTGAAGTCGACATTTCCTAACTGACTACCCCTGAGAAGAAATGGCAAAACAAACTCAGGGGTCAAAGTCTCTTTTAAAGTCCAGACAATCTTGGTCAGATCATGTGAGCACCATGTAGATCCGTGTCTGAAATAGTGAATATTAGTTTAGCTAACAGTTAAATTACTCCTAATTTTAACTGTTAGCTAAATGTTATCGTATCAAATATTAGTTTGTTTATGGTCACACTGACCAATTTATTTGTTGTTGCCATTTGACTCATTTGTTGTACCTAGGTTTAATTACTAAATGATTGAGTTTGTAAGTTCCATTAAATTATATTGTTAAGAATATCTAAGAGATTAGTTTACTTATCAATTATATTTTACAAAGGCTTTGTTACAATTTTTAGTTTAAAAGTATTTGGTTTGGGTTAATAGTTCAGTTCATTTTATCTGTAGCAATATTCATGTTAGATAGGTAGTAAGGGTAGACAGCTGTCATTTGAAATGCTACTCGTATAAAAGATCGTGTAACTATAATTTG
Source organism: Dryobota labecula (assembly GCA_947523025.1). Classification (NCBI taxonomy): domain Eukaryota; kingdom Metazoa; phylum Arthropoda; class Insecta; order Lepidoptera; family Noctuidae; genus Dryobota; species Dryobota labecula. The sequence goes on along the minus strand of OX383295.1, from coordinate 20,348,201 downwards.
GCCCCTTTTTCTGTACGTGTCACTGGACTGGTAACATTATACAAAGTTGTAAGTAATTGATTTTAATTTATCATTAACCTTCTTCCCAACACTTGCATCATAAACTAATATTCACGACGAATTTGATATTCTTACTCTCCAGTAAGAATAGCAAATTCGTCGTGATGGAAGTGGTTAAGGCCTCGCCAATCATGCACGAGGTTGTGAAGCAAGTTTAATGGGACTTTTCTAATTTATATTTAGATACCTACTATCTGAGTTAATCTTGGACATTAATGACATCGGCGAAGAAAAACATTGCAAAAAACGAGTCTATAGTTAATACTCGTACAGGGTTAAATTAAATTAGCTAGCGAAACTCTGCAGACGTGATGGGAATCAATAGATATCTAAACACGATATGGTCATACACGCACGCCGGTTGCGAGTACTAGGCACCTGACCTTTCTGGAGAACATCACCAATTAGGTAACTATATGTCCTCCTAGAGACACACTCCCCTCCCAGCGTTTCACTCTGTTTAAGTTTATCATAACTCTACAGTTATGATAAACTTAAACAGAGTGAAACGCTAAAACGTAAACGTAAACGTAAACGTAAGAAAAACTTTCAGGTCTTGAAGAGCTACCTCTTCAAGACCTGAAAGTTTTTCTTTGACGATCACGGTAAGTGAATAACCTATTGGCACTTTCACGCTAGTAGGGCGCACATCATTAGTAACACATTTTACCTTGAGCTGGCCTGGTTAAATCCCCACTGTTTCTTCTAGGACCATGAGTCGGAGGCCCGGGAGATACGTGTACATTCGCCGCACCCCCGACTGGTATTAGCCCGCCATGCCTAGCGGGCCCCAGCAACAAGTTTGGCCGATCGCACGACTGCATGTCCTCCCATCAAGGCATGAATATAATACTGCGTACAACCTCTTTAAACCTGACTGCTCGAGCGACGACACAGCATTATTTCGTCATCCGCAGGCCCCTCCTTATGGTAGCCGGAGATCTTTAAGCGCCCTTCAACGCCCGGCTGCTCTTCTGGTGTGGGTGGAATGAGAGATATGCTCTCTCTCCCTCTCCGCCGCCTCCTTTGCATGCATCCTCCTCGCAAAAATAGACACCATCCCACGTGTATTTCCTTCCGCCCATGGACTGAACCACGGCTGGAAGCGAGAGAGCACCCGCAGCAAGTGTCGCGACGAGGGCACAGCGCTGTTTGGGCCCAAGCTGAGCACTCCTCCAGCGTATGGTTCGCCGTGTCCTCGGGCAGTCCACACAGTGATCAAGCGGGCATCTGTTCCCGACCAAACCAGTTTATACTAGTTTGTTAACACTGACGTGATACATTGTTGGTTTTTTACTGGCAACATTAAAGCAGTTATTATACAACTTAGTGCGAAACAGTTTCATTAGTACTGGCAACACCGAAAGATTTAAATGTAGATTTGGCGCGACAATGTGTCCTTCTTGTTCCAGCGTTCATGACGTAAGGACGTACCGAGTGGCTGTCAGTTAAAATATAGATTGGCGAAGATTTGTTGGAGATCTATTTTAAATTAAGGTAACCTATTATTTTTTATTGTAAAATATATTAGAATACTGAATAAACATAGAGAATAGGAGATGTGGTGGTATGGTGTAGAATATTGAATGTGATGTTGAAATTAATAAATTAGTTAGTAATTTAATAACACTACTGTACTGTCTTTTATTTTTTATTTTTTTGGTGGAATTGTGCGAAATTATCAAAAAACTTCTCCCGCTCTGGCCGGAGCGGGAGGGCGTGTCAGACTTTTGCTGGCTAATACCCACCCGTGTTCCTTCAGTTGCCTGTGTGCGAGGGCCACGGTATCCCTTCCGACAAACCCGCAACCCTGGCAGACATCGGTCCTAGTGGACCCCGTCAGTGCGTGCTGACATCTCTTTGAGGCGCGCGTGGAATACAACGCGCCGTCGACCCGGGCCTGGTTCTTACCGGACGGCGAGCTACCCATAGCTTGCCGTCCACAAGCCCGCGCCTACGACTACTGTACTGTCTAACATGTTGTTGGTCAACTTCTGACGAAACCCACAAATCGTGTGAAATGGAAATACTCAAAAACTATTACGTCATTTTTGTACACTTATAATTTGTATTAAAACGACAATAAAAAAAAAAACAACAAATCGCTTCATAGATTTTTTAAACTAAATCGTTCACTGGACATAACCCTAAAAAGCCCTCCATCCGTCAACACACACTTAACCTCTTCCCAGGTCGCATATACCCGTAGATTTATCACCACATTATAACTGGTAATCACTGTTGATCGATCACGGCTGTCAGCTTCAGGCCGCAGTCTATCAATCAAGCTTTTTGTCAAGCCCCGTCTATTGTTTAGCTGTTTATCTTACACTGTGGCTCGACGTAATCTTTGACTCGTCATATGAGGTTCGATGTTCGCAAAACGATTAGCGTTGATCCTTTTTTGTCGTAGTAGTGTTCCCTTTCGGATAATTTGGGGACAGCTATCGTTTTTTGAGAATTATGAAATTATAGGTAACTAGCTTCTGCCCGTGACTTCGTCCACGTACACATACACGTCTGCTCCTGAAGCTTATTTCAGTTAAACAGTTTACAGGCACTTTTGAATAGTCAAGGAGTCGCTCAGTCAGAAACATGAAGCTAATAATTACCAATTAATAAATTAATAACTCATTCATTACCAATTCCAAAGAAAAGTAAATTCCTATGGAAAAGAACAGGCAAGAAACTCCACAGACACTCTTTTATTAACTCCATGGATTAACAAAGCTTCAAGTCCTCAAACAAAACCTCAAAATTAACCACCAACCAGTAATAACCATTCTAAAAGAGCTCTAAAACCCACACCCGTAACCGAAACCATTATATTTCTAAAACACAATTACATAAGACACTTTGAAGACTGGGAGACCATAACTTTGGCGGGCTAGCAAGCACCGAAGCAGTTGTAAAAGCATCGTAAAGACTGCTCACCTGTTCTCCATAAGGTAAGACCTGAAGTAATGAACCATTAATTCGCTAGAAGAGTTAGTGCACTTACAACGAACAATTGCAGATAAAGCTGGAAGAAGTGTTTTTCGGGTCGTTTGGTTAAAGGAAGGTGGGAAATTGGATCGGGTATTTTGATTTTGGTTTTGATTAAGTTTGAAGATTAGAGTATGTTTGATGTCGACTTGCTCGAAACTTGCTGGCTGGTTGACTAATATTTTTATAGTTTTGAATTTTTAAATACAGAACTATGAAATGATACTTTTAAAATGCTCTTTCAAGCTGTCAGTTCTGATTGGTTGAACAAAACAGTAACAAAAATCATTGTTTTAAAGCCAACTAGACAACAGAATTATAAGCTTTCAGGAATCAGCGAATATATTTTTCTCAAACATGCATGGAAATATTGTCATTATTTTCGAAAAAAGAAAACGCGAAGTATCAAATTTACGGACAAAGAAAATCAAATCCATTGCAGAAGCGTTTTTTTGAATTTGGAACATTATAACGCTCTAGCAATGTTACAACGCTCCAGCAATTTTTTTATTTCCCTGAATTCTTTTGAGAATAGTACATTATTGCAAAGGCCGGGAAATAGGCAATTGCAGGCCGAGTATGAGTATGAAGGCCGAGCCGTAGGCGAGGACTTCACTAATACGAGACAGGCAATTGCCTATTTCCCGGCCTTTGCAATAATGTACTAATATTACATTATTGCAAAGGGCGGGAAATAGGCAACATGTTATTCTATGTATTTTACAATGTCATATGAAATTGAAAACGAGTGGCACAATAATATTTGGTGTTTCGAAGTCATTTATAATTCAGGAGTAAAATTAAACAAAACAAATTCCCTGTATTTTTGAGCATACTCGTGCTGGCGTAAAATGAATCTTCAGGATCCTCGGGATACCTAAAATCAAAATCTCAATACCCAACTGTTTTTACTTCTCTAAAATATTCATCACTTTAGTACAAGAAAACGAAATGAAAATTCATAATGAAATAACTTTTCCGCGATGTAGTAAAAGTTTAGAAGAATTTTATTTATTAGAAAAGTTTTAACAATATGCTCAAACTTTACTACTGTAGTTTTAACTATTCGCTAACTTTCTCAATTGCACTTTGATTTACGTGAGATCTGTCACCTTTGAAACTTTCAAAAATTTATTTTTGTTGAACGTATATTCGTTTTTGACGTAAAACATAATCTTAAATCTATAATATAAAAATGAATCGCAAAATGTGTTGGTAAGCGCATAACTCAACAACGCCTGGACCAATTTTACCAATTCTTTTTTTTTTAATGTTCGTTGAAGTCCAAGGATGGTTTTTACGGCGAGAAAAATTACGGTAGGGTAGAGTAGGGTAGGGTAGGTAGGTAAGTAGGTAGGTGGGGTAGTGTAGTGTAGTGTAGGGTAGGGTAGGTAGGTATGTAGGGTAGTGTAGGGTAGGGTAGGGTAGGTAGGTAGGTAGGTAGGGTAGGGTAGGGTAGGTAGGTAGGTAGGTAGGATAGGGTAGGGTAGGTAGGTAGGTAGGTAGGTAGGTAGGTAGGTAGGCAGGTAGGTAGGTAGGTAGGTAGGGTAGGGTAGAGTAGGGTAGGGTAGGGTAGGTAGGTAGGTAGGTAGGCAGGTAGGTAGGTAGGTAGGTAGGGTAGGGTAGAGTAGTGGAGTTTATGCTATAGCTTTTAACAGAACGAAGTCTGTCGGGACAGCTAGTTGTTGTATAAAATAGAGACAAGTGTGTAAGATTGCATGACAAAAAATTAAAGTGATTTACTTTGATTTTTACACCTACTAAAAAGCCCTCAAATTTTATTTTGCTATACTAAAATGTTTGCGGCTATCGTATTTAGTTTAAAAACTTACGGATCACCAGTTCCTTTAGTCAGCCACCGACGATCCCTTGCCATCCTCCCTCCGACGCTGCCCTAAGCCGAGGTTCGTACCCCGCAGGGGGTGCCCTTAGCGCGTTTAATTTATAAGTTTTACGCCCTGGCTGGACGCAATAAATTACGTTAGGAGCTTTGGGCACCCACAGGATAGTCCGGTTAAATAGTCTCAACCTCTAATGGTTAACTATGAGATGCCATTAAAGAAAAAAAAAAGTTCCTTTAGTGAAAAGATACATAAAGACTTCAAAAATTAAAAAGGCTCAAGTCCGTTGCCCTCGTAAATTAAGAGATCCAGATAGAATAGTTAAGCTGCTTAGGGCACCAAGGACTTTTCTGTATATAAAGAACTGCTATCATATGTGTGGACTTATCTATAAAAAAATACCAAGGAACTTCAAAGAGTTACCTAATAATGTATTTTTTGTTAAGTTAAAATTATGGCTGCTGAAAAAACGATTTTATTCGATAAATGAATTCATAAATAATGTTAAATAATCTGTTTTAAATTAATGAGACGATATTTATATTAAATTTATAGTAAAATTAATAAATAATAGAAACTAGCATTTAATGCATGCCATTGGAAATAAATATAATACTCAAGAATTAAATAAATTGCAATGTTTTGCATGTCAAATGTCTGACTATGTATTAAAAACTTAATTACTGACTTTACCAACATTGTACCCATACTTATTGAAAATAAATGATTATGATCATAAAAAAAAATACTATTTACAACACCAACACCCAACACATGGAAACACAATGTCAACATTGACTTGTTTTTCGAGGCGAACTATTTGCGCGGTTCAACACGGTGCACCATCTGGAAAACGGTGAATTATAAAAAACTGTTTGCGAACCTTGGACCACTGGACCGCATTGCGGTCGGGGCGTCGGGACGCTGGTAATTACCGGTACCGACTAATTCATTACGTGAACGATTTCCGTGCACTGCGATTGATGGAATCAACGTAATTCAAATGATATTTTCAGGCGAGATTTAGAGCAAGAATGACCGAATAATTATAAATTGATCTGAGCTGTGATTGGTGTGAAAAATTTGACAAGATTTTAATCCAAAAGTGCATAATAGCAAGACGTCAATCTATAATACAAATAAATAAAATTGAAGGGTCTGTTTGTAATGTCAAAATAACACCTTTTTTTAATATGAAAGTATATACGGTACTCAATGACTCTTGGTCACTTTTGGCCATACCAGTACGACGATAGATTTCCTCAAGGTAGCTGCCCTCATGCGTGATCAAAGACCAATGATACACGAAATCACTGACTTTCTAATAGCCGTCGAGTAGATCTGTCTATACAGGGTGAATTTTATAAGTATACGTGGATGACCAAATCCAAAACTATAAGAACAAGCGCAAAATACTCAAGTGTCTCGGTGCCGATTTTTAAGAAAACTAAAACGGTATCAGTCGATTTCGTTGGAAAATTCACCCTGTGCCATTGCTTTATAAAAAAGGAAGATAAGATACTCGCTCCTCGACGTGGACCGCATAAATTGTGCCGACGGCACAATTGATACGACGTACGACACCGGAAAATGTAGTTGCGTGGGTGTGTTTACATGTAATTTGTGTAATTGTTTCTAGTCCAATATTTTTTACGTGCCATAAGTGCGGCACCTTCCTTTTTTATACATCAATGCCCAGTAGAGCTATTCTGTAACAATCTCACTGTAAAAACTTAGGTGAAGTGAGCATGGAGTGAACTATCAGTGTCATCATACCTGATGCTAGGGATTGACCAAGCATTACATTATTTTACATTTATAATCGAGATTATAATAATATGTTTAATGCTAATTCTATTGATAATTTTATATTATTTCAAAGCTAGTATAGTATTTAAGTGTCTAAACATAACTATTTACGGGGTTTTTAAATAAAATAGCAACACAGAGAAATAATTTTTTTTATATATTTTTTTTAAAAATATTCTATTATTTATTTTTTCTACACTTGTCCTTATACACCGTGGAATTTTCATCGGCTTACAACAACAGCCCACTTCATGTATCCAATGACTACTAATCATTAAGAGGCCGTGCACGAAATCGACTGATTTTGATCAATTTTGTTCATTGTTTGTGAGAAAGGGAAACATAATTTAAACAAAATTATTTGAGATTTGAAAAGTCGTGTTCTTTGTTTTGCATGTGGCTGAAAGGGATTTTTCAAATAAATTAAGTACTCACGGTAAATCACTAATATTTGCAACAAGTTTTCCGAAAAATGACGCGAGACTGACATTTGATCATCATTCTACAAGAAACAACTTTTGATTTTGAACATTAAAAATTATCATCAACATCATTATATGGTCTACTTGCATGTGGCGGAACCACTTTTTTCAACTTCCATACAAAATATAGCAGAAAAATTATATTGAAAAAACCTTTTTTTGTTTTAAACCTCGTCAGTAATATATATTTTTCCTATTATTTAGCAAATCATATCAAGAAATTTAAAAATCACAAATTAGTCTTCAGCTATCCTTGAAATATAATAAAAAAATTATTTAATGATTATACAATATCTTCATTAAGTAAATCAATGGCGAAATAAACTATACTTTGGAGAGCACAAAAATGATGAAACTATTAAAAGCTGCTGTGACTGACACGAATGGTTTAGCACCATGAAAACTGTACTTTTATAGTTACACAGACTTAATGTTTCGATTATTTCAAGTTTTCTGACAATTAGATAAGAAATTGACAAAAAAGAGTTTTTTTCGTGCACGGACCCTTAATATAAAATGAAAAATTAAAAAACATTTGCATATACATTTTTTTTTCTTTATTAATTATGACGCATGACATAGTTTGAAACATCTTTTTGCGAGTACAGTCCGAGTCTTGTGTTCCAAGAGCGGCGCGGAATAGAGCGGCGACATCTTTATCAGAGTTCATTCACCCTAACGCAAAAGTGCGTTCCTTATTATTGCAACTTAAATTTAAACTAAATCTCAATCTTTCTTTTTTTAATCGGGCCTAGAGGTATTTTATGTCGGATACATTGAGTGGACCACCTTTGTAAGATGATTAAAATGTCACGGTGTATAATAATAGCCTGTGGGGCGAGCGCGTCACGCTCGGACAATAAATAAAATAAAACGATCGATAGAATTAGCATAAAAAATACGATCAAAATCTCGATTGTGATTGTAAATGAATGCTTGGTCAATCCCTAGCATCAGTGGGATGACATTGACAGCCCACTCGACGTAAGTTTCCACGGTGAGATTTTGACAAAATCGACGTACTGTACGCATAGTCGATGTCTTAATTAACTTCTGTCAGAAGAATACGACTGGTCGTATAGAAACACAATACGCAGCGCGCATTTAGCTGCAATGACCACTGGTCGCATGTCTACATGGCCATGACCCCGACCAGTCGTATTCGTGGCTGTGAAGACTGGAAGGTTTGTTGACAAACACAGTAAACCGGATTGTGATCATACTACACAAATACTAAGTATATCATAGCAACTGCAATCTCGGGGTTTCGCTCAATTTGATACAAGTTCTGTTTGTATTGCCGATAACTTAAACATTAATATTGCTCCTTTGCTAGTTTTAGACCGAATTGTTTAGTTTGTATTTTAGCTTGTTTTAGCTTCATGCAGTTTAGCAAAGCATTCAGTTTTGTAGATCTACTTTATTACAAGGTATTATTTAACTGGCCTTGTTAGTCAGTTAGTGTATATTGGTCAAATATTTCAAGCTGAATTAAAACTACTTCCTCTTATCCAACGGAGTTGCTTTTTTTTTCTAAATGAAAACTTATTTAGGCGCGTTGAGCACTTTTAGGTAGAGGAAAAACTTATGGGTTCGCGATCGTCACCGAACGCTTTCCATGAGCTATATGTATACTGTGTATATGTATATGTGTACTTTTTGCGTGAACATAAATCATTGAACTCGCGTCATCGTCACCGAACACTTTCCACGAGCTATATGTATACTGTGTATGTGTACTTTTTGGGTGAGCAAAAATACAAATTCCTATACAACAGTAGACAGACTACTTCGATGAATGTATGAAAATCTTTTTGAAGTGAAAACTTCTTTAGCCGCGTTGAGCGATTTTAGCTAGGGAAAAAACTTATAGATTCGCGTCACCGTAATGCACGACATGCTAGTGACGTGTAGCGCCAGACTGTCAGTTATTCGAAAGCTTTGAGTTTTTAAAGTGAAAAGGAAGACTAGTAAGACTTTTTATGAAAATGTAAGCGCTGATCGTCCACTGTCAGCCACGACCACACTACGCACGAATACTTGGCTAGCAAACAAAGGGTATCCAGCCTTTTCGCCGAAAATTGTTTGTGCAGATTATCACTTGCCAACCAACGTTTTGCCGATGTTTCACTTTGACAACTAACGATTAGCAAATTTTTGTATGACAACATTTCATTTGGTAGAATTATTGTTAAGCTGATTATTATAATGACACAAAACGTTTGGGACATTTATCATTTGTCAAACATTTCACTAGGCCACACGACTGTTAGATGAATGACGTTTTGTCAGTGTAATTTTTAGTTGTACATACGTTGTTTCATAGCTTATAGGTTTATAGAATTTCGTTTCACATAAATTTTTTCTCACATTTTCGTTTCATAGAATAATCAATACGCAGAATACTTAGTCTGAAGATTTTTAAATCATTGATTTTTGTTTCACATAAACTTTAATGTTAGAATAGTCATATCATGGAATAACAAATCACATATTCTTTATCCATATATTGTTTATTTAATACAAAACTTATTACCAAGAATAACATTTTATCCATTTTAATTTTTTTTCATTTTCAATCTACGTATTCTGTACATCAAACTAATTAACAATCAATCTGCCTAGCCTTTTCACAACTATGTAGGGGTCGGCTTCCAGTCTTAACCGGATGCAGCTGAATACCAGTATTTTACATGGAGTGACTGCCTATCTGACCTCCACAAACCAGTAACTGGGTAACACGATACCCCTTGGAAAGACTGGTTGTCAGACTTTTTTTTGGGCTTCTGACGACCCGTAACGACTGTCAAAAATCCATGAATGACAGCCGGGACCAACGGCTTAACGTGCTTTCCGAGGCACGGAGGAGTCTCGGTATATAAAGACGATCCACCAACCCCGGCAAGCGTAGCTTAACTTGACGGATCGACCCGTGCAGCTGTTATTACTTAGCCACGAGCTCCTCACACAAACTAATTAACATTATGCAAAAATAATAGCTGGGAAACTATGTTCTTTTATTTGTGGTGTGAAAATTCGCCGTTTATGATATTAAGCAATATTACGCACGCAACGGTACAGGGATCGTGGGAGTATTCAAAGTTAAGTTATAACATTTAAAACTAGTTTGAGCATAAAAAAAATTAAATTCCAATATTTTCAAAGTTGTCATGGGGGATCACTGGAGTTGATAGAAGTTTATATGTAAAATATTAAACCAAAAATAAAATTATTTCTCTAACTAGCTCAGTTAAAATGTCGGCTTAATTAAAAACTTTCAAATTTCTTGTAATGAACATAAAATGCCAAAATTTTTCAGGTTTACGATCCCCGAAGCAGACACTACGGTTGAATTTATTAATTATTTTCTTTCGTTCTTTTAACTAACCGTAGAACTAAGAAGTTTTAGTTTATATTAACAAAAACAACTGTTACAAGATTAATTTCTTGCGAAAATGCTTCACATTGCCATTAATTTATTTTATTTTATTTTATTTATTTAAAAACACATACAACTATCATCACAGGCTTACCTAATACAATAGTGTAGTTATATAGCTAACAAATATTAGACTTACAATTAGGTACATATATTATTATGAACAACCAAGAGTTATTTTACAAACTGCGGCCCGTGTGAATTCACTCAGAGAACAATTGAAGCAGTCAATCTGTTGTGATACCATATTGAGTGCATGCAGGGCGCGCGTTAGCGGCGCGTGCTACAGCAGGTTGGTGCCGCATCCGTCGCCCCACGTGCCCATCAGGTACACACAACCCAACCGTGCGTAGAACGCCTGGGTTGTGTATTTTAACCACGCATAATCTTAAATAAGTAAGTGGCGAGTGCTACTTCCCTTCTTACTTCCAGTTTAGTATAGCCTACCATGCCCAGCACAAATAGAGTAGGATACAACAGTGGATACCCTGGATACACACCGTACTGCTTTAAGTACAGGAATCTCACAAATTTGTTCTGATTAAGTTCTAGCATTAGTTTGTACTTGGCTTCATGTGGCGACCAGACAACGGCATTTAATATGTTTTGTCAAAAAAATACACTGTCACGCGAGCAAACCCGATGCACAGGCACAGCTAGTAGTTAAATATACAGCACAGATCTCTTATAATTCAAGGGATTGTAAACCAGTAACATTTAACTTTGACTTTGACTTTGACTTAGACCTCAGTGGGCGAGTCCAACTTGCTTTTTGAAGGTTTAAAAAAAAAAACAAAATTACCGTTTAGGTTCACACATAATATAAAGAGACAATAAGACAAAACAACAAAAAAATACGTAAAAAGGTGATGCTTATTTCATAAGAAATCTCTTTGCGATAGGAAATTAGATAAAAGAGATGTCGACACCGTGTATAAGAGTAGAAAAAAATACCTACAATTATAATTTTTTTTAAACTATTCAATAGTCTATGCAAATAAATGAAATTGATGCTTCTATTTGTAATGTCAAAATAATAGCTTTTTTTTTTTACAAAATGCTTAAGAAAGTAAAAACGGTGCAATTTTTTATTTATTTTTTATTTCTGTATCTCGGTCTGTCTGTTTGTTCCGGCTAATCTCCGAAACGGCTCGACCGATTTTGACAGTATTTTACTGGCAGATAGCTCAAGTTATAGGGTATGACTTAAGATACTTTTTATTTTAGAAAAAGCCACGCGGGCGATGTCGTGAGCAGCAGCTAATTTATAATCCATACTAATTCGTTGTGAACGAAACCATAGCGAGATCTAATTCGCCGCCAGCGCCATCTATGGACGGGAGATGAACAAACTTTGTTTTTTTTTTTAATTCTTCATTATGTTGTGCGTTTTTATATTGGGTATGGGAAAAGTAGCATGTTGTTGTAGCGGAATAAATAAATATTGTATTATTACATGCGTTTTTCCATGTATAGAGCACGAATGAGCATTGAATGCCATCCTTGTTATCTGAGAGTTGGCAATGAGTAGTAATTAGAGAAAAAAACACTATTTAATAAACCTAAAAGCTACTTGAGTTCAAAAACCTCTTTGAAATAGGTAAAAGAAAATTTAAGTTTCGTTATGTTAGATATAAAAGGGAATTGTTGACTTAACTATAAATTAATAGTGAGTACATAATGATGGTAATTAATATATTTAAATTAATAAATAAATACATATTTACTAATATATAATTACTTTTTCATATAAAAGTATATGAAAAAGTAATTATATATTATAGTAGTTCTTGTAAGTTTAACATATATTATACAAACTCAAGGGAAAGATATAATTACAAAAACGATCAGTAGATACCGTTATAATTTTACCGCATTTCAATTTTATACCTATTAAAACACAGTAAAAAAAAAAACTGGCAATACTAAACCAAGTTGCAATTTAATTTTCAGACCTAAAATACACTAGGAAAATTGTTCGGACAAACTATTCACAATTTTCACTCTCTGTTCACCGAGTATTTCCACTTTGAACTTCGTGTAGTAATCAATGTGGAATACACGAGTCCCTACCTGAATTTTGCACGATTGCGAAAATGAGAACAGACCTTTTTTGCAAAAATCTTTTTACTTGTTAACTCAAACTCAAATCATTTATTTCAATTAAGCCAATTACAGGCAAATTGTTGGATTTTTATAACTTTTTCAAGCAGTTGTTAAATTTAGCTTTTAATACTTTTCTTGGGTTTATAAAATGTTTTTTGACAATGTTGTGAAAAAAAAAAAAAACATGCATATCTTTATTACCTCGCAGATCCGATTATAAAACTTCGCTATAGAAAGCTACACTATTTTCGAGTGCCATAGTATATGTTTTATGGCGTAGTTAAATTCCACATGGATGGAAGTCGCAGGCAGAACCTAATGTAAATTTCTGATAATGTACAAAGATTATCAAGTTTATTACAAAATTACAATACTATCTGTTCAACTCGTTATTGAAAGATTACCGTGTATCTGTTTACTGTATTTCATTATGTGTGTGTGTTTGTTATTGTTCACTACCTTTTGTAGCTGTACAGAATACATCTTCTTCCTGCCCTTGTCCCATGTTACTTTTGGTCGGCGCAACATGTCTCTTTTTCCATTCTCCCCTGTCAACCGTCACGCTATCATTCACTTCCTTCTCTTTCATATCATTTCTAACACAATCCATGCATCTTTTTTTTTGGCCTTTCTCTCCCTGTCCATCCATCCACATTTATATTCATCACTCTTTTCATCACATGCGTTTCCTTCCTCCTCATCACATGCTCAAACCATGCTAAACGACTCCCTTTCAACTTTTCTGTTACCGGCGCCACTTTCAAACTTCCTCTCACATACTCATTTCTGACTTTATCCATTTTTGTCACTCCACCCATCCATCTCAACATTCTCATCTCCGCTACATGCAATCTTTTTTCATCCGACCTCTTCACGGCCCAGCATCCCGATCCATACAATAGGGCAGGCCTTATCACGGACTTGTAGATTTTCCCTTTTAACTTAAGGGGCATCCGAGGGTCGCAAGTTGTTTCTGTGACCTGTCGCCATTTCATCCATCCCGAATTGAGCCGGTGCGTTACGTCGCGGTCTACTTTACCATCCCCATGGACAAGCGACCCGAGGTACCGAAAGTCGGAGCAGAATGGTAGGGGCGTTCCGGCGAAAGACATGGGCACAGGACTGGACAGACCGCCAAAATCTCAATACAGATACTCTGTTTTGGTCCGACTCAGTCTCAGGCCAACGGTCTCCAGTCTTTCCCACAACACCTCCAATCTGCTCTGGACCTCAAAGCCACTCTCGGTAACCAGCACAATATCATCAGCAATAGCATACACCAGGGAGCCTCTTCATGGATGTCCGACGTAAGAGCGTCTATAATCACTACGAAGAGGTAAGGGCTGAGTGCCGACCCCTGGTGCAAGCCGATAGCCATATTGAAGTTACCAGTAGTGCCTGCTAATGCCTGTAGCAGTAATGCCTGCTTGGGTACTGCATCGATTGTACATTGCTCGAATCAACTACACATACTTCCCTGGCACACATTTCTCCTTAATGGCCCATCACAAAACCTCACGAGGCACTCGGTCATATACCGTTTCGAGGACAACAAATACCATGTGCATGTTGTTCACTCTCTTCTCTCAGTCGCCTTTCAAAAACTTTCTCCCAAGCCTTCATACTGTGACATTACCTTTATTCCTCTCTAGTTGTTGCACTCCAGCACATCATCTTTGTTTTTAAAGATGGTCACCAGTGAACTGTTACACTTTTCGTCAGGTACGGCTTCTTCCAGCAAGAACTTATTGAAGAATAAAACTAACCACGTCCATCCATCTACCCGTAATAACTTCCATACTTCAACTGCTATACAAAATACATTAACACAATATTATGGAACAAAGGTTGTAGACTTCTGACCCCCGTAAACATCTATTTGAGGCTGACTGTAGTAATAAGAAGTAGTAGTGTAGTAATAATAACAAGATCAAAATGTAAAAGTGTCTGATTCTTATTTTATTAAATAGTTTTTTTAAACATAAACAGCGGTTGATATTTTTATGACTTAATGTATTAAAAATCATACAACAGCTGGATTCGCAGCTGCTCAAATTCAGTCTCACATTTTGCTAGCATTTTAAAACATTGCGTTATATTTTTTAAAGTTCTCTGCTTGTTAAAGGAAAATCTTCACAGTTGAATTCTTAATTAATGTTGGGTTTTTAAATTAAATTCGTGGCAGTCATCGCTTGCAGCTTTTGCAAAAAAGGAATCCTTAAAAACGTGGATAAGTTGAATTATCTCAAGATTACTACAATTTTCTGGTTTTCATTTTTAACCTTTTATGGCTTAGTTATGTAGTCATTTATTTTACCTATTACTACACTGAAAAAAATGTTTACTTATACATAACCAAACTTTCGTCAACATGTAACACAAAAAAGTGACCACATAACTTTATGCAACATGTAACCAAAACCTGTGCTGGCTGTTGTGTATCACTTTTATTAAATCAAGTTAACTTTTATAAAGTCTTGTCAAACTTTGATTATTCCTGAAATAGCCGAAATAGTAAGGCTAAATATTTTTTTCAGTGTACTATATTTACAGATCTTAGGCTTTTATTCGATAGTGTCGTTATCTACTATTATTAAAATTATGTATATCACACAAATATATTTAAACTCATGTACTCAACTCAAACTCCAAGCATTTATTTCAAATAATCTACTTTTGAATTGTTAAGGAGTCGGTCGGTCAGAAAGATGAAGCTAGTTGCCCATTCCAAAGCGTAGTAGGTTCCTATGGAGAAGAACGAGCAAGAAACTTCACGGACACTCTTTTAAAACAAAATATTATTACAAAATATTGGAGAACGATGTAGAAAGACGTGATTGTTAGAAATGGCCGTACTAAAAAAAAATACAATTCGAAAATTAAAATATGCCGCGGCAGCTAAGAGATGATCAGTCCCAACTGACGGCACCCGTTCACGAACATGACGCATGGATCAACACCATTCAGTTCAACCAATTTGAAGGGAACTAAATGATCCAGCACACACGCCACCACCAGCGAGACATTTGTACAATATGCCAACTAGGTACATTAAACAAAAAAATACCTACCGCAGAACTGGGCTATTTGGATTTTCGGGGGTTATTTGGAACAAAGCAATTGTAAGATTTGAGTTGAAATAAATTAGAATTGTGATCTTTGTACGAAAATTAAAAATGTAAACAAGACCAGAAATAAAATAAAAGCTGTCTATGGTGACTTGGAAGAATTTATGTCGACTCAAATCTTACAATTACTTTATTCCAAATAACCCCCGAAATCCAAATAACCTCGTTCTACCGGTACTAAATTAATTATCTTACACTACTATACTACTATTTATCATTCAAACAAACATAATAAATAACCAAAAGAGGAATAACCCTAATACAAATAAACATGGAATAAAGATATATTAGGTATAAACGTCAAAAAATGTATGTTTATGCCCACCATTCCGTCCTAAATGCAAAAAGCAAATTGTCACTCAAGTGCAAATTGCGCATTTACACTGCGTGTATCCGCCCCATCATGACCTATGCGAGTCCAGTCTTTTCTCACGCAAAACCATATAATTATCATCCATAAGATGCAGACCCTTCAGAATCGTTTCCTTCGAAAAATCACGGGAGCCCCCTGGTTCGTTCGGAACACAAACCTCCATTTAGAACTTAAAATGCCCACAATAGCCCAATTCTTGAAACGCGCTTCAAAGCGCTTCTTTGACTCCGCCGCCACCCACCGCAATACTCTATAGTTGTGAAAGCCGCCAATTATACCCCCTCACATATTAGTATGATCCGCCGTCCACGGCATGCACTGACCGACCCCGACGACCCCACTACCCTCCTTCAGGAGAGTCGTAGGGAAACTAGTACAGTTCGTAAGAGAGTACACACTACACGATCATCATTCCGACCTCGCCGCCGAGGCCCCGCGCGAAATCCCCGACTAAAAAATAGTCGTCCTCCCCGTCCCTTGCTTGAAGCGAAGCGCCAGCACGCGCTATATCTGAGCCTGTAGCTTTAAATCCCCCTGATAATAATCATAACCCTGATTTTTTCCAGCCACCGACGGTCCCTTGCCATCCTCCCTCCGACGCTGCCCTAAGCCGAGGTTCGTACCCCACAGGGGGTACCCTTAGCGTGCAGTCGTTTAGTTTATAAGTTTTTACGCCCTGGCTGGAGGCATTAAGTTCTGTTAGGAGCTTAAGGTAACCACAGGATAGTCCGGTTAAAGAGTTTCAACCCCTCGTGGTTAACTCTGAGAAGCCATTTAAAAAAAAAAAGGTTATTCCCAAGTTTTTCCTAGGATAACTTCATTCCGTGTTTATTTGTAAGGCCCTAAGAATATAAGTAACCAAATTATAATATCAGTACTATTAGTATATTTTGTTAACTCAAATATCATTAAAATCCTTCATAAATAGCAAAGGTTTTCGTTCTATGTCTACCCTAAAACTTATATTAAACGTAAAGAGCCAATACACATTTTATTTTTTACTCTTTTTAGAGGTTTTTGTTTGTGTCGGGGATTTTGAACATTTTTAATTTAATTCTGTCTCATTTTATTCTTATTTTTTTTTTCGTTTTAAACTTCATCTCATCCAAAACCGAACTTCAGATCTTCTGTATAAAAACCCAAAATGCAGAAACAGTATCGAGATACCTGCATTAATTACTAAGATTCTAGCTCCATCTTTCCAGGTTATGTCCATTTATACAAATATCGTAATAACAAAGAATTCCTGGACAGCTGCAAATCCAGGAGAGACGCGGGAGAGTTCAGACACACCCATCATGAGACTTAACGCCCAATGCGGCGTGATCCCTGATTTCCCTTGGGGCAGCAGTACTGCGCTGTTTACAGATGTACTAGGATTTGGATAGGCTCGTTTTTCATCTTTGTGTATATCTATGCTGAGTTTGTGTTTCTTTTATAATTTTCCCGTATACCTAAAAATGGAATTAGAGATCAAAAATGTAAACAAAGGTGTTGCCAATTTAAAATAATAACCATAATTTTGTAGTTTGTCAAAAAGTACTATAAATAATGTTAAAATTGTAGGCGTAATATATCTTCAAAATATAATATTGCACATAGTTTTCAGCCTTAAAGTGACCTAAACTACGATCCAAGAATGAAATATAACTGTTTGAAATAAAATCATGCAAAATATTTTTATTATACTGGCAGAAGCTCTAAACATTTTGATTTAAATTTATTATTTTCTATTAATAAAATATTTTTCCTTCTAAAAAATAGAATCGTGTAATGTTATCTGGTGACAACTGTTTAATTTTTAAATATGTTCATTAACAATTGAAATGTAAAGTATATCAAATAAATAAACATGAGCAACTTGTTCAAAAAAACAGAAATCTTTTATTTAAATTAGATTACGACGGGACCTTATGCTATAATTGGTTTTATTTTGACACGCCGCTTCAGCGTGCTTACAAAAGCACGAAATATAATAAAATCAAATAATTAGAATGACTAGGGAAATGTTGACTACCCCTGAAACGTCACTTTAACCATGTCATTTCTTTGTTTACTTTTTTGATCTCGAATTCCATTTCCAAACTTCATTGATTTTCTTGTTGGTTAATCTCTTCTATAATTTGGATTATTTTGTGTTTGGTTTTAAGTGCAGGAGCGACGGCCTAACACGATAGCCCTTGGTAAGACTGGTTGTCAGACTTTCGGGCTTCTGATTATCCGTAACGACTGCCAAAGATGTACAAATGACAGCCGGAACCTACGGCTTAACGTGCTTACCGAGGCACGGAGGGTTATGCAATGGATAGTCACCCATCCACGAACTGACCTCGTCTAGCGTTGTTCAACCTTAAATATCGACTCATGCGGCCGTTATTATTTAGCCACGAGCACCTCAAAGACAGCAACACAAACTAAAAAAATACTTTACCAAGCAACTTATCAAGGGACTTTGTTCAGTCATGTACACCATAATTGGCTCGTCTTTTTCTTCCAAGATCCATGGAATCATGAAATATTTAATTCCGTCGCGCATGACGAGGGCTCTCCTTATTGCGTTTGCACTTGACAAATTATATTAAAGGCCAAGATATTTTGATTTGTACGGTTCACCTGACGACGTTTAATCAGTTTCCCTTAAGTCTTAAATCGAATGTCACTGATCTTTTTCGTGTTGGGAGTCAAATATGAATTCCGTGGAAGTGATTGTACTTACGAAAAATATTTGTCTAGAAAGTTAAATTATCCGTAATTTAACTTAGTAGTCAATTTGTAAAACAATTGATATTCGTGACATAATGTATTTCTGAAGTATAGTTTCATTCAGAACAAAACAATGTTGCATCACTAGCTTTTTTACTCACCTTTCTTATACATATATTTGTTGGAGCGTGGTAGCCCAGGAAGTAGTGGTGGCCCAGTGGTGACGGCCGTGACTTATGAGTTGTCAAAGTCAAAGTCAAAACAAAGTCAAACCTTGTCTGGGGTTGACTTTGACTTTGTGTAAATTATTACATAACCACTGCTCTCAAAACGATGAAGGAAAACGTCGTGAGGAAACCTGCATGACCTAGAACCGAAACTTCGAAGACATGTGACATCTACCAATCCGCACCGAGCCCGCGGGGTAGATTACGGCCCATTCCCTCTCACAGAGCAGAGACCTGTGTCCCAGCAGTGGGAAAATTGTAGGCTAATTATGCTATACTTATGCTTTGATATATTATTAATATTAATTAATATAAATTAATATTAAATAATGAATATTAATTAATATTAATTTATTATTAATATTCGTGATTGTTGGCTTCGTCATTCTTGGTGCAATTAATGCCAGGTCTGCATTGCTCTGTCTATTGTCAGTCGAGTATCAAATATTGGAACTGTCAGGATCTATGGTGTCAAATACAAGGACAGCTACTGGAGAGATTGTTTCTGCATATACAACGAGATTAACTTTGAATATTGCACCAATATTCAAAGTGTATTGTAATTTAGACCTACGGTCAAGTGGAATGAAATATGCATTTGTTTTTGTAAAAATATGCGATGTTTTGTACTCCGTGAATCCCCAAGCAATGTTTGTTTCATGTGCTTTTGTGTATTCTGAATCATCTTTGTTTAAAAATTCTGCATCCTCATTTATTTCGCTGGCAACCACATATGTTTCTTAAAACTAAATCTACCCAAATCTTCGCAATTCCATTACCTTTGCCTGCAAGATTTAATCACAAATAACGCAAAGGGTATTTAAATTATGCATCTGGGTTAACCATTTTTTTTAAATTGAGTCCAAACGCAGGACGTACTTCCATCCTTTTCCCACGAGTGATAGTTTAAAGAGTTTTAAACATAGTACTGTCTCGCTTACCGTAATCGTATTTAAATTTGCATATTTAAAAAGATGCCAGGGAAAGCTGCAATATCCTCTCATTTTGTATGCGTTTCCTATTTTAGATGGGGAAATATTTTTTGCTGCAAAGCGAGGGGGTGACGTTTGATCTCGGTGCAGAGAGAAGAGGGATTTTAACTTCGTATTACATTGAGTTATATTTTACTATGGCAAGTAATGATTGCGGAAAAGTGACTGCTAGTTTTGGAAAAGTCATATAATTAAAGCAGATTAATTACTGCTTTCTGCTTGTTAACTTCTGTTGTGTAATGATCGTTGTAGGTGGCGTTCTGTCATTTCTGCCTACCACGGAAAGGCGTGAGTTTGTGTATATGTCTGAGAACGGCAGGTTTCTCTCGTTATCATCAGCCATTTTTTAATTACCTTGGGCGTTCTGTGGGTAGTGTTGGTTATTGCACAATAGAAAAACCGAATTAAACTCAAAAGTCATTTATTCAACCTGAGAACCTTAAAGTTTACATAAGACAGTCCCCCAAAACACTCATCCCTTCACCACTTCCTAGTGCTTTAGCTGGGAAGAAGAAGTAGCGGAACAAACTCCCCAGCAGCACATCTGTCTGTTCAGTTAGAAGAACTCGATTCTATACAGTAATGGGTGTGCAAAGTAATTAATGTAGGAACACGACACAACTATACCGAACGCGCAACAGCGCCTAGACGTCTACACTGCCCGACCGCCACCGATGAACTTCACTTGTCGACTGTGCGGCGATCACTTGTCGTCGGTCGAACGTTATGTTGTACTCCGTCATGCGCCGCTAAACAGCACTGGCGTCCCGATTAGTCAAGACTCGTTGGTGCGAACTCCAATAACTCCATCGAACGCGACTAGATGACGCTGGCGTACCGGATATAACTCGTCTCCGACATATATGTTATAATAACTTCACTTGCCGTAACATCTTTACATTTGTATAATTATCACTTGCTTAAAAAACGGTAAAGGAATACATCGGGAGGAAACCGGCATGTCTGAGAGATATTTCTCGACGGAATGTGAAGCCAAGTCAGAGTCCTATGGGCGGCATAAAAACTCTGAAACCAGGTCAGTCACCAAACCACACGAAAAACAATATATTTTGTATTCATATTTTTTTTAGGTGCCCCACCACCACTATTTTATGTAGGTACCACTTGTATCCCAGTTTAACAATATTGGAATAGAAAAAAAATGTATAGAAAGCCGGCTCTCAATTGGGCGAGTTTCATATGCTTTTCAAATGTTCCAATCTGTAGCAGCAACAATAACTCCAATCTAAATAGAGTTTTCTAAAACAATGCAAAAATGTACTCATATCGGACTATGCAGTCCGGCTCAACTACCAGCCTAGCGCTCGATTTTGCTTAAAGCATTATAGGAATGTATAAAATTTTGTACCTAGAATCAATGGAGTTTGGTTAAACTAGTTGAGAAATTCAGATTTACCTTGATTAGATTTGACCTCGTAATTTTTTTACCACTGTTGACTACATATATGTTATGGACTTAACTAAGGACTTGAACTGAAATGCAATGGACTTTTTAAAGTGAATGTAATCCAAATAGGTTGTACGATATTATAATAACGGTGTTGGTAAACGCATGGAGTGCGCGCGCGTGCCGTCGTCCGAGATCGGTAGTAAAGCGGCCCGACCGCCCGCGTCCCGCACGCCGCCACCCGCTGCCTTCCGCTGTCTCACGACAGCAGCCGAAGATTGCTGGAGGCACCCGAACAACATACATAGGACATTTAACAGTATTACTACTGGTAATCATTGGTAGTAACAAGGGCAAGACAGGATAAATTCACGCCTTCCCAAAGCAGTAACTACAGAACGCCATCTACTACGATCCTTACATACTCCTTTTGCTTCGTCTACGTTCATACATCTGATCATGCATACACGCCAGTTGCGAGTACTACGCACCTGAAGAACATCATCAATAACAAAAACAATTTTATTTTGACAATTCCCAAAAAAAATATTATTAGCATTTGTTGTGTTTCGGCAGTTCGATGTAAGATAGCCAGTTCCTCTGTGGTTGAGGATTCCGGGTGAAGCTCGCTTCCATCTTCGGCCTTACCATCACTTACCATCAGGTGAGACGTTCAAACTATCCAAGTGTCTACCTGACACTTGGATAGTTTGAACACAAATAGACCGTGTCGTTTTATGACGTGTATTTATAGAATAAAATAAACTTTATTTCCAAATATATGTCGGAGAACGGAAGGTTTCTCTCGTTATCATCAGCCATATTTCAACTACTGTGGGCGTACTGTGGGTAGTGTTGATTATTGCGCAATAGAAAAACCGTTATTAGAATCAAAAGTCATTTACTCAACCTAAACTAAGAATCAAAATTACATAAGACAGTTCCCCCAAAACGCCCATCCCTTCAACACAAAAGAAGAAGAAGAAGTAGCAGAACAAACTCCCCAGCAGCACATCTGTCTGTTAAGTTAGAAAAACTTGATTTTATACAGTAATGGGTATGCAAAGTAATTAATGCAGGAACACGACACAACTATACCGAACGCGCATTAATTCCTTGACGTCTTCACTGCATGACCGCCAGCGATGAACTTCACTTGTCGAATGTGCTGCGGACACTTATAGCCGGTCGAACGTTATGTCGTAGACTCTGTCATGCGCCGCTAGGCAGCGCTAGCGTCGTGATTCGTCAAGAACCATGGCGCGAATTCACCAACTCCATCGAACGCCAACAGATGGCGCTGGCGTACCAGATACAACTCGTCTCCGACATATACAATTTACACAAAGTTAGTACTATGACAATATTGTTTTTTCAAACTGCAAAAATCACTGGTTATTACTTCCGGCACTCAAGCTAAGATTAAACTTTTGCCTTTCTATCTATAAATATAGCATTATCATGTTAATGTGAAAGCTATGATAGCATTATATAACGCATTGGTAAGGAGCCAGTTAGAATGTAATGCAGGCATCTGGTCTCTGCATGAAGCTAAATATGGTCTCATGCTGGAGAACATAATTTTACAAATTAATTTCACTATGTAATATAGACATAATCAAAAATATTTATAAGTTAATAAAAAAAATGCTCTAATTTAACATATATTTTTTCCGAATCATTAAAACTTCTCGTTTAAACGTGGTCTTCAGTATAAAATCATTAATAGTCAGCGCCGGTGACGCGTGCACTCCGCTCACTCAACCTTATAGCGATTGAGATAGACTTATAATTTTGTTCTCTGAGTGAATTCACAAGGAATGCATTGTTCGCAATTTGTTATACATAGACTGATGTTAGTATTGATTAAGTTAGGATAGGCGTATTTATCGCATTGGATTTTCCTGTAATGATAGATGTAAGAAAATAAATAAATAAATAAATCATCAGTGATTCAATATCACTTTATCGTTTTATCAACATTTATCAATTAAATAAATTACGAGGTTTACTGTGCTATTACTTCATACCAGTAATACAATAAAGTCGTGTCTGAACGACTTTTATGTACACGACGAAGGTGTTGTGTAATGTAATAAAATGAAATGAAATGAAATCGTTTATTCTTTAAATAGGATATCGAAATCACTTTTACACGTCATATAAAAAAATAAGCTAGATAGAGTCGTCATTTCCTATCTGACTACCCCTGAGAAGAAATGGCGAAACAAACTCAGGGGTCAAAGTCTCTTTTAAAGTCCAGACATAATCTTGGTTAGATCATGTGAGGACCATGTAGATCCGTGTCTGAAATGGTATTTTGAGCAAAAAACCACAATTTTTGAGTGGACCTGTCCAGTCAGTGCAAGCATTTGTCAGTAATCGTGTAGCTCAAAACGTGTGCATCATTCAATTATGGTTACAATAGGTTTTCAATTTCAACAAGACAGAATCGCCATTTATTATAATTGGACCGAAAAATCGCTCCTTGTCCATAAAGGTACGCTTTCACGGGCAACTAAAATTGCTCAATCCTGATCAATTCTCGTCAACTATGACGTCACGACTACACCCGGCAATTTGCTGCCAGAGTTACGGCCACACAATACCATGCAATATGGAGCAACCTTAAAAAACTAGACAATACAAGTCAATACACCGACGACACTTGTACTGCACTGACTCTCGCAAAAACGAGACGTAGTTATAAGTATAAATGAGATAGAAAGAAAATTGACAAAAAAAATCCAAACCGATGGGATATTCGGCAACGCATATTGGCGACATTGAGAAATGTGAAATATATGGAGCAATATGAAGTAATATTCTCGAAATAATTGTCGCATTTTATTGTTGTTGCTCCAGATTGCTCCACTTAATTGATCCAGATTGATCCATTAGTGTTGCCGAGCGATAATTTCTCAAAAAATTGCCCTTGTAAGAGCACCTTAAGAAATAGCAGTTTAACTAAACTACTTAAACGTCAGGATACGAAGACTCAAAGCATTTCACAGAACTGACACCTTTAACGAAAAAGGAGCGGAAAGTAAAATATTAAAATTTGAATGAAGAAACATCAAAGTTTTTAACGTTGCATTTTCTTTTACTAAGGAATCAGGACTACACAAGTTTTTTATTTTTTTTGTCTGACAGAGAATCCAAAAGCTCTTTTATCTACAGAAATTATGAAGCTCCGTTCAATTATGGAATATTTGCGGGAGATAGTAAAAAGTATAAAACGTCTTCTGGCGGTGAGGGTTTCTCTTGATTATTTGTGTTGGTGGATATGGAATTGTAAATGTGTACTGTATTAACGATTTTATGTATTGTTGTAATTCTACAGTCGTTTAGTCTACAGGGCGTCCCACGACTTTACCACATGGAGGGAAAGTACCTTAAATACTGTAGATAGAAAAAAATATTTATTTATTATTTATTTATATATGCTTTATTGTACATCACATTACACATTACAAAAGAAAAGGAAAACATAAACACTATAAAATATAGAATGGGCGGCCTTATCGCATACTGCGATCTCTTCCAGGCAACCTTAGCATGGATAGTGAATTTGTGGACATAAAATGGGGTTACCATTGGTGCAAATAAAAAGTATAACAGCACAATATCCTATAATACATACACAGATATATGCTGTATAATAGATACATTCATTCATTTTTTTAATTTTTTTATTATGAACTGCATTCTAAGAATTTTAAATAATTGCCTGTCTTAACCGGAAATCGAACCCGATAAATGTGGGAATAAAAAACCTGTTAATTTACTGTACCGATCAAAAGGCTCAACACGGTTTTTTTTTTTTTTTTCAAGATATTTTACCACTTTTTCCGCGTGAAGATTTATGTATACTCATACCAAATTACAGCTTTCTAGCACTAAGTCTCCCATAAACCACGTAATCGAAAATTACACGGGTGAAATCGCGGGATGCAGCTAGTTTTCTTATATAACTTTAAAACTGTTTATCTTAAAGTTATAAAATATATATATTTCAAATCCTCATAACAAGCCCTTTCATATCTCACACGGTACAGTTCGCAAAACTTTTATTTTCAAATTTTTTCCTCAAAGTTAATCCCTTCTTCAAAGTTAATTTCTTTACGTTACACGTTCCTGTTTCGGTTACAGAAATTCATACGTGTACTTTTCAACTTAATCGGTTCAGTAGATTTGAAGCAAATCAGCTATGGCAGACGGACAGACACACGAGTGATCCTATAAGGGTTTCGGTATGGAACCCTAAAAATTATTATTGACACGTTGAATACAGATATTCCTTCAGGCAGAATGTTATTGAAAGGTAAATGAAACTATTAAATATTTAATATACTGTGACAATGTGAAGCTCACCACATAATCCGATGTGACTGGGAGCACTTACGTGTGCCATACGCTTCCATACAAGATGGAGTTTGAAACTATTAACTAGGTATATGTATTATCATATAAGTTATATCGGTACCTCTTGCCACGGTTTCAAAGTTAGTGATAACATACCTGCTACTTGAGAATACTCGTAGTGTAATAATACTGGTACCGTTTGAAGTTTCGATTTCATCTTACAATTGTTGTAAAATCTATGAATGACTGAATATGGCAATACTTATGTCACAAGTCAACAAATGGAGTAGTCAACACTGCCAAAGTATAAAATAATTATATTTATTTTTATTTTTATAAATTAAGTAATTAGTAGTTAAGGAGAAATGTGTACCAGGAAAGTTTGTGCAGTTGATTCGAGCGATGTACAGTCGATGCAGTATCCAAGTTCAGTCTACAGTGGACACCACTGGCAGCTTCAATGTGGCTGTCGGTTTGCACCAGGGGTTGGCACTCAGCCCTTACTTCTGCGTCGTGTTAATGGACGCTCTTACCTCGGATACCCAGGAAGAGGCACCCTGGTATTTGCTGTTCACCGATGATATTGTGCTGGTTGCCGATAGCGGCTTAGAGATCCAAAGAAGATCCGAACTTCGGTATCTCAGGTCACTTCCGAAGTAGATCAAGACGTAATGCACCGGGTCAACTCAGGATGAATGAAATAGCGACAGGTCACAGGAATAACTTGCGACCCACAGATGCCAATTAAGTTAAAGGGAAAAATTTACAAGTCCGTGATAAGGCATGTCGTATACTGTATGGATCGGAATGCTGACCCACGAAGAAGACAGATGAAAAAAGATTGCATGCAGTGGAGATGAGAATGTTAAGATGGATGTGTGGAGTGACGAAAATGGATAAAATAAGAAATAAGTATATCAGGAGCACATACTACAGTATCTCAAGACGAAAGTCTGAGCAGTGCGTGTTGCCAGTGATGACCTATGACACTTAAATGTTTTCGCTCAATTTTGGCCTTATTAGAAGGCTAAAAGTCAACCGACGGGCAATGGAGAGGGCTGTGCTTGGAGTTTCCCTACGTGATCGAATCAGAAATGAAGAGATCCGCAAAAGAACCAATGTAACCGACATAGACCGAAGAATTACGAAACTTAAGTGGCAGTGGGCAGGGCACATCGCTCGCAGAACAGATGGCCGGAAGGGGCGGAAAGGTTCTGGTTTGGCGACCGCGTTGGAAGGCCTCCCAAAAGGTGGCCCGCAGGAATCCACTGGATGCGGGAAGCACTGAACCGGTCGAAGTGGCGGTGCTTGTGGGAGGCCTATGTCCAGCAGTGGACGTCTTTCGGCTGAAATGATGATGATCATATCAGGAGAAGTTTGAAAGTGGCGCCTATGACGGACTTACCCCCTGATAAGACTGGTTATTAGACTTTTGAACTTCTGACTACCCGTAACGACAGTCAAAGACCTTTGTATGACAGCCGCAACCAACGGCTTTACGTGCTTTCCGAGGCATAGAGGGGTTTGATATGTTATGGACCCATCAACAAACCGACCACGGCAAGCGTAGCTTTCGATCGACCCATGCGGCTGTTTTTAACAAAGGAGGAGGTAGCTAGTTCTTCGGAATCTTATTTTTTCTTTTTTCGTATGTTCCCCTATTACTTGAAGATGGCTAGACCGATTTCAAAATTATTTTTGTTTGAAAGGGTATACTTTCCAAGTGGTCCCATTGTCATCAGGTCAGGACCTGATGATGGGATCCTGGAGAAATCGAAGGAACTTTTGAAATATTATAGGCATACCTATAGCGATTTGGGTATTTTTATAGTAACTCGTGTAAATACGCACGAAAATGCTAATGGCTATGACTACTTGTAGCAAAATTATGAATATTAGGTGATTTATTGAATTGGCTAAATATAAAAACGTTTTAACAAAAAAAAAACCGACTTCCCAAAAAACACTACACCTTATAAACATACATTTTGCTAGCCATAGCCGTAAGACCAAAACGAAACCATGTATCATCATGATGGATGTTAGTAGACAGACCGTAAAGAAATGGGCCTGTATTTGCGAATCTCCATGACTCAATGTGAATAGATAGCATACCCAGTGTGTACCAAACACAACCTTATCAAGGCATCCGTAAACTCGGAAACTCGCCAAAAATCCTCCGATAATAGTTACAAGTTTATTAGAATTCATCCTAGGACTGGTACAAAGCCCGTCGGAGCGTGTAATGGAGACAAAATGAAAACGACCTTGTAATCTCACAAATTGGGTACTACGGTACTCCGAATGTATTATCTCCTCAACTTAACCACCTCGCAAACCATCCGACATGCGATTGCGACAGCTCGACTACAAAACGCTGACCTCAGGTTTGCACGTGTACCGTGTGTCTAGACGCTGCGACATGCACGAGTAGCGAGATTTAACCACCTCTGTGGCCTAATGGTAAGACCACCCATCTCAGACCCAGAGATCCCGAATTTTCTGCTCGGTTTGGTTGGTGGTATGGCTTGTTCTAAGTCCGCCTGGCTAGCTACTACGAGTGCCTCTTATCTAAATCTGTCGCCATAACAAGAATGTTAATAGCATCTGTTGTGTTTCGGCAGTTAAAGGTAAGATAGCAAGTTCCTCTGTGGTTGAGGATTCCGAGTGAAGCTCGCTTCTACCTTCGGCCTTACCATCACTTACCATCAGGTGAGATGACGGCCAAGAGCTTCTCGGTGGAAGATGCGTTCGACTAGCCTGCCGTTGCGAGCCAACACCAAGTGTGCGAAGCTTTGAACAAAATATATGAAAATTCTCGGCTGCCAGCCTGTCGTTTCGTCTTGTCGTCGAGCTATTGCAGTCGCATGTCGCATGGTGTGCGAGGTGGTTTAGACTTCACTCATTCCTCAGTAATGAGTTCACCGCAGAATTAGGAGAAAAACTGCTGAAAATGTAATGAGAAAATGTATTAAATTCTTTCTAATCTTCTCAACTTTGAAGAGTATACATTTTTCTGAAGAAATCTTCCACAAAATTAATGAGATGGACGTGGATTGTTTTTAAAAGGGATTTTGTTTTTTAAAACCGGCTAAAAGCGTGTCAAACCGCGCACAATGAAGGGTTCCGTAGTTGGGATGAATTTATCCTAAGAACAAACTTAGCATTGTTCTTCCATACATTCCAATTGCAAATGTAAGATTGTACGTATAATATTGAGAGATTTACCATTTTATTTTGAGATCATAGACTTCTTATAGGTTTTCCTGTAATCTATATTTAAAGAACTATTTTCTGAAATCTTTACGATAAGCCCTTTTATTTTAATAATTTCATTTCATTTCATTTCATTTGAATTTAATTTCACACTCGGTACAATTTGGAACTTTTTTTTCTACTTTGCTCCCCAAAAGTGACCCCCCATATTCAAAATCAATTATATTTACGTTACACGTTCGTGTTTGGGTCACAGAAATTCATATGTGTACCAAATTTCAACTTGGTCATCATCATCATCATTTCAGCCGAAAGACGTCCACTACTGGACATAAGCCTCCCCCAATTGGTGGGGTGTGCCATAATCGCCACGCTTGGCAGGTGGGTTGGCGATCGTAGTATGGTGTTATAAATATATAGAGAACGCTGCTGCCCATTCTCTAGTAAGTCCCTTAGTCGCCTTTTACGACCCCCACGGGAGGAAATGGGGTGGTGCTATTCTGTACATCTGGCACCACACGGTACCAACGGTTAATCAGTCCAGTAGATTTGGAGACAATTGGGTGTGACAGACTGATAGACAGACACACGAATGATCCTATAAGATTTCCGTTTTTTTATCCGGTCGAACGGAACCCTAAAAACGATAATACCTTATTTGTTTTTAGTATATTTTGCTAGAGGTAGAAATTATAAATCTGCTTATTATCAAGCGCGTACTTAATTGTTAAAGTGTACTTAGAGAAAAGTTGTAGATGATAGGTAGGTTCGTATCAACAACAAAAAGATTAAACGAGTGAAAATTTCTGAAACATTTCTTCTAGATTAAGTTCTCTTCGAACTTACTAGAACCTTGAGTACTGTAAAGTGTGGGGGCGAGATGATAAGTTTGAATTATATTTATTTTATGTTTATCAGTTCAACTCAGAGAAACGTGCACTGCATTACGCTGTAGCGGCATCTATAACGCCACATGTGAACTACGCATCAAAAACCTGATGTCACACAAATTCTGCATTGCGCAATCAAAGTTTACCGCGCAACTGGCATATAATACTTCATCCCGACATCAATCGTTGGACAGTTGCCCACCAGACACGACACCCTTCTGGTTGGAGGATCCTCCCTTTTCCATAGAGTATGAGTGAACTTTACACCCTGTTCCACATCCTCTATAACGCATTTATCTTTTTTTGACATTTTTTCAAAAAACTCAAACTATATCCTACTACAATTAAATCATTTACAAGCACTTTTAAATTATCAAGGAGTCGGTCAGTAAGAAATATGATGTTAGTTGCCCATTCCAAAGCGTAGTAGTTACATATGGGGAAGAACGAGAAAGAAACTCCATGGAGACTCTTTTAATTAAATTTTTACAAATATATTAGTTACAACTTTAATGTTAAATTTATAACTATATGTGAGAACGATTTAACGTTACACGTTAAAGGCATCCAGAGTAAGTAGAAATAGCAAAAAAAAAAATAACAAGCCGTGGCAGCTAAGAGACAACCAGTCCCATTTGTCGGCGCCCGTTCACGAACATGACGCATGGATCAGCATCATTCAGCTCAACCATTTTAAAGGAAGCTAAATGATCCAACACACGCGCCACCATCAGCGAAACATCTAAGTGAGCATGACGCTTGACGTACTCTCAACCACCAGGGCACATTCAAGTTAATGAAAGACATATTACCCGGTAAATGGTAGCTCTATAGTACATAGTACTCACACTTGTGCTATGCAATTATATAATACAAAGGAGATTGAGTTTACACAATGCAAAGATAGTCTTACAATCTTCAAACAAAAACATAATAATAATAATAATTAACAACAATTTTATTTATTTCTTACCACTAATCACAAATAATGTTAGTACAAAGTCTACAGACACAATTTTATAATTAATTTGTGGAAGACTGGTGCCTACTAAGTTTTTTCAAAACCTGTATGTCAGCAGTGCTATTCTGTAACTATCTCACCGTGAAAACATAAGTGAAGTGAGCGCGAAGTGAGCTGTCAATAGTGTCAATCCCATGAATTTACAGCTCACTTCAGGCTCACTTCACTTATGTTTTCACGGTGAGATAATTACAGAATAGCATTGCAGGTCACCAGGCTAAAACAAAGTTTTGCATTTTGATTGTTGTACTGGAGACGATCTGATTCGCATAAAATATTATTCAAATAAAAATCTCATGTGGAGTGCGTGAGTGTGGTGTTGGGTATTTGTGCGTTGCAAAGGGAACATTATGTTAGGACATGGTTTTGAAAAGATCTTCAATTTGGGTATAATTTAAGATGATAAGCCAGTCAGTTATTTTTCTTTTAAATTTTGTTTTGTTCAGGATATGAATTGAGAGTAAATCGTTTAGTCTGTTGTATAGAAATACGCCAAAAAAAAAAAAGAAATGAATGATCGAATGAAACCATAGTTATTTTCCTAACAGGCTGTACGGCTTAAGGTCGCGTTTTGCACACACCGTACTCACAGTACTTAAAAATTGAATTATTACTAAGTAACTTTTTGCTTAACGCAGAAATATCAAAATTAAAACAGATCATAAGCGAAATCATCCCAAAAGGTTCCAATATTGCCAATATATTCGTTATTATCACCCTGAATATAACAAAAAGGACACTAGCTATCCAATATTAAGCACCCTAAAACATCTGCAGAGTTCTGATCGACCCTTGATGATGTCTTTTAACGCCCAAAACCACTTAGTAACTTACCAATATTATAGCAACCTTCATAGTTAACACCGACCCAAGGCTAATCTCTTATTAATTCTGACAAAGTTACTCAAACTCTCAACAAAGGAAAACCATCCTTATCTTGTTAGGTTAGAGTCGTAGAGTTCTGTATCGAAAACTTTGCACAAAAGTCACGAACTATAGAACTCCTCATTGTTTTAGCAGTCCCTTGGAAGCGGGAAGTTATGGCTGAACGCATCATGGGAATGATTGAACTCAATACTTCGGTAATGGTTTTTTTAGAGAAGTTAAACAGACTGTTAAGATTTGAAACGTTTTTCTGTAGCGGGTTATTATTTTATTCAGTTTTTGTTGAGATAGGTAGGCAAAATGAAAGAAAGGGAAATCAACTGTTCTAAAGCGTACAAATTTTTTGAAATAACACCATATTTTTTGTAGAAATTTACAATACTTATCAAACTTCACTTTGTATCTAAGGCTTCCTTACTAGCTTCTGCCCGCGGCTTAGCCTGCGTGGCTTTTTCTAAAATAAAAGTAGCATAGTAGGATACACAATTCAACCATACATTATTTTGTTATATCTCAAATGGTTTAGGCAGCGTTTTCGTTGATAGCTCCCAGACGGCTTATTTTTTCCGACACCTCCAACAAATATCGTTAATGTATACAAATATATACAAAAAAAACTTAACAAATTATATACTAAAACCTTTTTCGAGAACCACGCTATCCATTGGTGAAACCAGCATGAAAATCGGTGCAGTACTTTTTGAGTTTATCGCGAACAGACAGACAGACAGACGGGGCGGAGGACTTTATTTTATAATATGTAGTGAAGTACTGTGCCAGTAAAAACTAGGGATGAAAAGGACGTGTTTTTTATTTATCCTAGTAACGAGAAGTTCGAACTTTGAACTGATAACGGGAGTTTATCCATTCAAAGGTCGAACACCTCATCATGGATCTTTTTTTTGTGTCATCAAATAATATATTATTATACTTTCAAGTATTATTGATACAGTACAATAGCCCGACAAATAATAGATACCTGAAAAGGAAGACTACTAAATATGATTATATTGATTCAATGAACTCAGATGTCACACAAATCTTTCCGGAACCAACACAG
Organism: Dryobota labecula; assembly: GCA_947523025.1. Lineage (NCBI taxonomy): Eukaryota > Metazoa > Arthropoda > Insecta > Lepidoptera > Noctuidae > Dryobota > Dryobota labecula. The sequence continues at coordinate 20,315,211 of OX383295.1, read as the reverse complement.
ACTACTCCCTCGTAGTACACGCTTCTCACGATTCCACTCCACCTGATTAGACCATCTCCTCAGGTCTCAAGCAATTACGTCACGACAACTCGATCAAACCGCACGTCAACGCAGCCATTCGGATTTCGTCGGAGTAAGCTCAGCAATATGTCGTCACCGACGCGTCGACGCCCTTATTCGTCGGAATGACGTTTTCGACGTCCGACATCGAGCGGCGAGCATTCGAGTGTAAATGATGTGCCAACGGTGGAATAAACGTCAGTCGTCCGCGATCCGGCCAATGGTGAAGAGGTACGAATGCTGAGGATGGGTTATGATGTGTTTTGCTTTTAATTTGTAGTTGTAGTAAGGAATGTACGCTGAAGTGATCTTGTATGTGTAACGATTTGTTTTGATGCTTCAGATTAAGGCCAACGTACACGACGCCAAACCAGAATGTTCTAGAACCAAAAATTCGGACGCGATGTGATATTTACAAACAACACTGGACCCGCGTGGCAGCCCAATCACTCTAAAGGTACGCTTACACGGGCAACTAAAATTGCTCAATTCTGGTCAATTCTCGTCAACTATGGCGTCACGACTACATCCGGCAATTTAGGGCGATGGCAACATGTAGCAACCTGTTGCCAGATATACGGCCAAACAATACCATGCAATATGGAGCAACTTAAAAAACTGGGTAATACAAGTCAATACACCGACGACACACACTTGTACTGCGCTGCACGTAGAAAGAAAGAAAATGGCGGCGGGGGCAGCGGCGGCGCACTCTCCCGCTGCCCCCGCCGCCAGCCGGTTCCAAACGAGATAGAAAGAAAATTGACAAAAAAAAATCCAAACCGATTGGATGTTCGGCAACTCATATCATGGCGACATTGAAAAATGTGAAATATATGGAGCAATTAGAAGCAACATTCCCGAAACAATTGCCGCATTTTATTGTTGTTGCTCCAGATTGCTTCATTTAGTTGATCCAGGTTGATCCATTAGTGTTGCCGAGCAATAATTGCTCAAAAAATTGCCCGTGTAAGAGCACCTTTATAGAGATAAGGCCTAAGTCCCATCTGTAGGAACATTATAAGCTAATTATTCATGTCCACGACGCTACTCAAAAAGTACGTGTTACAAACTGAAACCACCAATTAATAGCCTGATGTACGTCTGAATGTCATCGTCGGAACGTTATAGAAGGTATTAGAAAATTCTAGACACACTTACCGAGGTCGCAGATGAGCCGATTTTTTTTTTTTTTTTTTTTAAACTTTGCCCCACTCTCGGAATTTCTCCTGTATCGTGGGTGCGTTTACAAACATTTAAACTCACATACACAAACAGCCAGACCCGGAACAACTACTTGTAGGTCATACAAATATTTGTTCCATGCGGGAATCGAACCCGCGACACGCAGCGCAGCAGTCAATCGCTTAACCACTGCGCCAACCGTGTCGTAAGTTCATAACTTGTGTAGAGAAAATAAACCATTTATATTTTTATTATATTATTTGGCGATGTTACGCTATGTGCAAGATAAAGTCTTTATATGAAACCAACCACCAATTTTCAACGACAACTGGGAATATAGACGAAACAAAATGTGTCATTAACCTACCTATGCAGTCACAAGCACGTAAAGATTAATTTATTACCTCCTTTGATAATACTCCTCTGAACATCATAGCTCTATGGTTCAAAGCACACTCAATTTAAATTGTGAGCTCGATTTAGATCCACGATTTCGATCAACTATCACATACGACATGCCTTGTGAAACACGATATTCTATTGATTACATCACTACATTTATGAAACAAAGTCCCCCCGCCGGGTCTGTCTGTCTATCTGAACGCGATAAACTCAAAAACTACCGGTTTTCAACATACGGTTTTCATCAATGGACGGAGTGATTCATGAGGAAGCTTTAGGTGTATATAATAAAGTTTAATGTGTGATGGCGAAATATCAAAACATCGAGGTTTCTGTGCTACATCTGAGGTAAATATTAATGTATTATTCTTGTCGTGTTCTGATCGTAGAAATGGCTCTCTAGCACAATAAATAAGATGCTAAACCTCACTTTCTTGAAGACCTTAGTAATATTTTACGAGATCCCCAGGAAAATACAGCCAAGTAACTTGCACGAGATAACAGATTTCTAGATTAAATTTAGAATAGCGTTTACTACTTCCACGTTCAAAAGTCACAGTCCATTTGAACTGTGGCTCGATTTGGAACAGGATTTCAATCAGTGGTCACAGCTTGGCACAGTACTGGCCGCAAGAATACCAGTACCTTTCTTAGAATGACATTAATGATTTTCTTTTGGTTTTTCAAAAAGATATTTTATAATGTGGCTAAGGGCAAAGATTTAAATGAAAGATTCACCCTACCACATAAAATATGTTCGCGGTTCTGTTTCGTTTTGACATTATATGTAGGTGTCTACACACAATGTCGAATGTTCAATCAGTTCAGTACATTTTAAGCACAATTTTTTTTTTTTTTTTTTTCATTGATACGGACTACAAACAGTCTAAAAATAAGAACACACATGAACTTACAACTAATTTAACGCTGTCCACAGGTAGACACAAAATTTAACCAAAAAAGTGTAATCGCTAGGAGATTTAGTAGCAGTACGAGTAATTAGTTGTACAATGACCATTATTAAAGTTAAAATTTAGACAAAGATTACATATATTTTAAAATGACCTTAGTAAGTTTGATGATTTTCGGAAAGGGTACACAGTCATATGATTTTTTCTATTTATATTTTTAGTTTAATCATGTATTCCAAAAATACCTCAAACAAATACAAAGACTAAAATTATTATCTTGTTAAATTCCTTTTTAGTGTAGTTCTAAGTCTGTTTAATATCTCAAAACGGTACTCTTGGCAATAATTTAACACTGAAATTGTCTAGACATAAAGATGATGCCTTACGACTTTAATATAGTACTAAAAATTATTATTATATTAAAATATGTATGTTTACGTTAGGTTAGGTTTGGTAAAGGCAGGCCTCCACCAGTTTCGGACGGGAATGGCCAGGTGTTCCCGGTCATTCCCATATCGCCGGGCGGTATATAGGGCGCTATATAGGCGGGCATGCGCCGGGAGGGTTGTGGACGTAAAGGCTGTGCCGGTTTCCCATGACCCTCCCATCAAGGCGATGAGGGAACTCCGCTGAGTTTTAGTGTTTGGTAGGGAGTCCCACATACCCCGTCTCGTCCCCCGACGAGCGTAATGCATTTCCCAGCGCCAAAAAAAAGAAAAAAAGTTAAGGTATTTATCCATGGGCCTGCGTCGCCTGCAATCAATGGATTATTATTATTATTATTAATCTACTGTTATGATTATGACGGTCTTTGATAAGACGGAGCAAGAAAGAAAATTCAACTGCAGTCTTTTTTCTAATCATAATTTAGTGTACAGTCAGCTGCAGAGAAATCTAACACCCTAGCAATGTCAGATAATTTATGTAAACAAAGGGGATAACATAGCAAAAAAATACCTTCGTAATGGTAATTCACATAAAATGGCGAAAAAAGAGGTTTCATTTTCTTTTAAGTACTGATTTTAAGAAATAATAATTAAAAAATAATCATGCCGTAATTATTTTTATAAATTTTCAGTTTTAAACAAAGTTATTAAAAAAAGGAAATTTTCTGGTATAAAATATTTTATGATACTGGTAAAATTGCAGGAGATCTAAACATTTTCAAATGTTTTGCATCTTCAACAATACTAATATTACAACTCTCATTCATAGATTCATATTTCAAGTAGCATATCTAGCCACATTTTGGATGAAAACGGCTGTAAACTGTTTCGAGTGGAAATCGATTTTGGGAGGTTTACGTTTAGCACTGGACTTAAAAGGGCTGATTATGACGATCATATGCCGTGTCTCCGACATACTACAAGAAACATTGTTTGAGAACGGTATTTTGTTTGCATAGTTCTTATAATTAATTCACTTTAATTTTAGCTATGACTATTTACAAAAAAAAATATGATAAAATGTTTTGCACCACTGTCCTGTCATTTTGACAGTGACATTTCTTGACATAACTTTGTTTAATTAGAGACTTTGGGTATAGGGGGTGAGCTTTCTCTGCAGCTGACTGTACAGTGTAAACTACATAAACTTGTTCACACGAACAATTAAGGCCCACATAAATCACAAATAACACAGCATTTAACATTAAACGTATTTAAAACTTAAAAAAGAAAGAAAGAAAGAAAAATTGTTTATTATGCACTAAACCAAATGCCTATAACAAAAAAAAAAACCGGCCAACTGCGAGTTGGACCACGCACAATGAAGGGTTGATATGAGTAAGTGTTCCTATTTTGGTTCGGAATCCCACGTAGGTAGGTACTCATGTTTTACCTGCGTAGTAATCTTGCAAAATATGCTGCCATGCTTTCTTTTTTTGTTGGAAATTTGACTTATTATTAGAGATCTGATATTTGGATGCATATTCACCTAAAGTTGAGATGTTTGCTATTATGGAAAGCGCTTTTGTATCGAATAAATCCTGCTGTTCCGGTGTTTTATTTTTTATTTTAACTAACACACACCACCCCTACTCTTACACCCTACATAGGTACACATATTTGCATACGGGGTTAAAATAATTTTAAATAAATATGCATCTGAATAGTTAGGTATGCAATCCAAGAATCCCGGGTATTTTTTTTTTTTTTAATAAATAATATTTTAGAAGTCGCTTCCATACTATACACCCGACTAGTTATGCAATGCCGGTATTCCTGGCATCACGGGATATTTTCTTACAATTTTTTTTTTAAGAAGCTGCTTCCGTACTTTCATAGCTAATAATTAACTTTAGGTAAATCTGCATCCGATTATCCGATCTCTACTTATTATGGAACTGCTGAAATTAATTATCGGTTGATTAACGCCCACTTCCAATACAAATCTATAATATAAAAATAAATCGCAAAATGTTTTGGTAAGCGCATAACTCAACAACGCCTGGACCAATTTTACCAATTCTTTTTTTTTAATGTTCGTTGAAGTCCAAGGATGGTTTTTGATGGATGTTACGTTTTTTTTTTTTTTATGGTTTTTACGAAAACTTAGGGTAGGGTAGAGTAGGGTAGGGTAGGTAGGTAGGTAGGGTAGGGTAGGGTAGGGCAGGTAGGTAGGTAGGTAGGGTAGGGTAGGGTAGGGTAGGTAGGTAGGGTAGGGTAGGTAGGTAGGGTAGGGTAGGGTAGGTAGGTAGGTAGGGTAGGGTAAAGAAGAGTAGTGGAGTTTATACTATAGCTTTTGACAGAACAAAGTCTGTCGGGTCAGCTAGTAATTAAATACAAAAGGGTTCACTAGGAACACTCCTTGACTGCCACCGCGGTCACATGGTGTCCGCTAACAATATTTTCTCTATTGTGTCTGTTGTCTGGCAGTCAACGAATTAAAAAAATATTACGACAGACACGAAGCAACAAAATGCGATCTAGAGGAATGTGGCCACTTTTTTTTAGATCGAATTTTGTTGCTTCGTGTCTCAATATGAAACGCTATAAAAGGTATTAGAAAATTCTAGACACATATACCGGGGTTACAAATTCAGTCGTTTTTCATAATTCGTTCTCAGTCACGAGATAATATTTTTTTGAAGGAGTGGCACTAGTGGACAAAAAAAAAAACATACGTCCTCTTAAACCCTTTTGTGTTTAATGATTTGTAGTGGAAGTGGGCGTTAATCAACTGATAATTAATTTCAACAGTTCCATATCATGTCAAATTTTCAACAAAAAAAAGAAAGCATGGCAGCATATTTTGCAAGATTACTACGCAGGTAAAATATGAGTACCTACATGGGATTCCGAACCAAAATAGGAACACTTACTCATATCAACGCATGGGTACTTGCAATTTGACGCTTTATATATCGCGCATGAATATTAACTTTGTAAAGTATTTTAATTATTGTGAACGTGAAGAGTATGTGGGTGTTTTTTTTTTTTTTTTGAAGTTGATTTTAAAAACGGTCTGATAGTTTGAGTAATTTATGCGGCCTACCCTAGTGTCCATTTTTTGGTATTGTTCGTCGAATCGTTGAGCTCCTTATTGAGTTCTGAGTTGAGCTGCACGATTACAGACAAATCCGTGCACTTACGTCCACCACACTCTGTGTGGTCCTCTCCTTACCATTTCAGATATCAATCTACATGGTTGTCACATATGATCTGACCAAGATTATGTCTGGACTTTAAAAGAGACTGCGACCTCTGAGTTTGTTTTGGCCTTTCTTCTCAGAGTAATCAGATAGGAAACGCCGACCACGTCTACTTTTAAAATATGATTGACGTGTAAAAGTGTTTGTACACACGGCCACAAATGAAGCTACACATTTCTAGTATAAGCTGACCTCTCATTATAAGGAAATCCTATACAATGCGAGATCAGCCTAAACAGGAAATTTATAGCTTGATTTGTGGCCGTGTGTACAAACCTACTTACAGAAATAAAATCATTAATCATTTTATCATTTATACGCGCCATGTGTGGCTAAAGTAGCTATAGAGCTACACTGCGAATAGTCTTACAATAAGCTAAGACATCACGGATAAGCCATTCATATCTTCCAGAGGTACTCACGCGCCAAGTGAGCTAAACTTAATACATTTTCCATTAAGCACTGATTACTTGAAAGCTCTTCGCCGTCACGTAGTGAAACAATGCACCGTTGTAAAGTACGGTATTGATCATGTAGGTGCTCATGTGATAGAAGAAGACACATTTTCAGGTCACTAGCTGCTGAGAATGTGAGAATATGAACGTAGAATGACTAAAATTAAATAAAATAACTTCACGTATAATACAGTACATTCTATTAGTACACAAAATACTCTAAGAGAAACATCTACGTACTGAAGCAATAGCGCCGAAAGAAATTTTTTATTTCTGTGCTTTTTTTAAATAATATTAGGTATCCATACTAATATAATAAATGCGAAAGTAACTCTGTCTGTCTGTCTGTATAATACACAGTACGTTTTCACGCCTAAACCGCTGAACCGATCGTCATAAAATTTGACGGAGCCGCGGACAAAAGCAGGTTATTTATTTTAAATAAAAAGTAATTCATTTGCAGGTTTTGTATATTCTAGATTAAATAATATACTTTTTGTTAACAAATAATAAAACAAAAGATTATTTTTTATCAAAACATAAATACCCGTTTTCCACAAAAAGGAAAAACTTACACAAATACATACAAGCGACCGCACGCCGTCGCCGCCTCGCGGCGGCCGGCTCGACGCATTCCTTTCAATCCCTCCCTATGCAACACTCACCTTACGTAAATGAATCGCCTATGAGTGTGTAGCTAAAGAACGTAGCTATACAATGCAATAAACGATCACGACAGCAGGTCGTGTTATTAAAACAAATTCAAGGAAGTCCGTTGACTCGCCTGGCTGTTCGGCGCACGGAGAAAAAATGAGCGTCACGACCCAGGGTCGTGATCGGCTGTCAAAGTGATAAGATAATTGGCGAAGTGAAAGCCCGAAGTGAGTCTGCGTGTTGCAAAGCCGAACACACCGGTGTACATCTCCCGCCTGCACTACACCACTAAGGCGGAGGACATCATGGAGTACGTGCGCCAAAGAACAACGTACACGCCGAGGGTGCAGTTACTGGAATCGCACCGGATCGTCAACTTCAAGGCGTTCATCGTGCGTGTTCCGAATCTGTATCTGCCCATCGTCATGGAAGAAGACTTTAGCCGCAGGACGTGGTGTTCCGTCGCTTCCGCGGACAAGTTCTACAGAACAGCACAAAGTGCAGCTAGTGCAAAGTGAAATGTTAGTAACATAGTCTTCAGCCTTTTTATTAACACAAGCTTTATATTAAAATATGTATGTTTAGGTTAAGGTATTTTTCTATAGGCCTGTGTTGCCTGAAATAAATGGTATTATTATTATATTATTAATACTATTCAGAAGTGTATACCGGGTCTGACTATAAAATGGATAGGTTTCCGTAAGTCAGACGTTACGTAATGTTATCATAAAAATCCAATCTATAAACGCTTAACCCGAATTTTATAACCATCAGAAAAACGTTTTATTTTTTCCTTCTATTACCAACTTTACTACTACCAAACCACATTTTATCAATGTTTAAACAGCGTGATCAAATGAAACCGTTCGAGGCGAGGGTAAGAAGAACGCAATAAGTAGAGTACTTAGAGTTAGCGGTCTTGTACCACGTACTGCCTTAAGTGAGGCGGTACGTGATCACGGGAGTACTTATAACGTACTTAGGTAGGTATGTACACATAGTAGGATATTGGATTGTATAAAAAGAATCTTAGAGGATTGTCTTATTAAAGGATCTAAGGGTTTCTTGGATATAAGGATTTCATTATTAACGACTAAGTAATATATCCAACATTCTATCATGACATTACAATTAATGAATTTTATTGGCATACATTTATTTGAATTGAATTTATATTTATTTTGAATTAACACTAAGTTAAATTATTGTGGTTAATATTAAGACTAATAATGTTGTGACCAATGTGGAATGTAGTATGTTTTTTTTTTTAATACTGGTTGAATTTTGAATTTAAATACAATTTTGGTGATTATTTGAATTATTGATACTAAATTATTGGCATAAAATTATATGTACAAGTATATAAAAAAAGGGAGGGAAAAGAATCAAAGGGCAACAAAAATTCTTCCGCATCTCTGTCAACAGGAAAAGTGCTCAAGAGGCTGGCAGCATTGCCACGTTGTATGGCAATGCTGATTCTTTGGGCAACAAATATGCCAGCCCTCTGGTCACGTGAAGAGTCGACCAACCGCTTGGAGATGTCTCGAATTACCATGTGGGCACTCGGACCCCATGGTCCTAGTGTTTCAACCCCAAACGGCTCAAATATATAGCTCCCAATAAGGTTGTTATATTTGCGCCGTTTGATGTTGTGTTTCCGCACCTGCAGCATAAAATTATGTATTAGTGATATTTATACATTTTAAATGTGTAACGAATTTTAATTATTAATGTAATGTGTGTTTTATTTTTTTAATTGTTATTGTTTTTTTTATTTAATTTATTATGCTGTAATAGTTTTCAACACAATGTATTTTGTTATGATATAAATGACTGACTGACTGACTGAATATTGGTTTGCTTTGATAAGCTTGACAAATAAAAAACCGGCCAAGTGCGTGTAGGACCACGCACAATGAAGGATTCTGTAGCTGACGAATTTAACTCAAGAGCAAACTTAACATTGTAGCTGAAATACATGTTCTCCCATACATTCCAACTGCAAAATAAGCGTAACTTGGTCGACTGTTTTCCTTTTAACTTCATAATTTATATCCTACTGCCGTGATATATATATATTTTTTTTTTTTTTCAAATATCCGAAAATAAACATTTATCTGGCATGGAGGACAATTTATTCTAACAAAAATTAACACTAAAGCTTAATATTATGAATCGGATCCCTGAATCGAAAAATGGTTGTGAGAGAACCGCAATATTCGATGAACGGCTAACCAAAAAAAAAAAAAAAATATCATCTCCACTTTACGTAAAACTAAAGTGAGGTACTCTTGACAGTGAGAACTTCTTTAGCTGCGTTGAAGGATTTTTAGTAGGGGAAAAACTTATGGGTTCGCGTTACCACGTCACCGAAATGCGCGAAATGTTCATGACGTGTAGCGCGAGACTGTCAGTTATTGAAGTGAAAACTTCTTTAGCCGCGTTGCGCGATTTTTGGTAGGGGATAAAACTTATGGGTTCACGTCACCGAAATGCAGGACATGCTCGTGATGCGCCAGACTGTCAGTTATTGCAAAGTTTTGAGTTTTTTGAAGTGAAAACTTCTTTAGCCGCATTGAGCGTTTTTTGTTATGGAAAAACTTATAGGTTCGCGTCACCGCATCACCGAAATACGTGACATGCTTATGCGTGATATATGCTATATAATAGATACATAGATACATACGTACTAAGAATATTTTGTTTAAATTACCTCTGTTACGAAAAAGCTTGGTCAGACATCTTTGATCATTATCACAGGTGTCTGATTTGATGTCTTTTTTGACCAATAGGAATAGAACAATAAAAGACCAAAGGACGAGAAACTGATCGAGGACCGAGCTCTGCAAGCAGAAATAGTCCTTACAGTGGTCCGATTCGGTTATCCGCGATTGTACAACTCTGCCTAACCCTACGAAGAATACAGGCGTGGTTATATGTTATGTAACGTAACGAATTCCAATAAAATTTATTAACATTCCCAAACCAACAATCACACTCTTACTTCAAATTCCACTCAACTCCAAAAACAAAAAACATCGTAAAAATAACATCAATTGTTTTATCAATGACAAATAAACATGTTCTCGATTCACAGTCAATCGTGACTCGAGACAAATTCTTTCGTCTCTCTGTTGTCTATAGAAAGGTAATTTACCCTTTTTTAACTTAATCAGATTCCTCAGAGAAACGGACGTGTAAGGCTGCGTTCGTATGCGGCGTTTTTTGTTGAAAACTTTAGAAAAGCTTGGAGAAGCATGTCGTAGGTATTACTTAATATTACGCAAACGGATCGCTGAATCGAAAAATGGTCTTTACAAACCATATTTATGACCAATATTTTGAACGACCATATTTATAACCAATATTTTTGAATGGCCTATCCAACGATAACCCACACCATAGGATAGGCGAGAAAAGAAAAGCATCCCTACTTTAAGGGTACCGAAGGACACTTAAAAAAAAACAAGATTTTATTTTACCACTTTGTCGGCGTGAATAATATGTATACCCATACCAAATTACAGCTTGCTAGTACTAAGAGTCTTTGAGCTAAGACGCGGACAGACAGACAGACAGACGGACATGGCGGAACTAAAAGAGTTCCTTGTTGACTATGAAACCCTAAAAAGGAGGAGATTAGGCCGATCTTAATTACCGTATAAAATTGCAAAGCCTGCATAAAATAATTATAGAAAAACATACTGTAATTTTCGTTTGTAATAAAAATAATCTTAATTTAAAGTTGTATACTTACTTCCAAATTGGTCACCGTGTATGTACCATTGACCAACAAAATGAACAGTCAATTTATGTACATACCTTTTTTTGGGTGGGAAATTATCAAATAACTTCTCCCGCTCTGGGCTGAGTGGGAGGGCTTCTCAGACTTTTACTGACTAAAACCCACCCGTGTTCCTTCAGTTGCCTGTATGCCAAGGCCACGGTAACCCTTTTGGACAAACCCGCAACCCTGGCAGGCATCATTCCTAATGGAACCCGTCAGTTCCTGCTGACATATCTTTGAGGCGCGCGTGGAACACAACTGCCGTCGACTCGGGCCTGGTCCTTACCGGACGGCGAGTCGCCCATTGCTCGCCGTCCGCAAGCCCGCGCCTATGGTGGCCGGGAATCGGCTATCGATTCCCGCCGCCCAGGACGTCTACTGCGGCGACTAGGGGCGTACAGACTGCCTCTCCCTCACGCGTTCCGCCTCCCTCTTTGCGAGCATTACTGCTTCGCAAAAAGTGGTGACTGCCTCCCATGCACACTCGCTCCGTACCATGGCCTGTACTAGTGCCGAACGTGAGAGATCGCCACCACCGATCGCTTCCGTGAGAACACGGCGGTGCTCTACCCAAGCCGGGCAGACATCCATCGTATGCTCTACTGTGTCCTCCGATCCACATATGCAATGTAAGCAATTCCAAATTTGCGAACACAGTGTTGAAAATTTTTGCTACGAAGATGTGCGCGAACTCTCGCGTTGGTGCGGCAAGATGAAACACCGAAAAGCGGACGTGCGCACACCTGACGTCCAATGAGAGTTTTCGGAACAATGTACCTTAACTTCTTAGTGAGATCTATGGTATACTGTTTTTCAACCGTCACGCCAGACGAAAACGAAACACTCAAAGTACCTTTTTTAAATCACGTTTCATGGGAACACGTTTTATAGGTACCACTAAACAATAGTAAAATATGGAGTAGCAAACCAAAGGTATGCTAGAGAGGTTCTTTGCGGAAACTGAAAATCTAAATATTTTAGAACCAACTAAAAACCAGCAGAACTGTAGCTTCATGCCGGAAAATAGACGAGAATATCTCCCTCGCAGTAAAGCCACTTTTACAATTAAAAAAAAAACGCCAAAAAATTCACAGCGTTTTCCCGCTAAATCTATAACTGGACTAAACCAGTTTCGTCCTGTCACGCTCGTCGAAAACGGGACACAAAGGGGCACTCCGCAATCACGCTGTTTGTAAATCTTTCACGTAGGCACGTGAGCCGGAATATTGAGTATTGACTCACACGGCTGCATACTAAATAATAATCGTGTGGCCTACTAAATATTGTGGTTGCTGGAACTAATGTTATTGCTATCACGCTTTCCCCGAAGGGATGGGCAGAAAATATTATTATTATTAAAAAAAAATCTTTGCCTTGCCCGAGGACATTTCTGTGCGTGCTTGTCCTTTTATAAAGACTCAATAAGCACAAACAAATTGTATGGGGCATAGTCGTTGAGGTTAAATGTCACTTGCAAGACTTATGGCGACAAGGTCTATTTGTCTATGTGACAGTTATATAGTTTTAACCTTAGTGACATTTTTATTTAGTGGGAAGGTCGTGAAAAGTGTGGTTGTTTATTACAATTAAATGAATGAAACTTTTAAACTCATTACAAAAGCACACTTTTTATTAAAGCATATTACAAATTAAAGGTTTATATCCAAGATAAGAATGCTTAGAAACATGTTGGTCCATTGAACAATCTAGAGTCGAGACAAAATTAAACTGGTTGATAATTATTTAAATATTTTATTATTTTTATGTAAGACGAATAGTATAAGTAGACATTAGTTTTACAGTCTGTGATTATTTTAACACGCACATTTACTTATAATATTTTATTTTTATCGAAAATTATTTGCTTTTACAATGTTTGTAAGTATATGAGCACCATATATCGCCGTATCCTACGAATAGGGGCGTAACTGCATAATAGCTACTTTTCAGGAGACACTTTTTTGTGATTAATTAAATTAAATATGAATAAATATGTATTGGTGATTTCTTATAATGTGTATTGGTATTTTAAGGTTCGGCTAGGATTCTATTCAATAAATTATCCTTATATTTTATACGCATTTTGTCCTTTAAATCCCGTTTTTAATTGTTTTGTTGAACTGGTTATATGTGGTATGATGAACAGAATTTAATTATGCAATAAAAAAAAGAAAGCCTCTATGTTCGTTAGGGCACTATTCGTAGGATACGACGATAAATGGCAGGCAGATTGTATAATTCGTCATTCTACAAACGGCGCCGTCCATTTACAAACGCGCGGTTACACAAAATGCCTAAGGCATATTGGCAACTCGTTCAATTTTTATAATTTGGGTGAGGTTAGGTTAGAACTGTGACCAACCGCGCGCGAGCCGAGCGAGCGTATCAAGCAGTGCCGCAGCAGCGTCTCCCATTCCATTTTCTACTTACTTCGTCCTTAACTTCAACATAATCTCTTCAACGTACACACAACTTCAGAAAAACAGATTTCCTTTTTCAAATACAGATATATTTACATAGATACAGCAACATCAAAAGTATGCGCGAATTTGTCTCCAAACTTATTTAATGAGGGTTACTCATTAATAATTAAAAGTCGGACGATTCGAGGAGACTCGAGCAGAAATTACTTTGAAAGTTAAGTTGAAGGGAAGTTTATTTATTTGATGGAAACATATTTCCAACCATTTAGCTTTGGGAGTTGGTTAAGACATGGAAGATAGAAGATTTTTTATTTATTTTTTATGATTAACTAACTTACGTTGGCAAATATATGTGTATAAACAGTTTAGACTATTATGCGCCTCTGTGGTCTAGTGGTAAGACCACAGGTCTCAGATCCAAAAGTCCCGGGTTCAATTACCAGTGGGGGCAAAAAAAAAACTCAGTTTGGTTGGTGGTAGGGCTTGTTCTAAGTCCGCCTGGCTAGCTACCACCATCTTTTCTAAGTCTGTCGTCATAACAACAATGTTAACAGCATTGTTGCGTTTCGACAGTTAGAGGTAAGATAGCCAGTTCCTCTGTGGTTGAGGAATCTGGGTGAAGCTCGGTTCCACCTTCAGCCTCATCATCACTTGCCAAGAACTGCCCGAGATGTTTAAATAAAAAAGACTTAAAAAGTTTCATGAGCTTTTTCAGTTACCCTTCAAACTGAAACAGCGCAATGCTTGATAGTAGATGAAAAAAATATTGTAGTGCGGCTCTGTTAAGGGCGAAACCTTTTACAAGGAGTTCTCCTTCGTCAATCGATTCTGTAAAACCATAACATTCAAATTTAATTTTTTTTAAATAAGAAAAAAGTAAGAAATAAGCAGTACCTTTGTACTGAAATTATAATTATGTCGTATCTCTATGTATTTAACTGTGTGTAAATAAATAAATAAAAATATTTAATTCGAGCGAAGACACATACTAGGGTTAGTAACATAGTCCTTAAAATCAAGCATTAGTAAACAACACGATGCAGTTGAAAGAAAGAAAGAAAGAAAAAGTATTTATTGGGATTCGTACAGGAAGATCACATTTTAAACTAAACACACGCATAGTAACATAAAAAAAAAACAAAATTAAAATTAAAACAAAATCCTGTACGGAGCCAAAAAGCTCCTATCTCAGCATAATGCTGCGACATTTAAAAATAAGTGTCGCAGCGCTGATATTCTGATAGGGCCCGCTGTGATGTCAATGTGATGTCAATCGGACATGTAACTGACAGCAGAGAATTACATGCCGATAGTCCAGTCAGAAATCATTTTCAGAACCCTATTAGGGCTAGCTGTGCCGTGTGGTGCCGGACATAAAGAATAGCACCACCCCATTTCCTCCCGTGGGTGTCGTAAAAGGCGACTAAGGGACTTACTAGAGAATGGGCAGCAGCGTTCTCTATGCACTTTTAACACCATACTGCGATCGCCAACCCGCCTGCCAAGCGTGGCGATTATGGAAAACCCCTCCCAATTGCAGGAAGCCTATGTCCAGTAGTCTTTCGGCTGAAATGATGATGGTGATGATGATTAGGGCTGGCTATGATTCGAGTCACCATCGATGCTGCGCGCTTGCGTATTATTGTGTAAAGGCAATCTACACGCGCCTTCGATAACATCAATGATTAACTGCAACGCCATGGCAACCCCATCACATTTCTGAACGCGTTATTAAATTGGACACAAAGGGCTCCATACGACGCCCGTGAATATTTCTCCCATAAGCTGCATGTGTGGAAGATAGTGAATGAAATTAGCTCATGCTGCAGCGAAAAGATTTGCCAGCTACCAAACCCAGGATACCGACACATCTTGCAGAGTGAACAAGCTGAAGTGGCAGTGGGCTGGCTACGTATCGAAGAACTGACGGGTGGTGGAGCAGATGTGTCCTGGAGTGGAGACCACGTATCGGCAAGCGTAGTGGGGACGTCCCCTAGCTAAATAGACTGACAAACTGTTTCAAATGGTTAAAACGGTGGCTGAAACAGACTGGACGCGGAGGGCGGAGGACAAGGTGTTGTGACGTAGCCTGGGCCTATGTCCAGTAGTGGAAGGTGATAGGCTAAGAGTTGATTGAAACCCAGGATACGTTAAACTTACCAAACTATCAACACACCTAAAGTCTCTCTTAAAACATCTATAACTGCGAGGAAACTGCAATACTTTACCACTATATCTAGAAAACTATTAACTGTTTGACCAAACCGCTCTAAACACAACTCGGGAACAAGCAAACACAACTTCACCCTTTGAGAGAAACTTTCCAAATAGAACCTGACCGCTAACATACGTCACAAACGACGATTAATCAATTAGCTATCGACTTTACTGCGGAACCCTTGTTTATTTCGCAATGACATTTTAGGGGTATGCGGTTTTTGGATTGTAGGTCCGTTTACGAAACCCTGATAGGTGTTGGATTTATGGAGAGTTTTGTAAGGGCACTGGGCACACTTTTGTGGCACCAAATGTAAAAGTGGCATCCATGTAGGAATGGGCGTGTTAAAAAGAATACATCATAGGAAAAGACGTTCAAAATTGGCATCATATTAACTTCTTCTTTAAGAGTTGTTGGCAGATGTAAAAAAAAACTTCTTTACAAAAAGAAAACACCTGACTTCCAAAAAAGCACTAGGTATAAAGTGAAAAATAACTTTAATTTCGGAAGTCTGTAATGTCTTTGGATCTGTATTTTAATCTTTTTGTCAACATTTTCCGAAATCAAAGTTATTTTTTACTTTATTGTGTTTTTTAGGAAGTCGTATTTTTTAATTTTTTTTGTGACATGTTGTAGCTATGGTATCTACCCCACACCAATTCGTATACCACTTGCTATGTAAATAACAGTGACAGAAAGAATATAACATCATCAAGATACAGAAAGCGGATTAAATACGTATTATCGAAGCTAACTCAAAAATTATCCAAGTAAAATTAATAAGATTTATATAGGACTACCTCGAAAGTATAGACGTCCACTGCTGGACATAGGCCTCCCCCAAGCACCGCCACCTCGACCGGTTTTGTGCTTCCCGCATCCAGCGGATTCCTGCGGCTTTCATAAGGTCATCGGTCCACCTTGTGGGGGGCCTTCCAACGCTACGTCTTCCGGTACGCGGTCGCCACTCCAGAACCTTTCGGCCCCAACGGCCATCTGTTCTGCGCACAATGTGCCCTGCCCATTGCCACTTAAGTTTGGCAATTCATAAGTGAAAAAAATGTTTGGCAATTCTTAACACCTTCGGCGCCAAGCATGATTTCCAAAATCACACTTTTTTTTTTTTATTTATCTGGTTTTATTTATTGTATTAATGTGTTTTAAGCTTTCATCATCCTTTTCCCATCTTTTTTCAGGTTTTTCAAAGTGTATATCATAAATGATACACTGGCCCACCAAATAGTTTTGTGTGTTCTCATATCTCCAGGGCCATGTGTATCATTTTTGATACACATTGTATTAACAAGTGTGTGCAAAAATGATACACTGGCGCAGAAGGTGTTAAATGCTCCACAACTACAGAATTCACAACAACTCTAATGAATCGCAAATAAACGACTAAGTTTACGTTCCCCAATGCATAAAATATTCGCCATTATTCCTATTCTGTCTACGAAAAACGGTGTAAAAGAATACAGTATTGGAAATAGTTGATTTTCATTCGTGTAGAAGGACATTTCTTTTTATTTTTGCATCAGTCTATTGGAATTCTGCGACTATGTTCGGATTTCATCAGGTAGGCTCGGACTTGGGGGGAAGCCATGGTCTACTCCACCCCTTCCTTTTTTGAGTATCGACATACTCAATGGTGAATAATGAATTAGGTAGTTTTTGCAGCCTATGTAACTAGCCATGGACTAGGCAGGATAACATTTCAGGTCCATGAGAGTTTTCAAGTTACCGACAAACAACAACTTACGGCAACTTTGGCGGACAAACGAATGATTTTATTTTATAGATTAATAAAAACCCTGTCCGGACCTTTATTCGGCATCGTACTGTGTACACTTAGACGTAACCATTTAATATTTTTCCCCAGTGAAAAAAAATAATTAAATAAAAAAAATATAAAAAAGTATCAAAGGCAACACTGATCGCTCGATAAAGTTCACGTGTTAAGTTACCTACAGTAGCGCGCCGGTAGGCAACCAGTCGGCGACATCAAAAGAGTCGGCAACTAGCTGAAAGAGTGCCTACAACGCGGTAGCGGCATCGTAGGATGGTGTTCTTTGAAATAAAAATAGGTAAAAATAAAAAGATTTTGACGGCGGGTGGAGTGATGTCAACTTATGAAAATTTGGCATATTCAGTGTAAAATTTCGCATGAATAATTAAAAAAAAAAAAAAAACAATAACTTTTGGTTTTTATGAGTTACATTTTTATAACAATTTTTTCTAGTACCTACGTATGTTGAACCAGGAATACGTCTTTATTGGATCGGACAGGGTTTTTGTTACATATTGTATAAACACTCACTCACACATCGTCTCACAACATGACTCAATAACTTCTGCAGAATTATAGGTAGGTATTTTTTATTGTTATTACTTATTTTATTTGTGTCAAGCATATTGTTTAAATCCTACTTAGTTTTTATTTTTGTTATGTATATTGTTTTGTCAAAATAAAAGAAATCACCGAAATAACGATGAGGGCGCCACTGTGCACTCGGTAGCCTCCTAATGGCAATTCTAACCATGAAACTTGGTGACCACAGGTGTAACACAGGTTTTTGCCAAAAACCTATATCAGGCACCAGTTTCTCAAAAAGGTGGAATACAGCTAAGACAATTTTTTTATTTTTTATTTTTTTATCACATTAACATTAAGTCAGCTTTTTGAAGAGAGAATAAATGATAAATGATTAATTATTATTATTATATTTTATTTATTCACATTCTTGTCAAATACCAACCGTTATTATAGAGATCGGATATTCGGATGCATATTTACCTAAAGTTAATTTTTGGCTATAAAAGTATGGAAGCGGCTTCTTAAAATATTTTGATTGTAAAAAAAACCGTGTTGCCACGAACAACGGGAATGCATAACTAGTCGAGTGTGTAATATTTAAGCGACTTCTAAAAAAATATTTATTAAAAAATAAAAACCCAGGATCTTGGATTGCATAACTATTCTGATGCATATTTACTTAGAATTGGGATTTTTACCAATATTTGAAAGTAAGTAAATATGCCAGAAACATATATCAGAAAGTTAAACTTGTAGATCCCAGAACCGCGGGATTTTTTCGATACAAAAGCGCATTCCGTATTAGTCAACATCTCAACTTTAGGTGAATATGCATTCGAATATCCGATCTCTAGTTATTACCATACCAATCTAAATTATTTCAACAATGTCATGCTGAGCCTCTGAATAAACAAATACATAACTTACCTATACCACACATATTACCATTACATTATATTTAAAATAAAAAACGTTACGTATAAAAAAGAACATTCCTAGTGGAATAAGAATAAATCCGTACCGAACAACAAAGTAACTGAAATTCACAACTATTTTTCTTGACGTTCGTTATACGCGGCGTATTGCCAAAACTCAACGGGCTTCAACCAACTTCAAACCGACTTCGACTTCAAGAGGTTGTTTGTGAGCACGCCAATGTGGCGTGTAATGAACCGACTTCGAATCTCGGTGGTCACGAAGTTTGTATTCTTGTACTTATTTGGGTAAACAAAAATAAGGTGGAATATTGAATTGTGTGAACATTGTTAGAAGGGGGTGTAAAGTCGGTGACAGATGATATATCGTGAAAGAAACCCAAAATTCAGGATGATTTTGATCTTCTTCTTCTGTTGTATACGAGCTCTTCTAATTCCATAACACCGTGTCCTCTCCTCTACCTTCCGCTTCCAGTCGGTCCCAGCCACCTTTTTAAGGTCCATCAAGTTAAGATCTTTGCATAATGTTCCCACACACAGACCTCCTCTCTTCGAGAGGGAGTGGGCTGTAATAGTTTTGAGAGCAGCAGTGATGAAATTATTTTCACAAATAGGCGCTCTATTTGTGAAAATAATTTTATTTTCTTTCTTTCCTTCGAGGTGCTCTGACTTCCGTCTACGTTCATAAACATCCTATTATAGCAAGTGCTGTTTTTAACCACTTCACAGGTAAGTCATCGACTTGTTTACAAACCTATTAGATGAAACTCGAAGTTTTGTTCAGTGTTCGGAAGCACTTGCTTCAAGGATAAACTAACTTTAGTTTATCCTGAAACATTAAGTTCAAGTTATAAGATAATTTAGGTTACAAAATATTTTTCTAAAAGATCAACGTCTATGAATACGGAAATGGGACATAACGATTAATTTGAAAGAAAGAAAGAAAAAGTATTTATTTTGAATGGAAATTTGATAATTTATTTAACAGGAACAAAGACAACTAAAAGTTCAGACAGAAACAGACACAAATACAGGGTTACACTTTATTTGTCACCTGTATCTGTATTCTTTTTATGTCCAATAATGAAATTAACCTCCCATCTCGGTTGGCACCGATGGAAGGTTATAAAACGACGCATACGGTGCAGCAACGGTTGGTTTAGAAAGTGGCGGATCGAAGTCAATCCTGACAAAAGCCAAGCGGTTCTCTTCGTAAAACCGAGAAAAATCCCCCCAAAGCCCAAACCTGTCACCATGTTCGGCAAGCCTATCCCCTGGGAGAAGCGAGCCAAATATCTAGGTGTCATCCTCGATCATCACCTCTCCTTTTCTGAGCATGTAAGTAAGGTGCGTTCGCGCGCCGCCTTCGCTCTCTATAGGCTTCACTCCCTTGTCCATGAAAATAGCAAATTGTCACTCAAGTGCAAATTGCGAATTCATACCGCGTGCATCCGCCCCATCATGACCTATGCGAGCCCAGTCTTTGCTCAAGCAAAACCGTATATCATCCATAAGATGCAAGTCATCCAGAATCGTTTCCTCCGTAAATGCACGGGAGCCCCCTGGTTCGTTCGGAACACAAACCTCCATGTAGAGCTTAGAATGCCTACAATAGCCCAATTTCTGAAACGCTCTTCCAAGCGCTTCTTTGACTCTGCCGCCACCCACCGCAACACTCTCGTTGTGCAGGCCGCCAATTACACCCCCTCTCGCATTAGTATGATCCGCCGTCCAAGGCACGCACTGACCGACCCAGACGACCCCACCACTCTCATCCAGGAGAGTCGTAGGGAAACTAGTACAGCTCGCAGAGTACACACAACACGCACACGATCCAAATTCCGACCTCGCTTTAGAGGTCCCGCGCGAAACCCACCCCGACCTACTATTATTATCGTCAATAATAATAGCCCTCCCCGTCCCTTGACGACGCTTAACGATGTGCCAGCATGTGGTTTAGCTGAGCCTGTAATCCAAACTCCCCAGATTAATAATCAGAACCCTGATGTTATCCAGCCACCGACGGTCCCTTGCCACCCTCCCTCCGACACTGCCCTAAGCCGAGGTTCGAGCCCCACCTGGGGTGCCCTTAGCGAGCAGTCGTCTAGCTTAAGTAGACTTTAGTAAAAACTCCCCTGGCTGGAGGCGTAAACTTCGTTAGGAGCTTGCGGCACCACAGGAAAGCCCGGTTAAGGAGCAGGAACCCCCAGTGGTTATACCTCCGAGATGCCATAAACAAAAAAAAAAAAAAAAAAAAAAAAGCAGCAACGGTCTCTTTTTGCTTGGACGGCGCTCGTAACGGACGTGATACCTGACCATTATAGTGTGCTTGGTTATTTTTAGGTTATGTTTTTGTTCATATACTGATTATTTATTTTGGCTTATGTAATTTCTACTTGATTAGTATTTACAGTGATTCTTATGATATTTTTATAATTTTGTAAAGTGTAATTAATTTCAAAGAATTAAATAATCTTTTTTTTTAACTTATTTTACTTCTAATTCCTAAAAATATTATTATTATTATTATTTTAATTGACATAAATCGGAACCAAGGAGTCCTGAACCTTTGGAAGATTTACGAGGGACCAAAGCCAACACGTAGACGTTAGATGGTTTTAATGAAAGTACCAACCGACGATTATCCCTGTATGCACTATGCAAGCGTGCCCAAGGCCAACCCCCGGTTGAATTAGGACTATTGCCGGATATGGAAAAAAAAGATATTGGACTATGGGTTTGGGCGGCTAAAGTGGACTAATGAAAGAAAAAGAAAAGAAAGAAAGTAAAATAGGTTTATTTGTCACAGAAACACGTGCATATAAAAAGATAATTAACTCGAAGAGGTAGAAAAACAGAAATATAGAACAAAATAGATCTACATTATAATCACGAGCACAAAACCGAAATAGTCGGCAGCTGCACGTCATGACTGTGACAAGAAGGCTTCCTCAGCATGACGCTGTGCTTGAGGGACCCACAGCTCAGCGCTGATTTTCAGTGGTTACCCGAAAAAGGCGTAGGTACGGAAACCAAGTCAGGTTTAAAGAATTGTAAGTACATAAAAAAAGAAAGACAGTAGTCTATGGAAAGACTATGACCCCTGTCTGATCAATGTTTTATATATAGGTACACGAATATATTATTAACTACATAGCTGACCCGACCGACTTCGTTCTGTCAAAAGCTATTTGACTGTGGCAGTTTGTCTACGCGCAAAGAAAATATAGTATAAACTTCACTACTCCACCCTACCCTACCTACCTACCTACTCTACCCTACCCTACCCTACCCTACCCTACCCTACCTACCTACCTACCTACCTACCTACCTACCCTACCTACCCTACCTACCTACCTACCTACCTACCTACCTACCCTACCTACCCTACCTACCTACTCTACCTACCTACTCTACCCTACCCTACCCTACCTACCTACCTACCTACCTACCCTACCCTACCTAGCCTACCTACCGTCCAACTTTCTCCTGATAATAACAAACACAACAAAAAAATTATTAGCGAAATCGGTCCAGCCGTTCACTAATAGTTTTTTTTTATGCCATATTTTTCTCACCGTTTAAACCTTCCTTGGACTACGACAAACATTTCAAAACCAAAATCAGCTAATTCGGCCCAGCGGTTCTCGAGTTTTAGCGAGACTAACGAACAGCAATTGATTTTTATATATTATATATAGATTTGTAGCAATGAAAATATAACTGTTCCAACGCTAGCCCAAGTCTCCCCAAATTATTCCAGGTATTGTTTTTCTTGAACTTCACCCGTTCCAAACTTGTCTTACAAATATATGGATACTGTCTAGCTAAATTATAATATCCATTTCGACAGTCAAGTATCTCCACATACAAAATTAATCTTAGATTGATTTCAACAGCCTGAACCAACCAAGATCGGATAAAAGAAGAATTCTTGCCTAGTCAACAATTCTATTAAATACCGGTAAAATGGGGCTATTTGGAGTTTTGGGCGATATTTGGAACTCAATAATTATAAGATTTGAGTAGATATATTTTCTACAACGGCAACAATAGGAATTTAAATTCTATACCTGGCAACAGAGTGAACATGTGTTCAGTCTGTGGTAAAAAAATTGAGGTTATAATCGGCACGTGTCTTTGGCAACGTTGCATATTTCCAATTAAATCCTGTTGAACTGTTTGGATGTCGTTGCTAATGTGTTCCAAATATAGCTTGTAGCGTTGTATCCAATATTCTCATCTAATTTTAGCTAAAAACAATCTCTACTGCAATTTAGAATACGCTAAGAAAGTACAGTCATGGGCACCAATATGTATCTTCTTCTTCAATCGGTCCCTCATTACTGAGGTTCGTGGTCACTGGACCCCTTTAAGCGGACAATGTGCCCCCATCGACTCCGGTCCAACGTTGCCATCACCACCTGCTGAAGTTTGCTTGAGGACGTCGCTTCTTTTACTTGGTCGGACCATCGTGTTGGCGACCGGCCTCGTGCTCTCTTTCCCTCGGTATTGCCAACAATGACCAGCTTTTCAAGGTTGCTATCTCCCTTTCGCATTATGTAGCCGAAATAGGTCAAAATACGCTGTAAGCAAACTGTAGACAATCGGGTCTTTATGTCGAGTTGGGAAAGGACAGACACATTTGTGCGTTTGGCTGTCCATGGTATTCGGAGCATCCGCCTCCAGCACCACATTTCCAATATGTATACACTTCGCAAAATTAAAAAGCAATTTCCATGGTGAATAACTATTATAAGTAAGTACAGTCACGAGCCCCAATATGTATACACTTCGCAAAGTTCAAAAGCAATTTTCATGGTGAATACTATTACATAATAAGTCTTATCTCAAAGTCGCAATCGTTATTCGCGAGAAAATTGCTTTTGAATTTTGCCAAGTGCATACATATTGGTGCTTGTGACTGTATGTGATATAGTAAGTCTGAATGAGACGTATCCATTAAAAATACAAAACAAGTGGTTAACTTATTTATTTTAAAGACTATCTGCACCCCGCGGTTTCACCCGCATAAGTCTCGATTCCGTGAGAATGTCGGAATGAAGAGTATCTTATGTATTAATTCAGGTTATGAACTATCTGTATGCCAAACACAAATCCGTTTCGCCATTTTGTCGTGATTAAGTAACAAACATCCAACCATCCTTACAAACTTTCACATTTATAATATTAGTGGGATAGTAAGAAGTAGGATAGGATAGGATAATAAAAATTTCCTCTGAAATTCGTACCAATTAGCCCCATTTTAAGATAGTAGGTATTTAAAAGAATTGTATATAACAATAAAACAAGAAAACGAAGGCAGTATTCCAAGTATATCCAGCGTATTGCCCAACCCAACCCACCCAAACTTCAGAGCAGTTGTTTGCAGGGCAATGTTCCGTATAATGAACGTCTTCGACTGTAGTCTGTTTGTCAAAAAGTTTGCACTTTTACCAGCCGAAAGTTTGTGTGGAAGACTGTCTATTGTTTTTGTGGTCGTGATTTATTGTTACTTGCATTGTTTTGTTATGTGACTCAACTGCGGAGTTGTGAATAACAGGATATACTTAACTATGCCCTTTTTCGATTGCCGAGGAGCTCGTGGCTAAGTAATAACAGCCGCACGGGTCGATCCATCAGGTTAAGCTACGCTTGCCGGGGTTGGTCCGTGGACGGGTGACCATCTTTACATACCGAGACTCCTCCGTGCCTCGGAAAGCACGTTAAGCCGTTGGTCCCGGCTGTCATTCGTGGATCTTTGACAATCGTTACGGGTCGTCAGAAGCCCAAAAGTCTGACAGCCAGTCTTACCAAGGGGTATCGTGTTACCCAGTTACTGGGTTGTGGAGGTCAGAGAGGCAGTCCCTCCATGTAAAATATACACATGCTGGTATTCAGCTGCATCCGGTTAGACTGGAAGCCGACCTCAACATAGTTGGGAAAAGGCTAGGCAGATTGTGATTTTGCCTTTTTCGATTGACTTTCAGTGTTCTGATACATTCTCTACTACATAGGTCATCTACATACATCGTTATTCTTTTGCCCTTATTATATTGACTTTATTCCGCCGCAGTATCTCTTCATCGACTCTATAGCCTCACTGCCAAGATTTTCTGCGTCTAATAAATCGATGAACGCCGGCTGCATGCACGAAAAAGGATGACTCCCCCGTTACGCACTTTGTCCCGTTACGCTCATTGTCCTGTTACTCTCATTGTTCCGTTACGCACAATTGTACGCCCGCATCAATGTTTTGTTATGACGTTGTCACGTTAAACTATCGTCAGTAAACCAACTTAACAGAAAATCATTTTTTTTTTTTTATTCAACTAATTTTACAATATTTGTGAATATGTGAGCACTACGTATCTATTACATAATTCATTTATCTATGTTGAGACGTCTTCACTCAACATCGCCGCGCGCTAGCGGCAGTGAACGAGGGACGCGGGGACAGCGGGGAATCAGCCGGCCGAAGGCCGAGCGCGGGCCCCACGCCACACCGCCACGGGAGTCAGCTGTTGCTCGCCTTTATGCACGGCTGCGCTTGCGCGTTTTAAATCTCTCTTGTTTTCATATTTATATAACCGACCGTTGTTATTTAGTTTCTTTTTATTCTTATTCAACATTATACTTGTTATACAGTCCGCTATCTTTCATTTTGCTTCACCACGACCTATCGTCGCGATCAATCTATAATTGCTATAATTCTTTTTACCTATTGTGGTATAGTTATTTTATTCTAGGTATTTCTTCTTCACATAATAATTATAAAATTATTATATACAAAATATTGTTAACATTTTAAAAGAGTAAATGTGGAGTTTCTTGCCCATTCTTCTAGATACTTTTAAAATATTGACGTTCAAAAGTACCTTTTATGTGCCTATTCGAAATAAAATATTTGACTTTGACTTAACTAATTAATAAGGTCATCATCATCATTTCAGCTGAAAGACGTCCACTGCTGGACATAGGCCTCCTCCAAGCACCGCCACCTCGACCGGTTTTGTGCTTCCCGCATCCAGCGGATTCCTGCGGCTTTCATAAGGTCATCGGTCCACCTTGTGGGAGGCCTTCCAACGATACGTCTTCCGGTACGCGGTCGCCACTCCAGAACCTTTCGGCCCCAACGGCCATTGTTCTGCGCGCAATGTGCCCTGCCCATTGCCACTTAAGTTTGGCAATTCTTCGAGCTATGTCGGTTACCTTGGTTCTCCTGCGGATCTCTTCATTTCTGATTCGATCACGTAGGAAAACTCCAAGCATAGCCCTCTCCATTGCCCTTTGGGTGACTTTTAGCCTTCTAATAAGGCCCATTGTGCGCGACCAAGTTTGAGTGCCATAATTAATAAGGTGTCAGGTAATAACTCAGGTAGTATCCAATAACTGTGCTGTATTGTAACAGTAAGTACTTACCTACCTATATAAATAAGGCAGGATTAGTAGGGACGCACATAAAATTATGTCCTAATTATTTCCCGACCTTTCTCTAATTAAGATAATCCGGTACCGTTTGTTTAATAGGTAATAAGTACATTTTGCGACCTTTGAGAACCAAATAAATTAATAACATCAACAACCGCTTATGGCCAGTCGGTAAATTATTAAAGAAAATATATGGCGCCGACGGAAATGCCCCGAAAATTACAAAAGAAAATAATAACTGGCGCTACACAAAAGCAATCGTATTTATTCCGGTATTACGTCTAAATAAATATATACGAATGCTGTTGTTAGACTACGAAATCATAGTTTTTGAGTAATTACTAGAATAGCAAAGATGCGCTTTAGGAGGTAAATAAAGCGCTAAATTAAACAATAGCAACATAAACATTCAATTCAAGGCTTTTCAAACGTGTTTATAAAGTTCCATTATTTTTACCGGTTTTCATTATCAGGATGCAGTAAGTAGGTGCAAATCTAGATTATAGGATAAAATGCGGTTGCTTTCTGTATATTTTATTGATATTGTTTATTTAATAGACGGCCATTACGTTACTTAATGCTTAAATTACAGTATCAGAATACTTTTAAAGACACCACACACTAATAAACTAAGTGCAATAAAAAACTATTTAGGTAAGTAAATATTTTCACTATACATCATTAAAACAGAGATCCCTATAATCAACGCCATGTCCCACCATAAACCTCTATTCCAAACCCATTACAAAGACTCACGCAATTTTGTATATTTATTAGACACACATTAAGTGCCTTATTCTCGAAATATAGTATCAAGACGGGTTTAAAGACACCACACACTAATAAACTAAGTGCAACAAAAACAATTTCGGAACGTAAATAATTTCACAACAAATCATTAAAAACAATATCCCCATAATCAAAGCCATGTCCCACCATAAACCTTCATCCCAAACCCATTACAAAGACGCACGCAATTTTAATAAAACCTTATTCACACCGTCGGCCGTCCAGTCATTCCACTAATGGTCCGGAATCACACTGACACCGCAACACGTACCTAATAACATTGGCTGCGGCAATAATAATGTCCAATAACGCTCTTTTATGATTTACTTTTGTGGGCAAACATACGAAATAAAATAGTATGTGATATTTCTTTAGGTACATAAACTATAGTGATAGAAAGCTATGATAATGCTCCTGGTAATTGGAGTTTACTTGTATATGTTTTGTGTTATGGGGTATCAATGGCTGTATTTGGCGAATGGTATGGTAAATTGTATTGGGAAATGGGACGGGTATCGTTTCTGTAGGATTTATGGAAGTAATGTTGTTTTGCAAATTATGCCCGTGACTGCGTTCGCGGCAACAACGGTTTGACGATTGAATGTATCAGGTAGATTAGGCTTTATAAAGGTGCTGATAGACTTGAGCATTCACTTGTAATATAACATTGAGCATTCGCCGTTTTTAAATTTGTCGAACTGAATAACGAACAGAGCCAAGCATAGAGCCAAGTAGTTCCAGAGATTACCCCCTCCATAAAAACGTACAAACAAATTTTACCCCTTTATAATATACTAGCTTCTGCTCGCAACTTCGTCCGTGTGAAATTTCTTATACCCCCGGCCCCCACCCCGCCGCATCGTATCGCCTGCCCGCGATATTACTTCGTTTTCGCTTAGTGCTCTTTCTTACTTTCCGCCTGGCTCCTAAGAGTCCTAGCGTCATGTTAAATAGCCTTAAGCCTTTCTCGAGAATTGTACTATCAAATGCAAAAATATTTTTTTAAATCCGACTGGTAGTTCCTGAGATTACCGCGTTCATACAAACAAATAAAAAAACAAAACTCCAGTTTAATTACATTATTATTATTATTTGGATAAGGATATACGAGGGCGGCACTGAAAATTTCGGGAATCAAGGAAGAGACACAACATTACTATTTAAAAATGTATTTATTGCTTTTCGAAGTATTCTCCGCGAAATTTGACACGTTTTTCCATACGATGGAACCAATCATTAAAGCAACCATTCCATTCGGAAGTTGGGGTCTCCAAAATAGCCGTTTTGTAGGCGTCCACAGCTTCTTCAAGTGATGAAAATCTCTGTCCACGCAATTTATTCTTTATTTTAGGGAAAGTATAGAAATCATTAGGGCTTAGGTCGGGGCTGTACGGCGGATGGTCTAATAATTCTATGTAATTCTTCCTCAAGAATTAGGCTGTAAAATGCAAAAAGATTTTTTCAAATCCAACTCGCAGTTCCAGAGATTAGCGCGTTCAAAAAATAAAAAACCGGCCAAGTGCGAGTCGGACTCGCGCACGAAGGGTTCCGTACCATCCATACAAATCCTTTTCCTTACTAATATTATAAATGTGAAAGTAACTCTGTCTGTCTGTCAATTTGTCTGTCTGTCTGTCTGTATGTTACGTTTTCACGCCTAAACCGCTGAACCGATCGACCTGGGATATAGAGAAGGACATAGGCTACTGTTTTACGTGATAACCGACATCCACGCGGGCGGAGCAAAAAAACGGTAAAAAAGTCATGTCCGTTGTATGGGCCCCCCCCCTTGAATATATATATATTTTTCTTTTTTTTAGTATTTTTTGTTATAGCGGCAACAGAAATACATCATATGTGAAAATTTCAACTGTTTAACTATCACGGTTCATGAGATACAGCCTGGTGACTGACGGACAGACAGACAGACAGACAGACGGACAGCGAAGTTTTAGTAATAGGGTCCCATTTTAGCCTTTGGGTACGGAACCCTAAAAACTAACTCTTCAGCTTTAAAATAGACTACCTCGCAGAGTTGATCATTATTTGCTGCGGAGTTATTATAAAACAGTTATATCTCCTAAGATATTCATTGAAATTAAATGATGTAAGGGCAACTTTGTTCAAAATTAAATACTTGTGATGAATAACGTATTTATGGATTAATACCATGTTTATGAAAACTCCTTCGCAAATAATGCATTAATTTTGAACAAATTTGAGTACCATAAAAAAGGTTATAGTGAGTCAATCTTAAAAGATAGACATATGCTGTGGTGGACTTTTTTTTAGAAAATTTAAAGAGGAACAATTCCATAATACATGATATTTGCGTAACTTAAACCGTTTACGCAGCGCACGCAACGGAAGCTCTCAAAAAGGAATATTTTTTCCCGTTTTTGCAACATTTTTCATTTATGCTCCGCTCCTTTTAGTTGTAGCGTGATGTTATATAGCCTATAATATTCCTCAATAAATGGACTATCCAACACAAAAATAATTTTTCAATTCCAACCAGTAGTTCCTGAGATTAGCGCGTTCAAACAAACAAACAAACAAACTCTTCAGCTTTATATATTAGTATAGATATATAAGTATAAATATAGTATAGATAAATTCAACTAAGATATGTATTCAAACGAATGAAACAAAAAGAGTATTGGAAAGAGCGTAGCAAGTGGCGTTCTATAATTTCTGCTTGCCACCATGGGAAGAAGGCGTGAGTATAAGTTTGTATGTAGTATTGATAAAGAAAAGTAAACTATGTACCTAAAATACTAGTCAAAATAATAGTAATACTGCTAGGTAAATTCTGAATTCTCATGAGAATATCTCAAGAACTCAAAGTATCCACGACATCGTTCGCAAACAAAGAACCTTATTACTATGAACTAAAATAACGTAGTTAATGAACAAAGTAAATTTTAATAACTACGAAGTAATAACGCTGTATTTATGGAACTTAAAGTTCATAGTCTTGTAACAAAGGTTTTATTGGGAAAGTAGCTTTTACCCGCGGCTTCAGAAAATATCCCACGGTAACGTACTACCGGGATTAAAAGTACCATATGTGTTAATCCAGATTATAAACAGCCTGTGTGCCGAATTTCATCCAAATCTATTCAGCCGTTAATGCACCAATCTAGAACATACATCCAGAGAAACGAAAAAAAATCTAAAAACTATATTTTCAGCATCAGAATCTTTCCCAAACTTCATAGCATTACTTTTTTCAAAAATATTCAATGTACTGTTTCGACTTCGATACTAGGTTTTTTTTTTAATATGTATAGATTATAACAGAAATGGTTCAAGAATCCATCCGTTTTTGCGTAAAATCTGTCTGCTCAAATATAACTTTCAACACAGACAATTTTAATAAAAAACATAGGTAGGTAATCACCAAACAACCGTGTACGTTTTCAATAAAAATAATCCTAATCGGATATGAAAAAGTAAATCCAATAAAATTCTAAACCAATAAAAACACATTTAAAACAAACAAAAATTAAAAATCCAATAACATAACATAAAAGTTGGATCGCTCTCACCGACACCGAATCGAGTACGACTCTAGCAAATCGACTTAATCTCACCTTTTATCGGATTAGACGCCGATATCTGCCGATTACAAAGCAAAAGGCTCCGGGGGTTTTGTCTTTGCTCCGCTCCTAGCCGTAATTCTTCGCATAGCATCGTTAATTTAAAACTAAATGCTCCGAGCTCGAAACAATAGATTGTCACATAAATAACTTTAAAGGAAAAAAGGGGGAACTCAAGAGGGGGCGAAGAAATTTATACTCCACCTAACTTTGCCAGAAATTTAAGCCAAAAACTCGAAATGCGAGAGGAATACTCGGCCCGATTGGTAATTCATGAGGATTATACAGCTCTCGCGTAATTCAGGACTTTATACGTTGATTAGTTGAAAACATCTACATGGAAAAAAGTTGAATTATTCATTACTGTTAAGAATAGATTTGGGTACGAGTAATCCCGAAATTGAATGTAGCTTAATAAAATGTTCGAATTACATAAAGTAATCTGTATTAGTGAAATGGTAGCCTTTTTGTACTACCTGGGTTCTTTTCGAGAGTATAGATTTCATTTTGTTTAATAAGATTCTGCTTTTGCTCTGTATCATTTTACTTTTGGGACGGTTTTTATTAGGGTTCAGTATCTCAAAAGGGAAAACGGAACCCTTATAGGATCACAAGTTTGTTTGTCTGTCTGTCCGTCTGTCACAACCGATTTGCTCCGAATCTGTTGGACCGATTAAGTTGTTTGGTACACATGAACTGACTCAAATACGGGCGTGTAACGTATATAAATTATTTTTGGATATGGGGGTCAATTTTGGAGAGCAAATTACATGTGACGTATTGAATGAAAGGGCTTAATGTGAGGTTTCATTTTTTATTTCTTTATAATTATAAAATAATGACTTTTAAAGTTATTTAAGAAAATAGCCGAAAATAAACATTCCCCCCCACTTCTCTCGGAAACCATTGAACTTAAAATTTTGAAAAAGATACAGAAAATATTTCTTATACTTATAGAATACAGGAAAACCTGAAAGAAATCGAAAGTCTTAAAAATACATGGTAAATGTCTCAATATTGTGCGTACAAACTTACATTTGCAGTTGAAATGTATCGGAGAACATGTCTTTCAACTACTTTTTTTTTTTTTAGCACAATGTTAAGTTTGTTCTTCGGATAAATGTTTAAGTAAAAAAACCGCAGTACACGCAATTGATTATTTGTTAATATAATATTTCAAGATTTTAATTTTACCACTTTGTCGGCGTGATTCATATGTGCCATGCCAAATTTTAGCTTTCTAGTACTAAGAATCTCTGAGCTAAGTCGTGGACAGACAGACAGACAGACATGGCGAAACTATAAAGGGTTCCTTGTTGACTAGGTACGGAACCCTAAAAATTACCTTCAAACAAGATTATGTTGCTTCTGATGTGATTTAAGGGTTGTTTATTTTGGCTGTTGAGTTACAGTACACACGGCTACATATCAAGCTAGTTTACGCTGGTCTCGCATTGTATAGGATTTCCGTATAATGAGAGATCAGCTTATACTGGAAATGTATAGCTTGGTATGTACACACGGCTACATATCAAGCTATACATTTCCAGTATAAGCTGATCTCTCACTATACGGAAATCCTATACAATGCGAGACCAGCGTAAACTAGTTTAGTATAGCTTGATATGTAGCCGTATGTACCTACTTAATTGCATTTTCGTCCATTCTGCACCATTTCAACAGAAATATCCTGATTATTGAAATAATTCGATAGTATTAAACTGTAATTGCACAGTATTACACACATTTCAAAATTCCGTTCATTGAATTATATTGTTTTATAATTAAGTTCACAATTCATAATAATATGTTAACCGCAATGTTTGTAATTTTGGCATTTCACAATACCAATAAATAGCTGTTCAAATAATATACTCTAATAACTGTAACTAATAATTGAACTGAATAAAGTTTTTATTATTATATTATCATAGTGCTTATTGTACCTTAAATCTATATCTATATCTATACTTAATATATAAAGCTGAAGAGTTTGTTTGTTTGTTTGAACGCGCTAATCTCAGGAACTGCTGGTTGGAATTGAAAAATTCTTTTTGTGTTGGATAGTACATTTATTGAGGAATATTATAGGCTATATAACATCACGCTACAACCAATAGGAGCGGAGCATAAATGAAAAATGTTACAAAAACGGGAAATATTATTCCTTTTTGAGAGCTTCCGTTGCGTGCGCTGCGTAAACGGTTTAAGTTACGCAAATATCATGTATGATGGAATTGTTCCTCTTTAAAAGTTCAAAAAAAAAGGCCGCGACAGCATATGTCTATCTTTTAAGATTGACTCACTATAATCTTTTTTTATGGTAATCAATTTTTTTCGAAACTAATGCATTATATGCGAAGGAGTTTTATCAACATAATATTAATCCTTATCCAAATAAATATGTTATTAATCACAAGTATTTAAATGTTAACAAAATTGTCCTTGACATCACTTGATTTCAATCAACATCTTAGGAAATATCATAATTTTAATATAACTCCATAACAAAATAAGTAGTAAATTCATTACTTAAACCACTCTCTCTCTTAGGTGACGCAGACGAAGTTGCGCGGGTCAGCTATATTATAAAGCTTTACAGTACAGTATAAAGAAGAGTTTGTTTGTTTGGTTGAACGCGCTGATCTCTGGAACTAGATACTGGTTCGAATAGAAAAATTATTTTAGTGTTGGATAGCCGATTTATTGAGGAAGGCTATATAACATCACGTTAGATCCTTAGTTCCGTGTGGTGCCGGATGTAAAGAATAGCTCCATGTACTCTGTCTTTGAAGTGACTCTGTTCCTACTAGAAAATGGGCAGCAGCGTTCTCTATGCATTTTTAACACCATACTGCGATCGCCAACCCGCCTGCCAAGCGTGGCGATTATGGCAAACCTCCCCAATTAGGGGAGGCCTATGTCCAGCAGTGGACGTCTTTCGGCTGAAATGATGATGATGATGATGATGAGATCCTTAGGAGCCAAGCGAAAAGAACAAAAGTCAGAAAGAACGCTAAGCGATAACGAAGTTATAGCGCGGCCGAGCGACGGGATGCGACGCGATGGGTGGCCCGAAATTTCACGCGGACGAAGTCGCGGGCAGAAGCTAGTGTAGTATATACATGTATTTCAACCAAAATGTTAAGTTTGTTCTTGTGCCAAATTCATCCCAAAGTCGTTTTTTGTTTATATTTGTAAATATTTATTTTTATTTTTATAAAAATATTTATAAATATTAATGATATGTGTGTATGAATTATTATAATCAGCCTGTATTGTCCCACCGAAAGGCAAATGCCTCCCTTCCCATTTTAGTAAATATAATCTAGTTTGTTATCAAAGATATTTTAAAGAAAGAAAAAAGAAAAAAGTATTTATTAGAACTCATACAGGAAGATCACATTTCAAACTTAGCCCACTCATAGTAACACTAATAAAAGATAAAATAAAAAACAAAAGTAAAATGAAAACAAAATCCTGTACGAGGCCAAAAGGCTCCTATCTCAGCATGATGCTGCGACATTTCAAAATAAGTGTCGCAGCGCTGGTATTCTGATAGGGCCCGCTGTGATGTCACGGACAGATACAGAAATAAAAAGTAAAATAACATAAAATAAAAATAGATATGTATGAAATAAAATTAAAAAAATATTTAAAAATCAATCTGCCTAGCCTTTTCCCAACTATGTTGGGGTCGGCTTCCAGTCTAACCGGATGCAGCTGAATACCAGTATTTTACATGGAGCGACTGCCTATCTGACCTCCACAAACCAGTAACTGGGTAACACGATACCCCTTGGTAAGACTGGTTGTCAGACTTTTTGGGCTTCTGACGACCCTTAACGACTGTCAAAGATTCACGAATGACAGCCGGGACCAACGGCTTAACGTGCTTTCCGAGGCACGGAGGAGTCTCGGTTTGTTAAGATGGTCACCCATCCACTGACCAACCCCGGCAAGCGTAGCTTAACCTGACGGATCGACCCGTGCGGCTATTATTACTTAGCCACGAGCTCCTCATTAAAAAAATATTTATTTAATAAAAATCATTGTAATCGGCGTGTCAGTACCCGACGTATAACAACACTTACTTATCTATGCCTTTAGTGTCTGTGGCATCGCTTTGACAAGTAAAGAGACGCAGGTGCTGGCATTCCGGGTCTCCGGTAAAAAAAATAAAAAAAACAAGTTTTTTTTAATTTTAGCTATAGTATAACAGTGAATAACACAATAAAAAGTGCTCTGTGGTAGTCAGTTAACGGCAAAGATATGAGTGGAATGAAATATTCAAGTTTCTTTCTAATGACATGATTTTCACATTATGATTTTCTGGTGTTGCTTTGATTATCAGCTTATAAAGGTGTTATATGAGACGTGGTCTTTACATGAAAATGGAACAATTTCTGGCTTGTATTATTATAGGTACCTCATGAGAACCCTTCGTGCATGACTTAATGATTATGGCTTACCTACATTTCCTTATGCCACTTAGTTCACTACCTACCCCCATACAAATGTGAAGCCCTTATTAATAACTGAGCACAGTGAGACGTAACTACAATATAACGCGTTCAGGGTGCTTGCACACGATAGTGCTGCTCATAAAACTCACTCTGAAGACAACATTACAATACATCGCTTGCAGGGTGCCCAAATTTTGGGGTTCCTCAAATTAAGCTTGTTAAGTTAAGATATTCGTTTATTTGCTCAAACATGAGTTCAACACCAAATTGTCAGCATGCAGGAGATGTTAAAAATAAAAACAGATCATCACGTTTGCCTTAGAAAATGGTATGCAAATATTATTTAAATATAATCTATAGATCATAAAAATATTAAATTAGAAAAAAAAATGTAATTATACATAATAATATTTTAAAAAAACCCCTCAGAGGCGTGGGTGGAAGCGAGCTTATTGGCGTATAATGGACACGCATTACATTATTTGAGGACGTCTAAACAAAAACGATATACGTACACATAAACGAATACACAGAAATAACACACGTACAGTCGCGGAATGAAAAGGTTGACCAGTTTTCAAATAAATTCATTTACGCGTTGCAAGCACATGTTACCTTTTTAAACTGTGTAACAGACGAGAGTGTTGTATTGAAAATTATGTTAAACAGTTTGACAACAAAGTTCAAATTTACTTAGGCGAATGTTCCTTGACTATTAATAATCTACAGAACAAGAACCTTTTTATTAGTTTGTTCTTGCCATTACGTTGTGTCAAGTTTGATAAATCTAATTACATCCTCTTCGCTTTTAATGATTAAAACTATAAATGTGAATAACAGTTCCTGTCAATGTCAAATGTCATTGCCATTTTTATTCATTCATGCAGTGAAATGACATTCATTATGACGGAATTTGTCATACTCGGTCGATAAAGCAGATACTGATAACCTAAACCGCGCAAGCAAAAACAGATCTTAAGGTGGTCAACCTTTTCATTCTGCGACTGTACATAATATAATATATGTAACCTGTCATGTTACTTCTCCTCTACCCTTGGTCGACTGGTAGAGAATGACTGAGACATTAAGTAAAAAAAACATTGTGTACACCTATAACAAGCATACATAGGTACTAGTACTTTTATTTATTTTATTATTTTTGTATACACAGTTAAGTACATAGAGATACGACATAATTATAATTTCAGTACAAAGGTACTACAAAGGTTCTTATTTCTTAAGAAATTTCTTCCAGCAGACCTGCGAAAGGAGAAATGAAAAAGAATATTATGATGTTTATAATTTTATTAATATTTTATATGTACTGCTGTTGGTATACCAAATAAATAAATAAGTCCGCCTTTGTAACTTTTATATTGCATAGAGTTTAAAAAACACAATAACTTGCTGTTTTCTTGACCCTACGCCAGAAATACCTCATGTACATGTGTCCTATTTCGAACAATAAATCAAAGACAAACTTACCTTTATTAGTACATAAACAAACTTGCAAGTGAGCACGTGCATAGCCCTTAACAGAGATAATCGAAAATCAAAGAACACAGAATGTAGTAGTACAGAACCCGAACAAAATGCAGACAAACATTCCTATCCCTCTTTTCTCACAACAGACGGTAATAAGTATTTATGGGCCACACACAATAACCCATTAGTTGGCCATGTTAGCACGGGTCATAGCCCCTAATGGCCTTACGTACTTACTAATTACAACTGGCTATATATCTGCTAGTCCTCTATTGTGATTAAAGGATTTATGAATGATTAGAAAGAATGTGAGGGTGAGGCCGTTTCTTCAGTTTTTTTTGCTATATATAGAAGTTTTAACTCAATGTTTGCAAACCTTTTCTATGGAATTTTCATGCGTCACAACTAAATTAATTCTATCTCTACGTATTTCTAAAAGACTTGTATTAAACTTAATCTCAAAAAATTCTCATTGTGTATTCCTAAAAATATTATTAAGCACTTTACTCATAATATAATGACAGGCCTTCTTTTTGTGAACCTCTAATAATTCTTATTTTAGGTTTTAAAAATACTGAATAGCCAAGTAACTGCGACCTACTTGATTAACAAAAAAAAGAAGCATTGTTTATTCTGCAAACAAAACGCACATTACAATTTTATTAACTAAAATACACACACTAAGTAGCCTTGCCCTGGATGGAGAATTAAAAGATTTGATTTATTTTAGAATACCATTATTCAGCCGAAAGATTTTTGGACATCGTTCACTCCGAAACATCGCCATAACAACTTTCCCCGTGTTTTCCACATCCAGCAGATTCCAGTAGTTTGTCTAAACGTTGGACATAGTAGGTTGTCTATTATTTTGAAGACCAACATAAGTGGTATGGAAACACCAATTTTGTAGGCGATCGAGAAATATTTTTATTTTTAAATAATGGACTGTATTCTAAGGATGCATACAGATGGACTAAAACCATAACAAACTGGTATCCTATCAACAAACAGAGAAAGCGTGGGAGACCTAACAAGAGATGGAGTGACGACATATCAGGCTTAATAGGAAAAACATGGTGCAGACTAGCTAGAGACAGAACAAGATGGAGACAGATGGAGGTGGCTTTTACCGCACTAGGCGGTCCTTATAATGAAATAAAAATTTAATTAATTAATACTATTATCTAAACATTATGAATTTTATTTTAATTAAATTGAAATGTAACAGTGCATGTATTGTAATAATTGTAAGGAATCAATAAAAGCTTATTATATTATTCTAAGGATGCGGGTGATCGCCTAACGGTGATTATATGATGAACAGGCGAACATATTAGGAGGGATGAGGATTTGAGCACGCGTACCTGCAAATGTTCGTAACAGTCGTGGCACGGGCAGCAGATGGCGTGATCCGTCCGGTAAACTGGCGGCGTTCCTACTTGCAGCACTGACTTGGTTACCACGCACTCACAATCTTCACCCGCGGGAGTAGTTCATCATAATTCGATCACGACGCTGAGATCGAAGGCGGTTTTAAGCGGTTTAGTTCAATCCTGATCCAAAAGAAACGTGGTTAGTTACAGTTCTAACCTAACAAGTTTGATCGGGGTATCCCAGCTTAGTAACTGCTGTCAACGGAAAAAGGACAGAAATTTGAAACGAGGATCCAGTTTAGAAAAAATGCATCATTAGAAGCCCATAAAGTTTTAAGAGGTTCATTTAAAAATTGTACCTACATGTGTGTGTGCTGGCAGAAACATTCCAGCGCTGATTAGCTGGATTCGTTTTCTCCTCTACTGATTGTTATTTCTGCTATTTTATTTATTTTGTTTGGGTGGGAAATTATCAAATAACTTCTTCTGTTCTGGGCGGAGCGGGAGATCGTGTCAGACTTTTACTGACTAAAACCCACCCGTGTTCCTTCAGTTGCCTGTGTGCCAGGGCCACGGTATCCCTTCCGGACAAACCTGCAACCCTGGTAAGCGCAACCCTGGCAGGGTTATTTCTCCTGTAACGATCGTTATTTCTCCGGACAAAGTTTATTCTGTATATATGTACATAACTATATATTTATCCGTGTATTTTATAGTTATTTTCATTTTATGAAAGAAAGAAAAATTGGTTTATTTGTCACAGAAACACGTGCATACAAAAGGAAACTTGAGTAGGTAGGTCCCTTATGTTGCACCTGCCATGTTTCCTCTTCGAATCACTCTAAGGTTGACTGGTAGAAATTGCCTCAGGCATTAAGTCCGCCTTTGTACGGTATTTTTTTTACTTGTGCATAATGTGCAAAAAAATTAGAAGGTTTGGAAGTTTTAAGAGGATCTTTTTACGTCTACTTTTCTAAAATACATGAAATACTTAGTAGTAATTTTCTATAACCTTAAAAAACCTTTTCGGTCCTGTTTCTGTTTATTATGATTAAACTAATCACAAAAACGGATAGCCATGATTGTGAAATGAGAAACGCTTTGATGTATTTTAATTTTAAGCCTGTCGAGGATTTCTTCTACTATAAATATTATCTGATTTTGTAAAATATGTATTTTATTTACAAATTAATCTGTAATTTTATCAGTAAACAGTGAAAGAGGCCCTCGGGGTTGTTTTGAAAATAGATAATTTTAGCGAAAGAGTTTTTACTCGAAAAATTTAATGAGAGAGGATCAGCGGAACAATATTATTTTTTCTTACGAACCTTTTTTTTAAAAAAACAAACCTTTCGTTTTCCTTGACACACTGGCCACGAAAAAGACGAACAAAAACTCCAAATTAAAAAATGGAACATCAAAAGCGCGGAAAACAATCGCTCACTTTTTGTTTCTTTCAACAGACAAAGGAGGTTTGTGCGCTGCGGGCGATACATGTCTTCAACTTTTACCGGACCAGGTTCTGAAGCCCTTTATTTCTTCGCTGTTTTATTTTACTATGTTTCTAGTTAAAATGGTCGCTTACTACTGCTTCAGTCATGAAATACGGAGTGTTTGCGTATGTAGCACATGTCATGTATGCGTCCGCAGCTGCCAGAGTGATGCCTTTTGATCGTAGTTCACTGTTGAGTATTTTAAGATGGTTTCAAGATCTTCCTACGAGTTAAGTCTAGCAAAATGGTGTTAGATCTTCTAGATGCTTTGTGCGATGACAAGACCAAAGTGATAACTGGAAGATTACTTGGAAATTCTTGTCTAACGTAGGTACTTATTAACTACACGTAGGTGAAGTTCATTAACACTACTCAAAGTACCATACAACCAACCAACCACCAGACAACTTTATTTTTAATAAGAAAACACAGCAATAATTCCCACCATCCACAGTACCATTAAGGGGAAAGCGTTAAGGTAGTCCTCGAAATACAAATATTCTTACGCTTTTTTCAATTTACACGTCAGTGGCAGGTTATAATTATATTGATCAAAATATAATTCGCGACCGTAATTCTGGAAATGTAGGTAGTTACATACCAGTTACGGTCGCGAATCATATTTTGATCAACATACAACCTAAATACTAACCTGCAAAGTGGAAAAACCGTAAGAAAATTTTAATTTAGCGGGTTCCCTGGCACTTTCGCCTTAAGTGGTAGAAATATCGCGGCAAAAGTCGAACATTTCACCAAACTATTCAACACTTAACCACGACTTGGAACTTATTTCTTTCCCACAAGTCATCGGCACTTCTGAATGTCACTTTCGCACTAATTAGTTGCAAACTGTCAAACAAAACATTTTTGAGGCCCCTCTAATGAGTAGAACAGAAACTTTGAAGTACGGTTACTGAGAAAATTCAGGAAACAGAGGGCCTAGCACGAACGCGCGGAGCAAACTTAACGTAAAGTCGAATGTTTTAAAAATGGAAAAACTCGTTTTGAACATATTATATTTAGTTCAAAGGCTTTATTTCTATTTATGGGTGATACTAAAGGTGTGACCAAACATAAAGCGGCAATCGTGCGCGGCTGCCGCGCGCGGCTGGCCGCGCTATGATTGGATGACTGCCGCGAACGGTGTAGTGTTGGTTTGCCAGCGGTTGTATGTGGAAGAACGTATTTTATCAAGTAAAATGGATAACGAAACAGCTATTCGTCTTATTGAAATATATGTATGGCTCCCATAGTCCATTATGGGATACTAGGGAGCTACAACACACGCGGCCGCTTTCATTGTGGTTTGAATACGAAATAACACGCGGCAGCACTGCCGTGCAACTGCCGTCTAAACTAGTCGCGCGGCAAAGGACATCGTCGGAAATGGCCTCAGGACCAACAAACATCTGACCTACATAATAATTATAAATATATTTTATTAGACTAATTGCGAATATCTGTATGAAACGGACATTCTGCGTTCCATAATGAACAATTAAAAGAGCGACTATCGACATCACATAAAATATACCGCCATCTTTGACAATTAGATTACACATGACAATTAGTGACGTCCAATCTTTCAATAACATGACTAACATACATGAGGTAATATGACTTCCTACCTAAGTATAAATAAATAAAATAAAAAATAAAACATTAGGATAAAGTCGTTTGCATTGAATTTAAATAAATAAGAACTTATTTACCTACCTACCTATTTTAATACAAAAACTAGAAGATTTACCAAATACCTAATAGGTAGTTAAGTAAGTACTTAAATGTTTTTCTGATTCTCTAAACTTAACTAACCACATACAGGCAATAGAAATAACAGTGACATGCATTTACGAGTATTAGCATTATATTTCGAACTATTGAAAGTTCTTACTAAATATAACCTCAAAATCTTTGTTTTCTTTTGAAATAAATCCTTTCTGCAAGTTGTCCGTCATTAAACTTTTTCTTCATGGGCATATACTTGTAATTTACAACACGCAAAGTAATTTTCCTTTGCTGTTGATTCTGGGGCGAACGATGTTTGGATGCAGAACAATCTCCTTTGTGTCTTGCGAATGCCGCGCATAGCTGCCTCGCTCCTTGCACGCCGTGTTTAATAGCGTTCTTCGCAAAATTGCCTCTGTGATCTAGTGATAAGACCACCTGTCTCAGACCCAGAAGTCCCGAGATTCGATTCCCAGCGAGAGCAAAGTTTTCTGCTTGGTTTGGTTGCTGGAAGGGCTTGTTCTAGGTCCGCCTGGCTAGCTACTGTCTGTCGCCAGGTAGAGGTAAGATAGCCAGTTCCTCTGTGGTTGAGGATTCCGGGTGAAACTCGCTTCCGCTTTCAACCTTATCATCACTTACCATCAGGTGAGATGAAGGACGAGAGCTTCTGTGTTGTGGATAAAAAATATAATTTAAAAAATAAGAAGGAGAAAGCAGGATGAGGCTGCGGAACGAGAGAGAGAGA
This sequence comes from Dryobota labecula, assembly GCA_947523025.1. NCBI lineage: Eukaryota > Metazoa > Arthropoda > Insecta > Lepidoptera > Noctuidae > Dryobota > Dryobota labecula. Next base: position 20,273,103 of record OX383295.1, on the reverse strand, counting down.
TCTCATCCACTCACCCGGCCCGTAGCAACGCCATCTTCCAGCCCCCCTAAATGAGTTCAGGGGTGACGGACCCGGAGACGTCCGTCGCCCCCCATAAATCAGGACCCCAGGTAGCGGCGCGTAGTGTTCCACGCGCGCCCCTCTTAGACGTTGCGGAGGAGTCAAACACCTTACTCCTCCACCCGACTTGAGAAGTCCCGCCGAGGCGAGCCGGCACCAGTGGGAAATTGCGGAAGAATCGTACGTTCCTGCGACCCCCGGCGTAGGTGTGAGGTATGATGATGATGGGGCTCCCTTTTCCGCACTGACTCCCATTTGGTCCTTTGTGCGTGGTAGGTGTGAGGTAGAATACTGGGGTGGTTTTTAATCAGTAAGATTCTGAGAGACCACTCCGCAACCCCCAGGGCTGAGAACATCCATGAGGATTTTCAAAACAGGAACAAGAAAAGGCCATAACAACAATGATGCATTTGTTAAGTTTCGGCAATTAGAAGTAAGATAGCCAGTTCTTCTGAGCTTAAAGAAAATAAGCATGACGCAAAAAAAGAACGCAAACACAAAAAATAATAAATTGGGGGAAAAAATGCGTCAAATCCACGAAAGCAGCCATCGCTTTGAACGAAAAGTGAACAAAGAGTGTCAATGGAGTTTCTTGCCCGTTCTTCTCCATAGGTAGATACCTATGGAGAAGAACGGGCAAGAAACTCCATGATGAAATGATGCTACATGCCCATTCCAAAGCGTAGTAGATACTACGCTTTGGAATGGGCATGTAGCATCATTTTTCTTACTGACTGACTCCTTGACAATTCAAAAGTGCCTGTAAATGGTTTAATTGAAATAAATGATTTGAGTTTGAGTTTGAGTTTGCTTAGCATATAGCTGCGACCGTATGGTCCAGCGCTGGTTTTCAGCGGCAGCTGGCATTGTCGTGATGACGTCGACCAGTGCAGCATACAATGAGATATACCAAAACAAGGAATGAAAAATAAAATAAATACAATCCTAAATGCTTATATAAAAATAATAATTAAAATGCAACGTTAATGTGATCAGGTGAGATGAAGGGAGCTTCCCCGAAGTGGATAAAATAAAAAAATTGCAAAAACAAAATGATGAGGACTGTTGTATTTTTGATTCATAAATCGTGTGGATTTACGCTCCGCGCGTTCGTGTCAGGACCTTTGAAGCTTCTGCTAAAAAGTTACAAACTGCAAAGTGTGCGTCAAAACTTACGCCATCTGTAGCGGCGATAGTTGGAGACCATTTCTCACGTTTGATTTATAAACGCAGCGAGGGAGTGTGGCTTTTAAAATGGCGAACCAAAATTGTAATAGAAGCTTGTAACTAGCACAAAATCGACCAAAGATAAATGATAATGGTAAATGATTTTATTTCTGTAAATAGGTTTGTACTGTTTGTATCGTCATTCATATTTATTAAACTAGATGAGGGCGGCAACTCCTATCTGACTACTCTGAGAAGAAAGGCCGAAACAAATTCAGAGTTCACAGTCTCTTTTAAAGTCTAGAAATAATCTTGGTCAGATCATGTGACGACCACGTAGATCGATGTCTAAAATGGTATTTTGAGGAAAGAACCGCACATATTGAGTCAACCTGTCCAGTCAATGCACGCATTTGTCAGTAATTGTGTAACAATAATCTTGTTTGAGTCTTTCATTCTAAGTGTTCCTAAAATTATGTTCGTGTGTCGTATTTTTTTGGGTCTTTAAATTATTACTAAATATTAAAAAGTAAAATATTCCAAGCAGTGCTGGTTACTTTCTTATACCGGATATCGCCCAAAACGTTTAATTAATTATTGAGACTTAATTGGTTCATCATTTTAATTAAAAACCGGCTTCCAGGAAAGCGTAGGGATCCGAATACTTTTAAAATGCTCTAGGTAATATTATAACAGTCGAAGACATCAAATCATTTAACTTTAACTAGACTTATTTCCCTTAAGCATCACTCTGTGTTTACATCGCGTTAAGGCGGTATGATCTGTCAGAGACCGCGCTTACTAGTTTTTTTAAGCCATGGGAAAGGAAACATAAAAAAGTGTTATATAATTCTGAAAAAAATGCAATTGCTTTTAATAACAGGATTAGATTATCTTTGCTGGATTGAAAAAAAAAAAACAAAGTCATTCCTCTTTTCGTAATATAAAATCAATCTCAGTTCAATAGCTGGGCGAGTCGTGAGGTTCTTCGACCACATTGCTCGCAGAGGTAGGTACCAACAACATGGAACGTCTAATGGTAACAGGAAAGATAGAGGGCAAAAGACCTAGAGGCCAAAGCCCAAAACGTTGGTCACATCAAATTTCTGCAACTGGAGGTACTTACTACCTATCAGTGCCGCACTCTACCAGGCCACCGATTGTAACAGATGGAGAAAGACCGTTGACAATTTGAAACGGAGTCATGATTCTCAGCAGTGAGAGAGTGATTGAGAAGAGAATCAATCTCATGGCTACAAAACAGACTTTTCTTTTTTCTTAATATGTATATATATGAAGAGGTAGTAAGATTGTTTAGCACAATTTTAGCTGAGTTTGTCTTGATAAAATTATTAAAATAATTACTATATTTAAATACCATACCCAGCTAATGCGCGAGGCAACCACTTGCGACTTCGCGAGCCTACTTCAGTCGGCTCGAGCCGATCATAGCGCCTTAAACAAAAATTAATGTCGCCGCATACTGGACGGCGTTAGGACGCGGACGGGGCGGAGACGGAACGAGGTGTAATGAAAACCCGGACGGGTTTATAATACATACACATCGCAACAGTAACGTGAAAATAACGTGCTAATGGGATGAACAAGAAAAGATGGTCATTACTCAGCTCTCCGGAGCGACCGGAGAAACTGTGTAGGTATACGCAAGGCGGGACGTGACAAAGATCGTCACCGACGATACTTTTCCCGTCCCTTGGGTGCCACGTCGCCATCCCCTCCATGCACCCGTGACGTATGCTCTTTAATATACATTTTCTATGAAACGATGTTTCCAAAAACTGTCGTTTCGTTCCGTCCGGGTGAAAACACGTTACATATGCAGCGACCATTTATCTCCTACATTAACTGAAAACCTTTGGAGGGGTTTGTGACTAACTAATAAACTTTGTGATCAGAGTGTCTAACTTTCAATTCGTCTACGAAGCAAAATGCCTAAAATTTATTTCTACACAGCAAATTGCCTAAGCTGTAAATCGCCTAGAGATAAAAATGTTTAACAAGCAAAACGCCTAAAGTGCAATAATTTCTAAGCAGTCGAGATGGTTAAAATAAACTCACACTAGGGCCTCTGAACTGTAGGTTACGTTAGGTTAGAACTGTGACCAGAAACGAAAAGTACCAGATACGGTACTCCCTTTCTTCTCCTGAAATAATAGACATATTGCTAGGTAGGCATTTTGGTTCATAGTCAGAATAAGGTTTAGTTCAAATACTGTATAGACATATTGCAAGGTAGGCATTGTGCTTCCTAGTCAATGTATAGTTTAGGCAATACTTGGCATAGACGTTTTGATTTCTAGTCAGCATGATCATAAAGGACTAATAACAACCGCACGGGTCGATCGATCAGGTTAAGCTACGCTTACCGCGGTTGGTTCGTGGATGGGTGATCATCTTTACATACCAAGACACTCCGTGCCTCGGAAAGCACATTAAGCCGTTGGTCCCGGCTGTCATTCGTGGATCTTTAACATTCGTTACGGGTTGTTAGAAGCCCTAAAGTCTGACAACTAGTCTTACCAAGGAGTATCGTATTACCCAGTAAGTGGGTTGTGGAGGTCAGATAGGCAGTCGCTCCATGTAAAATACTGGTATTCAGCTGCAGCCGGTTAGACTGGAAGCTGACCTCAACATAATTGAAAAAAGGCTAAGCTAACTAAAAACCTTTATTGATAAAAAACAGAATTTATTAGCAGTTAGCAAACTTCGATTTATTCCATTCTACGAGTAATACCAAAAACCAACTACTGATATTTGTTTCATCAAATTTGTTGAAAAACAGACATAGTGGTATGAGTTTATGGTATTAGAACTGAATAAATCCAAACTTCTAATCTGATTACTAATATCGCTATCGTAAAACAAAGGATTTAGATTTCATCCAATTTGGAAGTTAATTTGGTGTTGTTTGTTCTCATCATGAAAATTCTTGTAGGTACTTTGAACAATATTGAAATAGTTTTTCACTTCTAATGTGTTTTATGTTTTATTTAAGGTTCATCATCATCATCCATCCCCCCCCCCCCCCCCAACTGGTGGGGGGTTTGCTATAATCGCCACGCTTGGCAGGCGGGTTGGCGATCGCAGTATGGTGTTAAAAATGCATAGAGAACGCTGCTGCCCATTCTCTAGTAAGCCCCTTAGTCGACTTTTACGACACTTTTAGGAAATGGGTGGTGCTATTCTTTATGTCCGGCGCCACACGGAACCCATATTTTATGTTACTAATATTTTAGGTTACTGCGTGTTATTTGAGCAAGCAGCCCATCTGAAGATATGTGGTCACGGCCATCTATGGACATGTAGGTAAAATAATAGCATTCAAACCATACACCATCATCATTTATTATTGGAAGCCTTGTTCCATTCACTACTGAGTACAAGCCCTTTTTTGCCATGCTTCCCTAGCCTGTTCGAGTCTCAACCATTAAAACCATCCAATTTCCCGAAATTCCTTTCGCGGTTTTCGTGGCTACTCATATATTAACACTTCAAGTAACGCCGGGGGCTACTCAAGTATGTGTGGGCTATTTGCCACAGTTATGTTTGCACAGTTTGCATCCCCTCATATTGGTCTATTTGGTCCTTTATCAAACGCTTTGCTGAAATACTTCGTTCACACATTCAAGTTTTTGCAGAAATTTCTCACTTGAGATATATATGTGAGTGGATGTCTTCATTATGGAGGTTATGGATGGTTTTTGATGTGGAGTATCATATCTATATCTCTATATATCATAAAGTCGCTTTTCGATTCTGTCTATGTGACCGCGCTGTTCTTCCAAACTACAAAACGGATTTTGTTGCGGGTTTTACCATCATTTAGAGCGTTTATTTCAGAAGGTTTGTGTGTATGTATACATTAATGTTAAACTTAAAGAAAGAAAGAAATAGTATTTATTAGGGATCGTACAGGAAGATCACATTTAAAACGTAACACACTTATCAAAATCAATTTAAAATAAAACAAAAGCAAAATGAAAACAGAAAGTCCTTAGGGCCAAAACGCTCCTATCTCAGCATGATGCTGCGACATTTTAAAATAAGTGTCGCAGCGCTACTTACTTAAGTATAATAAAGGAATTTTGATGTTTTGTCAAGTACTAACGCAACACAGTGTAATTATGCAATGTAAATTGACTTAGGTCCCTTGTCCTGACATCAATCGATTGACTAAATTGTCAAACTTTTATTGCTCAAATACGAGGCTTTTGGCTCCTTTGCATGTGTGTATTAAATTTTTTTGGAATGTGCGTTTTGTTTATGCAGAAAATAAATATATTTTACTTTTTTTCTTTATAAGTTGTTAAAACTGAGCGAATCTGGAGCAGGTCGCTAGTTCCGAAAAATATTTCTGTCTGAGTATGATTACCTGATATATCAACAAGGTTAAGCTCCGCCATTGGCGATCAGTCAACGGATGGATGATCATTTATTACACATCTAGCCATATCCACGCCTTGCCATCTTTTACTCTGCATAGAACCACTATAGGTTCTCCGAAGTCCGAACATTCCTATACAATCTGAGGTCCCTAAGTTTCCTGTTAATCCTTGAAGAAAAGAAATGTTCTGGTTTTTCACCTTTTCGCATAAGTCACCAAGAGAGAATTCAATACCTGTACCCAGGAAGTGAACAAAATCTTATTTCTATTTACCATTGATGTATAAAAAAGGAAGATTAGGTACGCGCTTCTCGACGTAAATCGCACAAACTATGCCGACAGGCACAACTGACTTTAATCACAATCGAACTAGCGTTTGTGTAGGACATGTGTGGTACATTAAGTAAAATTACCGTAATCGTCAAGAAGCAGCAACAATGCCTTCCTGTGTTTTCAAAATGTGCACAAATAAAAAACAAGTTCCACGGGATTACTTTCCACTCGTAAGTACAGTGGCCAGAACATCAAGCTACACAAAACTCCCAAATTTCTCCAAACGGTTTTAATCTTTAACATTTTGATGATTAAGTTCACAATCGAACGAGAAAATTTTATAGTCTGTGGTAATTTGATGTGCTGGCCACCGTACATTAAACTTATTTTCTTAAAAATTCTCCAGAATAATATTGCTTTGTAGGTCGCCATTTGTTTCTGAGTTGTTATGGGTACATAACAGTGTCAATTATTGCTATCTCGTTCCCACTGCAGCCCGCTTCTTAACTCTCTATTTTGGTTGTTTCTCGATATCGGGAAATGTAGATGTGTGGGTGTGTTCACATGTAATTCCAATAATTTTTACGTGACATTAGTGAGGTTTTTTTTTTAAATGGCATCTCGCAGTTCAACCTAGGAGGTTGTTTACTGTTTAACCGGACTTTCCTGTGGGTGCCTCAATAAATTAAAACTAAGCGACTACGCTAAGGGGGGCGCCCTTCGGGGGTACGGACCTCGGCTTCGCCGTATCCCAGTAGTCCCATTCTCTAGTTCCATTATGGAACTACTAGGATTTTTTTCTCCTAGTAGATCCATGGAACTGGCATACAGGCTAAGTTTCGTAGTTGGGATGAATTTATCCTAAAAACGAACTTAACATTGTGTTTGAAATCGTATTTTTGGAGTGAAAACTTCTTTAGGCGCGTTGAGCACTTTTTGGGTGAACAAAAATCATGGAACTCGCGTCATCGTCACCGAACGCTTTCTATGAGCTATATGTATAAAAGAACAGTATTCCAAAGTTTTGTATTTTCACTTCTGTCGGCAGGTTATGACTGCCATTTTTTTTTATTGTAGTAAAACTACAAATTCACGTTTTTCGGACTTTTTCCTTTCCATGCCAAATTGTTAATGATTTTGATTTATTTGCGAGTGTTGGAAGTTGCAACATTTTAGTTAATATTCACACATTGTGTACTACTGTCACTTTGATGATTATCTGTCAGTTGTTTTGTCACAGTTTAGTGAGTGAGCTTAAAAGAAGTCTTCGGATTCGTGTTCAAGATAACATGTGAGTGTTATCTATTGTTCTTCCTATAGGAATAGATATGTATGATGATGATTTGATGATGATGGATGGATGCATTTGATGTATGATGGTTTGATTGCCAGGAGATGAGGATGAGAATCAAACCATCATACAGTCCACTACATTATTCTAGGTACATCGTCTTCACCTATAAATATTAATTAATGTATACAAACTATTGTTAACATTTTAAAAGAGTTAAGTATGGAGTTTCTTGCCCATTCTTCTCCATACATAACTACATTTTGGAAGGCGCAACTAGAATCAATTAACTATTCATGTAGTTTTTGACGTTCAAAAGTGCATCTTCGTGCCTATTTGAAATAAATGATTTGACTTTGACTTACAAGAAAGGGAGTTGAGCGGGATTGCTGAGTAGTGCCACACACCAACATATAATACCGCCGACGCGGCGACGCCTCGAACAGCGAGTATCGAAAATATGTCGCATAAATGGTCGTATTGTTTTATTGCGTTGACTTAGAAGGTTGATTTTAGAGCTCCAAAGGACCGTAAATCTTCGTATTTGATGTTAATTTCAAATTGATACCTCCACGCGTTCCTGAGAAAAACGTTCTTGGCAGATAGACAGACAGACGGACAGACAACGAAGTGATCCTATAAGGGTTCCGTTTTCTTTAGAGGTACGGAACCCTAAAAACATATTTACATGCACGTCCGTTGCGTAACTCAACGACTGCCCAACTAAACTACACACTCACCATTTCTATTTGAATGTAAACTAAACTAAACACGGAGGAGGGTAGCGAAAGCTTCTTAATGTAAGGTACTTGACGAACTTTTAATATACGCGTTCTAATAGAACACGCGCCAACTTTTACACGGAGTTAACCTTAGTCTATGGTACATACGGGAGTGAAGGATGTTGATTTTTTTTATTCTACTATCCTACTATATTCTGTCCAACGAGAGAATGCTTTTTTGATACCTGTCAGTTGTACATCAATATATAATGTATACACCGTGACATTTTAGTCGTCTTACAAAGGTCCACTAAATGTATCCGACATAAAATACCTCTAGTCGCGATTAAAAAAATAAAGATTTAGATTCATATTAAGTTGCAATAGTAAGAAATACATTTTTGCGCTAACGTGAATGAACTTGTGATAAAGATGTCGCCGCTCCACTCCGCGCCGCCCTTGGAGCGCAAGGCAGGCTTAGACCTTGCTCGGAACAGGGTGTTTCAAACTACGTAACGCCTCATATATATATATATATATTTATTTTTATTATTCAAATGTTCAAAACTATTTTTTTCTTTTCTTTATGAATGATTAGTAATCATTAATAATAATAATAATAACCCCACCGCCGTATCTCTACGTTGACGTCGTGGTGGGGCTTGCGCGTTCCGAACTCTAGGTCTGTGCCGGTAGAGTTTACTTTGCCGGAACATGTCTAGGGTGAGGAGCCAGACCAAGAGAGATACAGAAACCCGCAGGGCAGCATGTGGCGAGCTGTTGGGCAGTTGCGACCCCACGGACCCTATCTCCCGGGAGAAGTCATGTTCCTCATCTCTGGCTTGCCTTTATTGGCCGGCTGGAGCGAACACTGACGAGGAACTGAGCTCCCACCTCATTCTTGCCTTTATTGGCCGGCTTGAGTGGAGATTCGCAAGAGCAAACGTGCTCGGAGGAAGGAAGTATTCTAGTAAGTGCTTGTAGGGATCTTGACCATCTTCCGGGCTCTGGGATTGTTCTGAGAGCCGTGGAATACCTCTCCACTCCTCGAGCACCTCAGGACATGTTGCTCCCTTGTCGCTACGTCACTATGTGCTAGCGACCGTTTTCGGGGGCCCATTATTGAGTGTGCAAGTCACCCCCTGCCATTTTATCCGTGTATAATAAAACATTGATCAGGCAGGGGCCATAGTCCTTCCATAGTTTTTGGTAACCAGTCCATTTTAACCACCCAAACCCATAGTCCAATATCTTTGTTTTCCATATCCTGCAATAGTCCTACACCAACCGGGGGTTGTCCTTGGGTGCACTTGCATAGTGCGTACAGGGATAATCGTCGGTTGGTGCCTCATTTAATTAAAAAGCGTCTAACGGGCCTCTGCGAGTTGGCTTCGGCCCCTCGTATGCCTTCCAAAGGTCCGGAACCCCAGGGTCCCGAGATATGTAGACATACATAAAATAATAATAATAATAATAATTTATTTCACCAAAAATAATACAACGGATTACATATACTTATAGGCTAGTACATGGAAGTATATAACATGGGAGCATCTGTAGCCGAACTAGGACGAGTCCTGTATCTCGGCATACAGCGCCAGACCCCTCAAAACTGACAAAAATACATATTAGCCCCAAAAGACATGCAAAAAGATGCATCAATGAATGTAAGAAGAAAAACTGAGATAATACAAAAATGTATGTGTGTGTGTATATGTGGGTGTTATTTTGTGTAAGTGTAGAGTAGTGAAAGGTGTTGTGGTGTTGGATAGTGTAAGTAGTACGTCTTACCGATTTTTGTTTTAAATTGTTTATTTGATTAAAGCACTAGCTACCTCTGAATAATAAACAGGCTCTCCGTTTCCTCATAGGAAAGAGCAATTAGGTAGTTATGTACCGTCTTTTTACATAAAGCTTTGTTGAGCGGATATATGTTGAGTTCTTTATTTATTTTATTGTAAAGAAAAGGTGCAACAACAGTGTAAAATCTTCTTATGAAAGATGTTTTGGGCTCATAAGATCGTGTACATACCTCGTGCCTTCGGCGCTTGTTGGTCAGTATTGGGTCATAAACTAGTTCGCTGTGTTTCTTTAAAATAATTCTCTCTATGAACAATTGCCTAACAGTAGGCACTTGGCAGTACTGATAAAGTGTTCTTGTCGGGAACAATATAGGTTTAAAATTACTCACTTTAAGTATAGCGCGTTGAGCAATTTCTAAGCTCTTGATTGTAGTTTTAGTAGCTCCACCCCAGGATAATATGCAGTACGAAATGATAGACTGGCACAAGGCAAGGTAAATCTTTTTTAAAAGAGTTGCACAAGTGACGTGCCTAAGATTTTTGAAGACGTAGATAAGTTTACGTACTCTCGAAGACAACAGCTTAATATGTTCTTTAAAACCGAAATGGCAGTCAACTGTAATACCCAGGTATTTTATTTTATCTACGCACTCTAGCGGTTTACAATTGCAATTCAGTTTGGAAGCACATCTATGTGGAATAATGCGGTGCTCTTTATTGATTTCAGCTTTTTTTCGTAAAGAAAACGTTAGGTATTTTGTTTTTTCGAGGTTAAGGGTTAGGATATTGCCATGTAACCACTCTTGAACTATATCGAAACCGACCTGAGCAGCATCGTAGACCTCATTCCAATTATCGGCAGAGAAGAGAAGAGCAGTATCATCCGCATATGAGATTATTACGCCTCTTGGTATACATAGGTTAGTAAGATCGTTGATATATACGAGAAATAAAGTGGGTCCCAGGATGCTGCCCTGTGGAACTCCGTACGATACAGGAAGTTCCTCACTGCAGTGGTTACCCACCCGTAAACGCTGATAACGTCCAGTTAAGTAACTCTCAAAAAGCTGAAGCTGAATTCCCCTTACGCCAAGTTTTTCTAATTTTTGCATAAGTATAGGGACAGAGATTGTATCAAAGGCTTTTGCAAGATCAAGAAAAACCGAAAGACACTTTTTACCCTTATCTAACTTGGTTGTGATAAAGCTAGTTAGTTTATGTACTGCTTCATCAGTGGATTTCCCTGCCCGGAAGCCAAATTGGTTTTCAGAAAACAAATTGTTTTGCTCAAGATATTTGACAAGTCTGGTATTGATAATTTTTTCAAGAATCTTGGACAAAGAGGGCAGAATTGAGATTGGCCTGTAGTTACTAAAGCGGCTTCGATCTCCTCCTTTATCTATGGGACGCACGACTGATTTTTTAAAGGCTTGGGGGAAGGTGCCAGTCTGAAGACATAGGTTGAAAATGACTGTTAGTGGCGGGACAAGGAACTCTTTATATCGTTTTAATAGTTTGTTAGAAATACTGTCCCAGCCTACCGAACATTCAGTTTTCAGTCCATCTATGTGACGAGCAACCTCCTCTTCATTGGTATCTTTGAGAAAGAAGGAGTATAATGTAGAATCATTTGCAGAGTCAGCTGATATGTGATTACTTGCGTACGTATTATGTGTCTGAATTATATTTTCAGCTAATGACTTGCCTACATTTATGAAATAGTTATTCATTTCACTCACTGTTTCCCGAGGAGAGGAACATATTTCTAATAATTCAGAAGGACAGCTTTTGTCCTTTTTTGTGTTAGTGATGCTATTAATGACATTCCACAATTTTTTTGGGTCTTTACCAGCCATTTCAATTTGATTTTTATCATAGGATAACCTAACTTTCTTTAAAATTAGGTTACAGAAATTTCTGTAGCGGATATAAGTAGCTTTTAAAATTTGGTTTTTAGGTGACTTATTATGGTTTGCATGTAGTTGGTCTCGGTTTCTCATGCATCGTAACAATCCTGGCGTGACCCACGGTTTTATTATTCTTTTCCGTCTTGACTGAGTAACTAATTTCGTGTTTTTTTCTAATGATAACTGTATGCTATTTATAAGGTAGTCTGTGGCAACGTTGGGGTCTTGTGTTAAGAATATAGGATTTAGGTCAACGCTGATAAGATCTCTACTTAAGGTCTCAAAATCGACTTTTGTTAAAGTAGTTGCTGCGTATTTACGTATATGCTTAAGATTCATACAAAGGAGAACAGGATAGTGATCAGTCAAGGTAGTTTGGGGTATAAGGGTCGTGCTCAAATTTTGCGTTTTGAGTAAGACGTGATCAATACACGTACTGCTTGCTGCACGTGTGACCTCAGTGTGTGCAGGTAGAAGTCCATGAGAAGCAGCATTGGATATATGAAGTGGGCTGCCGTTGAAAGACGATTAAAATGCCACGGTGTATAACCTGTATACAATTAAATATCTTCTGTCTTCCAGATGACAGGTGGATAAAACGAACTACATCATGGCTAGGCCCAGGTGGACACCGGAGCAGAGGACGCCTATATAATAATGAACGTTGGGCTGTCGAAATAAAAAATACAGCAGGAGCTGACTGGATTAATAAGACCAAAAACCGATCAGACAGGAAAACCTTGAAGGAGGCCTATACCCGAAAGGGTCCTTAACAAAACAACCGTTATACTCTTTTAATTTTTTTTCTTCTATTATTAGGTTTTAGTTTACTGTTTTATTTTATTATTTTTTTGCGCTTACTTTTACAAAATAATCTGTTTTATAAGTTAAGGAAATAAAGGCTATATTATTATTATTATTATTTCCTTTATTTCAACAAATCCATATAAATTATATTTTTAAATATTAAAATATAAAAAATATAAAAACATTTAAAAATTTAAAAAATAGTAGCCCACCGGTATCGGGAACAGGGTCCAAGCTACCGGCGGTCAGGGTTCCACAGAGAGGAACCTCCTAACAATCCGAGTCGTGTCCAGTAGTACCGCTCTCTGAATCAAGCCCTTGATCCAGCTGCCTAACGTTGGCTGATACGATTATCGGCACAATGATCGCTGAGTCCACTTCCCACAAGTCGACAACCTCGTGAGCCAAGTCAAGATACTTTGTCAATAATCATTGCGCGCCGCTCTATACTAAACAATAATTTGTAACTTTATATAGAGTCCAATAAATAATTCGTGCTTTTTAAATCACGGGATTTAAACGTCAATATTAATTATTCCAGGATTTTAGAGGAGGTATATCCAATCTATGTTACATGCTTCGTCGAAGTTTAGGTAAATTAGCTACCTATTCCGATCTCTGGAGATAAGACTCGTCGATAGCTGGACATGCCTCCCAATGAGCACAATCAATATACATAGTCGAAATTATGGATTTAAGACCACAGTTCGTTGTAGACAGGAGGATCAGTAAGCATCCCCTTCTCACAAGTCACCTTTGAAAAACATTGCAGGATAGCCTTACCAAAAGTGGTAATCGTATGATTGGTTCAGCATCTTTAATCATGATGCTGATTGCCCTTAACGTATTCAAGAAATTCCTGTCGTCGTTGCTGATAGAAAAATGTTATTACTCTGTTACCGATTTTATAAATGATAAATTCACTTTTCTCTTCTTCTTCTTTTCTTTTCTTTTCTTTTTTCTTTTCTTTTCTTCACTTTTTCTCATTTATTATGTAAATTATTACGTAAATAATTTTAGACTTAGCTGATTCATGATCTCATTTTAAATTTATTTATTTATTTAACAATTTATGTACACATATATAAACAGACAAGAAGAAAGGAACAGAAAAATACGTACAAAGGTGATGCTTATTTCTAATGAAATCTCTTCCAGCATACCTGCGGTAGGAAAGTAGATATAGAGATGATGAGATTAAGTAGCTAGTTTCTAAATTTTCTGTAATTTAATCACTTTATTTTTGTATGCCAACAGGCAAAATGCAATGGGAATATATTCGAAACTAACACCAGTCTGCATTCTATACAAATAAAGAAATTATTATTATTGTACGGTCTCATCGTCGTACATTTTTCTGCTTACTCTGTAACCTACTTTAGTCCAAGCGATGCGCGTCATAATTTAGCGTAATAAAGTAACATGACTAACGAATCTAATTATAGTGAACTTATAACTGTGTAGCTATCAACAACTGAGAGAAATAATCGCCTTCCGCTATAATACTGTCACTTACTCATCTTAAATAAACTTAACTATTTAGTGCATCTTAGTGGAACGTGTTTCTCTATACTAACTGAACTTACAAACCTTCACGACAAATCAGTGTACGGAGTTAACTACTACAGCCCGTACATTTATGGTCAAATGGACAACTGAACTTACAAACCTTCACGACCATAAATGTACGGGCTGTAGTAGTTAACTCCGTACACTGATTTGTCGTGAAGGTTTGTAAGTTCAGTTAGTATAGAGAAACACGTTCCACTAAGATGCACTAAATAGTTAAGTTTATTTAAGATGAGTAAGTGACAGTATTATAGCGGAAGGCGATTATTTCTCTCAGTTGTTGATAGCTACACAGTTATAAGTTCACTATAATTAGATTCGTTAGTCATGTTACTTTATTACGCTAAATTATGACGCGCATCGCTTGGACTAAAGTAGGTTACAGAGTAAGCAGAAAATAATAATAACATGAGGATTGTGCCGGAATATAGCAGTTCGTTTCGGACGTGGTAACAGCGCGCGGCTCCCCTAACATCATCTGTCATCAGAAGACAGCCCCCACGTAACCATGATGCGACGCTCTGCTAGAGTCAAGGCTGGGCAAAATACATGCTTACATAAAAATACAAAATACTTGTTTTAATTAAAATACAAAAATACTTTCTCGCATGTATTTATAATACGAAATACAGTATTTAAACTCTGTATTTTAAATACAAATTACACACACATTCCTCTGAATGTGTATAAGCTAAGCCTTTTAATACTTATATCATGTAATAAATTGTCGTAAATGCCCTAATGTAAGAACAACTTTTTAATTTGCACACTTAAAAGTATCATCATATATCGCTCATGTAATTTTGGAATATAGTAAAAGTACCTACTAGGTTCAGAGCCCTGTTTTTAGATTATGTATAAGTCAGCTTATTTTACATTTTCATTAATAAGATCGCTAAATGTATTGATGTTATAATGTATTTGTTTTTATAAGTATTTAAAATACTGACTACAAAATACCTCAGCGTCAAGTATTTGAATACCTATTACAAATTAGATTTTTAGGAAGAAGTTGAAACACAAATCCAAATAGTTACAAGTAATTCAAATACTGCCCAACCTTGGCTAGTGTTAATAATCAGCCAGTGTCACTCATTTTCGAGCTCTTTGGTGGTTACAAAAAACTTTGTAACAAAACTAGACGGCGCCACTTACTACGCCGTCATGCAAATAATCATACAAGTTGGTCAACCATAACGCCAGTATGTACAATCAGTTAGAAAAGTGCCCCAACTTCGCCACGTGTTCACTCGTTTGGAAATTAAAAACATGGCTTTTGAAGTTCTAAAGAGGAAAGTTAACTGCCTACGACTGTACCTACATCTTAAAGGGTTTAAGGGTATACCCCTGAAAAGTTATTACTCTATTCTATAAACAGGAAAAGGATTATGGAAGTTTTGCTTTGGAGATGGAAAAAAAGGCTACTTTCTTATGATTTCCCGATTCCTGACTTACTGACTGTTATTGATTTAGGTGAAAGCGAATAAAGCAAATTTTCTTACGTTTGCAGGTCAGTATCAGGTTCTCAGGTAGGCCCGGGTCGACGGCGCGTTGTGTTCCACGCGCGCCTCAAAGAGATGTCAGCACGCACTGACGGGGTCCACTAAGACCGATGCCTTCCAGGGTTGCGAGTTTGTCCGAAAGTGATACCGTGGCCCTGACACACAGGCAACTGAAGGAACACGGGTGGGTTTTAGTCAGTAAAAGTCTGACACGCCCTCTCGCTCCGCCCATAGCGAGAGAAGTTATTTGATTATTTCCAACCAAAACAAAAAAAAGTATCAGGTTGTATATTATTAAATATTTATATATAGAATTATAAACATAAAAATCGTGAAAACATCTCTCTAAGTTCAAATTAACCTATTAGTGCTAGCAGTACACCCCGAAATTCAGTAAAAATCTGCAAATGGTGTTAAAAGCATGAAAATCGGAACGATTAATCTTAAGGCCATACGAATCAATTTGACGAATCTGACGTAGCACGAAAAAAAAAAAACAAAAAAGCTGAGGAGTTATGACGTCATCTTTTATATGGGAAAAAAATTTGTTCTGTAACCTATCGTGTGTAGTATTTAATGAAAGGGCTTACTAAGCCGATTCTAAAAATATATCACATTATATTTCAGTCCCTTGTTTTAAATTAAAATAAAAATAATTTTCATAACATATACTTTTTTGGCGTACCGTTAGCACTATATTGAATAACTATTTCATGAAATCATGACATTTGAGGCCAATTCTAACTTAAGGTTAGGTTGCTGATTCTAATGATTATAATTCTGTAAACCCATATTTGTTACGGTCGCAAATCATATTTTAATCAACATAAAGCCCGATACTGATCTGCAAATTGCAAAAAAAAGTGACATTTTGAATTTCGCGGGCTACCTCCAGCGCATCCCTCTTGGATATATCATTATGTCCCATTTTCAACAATATCAAAGCAACGTCTTTGTATTGTATAAAAAAACTTGGTCACTACTAAGCTGCTAAGCTTGGTGAGGGCAGCTCCAACAGTGTCTTAAGCTTGGTTGCGAGTCGCCTGGACTGTATCTACGTGGGTCACTGTTGTGCCGCCTCTCATGGGATGTCACAACGGTGACCTAACGTTATTGATTGTTAATCGTATTGTTTTCCTTGTTTTTGTTTAGTGTCTGTGCTTACTAACATAGCCGTAAGTTTCACTAACATTCTTGTTGAGTCTTGGTTACTCTAATAAAACAAATTGTATTCTATTCTATTCTATTAAACTACATAATACCTGACTAGACGCATAATAATAATAATAATAACCCCACCGCCGTATCTCTACGTTGACGTCGTGGTGGGGCTTGCGCGCTCCGAACTCTAGGTCTGTGCCGGTAGAGTTTACTTTGCCGGAACATGTCTAGGGTGAGGAGCCAGACCAAGAGAGATACAGAAACCCGCAGGGCAGCATGTGGCGAGCTGTTGGGCAGTTGCGACCCCACGGACCCTATCTCCCGGGAGAAGTCATGTTCCTCATCTCTGGCTTGCCTTTATTGGCCGGCTGGAGTGAACACTGACGAGGAACTGAGCTCCCACCTCATTCTTGCCTTTATTGGCCGGCTTGAGTGGAGATTCGCAAGAGCAAACGTGCTCGGAGGAAGGAAGTATTCCAGTAAGTGCTTGTAGGGATCTTGACCATCTTCCGGGCTCTGGGATTGTTCTGAGAGCCTTGGAATACCTCTCCACTCCTCGAGCACCTCAGGACATGTTGCCCCCTTGTCGCTACGTCACCATGTGCTAGCGACCGTTTTCGGGGGCCCATTATTGAGTGTGCAAGTCATCCCCTGCCATTTTATCCGTGTATAATAAAACATTGATTAGGCAGGGGCCATAGCCCTTCCATAGTTTTAGGTAAACAGTCCATTTTAACCACCCAAACCCATAGTCCAATATCTTTGGTTCCATATCCTGCAATAGTCCTACACCAACCGGGGGTTGTCCTTGGGTGCACTTGCATAGTGCGTACAGGGATAATCGTCGGTTGGTGCCTCATTCTATTTAAACTTGTCTAAGGGGCCTCTGCGAGTTGGCTTTGGCCCCTCGTATGCCTTCCAAAGGCCCGGGACCCCAGGGTCCTGAGATATTATATCAAAGATAAACAATAATAATAATAATACCATTTATTTCAGGCAACATAGGCCCATAGAAATATACCTTAACCTAAACATACATATTTTAATATAGCATAGCGGGCCCTATCCAAATACCAGTGCTGCGATACTTTCTTTTTTTTAATTCACAGCATAATGCTGAGATAGGAGCCTTTTGGCCTCGTACTGGACTTTTTTATTATTTTCATATTACTTTTATTTTTTTGAGTGTGTTTAGTTTAATTTATGACCTTCATGTGCAAGTCCTAATGAATAATGTTTCATTATTTCTTTTCATTCTTTCATTCTGATTTAACAAGGTCGCGGCTCAACTAATTGTGAGAAGCCACCGTCGCCTTCGAACGGCAGCTGCAATACCAGAGGGATCGCAGGTGCGGTGCCATCCCGGAAAGAAAGCTAATATGCCTCAAGTGCTCGTCATTACCCTGGCACTCATGGCACACCCTATAAATCATTACTTACCAACACCACTTGGTGGGAGAAATAAGAATGGTGGCAGTACTTCCCTGGGTAAGCTCTTTTACTATGAGCTATTATTCCAAGGAATTGGGGCAGTACTTTCACGGGAAGCTCCTTTACTAAGAGCTACCATTCCAAATAATGGTGGCAGTACTTCCCTGGGCAAGCCCTTTTACTAAGAGCTACTATTCCAAGGAATGGTGGCACTACTTCCCCGGGATGCTGCTTTACTAAGAGCTACTCATCATCGTCCTGCCCTTGTCCCATGTTACTTGGGATCGGCGCAACACGTTTTCTTTTTCCATTCTCCCCTGTCAACCGTCACTCTATCATTCACTCCCTTCTCTTTCGTATCATTCTTCACACAATCCATCCATCTTTTTTTTGGCCTTCCTCTCCCTCTCCATCCATCTACATTTATATTCATCACTCTCCTCGTCACATGCGTTTCCTCCCTCCTCATCACATGCCCATACCATGCCAAATGACGTCCTTTCAACTTTTCTGTCACCGGCGCAAAACTACTATTCCAAGGAATAGTGGCAGTACTTCCCCGGGATGCTGCTTTACTAAGAGCTACTATTCCAAGGAAAAGTGGCAGTACTTCCCTGGGCAAGCTCCTTTACTAAGAGCAGATTCCAGTTTATAACTAGCAATGAATAGCTGAAAAACCGATCACGACATCTGAGACACTGCCCCACAATAGTCTACCAAATAGGTTTTATAATAAAATCGCATAAATAAAGCTTACTAAGTGCACATTACAGTTTCGTGTTACATAATTTAAAGGAATTCTACTTATTCACCTCACGTTCGTAAGCCATGAGCTGTGGTCGCGATTGTTCCCATTTCGGACATCTTTAAACCGGTGTTCTGCTAAAAATAGGTTTGCATGCCGAAAATAAATGTTGCTATGGCTGGAAACCTCAGTTAATTTTCGTGGGCGTTTTATAGCGTATAGCTATTTATCATGCAAGTGGGTTGAAAGTAGTGTCTTGTTGTTTGGAAACAACAATTTTATGGATATTTTATTTAATTAATCTATAAACTTGGGCAGGATCGACGATTATAATTTTAAAGTGATTTTTTTTACCGCGCCACTCACTTATTAATATGGTATAAGAGTCTGCACAACCTTAAAAATAACATGTATTTCTTGTAGGTCGGTAACCTGAACTCAAGGTCTAAAAATCACAAACGAAATCAAATTAAAAGTCATTCATTCCAATAAGGTTAAGAATCAGCACTTTTCGAACGTCAAAATTACATAAGACAGTCCCTAAACGCCCGCTCTTCACCACTTCCTAGTGATTTCACTGGGAAGAAGTAGTGGCGCAACAAACTCCCCAGCAGCGCAGCTGTCTGTTCAGTTAGAATAATTTGATTCTATACAATAGTAGATAAGCAAAGCAATTAACATTACGAGACAGAACATTAAATTATTTGCCATATACATATGTCAGCTAGCACACGCCAATACACCAACAAATCTTTCACAAACAAAATACTACCCATTCAGGACCCTACCTTAAACATTGAACGTCATTCATCAACCTGTTCGGAGCAAATCTCTAGACGTGTCCTCTCCCTGATCCCACCGGACCGAGTCTACGGACGCCCCCGTACGCCTCATACGCCCCGGACACCCGGTACGCCTGGTTTTTCCCCAAATTACGGACCCGCTCAAATCCATGTTGAAATGTGGACGCTATGTCCTAATAAGCTGGGTGACGCCGCTTTTTGTCAAGTGTAACTGTGATTTTAAGGAATTAAAGGATATTTTTGGCATTGTTACCTGTGATAAAAGTCTTGAATTTGGGCTAGGTTTTAGTGGAAAATATTTTGATATTTTCCGGTTGAACCGTTAATCTTGAGATTAACTGGGGACGAGTTATTGAGGTCGCATACAGCTTATTGGCTCCTAGCTTTTTTAAGTCATTAGAGAATAAAACGTGAGAGTATGAAGCGGTGAAGAAATCTAATCGAGATTTAACAAACTCCTAAGAAAACAGATATTTATTCTATTGTTAAAAATACACTTTGTTTTCCAAGAATCGCTTTTATAACTTTTGAAGGAAAGTCACAATAACCACTTCTTATTCAAAAGTCCGAATAATACTAATTTGCTCTTACCCAAATTAATACAATTTTGTGTTTACTCAGTAATTTGTTACCCCATAAACATAGAACGTGACGAGAAAACAAACTTGATTATTTATTTATTTACCTGATAAACTCGGGGTTCCATAAAGTACGGTGTTTATCAAAAGTAATTTCTAAGATTTTTTGGGTAGAAAACTTAATTTTACATTTTATTGTTATGACGCAAGGTGAATATTCTGCAGAGAATTTGTAAACGATATTTTGAAAAGGGTTTGCTGATAATCTCATATTTTTCTAACTTATTTTATATATATAACGGAGTGATCTGTCCGTCTCTGACCAATCTCCGATATAATTCGTCGTTGGTAATAGGTAGGTGTTGAATTTCAATAACACACACTGCCAACACTTAACTCAAAGCATTTATTGTCACTGAAACAGTTACAGACACTTCTGAATTATCATCTCTCAAGCAGTCAGTTAGTTTGAGTTAAGTGACTCCCATTCCAAAATGTAGGTCCCTTATGGAGAAGAACGGGCAAGAAACTCCATGGACACTCTTTTAAATCTTAACTTCATGTTACACAGGTTTTGTTTTTGACTATGACAATTTTAATCCTTTATAACACAACTTTTCTTATATTGCGATAGGACGCCATCCTCGCATTCCGCTCTAAGTGGGCGGACACACTACTTTTATCATATTAAGGGTGAGTTGCACGAAACCACCATTAGTTTAACGGAGACTTTAAATTGATGCTGTCACTTTCTTTTTGATACAAAATGTAAGGGATGGCATGAATTTAAAGTCTCCATTAAACTAATGTTGGTTTCGTGCAACTCAACATAAGTCTTATTAGCTAATTAGCTCAGTAAAGCTTACAAACAATACTAAGATGCTTATCATTTAATTCTTTTGTAATTAAACAATGCCAATTCACAAATACAAAAGCGTTTTCAGAAGTAACGTTAAATTAGAAGCTTTATTCTTTAACTTCATTATTACTGTTTGACAACACTAATTTAAGGAATTTAATCAAAGAAAGGGTATTCATTAATAAATTGCTGTGTAAAATAATCTTATTACTTTATAGTTTGTATTCTATTATTGAATCTTATTTAGTTTTCGTATTCAGTTATTACATTCAGTTATTGATCATGAAAATCACAAACCGCGCCATTTTGGGCACGTTATCTAGTAGTCTATCATAAATAAATTTACTGTGTCAAATGACTAATTGCAAATATGACTAAAAACCCAAAGACTATAAAATAAATATTCCTTGTTAATTTTAGATGTAATATTTAATATTAAAACAATACTAGGTGTTTCTAGTTCATTAAATAAGCCAATAGATGGCGCCGATCTCTTAGATGCAGGCACACGTTGTATTGATTGTAATAAACTCCTACAGAGGGTGTAATATCAAGATTATGATAAATTGGAATAATTAGTTTATTACGAATAAGATTATGTAATAATCTTAACAGGTAGACGTTCTTGCGGCGACATATACAAATAAATAAATTTGAAGTGTCCGTTTGTAATATCAAAATAACAACTTTGTACTAAATGCATATGATACTTATAACAATTTTTTTTCATATGGTTGTCTCTCTGTAGGTCTGTTTGTTCTGGCTAATCTCCGAAACGGCTGGACCGATTTTGACGAGACTTTCACTGGCAGATAGCTGATGTTATAAGAGTAACTTGGGTTACTTTTATTTTAGAAAAAGCCGCGGGTAGCAGCTTGTTTTTTATATTTTTATTTCGTTTATTGTGGATCACACCTAAAAGTACACACAATCCATATACTATTGTATTGTTTGTTTGTATTAGTAAGAACGACTTAAAAACTATTTTAGTAAAACTTATAAACTAACCTAACAACTACTAAGAACTATGTGGCTCAACACAACATGCTTTTAGTATGTTATAGAATTTTTTGAAACAAGTATTTTCTCTATATTAAACTGTAACGAGACATCCATGTTCCTTACATATATAATAAAGTAACATTGCTTTCCACTTAGATACGTTACCGAATTTCAAAACGTAGCATTCGATCCTCTGACCTACTTGACAATTTCACGTCGTCGGCAAATTTTGTGAAATCCTTTGAAATATTTAAGTGAAATTTCTAGAATAATGTTACTGGACTTTACATGTAATCATGATACCTTAATAGGGTTGCCTAGTATGACTTTTCAGGACCTGTGTGTCGTCGCAGTCTATTGGTAGCAAAAGGTCCTTATGATTATGTCTTCTTCTTCATCGTCACTACGACCGCTCTTGACAGAGCGGTCGTAGTGACGATGAAGTGAGTCCAATTGCAGGTGTAGTCGTAGCTGGCCTAGCAATCTCTCTCCATCTGGTTCTGTTAGTTGACAGTCTCGTGCATTCATTAACAGGGCCTCCAACCGCGGATTTAATTTGGTTGGTCCACCTCGTCAGTGACCTCCCGCGTGCTGAGTCATTATTCCGTCTCGAGACATGACGAAAGAACATCAGTATTCGAGACTGTACTAATGCTGATAGATGCTGTTTTAAGCCAAGTTCTTGGAGTATGGAAACGTTTGTATGGAATTCTGTCCATGAGATCGCAAGCATTTTTCTCCAGCACCACATTTCTAGAGCGTCTACTTTTTTCTTTTCCAGTTCTCGTATTGTCCACGTCCCAGCTGTGTACAGAAGTATGGGGAATACGAGTGTACGAACAAGCCTGATTTTAGTAGCCTTAGTGATGTTGCGATTTCTCCAATTTTTGTTTTAGTTTTTCCATTGCCCCTCTAGCCATAGCCATACGGCGTTTCACCTCATCCGCGCAGCTGCCATTGTTCGCGATGGTAGCACCAAGATATACGTATGACTGAACTACATCGCAGTTCTTTCGCTATGTAAGTATGATTAAATACCCAGTAGGTCATCATTATGTTATTTAATTAAATCCACCATTAGACATTACATATGGTATTTTCTCGTGGTCCTACTATTTTGTCCAACCAAAATGCTTTCTAGATATAAAGAGAAGGCAGTATGAAGACTGAAACTGGGATACCCCCATACCTAATCTAATTTATTTGTACCTATAGGAGGTATATTTTGGTTTCAAAACTTCAGTAGGACCAACCGCAATAACATACCCTCGTGAACCTACTGGTAGGACAAAATACAGACCCCAGACACATCATTGTACTTTGCCATTTTATTTCTTTTCCATTTTAGGTGGAGAATAGGTTCATGTTTCTTACATTAGTTCAAGAATTATCTGTATATTCTGCATGCAACTGTTTTTTGTTCCCAGTAAATATATGTATGAGGAACAGGATGTTTTTTTTTTTTTTTTACGAAGGCCAGGGAAGCTTTCCCGTTGAAAGCTTCCCTGGCCTTCATCTCACCTGATGGTAAGTTATGATAAGGCCGAAGATGGAAGCGAGCTTCACCCGGAATCCTCAACCACAGAGGAACTGGCTATCTTACCTCTAACTGCCGAAACACAACAAATGCTGTTAACATTGTAAAGTTCACTAATCCTCTATAGAAAAGGGAGGATCCTCCAACCAGACGGGTGTTGTGTCGGTTGGACTACTGCCCGACGGTAGATGTCAAGATATTGTATATATACTAGTCGCGCGGTAAATTCTGCTTGCGCGATCCAGGATTTATGTGACGCCAGGTCTTTGATGCGTAGTTCGCATGTGGCGTTTTAGATCCCACCACAAATAAAATAAAATAATAACATCCAGCCTACAGTAGCTTATTTCTTCAGGTTGTTAATCCCTCTAATTAGAAGACAGAAAGTAAGACATTTCGCTCCAGCTGCTGCATAGTGCCACAAACTCATCTGGTGGCATCATTTGGAACTAATTAATGCACAGTAAAATGTGACAACAAGACCTAACCAAGTGGCAATCGCTTTCAAAGTGTTTCGTATTTCTACAACGACTTTCAACAGGATTGACATAAGGTTATAATATTAATACTATAATGTCTCCACTGCTGAGACACAAGGCTCCTCTCGACGAGAGGGAATGGGCTGTAATCTACCACGCAGGCCCAGTGCGAGTTGGTAGATGTCACATGTCTTAGAATTTTTGGTTCTAGAACATGCTGGTTTTCTCATGATGTTTCCTTGACCGTTTTGCGAGCAATGGTGATGAAATAATTGTACACAAAGTAAAGCGCCTGTCTGGCTTCGAACCTACAACCTTTTTTTTTTTTGGGTGGGAAATTATCAAATAACTTTTCCCGCTATGAGCGGAGTGGGAGGGCGTGTCATACTTTTACTGAGGAAAACCCACCCGTGTTCCTTCAGTTGCCTGTGTGCCAGGGCCGCAGTATCCCTTTCGGACAAACCCGCAACCCTAGCAGGCACCGGTCCTGGCGGACCCCGTCAGTACGTGCTGACATCTCTTTGAGGCGCGCGTAGAACACAACGCGCCGTCGACCCGGGCCTGGTCCTTACCGGACGGCGAGCTGGCCATAGCTCGCGCCACAAGTCCGCGCCTACGGTGGCCGGGAATCGGCTACCGATTCCCGCCGCCCAGGGCGTCTCCTGCGGCGATTAATAATAATAAAATAATGATTAATTATTGTGAATAATTTTACACAAAGTAAAGCGCCTGTCTGGCTTCGAACCTACAACCTACAACTCGTAAGTACACTGAGCCACCACTGCTCACTTTCAGCTCTTTTCACTGCTCAGATTTTCGGTAGCTTATGTCAATCCAATACATCTTTGAATGCTTCAGCATCGTGATCGCTAATAGAATGTCACTTTATTCAGACCCTCAAGTCTGTCATTTTTGTTACCCGCCACCAATATTAATAATAATCCGACTGTTATTCAGAGGAAAATTCTTTTCATAATTTAAACATTTCCGTTAGCAACCCTATCACTCACGAAGTACGATCATTTTATTATTAACGTGTGGCCTTTCGGCCAGGGGCTTACGACTCATACATTTTATATTTGGCCAAACAAACAAAACAGAATATTTTGACTAAATAACGGTATCCAGACATAATTCAATATTCTTTGGCCTCTGGTCTAGCCTTCACGGTTATGATAATTATTTTATTGTGAATATCCCTTTTTTGTGGCTTTCATAAATAAATGTTTTGTGTTAAATTCTTTTGTGTATCTTTTGTGTTTTTATGAAAAGGGGGAGTGATGTAAGCCGCTGTCTGCTGTGGTTGTCTGTCAGATCTGTAACAAGAAAGACATAATATCTAAATTGAAATATTAATCTACAATGTGTGTATACTTAACGATTCAAAAGTGCCTGTTAATGGTTTAATTGAACTATATGATTTATTATTATTTATTTATTTATTTAATACTTTAAGCACACAAAATATACAGAGGCGGACTTAATGCCATTATAGGCATTTTCTACCAGTCAACCTTCGGGTGATGCAGAGACAAACAGTAGTAGGTACTATAGCGAGAATTGAGGAATAAATATTCATTTAAATATAAAGATATACATAAACCTATTAAAAAATATAAATTCAATATATAAATCTTATAATATACAAATATAAGCACAAATAAATACACATAAATATGATTAAATGATTAATGAAAAAAAAAACATTAAAATTAAATATTATTAAATATTATATATCTTTTCTTATTTTTTAGTTCCATTATTATTATTGTTTTTTTTTATTGTTATTTTTTTAATGATTTGAGTTTGAGTTTGTATCTGAATTAATGCACATCATGAAAGTGGTTTCTTCAGAATCGTTTACCGAATCGATTTCTGTCATTATTAATAGAGGTAAATTTTTATCCCAAAAATAATTAAAAGTACGTTAAATAAAGTCACACTTCTACTATACAGTCAAAACAAACCAAAGTGAATGAAGTACCTATAAAAACCCTTATATGGACTGTGTACGTGCGTAGAAAAAATTGTGTTTTTTCCCACAATAATAACTAATTTAATAAATAAACAATTTATAAACACATAATAGTAAAATTTTTGTGTATGTATTATGATTATTACATAATATTCTAAATGGCATGTTTTTTTTTTTATAGGTAGCTTCACCCTTCTCTATAAAAACCTATTCCTCAATTTAAATATTTAGTACCTAAATCCTAGTACTCCAACATAAAAATTCCGCGTCCACCAATAAAACAATCTAATAGAATTTCCCCACTACACGCCTAGATATACAATAGGGGTAAGAAATAATAAAATCGCGGCTAGGTAGCCCCATAGGGATTGTTTCGGCAAATTTGGACTAAGGAATTTAATATAAATCCGGGGTGAAAAGGGGTTGGACCTTGCCCCATGATTATTAGTCTTGGGGGCCTAAAATTGCGCTTTAAGTTTAGCATTTTAACTATTTCACTATTCTTAAAACTTATGTTAAGTATTGTTAATAAATCAGTTACCCTAATAGTAATTGTAAGAACTCATGCAGTCTGTGATAAAGGTTTATCCTAGTACAGACATCATACTTTGTTATATCTACATTATTATTTTTATTATAAAATCGGTATTTACAGCACAATCTACATACAGCAAATGAAATACAAACTTCTTCTTCTTCTTCTCCATCGCTCTCTCACTGCTGAAAACGTGACTCCTTTTCAATGTCAATGGTCTTTCTCCATATGTTACGATCGGTGGCCTGGTGGAGTGTGGCGCTGATAGGTACCTCCAGTTGCTCAGATATTCGATCCGACCACCGTTTTAGGCTTCGGCCTCCAGGTCTTTTGCCCTCTATTTTTTTCTGTTACCATTAGACGTTCCATATTATTGGTACCTCCACGGGCCACGGGCGTATTACACACGCCGTTACTACGCCGGTAATACGTTGGTTGATTGAAATACAAACTAATACTAACAAAATAATAATTATGGTCACAAAATTGTCTGAAACAAACGTATTTTATTTTATTTATTACAAATATTTCAATAAAGATTTGATTTAATATTTTAACTTGACAATTAATTAATCAATTAATTTAATTTCTCAGTACAATTGGAAAATGGGTGAACTTTTATTTCATTTGTTAACTCTTAAGATGAAAATTAGGACGCTGCTTTACTCTTATGAGTGAAACAATTATTGGTAGTAATAGATCAACTATTTCCGCTAGTACCAAACAATGACAAGAGAAAAGAAAGATACGGCTCTGCAGCAGATTTAACCAACAAAACTAAAAAGAATCCCTAACACTAAGTAAAAAAAATATAAGAACAGAAACAAATTCCAAGACAAGCACTGATACATTTTAGGCCCATTCAAACTAAGTATCTACTAAATGTAGAAATTACAGAGCAATTTCTAGCAAAGACTTCGGGAGGCAATTCGTTTTATCTGAAACATTAGCTGCAAAACATCTACGCTTTCAGTGTTATACCCACTCAATACCGAGCATAATCTTGTTTTTTATACACAGGATAAGCTGTTTCAGAGCTGTCGTATATTTATATTGACGTATTTTATGTTTTTCACTTCTCATGCTCTAAAAGTTCCTCTTTATGTTGTGCGTAGGCGAATTAATGTCGCTTTTTATGCTCTAGTGTAAAAAATGTTTTTTTTTTCTAAGACTAAGATAATCAGGCCCAACAGCCACACGCACAATAAAACATCGCAGATTAAAGTCGTTATTTTATTTCATTTACTTTAATTTATATCACTATCGTGTTTTCTATCGTTAATTTAATAAAAGCAGATAAAATAGTTGTCTTTATTATTTGAAAATGCAAAGAAACATTTATTGACTTGGCAGTATGAAGTACCCAAGTCGAATGACACGTTGAAAATTAAAAAATACTGAAGCGAAAAGCAGAGTGTATAACTTGGGCATAAACGAGCCATTTTACCCCTCGACTGAACCTTTCCACCCTCGCCTGCGGCTCGGGTAGATATATACGTATCGGGGTAAAATGGCTTCTTTTATGCACTAGCTGTACAATCTACTATTATGGACTTCTTGGAGGCCTAAAATTCTGACTTTACGGGCCTTAGTAAGCGTCGATTACATTACATCATAGGTATTTTGTAAATACAATGCTGCCTCGTTGGTGTAGTGACCGCAAGCGAAACTCCAGAGCATGAGGTACTGGGTTCGAATCCCGTGTCGAGCAAAGTAGTATTAGGTTTTTCCATCTGGAATATCTCAGCAGCAACTCGGAGTCCGGATTTCTGCCCTGTTGAAGATATTAGGCAATAGGCTTCAGGACTCCACCGCGACGGTCGGTACTCCTTGTTATTAACTGTTTGTCCAGGAAAGTTTATTATTTGTAATAATCATGGGAATAAACCATTGCCTATAATAAAGAACACTCTTTTATTTGCTATCCGCGCTAACACTGGTTGATGGCGATTGACAATAAAACATAAAGAACCTATAGAGGGCGGGGGGGATGGGGAGGGGGGGGGGGTAAACTTAACTGGGAACTCTGTCTAACCCTTCGGGGAATACAGGCGTGATGTTATTACGAATGTGTAATGCGTTATCTGAATGATTATCACGCTGGTGCAATTTATTCAGACGCTTGTCCGACACGTTTCAGCAAACAGAGCGGATACCGTGACAAACTTTCCCTTTCGATCAATTTGTAGACCCTATTTTATAGAAAACTAGCTTTTGCCCGCGGCTCCGCCTGCGTGAATGTCGGTTATCGCGTAAAAAAGTAACCTATGTCCTTCTCCATATCCCAGGCTATATCTCTGCCAAATTTCATGACGATCGGTTCAGCGGTTTGGGCGTGAAAACGTAACATACAGACAGAAAGACAGACAGATAGACAGACAGACAGACAGTGTTACTTTCACATTTATAATATTAGTAAGGATGGCAATCTAATTCAAATCAAGATGTATCTCTAATCAATTTTTTTTTTCAAGATTTCAGGGAATTAAATCAAATCAAATCATTTATTTGTGATACATGGGTTAAATACAGGTGTTCATTACTTAATTACATACTAATAATGTTCATTCCATGATCAGCCACTTGGGCATACAAATGATTAAATAACATAATAAAAATATAAGTCCAAAATTCTAATACCATTTAATATTAAATACAAATTATATTATTACCTACTATTAGTCATGTATGACAGACACATGACAATCAACAACAATAAATTATCGTCAAGCGGACATGAAACGTTCAAAAAGTTCTAGTCGATAAAAATTCATCTACAGAGTAATAACACTTGTCCATAAGAAATTGGAACAATTTATTTTTAAAGACATTAATATTGCTACATTATTTTATCTACGCCCATGCTATAAATCCTCTATAAAAGTTTCTGAAACAGTTAGCTTATTGCCAACATTAAAATACCCAGTGTCATAGTAACCATAATAGCATCCAAACGGGAGTTATAATGTTGTACTGAATTTCATACTGCAACTCCTTTGCTTTTACGACGATGATGATTCCTTCCTTACTCATCTGTTTGATGAGTAAGGAAGGGATCATCATCCTCCCTTCCATTCTCACTACTCAATTCGTGGTATCTTTATGAATTTCAAAAAAAGAACATGGTCACGCACGCGCGTTTCACTATACTATACCATAGCGTCGCATCCCGCCATTTTTGTTCGATATTAGTATTGTAAAAACTGTTTCAGAACCTTTTATAGAGGATTCATGTCATGGGTGTAGATGAAGTCTTGTATGCAACTGTAATAATTAGGTATAACACTTATGTGATACTTTTGTCACACTCGGCTTCGCCTCGTGTGATAAACCCACATTCGTGTTTTAATACCCCTTATTATACAACAGTTGCATAAATAACTATTATATTATTAGGAATTTTACTGTAGATCTTCGTGGCCATAGCAAAGACACTTCCCAAAGAGGGTAGTTCTATATTGACTGGTAAGGTTATTATACAAATGACTTATAGTTCGCGATCTGAGCTATAATGTATATAGTGATGGGATGCTGTCTAATAAACAAGGTAATTTCAAGAATATATAAATATGGTACGGTAAGTATTTTTAATTTTTTAAAGTATTCCTTCCAGCTGTCAGTAAAGTTCAAAGATGTTGTGACGACCATCGGAAAATGATAAAAAGAATAGTTTTTAGTTTTTTCCAGCGTCTGATCGGCACTTCATTTTGATCGAAAACAAAATACTTACTATTTTTGTAAACAACATAATAAACAAATCAAACCACAAACGAAACGGTTGTAAATAATAATGGTTTTATAACAAAATAAGGGCGCATTTTCTCTAACTCGATCTCTGATACTTCGCAAAAGTTAATCTGAAAACTAGTTCAAGTTTGTTTGCACTGCGTTAAGAGAATGGGGTGATAAAAATAATAATATTGCGAGTAACAAGGTTGGCAACGTATTAATGAAACTTTTACTCTAGTTTAGTGAGTGTAACTATGGCTATACTCTGGTACTATGATTGGTAGGGCTTGTGGCTGCACGGGTCGATCGTCCAGGTTAAGCTACGCTTGCCGCGGTTAGTCCGTAAATGGGTGACCTTCTTTACATCCCGACCCCTCCGTGCCTCGTGAAGCACGCTAAGCCGTTGGTCCCGGCTGTCATTCGTGGATATTTGACAGTCGTTACGGGTCGTCAGAAGCCTGAAAGTATGACAACCAGTCTAACCAAGGTGTGGCCGACGACCGGGAAATACTCCTTTTAGGTAGTTTTTATTGTTGTTTGTTAAATTTTCTTCTTGGTTTGGTTGGTGGTAGGGTTTGTTCTAAGTCCGCCTAACTAGCTACCATCTCATCGAAATCTGTCGCTATAACAACAATGTTAACAGCATTTGTTGTGTTTCGGCAGTTAAGAGGTAAGATAGCCAGTTCCTCTGTGGTTGAGGGTTCTGGGTGAAGCTCGCTTCCATCTTCGGCCTTATCATCATTTACCACCAGGTGAGATGAAGGCCAAGAGCTTCCCAGATGAGGAAAATAAATAAAAATAAAACATATTTTTCTATATTTCAAAGGATTTCACTAAATATGCTGACGACGTGACATTGTCAAGTAGGTCAGAGGATCGAATGCTTCGTTTTGAAATTCGATGACGTATCTAAGTATTACAAAATGTTACTTATTACATAAATGTATGTAAGGAACTTAATGGCTCATGGTTTAAAATCTATATACAAATAAATAAAATTGTAGCGACTCTCGTCCATGCAGCGCCCGCTATAGCCTTTATCTCATCTGCCCATCTTCTGAATGGCCTACCCCATTTCCGCTTCTTGTCACTTGAAAACCAATACATTATTGTTTTAGACCATTTTTCCTTTCCTCTGATTGTGTCTTCTGTCCATTTGAGCTTTCTTAAAGTTACAGTAAAATCCTTTATTCTTGTGTTTCTTTATATTTGCAGTTAGTATTCTATCAGATAGCCTCTTCCCCGACATACTCTTTTATTAAATTAACTGTGATACTTACAGTTAATTTAGTAAATAGCATTAACCCACGACTTACGAGTTGTAGGTCGTGGGTTCGAATCCAGGCAGGCGGTTTACTTTGAGTAAATAATTTCATCACTACTGCTCTCAAACCTGCCGTCACTCTATTAGAAATTTCACTATTTGTAAAATCCAATCCTCGTTTGTTTCCTCTTCGGATTAATAACACAGACAGAAATAGACGTGAGAAGTACAGACTTTGGGTGCAATCACTCTCCGCCAAAACAGCATTTCTGAGAAAAAGTGTAATAGGCATGGCCCCACATAAACTTCCTAATTCCCTTAAGGAAATGAATATTAATTCATTCAAGAGAGAGCTAAAAAAATTGCTAATTATTAAGGGATAATATAATGTTACGGAGTTTTTGAATGAAAAATTTTGAATTTAGATAATTTAATAATGTATTTAGTTTTATTAATTTTATTGTTTTAATTAATTTTTATTTTGACTGAGCACATTTTGTACTGACTGTAATTATGTATTTGAATTGATTGAATTTTGGCCATAATTTCCTAATTTATAATAATTTCAAATTTTGTACGCCGAAAGGCAAAACATGTTAAACCACCTATTTAAACTCGTTTCAATCCATATGTGCATGTCTATGTATCATGACACACATGTTTATACAAATAAATGCATCTTTATCTTTATCAAAACGGTGAAGGAAAACATCGTGAGGAAACCAGGAAACCGGCATGTCCTAGAACCAATAAATCGAAGACATGTGACATCTACCAACCCGCACTCCTTTTCCCCCCTCTCCTCTCTCTGCTCTCGAACAGAGGAGGCCTGTGTCCCAGCAGTGGGAACCAATATACGCCGATTATGCTATGTTATGCTATTATTCCCGACATTTTAAAATAACAGTACGAGTATATGCTAGGTCGTTCTCAAAAAAGTGGCACTGCTCGAATAAATTTATCAATTTGAGAAAATGTATCAATTATTGAGTTTTTTTTTAAATATAAATTTCCATTCTGGGTATTTTTCTTATGTTGAATTGTTCTAAGGGAATAAAAACTTCATTTAATAAAAAAATATATATATGTTTATTCAAAGTGTGACTCTTTTGAGTTTGGACATGGCAGGATAGTGAGAAACAGATGTTACAATTTTATTTTATTGTAAGAATGTCACTACGGTTTTCTTAATATTACTCAGCCTCTGTGTGAAAAGCCTCTTTAAGTACAATATTGTGTAGAATTTAATAAAAAGCATTTTATAAATCACACATTTCCACTAAAAACTGCCTCACAGGTTACAGAGCCACTTTTTTGAGAACAACCCATTAACAAATCTCATAATAGCAGTACGCCTAAAGGTATACAAGAAGACAAGAGATGGGAATAGAGTATGATACATTTTTCGTTTTCTTATATCTTTAAAAGATTCCACGTAATGCCCACAGCACATAGAATCTGTATCCATACTAATATTATAAATGTGAAAGTAACTCTGTCTATCTGTCTGTATGTTACGTTTTCACGCCTAAACCGCTGAACTGATCGTCATGATATTTGGCAGAGATATAACCTAGGATATGGAAAAGGACATAGACTACTTTTTACGCAATAACCGACATCCACATGGGCGGAGCCGCGGGCAAAAGCTAGTAAAAAATATATTAGAATTTTCCACAAAGCAATTTGACCTTACATATTCCACAGCCCAATTACTAAGGAAAACCGATATCCTACGATTCGACGGGTTGTCAGATTTTCCGAATTCATGCTGCCCGACGACTCTCATAGATTTACATATGACATTTGGGATTCGGGACCAACGGCTTAACGTGCTCTCGACAGCTCGAAGTGTCTCCACGATATGAAAATGAACGGGCTGGCATGGAGGGGCCTATTGGTCAACGGGATACTTAATCTTACCAATCAAGGGATCAAAATGGTTGCTGTAAAGCTGAAGCAAAATTTAATAACACTAAATGGTAAATGATTTTATTTCTGTAAGTTGATTTTAACAGACACTTTTATATGTCAATCATATATTAAAAGTAGATGAGGTCGGCGTTTCTTATCTGACTACTTTGAGAAGAAAGGCCGAATCAAACTCAGAGGTCACTGTCTTTTAAAGTCCAGACATAATCTTGGTCAAATCGTGTAAAGACCATGTAGATTGGTGTCTGAAATGGTCTTTTGAGAAAAGAACAACACAGATTGAGTGGACCTGTCCAGTCAGTGCACGCATTTGTCAGTAACCATGCAGCTCAACTCAGAACATAACGAGCTCAATGATTCGACGAACCCTACCAAAGAAAGGACATTTGGGCAGGCCGCATAAATTACTCAAACTGCCATACCACGATTAAAAACAAACTGCGAAACCAAAAAAAAAACAGTGACCCACATAGTCATCACATTCACAATAATTAAAATAATAACATATTACTTCACAAGTAAATATTCATGTCAATGTGTTTATTTAGTTTGTGTATGGAAAAATTGGAGCAGCTCAATGCTAATAATAATTTCATTTGAACTTAGATTAATTAGACTAGCGTTATTTGTGTTTTTATTTGTATCTCTTAACTTTTTCTTTCTTTTTTATTTAATTTATTCCATGAATAAAAATAAGAATAAGAAATTTTATTTGCTCAAACATCAAAGTCAAAGTCAAAAGGCAAATCATTTATTTCAAATAGGCACGAAGATGTACTTTTGAACGTCAAAAATTACATGAATAGTTAATTGATTCTAGTTGCATGTATGGAGAAGAATGGGCAAGAAACTCCATACTTACTCTTTTAAAATGTTAACAATAGTTTGTATATATTAATTAATAATTATAGGTGAAGACGATGTACCTAGATTAAAAATAAAAATTACTTACCACAATTGGTAAAAATAATGAAAAGTGAAGTAATGACAGAAAAAATAATAAATGCGATAGGTACATGGTGCTCACATATTTACAAACACACAAAAAAAAACATATAATAAGTGTGTGAGTTAAATTTATATTAATCACAGAATATAAAATTAATATCATAAAAATTATAAATTATACAGTTAAATTAGCAACCAGTTTGATTTTGTCTAGACTCTAAATTGTCCTATGGAGCAGGACCAGCATGTTTCCAAGCATTCTTATCTTGGATATAATTCTCTAATTTGTAATATATAATATTTTACAAAGTGTGCTTTTTATATGAGTTTTAAATTTTCTTTCATTTAATTGTAATATATCAGAAGGTATTTTATTGTAACATTTAACACAGTACCCCTTATAGATGTATGTACTTTAGATAATCTGAAAAATGGTTGATCTATTTTATCTTTATTTCTAGTATTAAAATTATGCCTATCACTGATAATAAAATCAGTGATAGGCATAATTTTAATACTGTAAAAAGATGTAGATTTTTTCTTACATACATAATATTTTCATAAATGAATACAACATTACAACTGTAATCCCCGAAGGATTAGGCAAAGGGATTCCTATATTACACTCATATTTTCAGTTTTTTTTTTGTTTTTTTTTGTTTCTGATGGAATAAGGGGCGAGCCTATTGCCGGGCTGGGCAACCGGGCACAAATCCAAACTCCGGGCTCCTATTGAGAAATTACTGATGGTAAACCCAAATTACACTATCCTGGAAACTGACCCACGGGACCCCATGCTCAGCAGTAACGCTTGCGACATACAAATAATTAACATTTTAAAATAAATAGAACAGTTGCATTATCATTCTCAACTACAGTGTGTTAAATCTTACTAAACGCTTTTAATAGCCACTCTTAATACTTCCCATATATTGTGTAGATCCTTTAAAGTATATGCTTTAAAGGATATATGGAGTATAGAATACAAACGGACATAAGTATGGTCATAGAAAAGAAAAAAGAAAGAAAGAAAATATGTTTATTTGCGGTAAACATCACACAAATAAAGAACACAAACACGAAAAGAACAATTTGGGGGAAAATACGCGTCACATCCACGCAAAACGGCCATCGCTCAACATAATGTTACGACCCTATGTGATACAGGGCCCCAGCGCTGGTTTTCAGCGACAGCCGGCGTTGACGTGATGACGTTAACTGGTGCAGCATATAATGAGATAAAAATAACAACATAAACAATAATAAAAATAAAATAAATATGTCGGAGACGAGTTGTATCCGGTACGCCAGCGTCATCTAGTCGCGTTCGATGGAGTTATTGGAGTTCACGCCATCGATTCTTGACTAATCGGGACGCAAGTGCTGCCTAGCGGCGCATGACGGAGTCTACAACATAACGCTCGACTGGCGGCAAGTGATCGCCGCACATTCGACAAGTGGAGTTCATCGGTGGCGGTCAAGCAGTGAAGACGTCTAGGAACTGTTGCGCGTTTGGTATAGTTGTGTCGTGTTCCTATATTAATTACTTTGCATACCCATTACTGTATAAAATCAAGTTCTTCTATGTGAACAGACAGATGTGCTGCTGGGAAGTTTGTTCCACTACTTCTTCTTCCCAGCTAAAGCGCTAGGAAATGGTGAAGGACCGGGCATTTTGGGGGACTGTCTTATGTAATTTTGATTCTCAGCTTAGATTGAGTAAATGACTTTTGAGTTTAATTCGGTTTTGCTATTGCGCAATAACCAACACTAACCACAGTACGCACACAGTAGTTAAAATATGGCTGATGATAACGAGAGAAACCTTCCGTTCTCCGACAAATACAATACTTTGTTCTAAAAGTTTACATAAATATAATATTTAAAATAGCAACATTACACTTACACATAGCACTTAATAATGTATTTATATACAAACGTTAAGCAACTATGTACGTTTGCGCTCTTTGTAGGTTTAGCGCTTGGGTAGCCAAAAGACGGTAGAATTTGTTAAGGTAAACCAAGCCTGAAAACCTGTAAGTAAAATATTTTTCAGCCAGTATTGCCATAAAATCCAACGAAATATACCTTTTTGCTTTTCCTTAACAAATCACGTGAGCAAACCAGTGCGACGAAACTAGTATCTTGATAAATTTTAATCAAAATCTTTTGCTCGTATTTGCATAGCCCTCTAAATATCATGAAACCCTTGAATTTGCATCGAAATGAGCGTAAAATGACCAAAACCCTCATTAAAGGGCCGCGAGGAGACCCAGGCCTTTATTCTTTTGTCTAAGCCTTTGTTAGGCAGCCATTTTGTGCTGCCGCCATTTTGTGACGACAATACTTGTTTATGAAAAAAAGTTCTATTGTATGCTATTGTTGTTTTTATTATGAAAATAAGTGGATTTAGGGACATTATTAAAGTTTTATGAATACATAGTAAAGCTTAATGTTTTTAGTTTCATGAGATAACGAGATTTTTACTGTTCTTTTTCACATTTTCGCTGTACATACATAACCTAAAACAATTTTATTAAGGCGCGATTGCACTAGTGTGCAACACTTTGCGACACTGCAATATACAGGGTGCGGCATAAATGCTTCTTTCGGTGGATTCACTCAAGTAAACATTTACAAATGTGCTGCATTGCACGCTTCCAAATTAACGCACAGGTTTTCCGGTGGAAACGGAGACTAAGCCCGCTTGTACACGTCCGTTGTTTTCACCGGACAACGGACCGGTTTTTTAGCCGGACTTACAGTGTTGTATGGCTTATAATGAATGTGTGTACATACAGCGGACGCCATACCGGTGTCCAACTCATATAAATATGAAAAACACGGTCCGTGGCCCGGTGAAACAAACGGACGTCTACAAGCGGCCTAACGGATCTGCAACTCAGTACGTGCACTGATGTAGTTCTGCACAAAATATTTGCGAACAAAGTGTGCTGAACACAATTTTGGTGGAATCGCGCCTTAAGGCTTACACATAATCTTCATAAACCTCTTTTTATAGATCTCAATAATCTTCTTTTATTATTACGAGCTATTGAAATAACAGTTTTATAGAAATGTTTTAACTGTTAAAGTTAATAGTTACTTTAGCTTAACTTTTAAACTATTGATTAGTTTTAATGAGTTTCGTGATAACATTGGAAAAAGTCTAAAAGGCAAAGGTGACTTTGCCTAAGTTTTACAAAGGTGCATTATTTTAATTGAAATGTATCAGAAGGTATTTGCTTTCGAAAACTATGCCGAATAAGCACTAATCTCTTTTTAAATAATTTTATGAATTTATGTTGCCATTTTACATAATATTATTTGTATACAAACATTTAGAATTAATTATTGTGTATGTAATTTTTTTTTAACTTATTTATATCTCACTAGCTTTTGCCCACGGCTGCGCCCGCGTAAATGTCGGTTATCGCGTAAAAAAGTAGCCTATGTCCTTCTCCATATCCCAGGCCATATCTCTGCCAAATTTCATGACGATTAGTTCAGCGGTTTAGGCGAAGAAACGTAACATGCAAACAGACAGACGGACAGACATACAGAGTTACTTTCCCATTTATAATATTATAAATATATAAATAAGTATAATAAGTATATAAGTAAGTATATATAAGTATAATATATAGTATATAGTATTATATGGATGGATATGGATTGTATGATGCACCGTTCGACGTCATCACGTCAACTACGGCTTTGTCTCGCATAGGGTTATACTGAGTGATGGCCGTTTTGTATGGATCTGGCGCATATTTCCCCTAACTTGTTATTTTTTAAGGTTCCGTAGTTAACAAGGAACCCTTATAGTTTCGCCATGTCCGTCTATCTGTCTGTCTGTCCGCGGCTTAGCTCAGAGACTCTTAGTGCTAGAATGCTATAATTTGGTATGGGTATTAATATTAATCACGCCGACAAAGTAGTAAAATAAAATCTTGTTTATTTTTCATTTGAACTGAAAACTTCTTTAGGCGCGTTGAGCACTTTTTCATGGAACTTGCGTGAACGTCACCGAACGCTTTCCATGAGCTATACTTATGTATACTGTGTGTATATAGGATGTATCTATTCAAACACGAAATATTTTAAAAGATACACCTATAGGTGGTAAAGAAACTGGAACCGATTTTTTATTTATAAAATGAAATAATTTAAAATTACTTGATAATGATGCTTATTTATGAAAATTCACCGCGCTCATGCCGCCATAGTCGCTGCGTCCGGGCGGGTCATTCATAGAATAAGTAAGTAAAGGTATTTTTGCAAAACGTTTTAAGCAATTTTAAAATTATATTAATATTGTAAAAATATAAAACATTTTTCGCTCATATGGCTTTTTTACCATCTATGTTTCTGTTAAAATATTTCGTGTTTGAATAGATACACCTTATATATGTGTACTTTTAGGTGAACAAAAATCATGGAACTCGCATCATCGTCACCGAACGCTTTCAAGTTACTTCGTTTTTCACTTCTATCAGCAGTCCCAAAGACTGGCACTTTTTTTATGGTACTTAATATTAATAGCACACTTTGTAAACAAGAATATTACAAACTAAAGGATTATATCCAAGATAAGAATGCTTGGAAACATGCTGGTCCTCCAAATAATTTCACATTTTTACGGGGAATGTGCTGGCTGTTATAGTAGATAATAAGTTAGTTTATGATTGAGGTTATGTTTCAATCTTCTTTTCGTCAAGAAACCGAACGCTTAAGCTATAATCTCAAAACACACATAGATTAATTGAATGTAGCGGTTTATTCATATTGTTTGTAATATAAAAGTTGTAAATAAATACTATTGTTTTATTATCAAACTTTTTCTAATTCTGAGCAAGTCTTTATTGCTATAATAATGCTAAATAAAAAACAGTAAAATAATCGGGCGATTATTTCACTGCTCTTTTAATTGCTATTATTTATTTTATTCCTATTTTCAACAATATTTGACGAAGTTAAATATAATAATTAATGCTGCAAATAAAATAAAAAATTAAAAGAAATACGCCTTTTGAGGATCGAACCCTGGGCCTGTGTTTTTGAGTTCGATGCTTGATTCTACCTACTGACAATGCCTATTAAAATAGTGCGAATTTAAGCAATACACTGAACCGGTCAAAATCATGCGTTTGCTGTCTGTCAAAAGAGAAGACGACGACGACGGACTGTGTGTATGTGTGTGTGTGGTGAGGAGATCTCATTATTTATTAGGTTGACCGCGTTTAGACATCACTCACAATAACAGATGTTCGTATTACTACGGCCATAGAAATATGATCATTAACGTGCTACTGCACTTATAACCGTTGACTGTACCTCCCTTACACGTAAAGCGTTTTTTCGTCTAATTCATGGTGAGGGGTCGTTGGATAGGCCGTTCAAAAATATTGCGGGTATATGAAAGCCATTTTTTGATTCAGAGATCTGTACGGTGTAGGTACATGGTTTTGAAAAAAATATTTTTGATGCAATAAGTTAGTTAGTAGGCTTGCGTATTTGCACTTTCATCGTGACCTAGATTTGGGAGTGCATTGACATACAGCGGAGCCTAGATGATACATTTTTGTACATCATTTAAATTTGTGTTCAATTAGACGTGATTTTTGTCTAAAAATTAGCATTTTTATTTAGATTCATACCCATTGAGCATTCATTGACATTTCCTGCATTTTCTTGACATTTTCTGACATTGACATTAATGTTTGGTTAACACTCCGTATAGATCCGTTTGCGTAATATTAAGCCTTAAAGTGTTAATTTTTGTTAGAGCCAAGTGGCCCCCTCCCCTCCCTGCCAGCTACATGGGTGTATTTGGATGTATGAAAAAATCACAGCTGTATTATATTTATCGAAATTGAAAGGAAAACTATCGCCGTTAAGTAGGCTTTACCAGTTACCGAGTAATAGTCGACCAACTGACATTTGTAGTTGAAAAAAATGTTCTCCCGTACTCTCTGTATTGCAGAAGGAACGAACACTCTGTATAAGTCTTAATTGTGTGTAGTCCGACACGCATTTGGCCGTTTTTTTGTGTTTATACGAGTATTCTTACTTTACGTCGGGTTAGAATCGTTATGACTATCTCTCGATAAGACTAAATAGCAGATATGACTAGTTCGCTATAGGACTCAATTTCATTATGACTAGATCGCTGTAAAACTAATTAGCTGTGTGACTATATATGCATACGTCCTGTTATCAAAATGTCATGATTACTGCAAAAAAAATATATTTTATCTCTTTCTTTTCTTTTTTTTTATAAGTTGGCCATTCGAAGATATTCATAATGCTTGAGACGTGCTTGACATAATATGGAATCTCTCTAATAATATTAATCAATAAAATTAAAAGACCACATTAGGAAAGCAGTGACTTTTCATAGACACTTACCTACCTTGTGTTTATCTAATTTATTAGCTTAGGACTAGCTTAGCACCCGACTACATATTCACCATCATCATCATTTTAGCCGAAAGACGTCCACCGCTGGACACAGGTTTCCCCCAAAAGGGGGGAATTTGACATAATCGCCACGCTTGACAGGCGGGTTGGCGATCGCAGTATGGTGTTAAAGATGAATAGAGAACGCTGCTGCCCATTCTCTAGTAAGTCCCTTAGTCGCCTTTTACGACACCCACGGGAGGAAATGGGGTAGTGCTATTCTTTACGTCCGACACCACACGGTACATACGGCTACATATTATCAAGCTATAATTTCCAGTATAAGCTGATCTCGCATTGTATAGGTTTTCTGTATAATGAGAGGACAGCTTATACTGGAAATGTATTGCTTGATATGTAGCCGTAGCCGTGTGTACAATAATGGAAAATAAAAAATCCTTTCTTTAAACAAGTTTCTATGTTCAAATAGAATTTCTTTGATGTGAGAAAATGTTAATTACAATGCAGGCAATTTCACTTCAAACCACACATGGGTGAAAAAGTCCAATTCCAGCACTGTATTTCTTTTAGGAAACTGTTCTAAAGACTTCCAAATAGTTTGGGAATTTTCTCTTGTTAGTGGGTCATGCGAGCTTAGGGGTTTGTTCTAAGTCACAGGAAATAGCGACTTGCGAAATAAATACCAAACTAAGAATTAAAATGTTTCGACTACACATTCAAATCCACTCGTGGATTTCGATAAGATCAAAATTGGAGCGTCTTGTACATATGTAGGTACTTTTTAAACAGCAATTTAATGCTGCTTGTTTCCGGCTGAAACATACTCGTATACAGGAAAAGGTTTAATCAGTGCGCAAGTTTTAACAAATTAAACTTAAACGTGTTTTATTATACACATATTTCTTATTTTGATATGTCTTAGTACAAAAAAAAGAAGTTATCGTTAACGAAAGGTGTTTATTTTGAAACTGGTATAATGGATACTCGTCGCGCAACGCGCCGGCGGCGCGGTCAGTGAAGCGGAACGCAATAGTAGGTACCTATCAGCTGTGCGCTCGCCCATTGATATTATTATGAATAGATTGTATCCATATTTTGCTGACATCAAGTAGGACCAATAAAAAAGGTATGGAAATGTGTTCTATTACTGATCATGAATCACAAAAAAAAAATTGCGCATTGGTTAAAAACTTATTCTGTAAATGTATATTCGACCTAATGAGGGCTACCGTTTTTACAAAGTTTACATTTAAATCATATTTAATACCCTAAAACCGTACCGTAAAAATATCGAGCATGCCGCAGTCTTGCGTAGTCCCGTTTTGTCCGGAAAAAGGAAGACATAAGTTTCCGAAGGATGAAACTGTCTCAAAGCACTGATATTCATTGACCCGTTACTCATATTTGCTATAGTTAATCTTAGGTGTTGCAAAATATCCACCACATTAATCTAATTTGAAATAACCGCGCGTAGTCCGCCCACAATCAGTGACATTTGATATTTCGGAGACCTCACACTACAATAGCGCTTCTAGCGACGAATTCATACGCTGCTTTGCTTTCTGCTTAAAAAGAAACTGCATGACATGTTAGTGGACAACTACTCTGTAAAAGATTTCCCAACTGACAAATCACTTGCACAATATAGGTTAACTCAGCCATGATGCGTACAGTAACTTTAAGGATACTGTTTGAATATCTAGTAGTATATTTTTTTGGCATTCAAATAATTAATATGTGTTGTTAATAATACCATAATAATAATAATATGTAATAATAATCTGTGGTTAATAATAATAATAATATAATATATAGTTACTACATTTATTGAAATTGGTGTATTTTGGTTTGACTTATTTAAATACTTTTTAATTTGATTTATGTGATTGTTATTGTATGCCTAAGCGGCGGGACATAGCTGATCCTAATTTTACTCATAAGAGCATTGTATGTATTTTACCTACCTGTGATCCACAATAAAGAATATGAATATGCATATGAAAAATATGCT
Organism: Dryobota labecula; assembly: GCA_947523025.1. Classification (NCBI taxonomy): domain Eukaryota; kingdom Metazoa; phylum Arthropoda; class Insecta; order Lepidoptera; family Noctuidae; genus Dryobota; species Dryobota labecula. The sequence continues at coordinate 20,230,186 of OX383295.1, read as the reverse complement.
TTTTTGTGCATGGCTTTACTTCAGGATGAATTTTCCTTGCACATCCTAAAAAGACAAGGTCTATTTTGATAGACTAATGTGACGGTTACATAGTTTCAACCTAAGTGATGTTTACTGACGGAGGTACCAACATAGCTTGCAGAGTAAGCAAACTGAATTGGCAGTAGGCTGGCCATGTTTGTCGAAGGACCGATAGCCGGTGAAGCAGACGAGTCCTGGAGTGAAGGCCGCGTATCGGCAACCGTAGTGCCCCCAGCTAGATAGACCGATGACCTTAAAAAAGTGGCTGGGACAGACTGGATGCGGAAGGCGGAGGACAGGGTGTTGTGGCGCAGCATGGGAGAGGCCTATGTTATGTATGCTTAGTGGACTGAGATAGGCTAAGTTGATTGATTGAAGCCCTCCACAGGAACATACCCTCCACAGGAACATACCCTCCACATTGCCCTCCACAGGCTGTATTATTTTTTTTGTTGTTTTTTCAACTCATCTTTTTACCAATTGGAGCAGCAGATCCGCGATGAAACTGTGCTTTGATTTTAAACGCTTGCTTCTTCTCACACAATTTATCTTCATTTTCATCTACAGTCTGTAACTCAGAGTGGAACGCAATAAAGCACGCAGTGGGACATCGTTCCGCATTCCAATGCCTCCTTCCAGTTTACTTTCACAGAATATACAGCGGAAAAATGCGTTCCAAATGCGACCACTTTTCTATTTGACACACTGTATAAGATTACCCTAAATTAAAGTGGAAGAAAGAAAACTTGACTCGATTAAAGTTTTTCTTTTTTCACAGGAAATAAATAGATTTTTATGGTAACCTTTTCAACTCAACTCAACTCAAGCTCAAAGCATTTATTTCAATTAAACCATTTACAGGCATTTTTGAATTGTCAAAGAGACGGTCAGTTAGTCAGAGTCGGCAAGTTGAAGCTAGATGCCCATTCCAATACGTAGATCACTATGGAGAGGAACGGACAAGAAACTCCAAGGACACTCTTTTAAATCAAGATATTACATAATCCTGGGTACATTATTCTTGTTGCTTCTATATGTGAGACAATGTAAAAACTAATAAAACAATTCAAAATATAAAATTACAAATTAAAAATAAGCCCTGGCAGTCAAGAGATGACCAGTCCCAACTGACGGCGCCCGTTCACGAACATGACGCATGGATCAGCACCATCCAGCTCAACCATTTTGTAGGGAACCGAATGATCAAACACACGTGCCACCATCAGTGAAACATTTAAGTGAGCATGACATACTCTCAACTGCCATGCTCTTTCAAGTCAACATAAATCATAATAACATAGTAAACGACTCCATGGTATTCACATTTACAAAATTGAAAAAATGCTGCTAAATTATACAGAACTATAGTTTGCAATGTATTTGAGAGATTAATAAAAATTTACTACCAAAAAAGAAAATAATTATTGGTTTGTCTATTCTAGCTGGCCATCAATTTTTTATTCTTAATTTATCTGATTTTTACATTTGAATACCACTTGATCAAGACTGTCAGTTTCAAACAGAAAAAAAATCAGTTCTAATAATGTAAAGCGAAATCTAGTCATAGAATATATTTTAGACGCTATAATGTGAAATTGTATCAAGAGTAAAGCTATTATATATTATAATATCCTATCGTTTATTGAATAAGATTTTATGTACTTATACTTAATACAAATTTGCACGCCTGCTTGCAGGCAGAATACAATGACATTTAGGTTCCAAAATCTCACCTTTACCAAAACAATGTATTTCTGACAAATAAACGTTTTGATTTGTTTTAATTTGATTTGATTTTAATTCTGCAAATGCTGATGCCAATGGTGTAAGATTTCTTCGATTTTGATATGTACTAATCTGCTCTCTCAACAGAAGTTGTAGTCTTTTCTCTAATAATATCCTATTTTATTCCAGTAATATCCTATTTTATTTGTCTCTTCTGTTTTAAATATTAAACATGTCCCTTTTATTTCTGGTCACCAAAACGATCGTATTAACAACATTTGGTAATTCAAATACAAGAAATTTGGTAATTTAAATACAAGAATATTCAAACAGACCTCAATATTGTATTGCAATTGTATTTTCACTGCATGAACTGAGAAAATGCCCACTAATATCATCAAGGTGACTAAAATTGCGCAATTTCAAGAATAAAACAGAGCAAAGATTACAAAATACAAGACAAAAACTCTTCCCTCCATTTAAGAAACTCAAAATAATCTGTTTTTTAACTAAATTCATTTCTTCAAAACACCATCAAAAATTCGAACCATAATCATTTTTCATTTTTAATTAGTTCATTACAAGCTATTATTTATGTCCATTTTCTTTGCCAGATGTTATAATAAATTTTTAAAGTATGGCTTTGTCCTTTTTACTGTACAGTTTCATCATTTTGTTAATGTTAGATAACCAATTTGTGTAATTAACTTTTTATGGTTAATTGGTAGTATCGATACTTATTTTACAGCACTGTGTGACCTAAACCCGCATTTACGTCACGATTGTCCGTGACTTAAGTAGTCCATTTTTGCTTATACAAGAGAAAGATACTTTTAAATGTTCTTTGACACTTATAGATGAACAAATGTCAACAGAGTATTTGGTCTAAAAGCACTTGTTATAGTATGCTGTAAAAAAGTGACAACGATGACCTACCATTTCTAGTTTTGGTTTTCAGTTTGTAATATTTTCTTAAGCCAGTTGGTTTTTCATAGATTAACATATTTTTTCAGTATTAACACTGTGATTTAATTATTAACTACTCAGAGAGGGTGAAGATGAGAGTGGTGACATTGTCCCAGAAGCAATTAGAGAAATGGCCAAAAAAATAACAATAAATTTGTTCATTTGTTTGTGTTTTGTTTGTTTGAATGATAAATGGTAGGGAATGGTTTTCAATCATTATAAAAGTTGGCGGGTTTCTGTTACACGAGCTATATAATAAAATAGTATACGATATGCGTGACTGAAGTAAGTCTATTAATGCACGGCGAGCACTAACACGCCGTGCAATAATGGACTACTTAAGTCACACGTAGCGTAATGTACTATTATTTTATACTATTGCAATAGATAACGTTAGTGATTTTACATTAGACTTTGCATAAATTCTCATTAAGTAGGAGTACTTACGAGTACCTAACTTTATAGGAAGAAAATGACAGAATTCGTCTTGGAAAATTTCGTTCGTAGAGGTTCTCCTATCTTTGTGAACCTTGATGGAAATCAGAAAAGATGATAACATACAAACGCCAATTGGAAATTAAGCAACAATGGATGCATACATTGAAGTAAATTTTCTAATCAAGCAGCCTCATAACCCAAAACCCACATCTTTTTATTTCTCAGGATACCATAACTTAAATACCTGTAATAATAACTCACCTCATAGGCAACGCTACGTTGAATATACATAGGTACCACATGAATAATTAATATAAACGTACAACTTTTTTTCCCACTTTCCTTCGTTCCCGGACTCACATAAAAACGATATAAACTGCAACCTCGTAACTGTCAGTTCTCCTTATAATTGCGGAAACCCAATGGTCCATTCAATTTACAGACGGTTTGAATATCGACGTTCACTTGTCGATAGGAGGTATATTCGATAACTCAGCGGGTTTACTTCTACTGAAATGAACGAGATTTCAGTTAAAACATAGCAAAGTTCAAAGCGGTTTGAGTTTTAACAATTTGATGGATTCAGCTTTTGGCTATTTGTTGATCCAGTATTGTAAACGAACAACACACAATAATTTTATTTTGTCTTACCAATATGCACAGCCATGACCCAATTCACCAGTTTCCATTGGCACTGGTGCTACATGATGGCCCAGTCAGTGGTTATGGCCTCGTCTCTCATGCACGGGTTCAAATCCAGGCAAGTACCAATGTGACTTTTTCAATTCATAATTATACACTTGCTAAATTTATTATGGACACTAGCTGCTACACGCGGCTTCACCTGCGTGGCTTTTTCTAAAATAAAAGTAGCCTAAGTAACTCCTTATAAAATCAGCTATCTGCAAGTGCAAGTTCCAGTCCAGCCGGTTCGTAGATTAGCCGGAACAGACAGACAGGCAAAAAAAAATTGTACCGTATATACTTTGACATCACAGACAGACACTTAAATTCGGTCGCCAGTAATCTATACAAATAATAAAATTGAAGTATTTTATTATTTGTATAGATTACTAGCGACCGCGTATCGGAAGACGTAATGTAGGAAGGCCTCCCACAAGATGGACTGATGACATTGTGAAGCCGCAAGAATCCGCTGGATTCTTCCGCTGAACCGGTCGAGGTGGCGGTGCTTGGGGGAGGCCTATATCCAGCAGTGGACGTCTTTCGGCTGAGATGATGATAGATTACTGACATCATTGAAGAAGGCAATCATTGTGAAGTAACCTGGACTTATAACATAAGTCTAAAATTGCCAGTCCGCCTTGGCCAAGCGTGGTGATCAATGTTCGTGCCTACTCAGTATGAGAAGAGGCTTTTGTCATACAGTGCAGTGGATCAATAATAGGCTGGAATTATTATTATTACTGCCGCTACCAAGCAAACTGCTAGACGACCCACTGACCCAAAAATGGTGAACAGCCGGTCGATTCTGTAAAAATCTCACCGTGAAAACTTAGGTGAAGTGAGTTCAAAGTGAGCTGTCAATGTCTAGACTCCCATAGTGTCAGGTAGAATGACAGTTCACTTCACGCTCACTTCACCAAAATTTTCACGTTGAGATTTATACAGAATAAACCGGCAGGGCTATTTTTATAAGTATGCGGTTTATTATGTACTTATTACTTGTTATTTTCAAATCGACTTCTGCCTTGCTTAATCTGTTTCTTCACTTTTGCATCCAAAAGGTGCACTACCTACATCCACTGAACAGACTGATGATGAACACAGTCAAAATTGGGAGCTGTTTTGAACCAAAAAAGATTTACCAATCAACTCAGCCTATCGCAATCCACTGCTGAACATAGGCCTCTGCCATGCTGCGTCACAACCCCCTGTCCTCCACCTTCCGCATCCAGTCTGTCCCAGCCACCTTTTTAAGGTCGTCGGTCCATCTAGCTGGGAGGCGTTCCACACTACGCTTGCCGATACACGGTTTCCACTCCAGGACTCGTCTGCTCCACCGGCCATCGGTCCTTCGACAAACATGGCCAGCCCACTGCCACTTCAACTTGCTTACTCTGCAAGCTATGTCGGTAACTCAGGTTCTCTTCCGGATAATTTCATAAAATAAAAAGAAAGATAAACTAATAAATATAAAGATAAACATTTACCAATTTGATAAAGATTTACCAATTTATCAAAAAACAAAAAAATCCTCACTTCTCTCCAAAAATCAAAAATATTCAACACAAAAATCGAAAACTATAAAGAGCTCTAAATATAACATTATAGTGGCTCGAACCTCGAAATCCAGTGGCATAAAATATAGATTATGTGTTCGACCCCCACACTTCAGACTGATCCTAGCTTTATCACACCATGAATTCGTATTGATGACATTAATTTTTGAATTATGTCTTGGGATATTGAAAAGCGATTAATATTGTAGAATTACTTATTTTTCTGCGGCGTGGTATATATTTTGTACGTGCTGTGGTTCTTATACATATTATAAGAGTGTATGTACTAACAATTTTTTTTTTTTTTTAGTTCATTTTCATTTTTAATCTTAGATATCATTACACGCGTGTGTAATGATACCTTTTTCACCTTCAACCTTTCGTGATTTCATTTAAATAATTTTATTTAGTATAATTCAAATATCCACTTATTTAAATTTTGTTTTCTAATTCTAATTGTATTTTATATCTTTATTATTATGATTTTTTGTTAATTAAGATTGTTTTGTGGCGAATGCTGTGTACACCTATAAGCATACATACTAGTAAGTACTTTTATTATTTTATTGTTCTGTTTTAATCTTTTGCTTACTGCTGTTGGTGTACCAAATAAATAAATAAATAATAAGGGGTTTACAGACATTAGCAGAAAACGCAGTCTTATAATCTGTAGTTTTTGAAAAGTACCGACATCTGTCAAAATAGTTACACATTTGTAAAAAAAACCGTCCAAGTGCGTGTCGGTTGAATGTAACTTTATAGTTACAGCCTGTTTCGAAAATTCTCTTTACAATCCCTTCTAGACCCCAAAGATCATCAAATGAACTTTCAAGCCACACATCATAAACCTCGCCCACAATTAACTTCATAACATGGCCTCGTTAACATCCGTCTCCTATTTAAAGTTGTAATTACAAAAATAACTGTCTGAGTATGAGTTCATCAAAATTCGTGTTCGTTAACTTTCACCGCGAAACAATTCCGCCCCGATGCGAGTCTGCTTAAAATATTCACTCGTGGTATTGTCGGAGTATTCGATCCTTTACTACGTTTTTTTTTTTTTTAAGAAAAAACTCGTCATCATCGTTATTTCAGCCGAAAGACGTCCACTGCTGGACATAGGTCTCCCTCAAGCACCGCCACCTCGACCGGTTGTGCTTCCCGCATCCAGCGGATTCCTGCGGCTTTCATAAGGTCATCGGTCCACCTTGTGGGAGGCCTTCCAACGTTACGTCTTCCGGTACGCGGTCGCCACTCCAAAACCTTTCGGCCCCAACGGCCATCTGTTCTGCGAGCAATGTGCCCTGCCCATTGCCACTTAAGTTTGGCAATTCTTCGAGCTATGTCGGTTACCTTGGTTCTCCTGCGGATCTCTTCATTTCTGATTCGATCACGTAGGGAAACTCCAAGCATAGTAAGAAAGAACTAAAATACGTTTATTTGCAAACATGATGCAAAGAAAGAAGACATATGTGGCACTTAAAGATATAAACCTAAATGTTCCTACGGGAGCTATACGAGGTGCTGGGGAGCGCGGTTTCCGTCAGGGCTTTAAATACCGGTAAATTTTCATAACGTTACCTTTTATTGACAGAGTTAACGTTATTATTAAAATAACGGTAATCGATCTAACGTTATTTATGCGACAATTAATTTTAACGTTATTTTAAACGGGTGAGGTGTAAGTAGTGGGGCCTGAGGCGTGCGGCACGGCGGGAGCCCGCCCTCGCGCCTCTCTGATGCCGTGTCGATCAAAACGTTGCCTGAATCTGCCTGATTCTTACCCACAGAACGGCAACGTAGCTAAATTAACGTTTATTATCGTATTTTTGTTCATGTTAACGTTATATTACTGGTAATGTTATCAAGTAACGTAAAATTTTTGTAACGTTAGTAGGTATAGCATTGAAATTTAACGTTACGTAACGGTTATTATTTTGTTATTTGGTAACGTTAACAAGCTCTGGTTTGCGTCGACAGCGGCTCCTCCTGGCTGTGGCTGGTTCCCGCACCCATGCTACAAGAAACTCAACTGCGCGGCTCACTCTCACGCTCCTAAACTCGATCATACTAACCCAAGATGTGGACCTGTTCACTGATAAACTGAATAAAATTATATCAGCGGCAAATGTCCACCTCACACACTGTCATAAAAGCTAACTCATCCTATCGACGTAACTAGGCAAAGTTGTATTTATTATGGGCAGAGATCGGAGACTGGGCGTCGTTCCAGGGCCGTATCTGGAAAAATTATTAATAACTTGAACGACTACTCCATATCTACCAAAAAATATTTCAGGTTCTACCCTGTAATGATCGCCAATATTCCGATTTCTAATTATAAGTTAGTAGGTATTATCCAATATTTGTATATAACATGTTAACAACAAATTATTAATGTATGCGTAAATATTACGCAATGTTACTTGTTTGTAGACGCTTTGGGTTGACCTGTAAAGTCTACAACAAGTTAAAAAAAAAAAGAAATATGCGTCAAATCTACGCAAAACGGCCAACACTCCGCATAATACCGCGAGACAGAGCCCTAGCGCTGGTATTCAGCGACAACCGGCGTTGACGTGATGACGTCGATTTATATAAATAAAAAATAAAATAAACACACAGTACTTAATTCAAAATGTTCAAGCATGTTGAATGTTTCATTTGCATGTAGAGACCCCTCCGTGCTTCGGAAAGCACGTTAAGCCGTTGGGGCCGACTGTCATTCGTAGATCTTTGACAGTCGTTATGGGTAGTTAGAAGCCCAAGAGTCTGACAACCAGTCTTACCAAGGGGTATCTTGTTACCCAGCAACTGGGTTGTGGAGGTCAGATAGGTAGTCCGATCAAAGGACAAAATGGTTCGCTAGGCAACGATGCAGCCGATGAGCTTGCCAGAAGGGGGTCGAGCATACCCTGAACCTATCGTACCACTCCCCTTCGGGTGCTTACGCACTCTGATAAGGAAACGCACTAGAGCCCAAAATCAGAAGCTATGATCGGAACAAGGTGAGTGCAGGCAGGCTAAGGTAGTTCTCCCTACAATTGATGGCTCATGAAACAGTTTCTCCGACAAACGAAACAACCGCTGTGTACAGTTACAGCACCTAGAACTGGCCATGGGTCATTTAATAAACACCTCTTTGTCTTAAGAGTCACAGATAGTCCGCTGTACAGGGCCTCCATGGAGGACGACGAGACAACAGCTCATGTGCTAATAAACTGCCCGGTGGTCACCACATATAGGGCCAAGTACTTCGGTAACCCAGATACCCTACGTGAGATTGTCAGTAACACCAAGGCGTTGCTGGCGGTCCTTGAGGAGCTGGCGTGGATCGAATAATCGATATTCCCATCCGTACGCAAGATACGCGCATTGACGTGGAGTTCCGGACACCAGCCCGTATTACCTATTACCTAAGCAAAAACATCAAAAAGAAAGTTAGTGATAATAAAAATGAAGAAAATCTAAAACGCAAGCGAATAACTGTAAACGCTTTTGATATAAAACGCACTATCATTAACGGATATACACGAGAGGAAACTGTGAACCGAGACTTTCCGAATGTTAACAAAGGAAGCGACAAAACGCGAATTCCTAACTTCTACAGTTATATTGCTCCATCGCGTAATTAAAACACCACTCATTAATGACGTAGTTTGGGAAACCAGGCATCCATAACTTCCTTAATTGATGAACAATAAATGTGGTTACTCGCACAAACCAGGGAAGCATGGCACAAAAGGGGGGAAGCCTATACTAAGCAGTGGATGGAACAGGGCTGCCAATGACGATGATGAAGATCAAATGTGTTCATTATGAAATTCTTATGATGTTTCTCAGAAAATAGTGAAAAACCAGCATTCATAAGTTACAGGGACGATATTAACAGAGCTTTTTGCAAAGGCATATATTTTTTGGATGGCGATGCACCTTGATGCAGTGTGCTAGGTACATGTTTATTAATAAAACAGTTACCCCTTTGTATATTGAAATCCTTGGACTCAAGGGAAACAGAACTGCTGGCTGCAATCAGAATCATACAAACCATTTAAAATATCTTCTTAATATAAGTACCAACTTGCTGCGCTTGACTCGGTTGAACGGAGAGCTAAGAGGCTCATTGGCGACGCAAAACTGGTGGATGCCAAGCTTCACAGCTTGACTCATCGCTGCAAGGTTGCCTGCTTGTCGGTCTTCTACAGATTGTACTTCGGCGAGTGTGCCCATGAACTCCACGACCTCATTCCACCGGCCCCCTTCTACCATCGGACATCTAGACGCACTGCAAGTTACCATCCCTACCTAGTTGATATTCCACCAACTCGCACTAAGCGTTTTCAAACGTCTTTTATAATTCGCACAGCAAAGGAGTGGAACTCTCTGCCTGCGTCTGTGTTTCCGAACGCATACAACCCTAATCTATTCAAAGTGAGAGTGAACAGGGTTCTTCTGGGTAAGCTCACTCCATCGTAGACTTTGTCTCTGTCACCCAGACCTAAACCAAAGTCAAGAGCAAACCCATTGTAAAATAAAAAATAAATAAAAAAACAAAGTCGGGTTTTTTACAACATTTATAACTCAAGAATGGCTGGACCGATTTTTATGATTTTAGTTTTGTTGGATTTGTCTCTGCCCTGAATAGCAGAATAACCATTAAAAGATAAAACTAAAATATGTAGAAAATTCACTTTCTCATACATGATATCTCTCGAGAATGGATTGGGGAACAGAATAAGAAATTTCACGCGGAAAAAGTCGCGGGCAGAAGATAGTTTATAATAAACAGCCCTAAAATAAACTCCAATCAAAAACCCCTCAAACGAACACACGGAAGTAACACAAGTTTCGGCACTAAAACAAAACTTGCAAACCATTAAAATGTTCGCAACCCAACCCTCATTATTCTATGAATGCCGCCGTTCCTTTCATAAAACTATCCCATATGCTTTAATTACGACACCATCATTAACCATAGGGTTATTACCGTTCGGTTGCCGCCACTAATTGCACAAAGTTCACTTGGATATTCTTGTTAAGCCGTGTACAGACACCGCGAGGCATGCGTCGTGAATGGTTAGCCCCGCATGCCACAGCCACATAACCAATCAAATTCGCTGCAACATAAATGAGCACAATGAGCACCCAGTCTACTTAAACAGCCTGAGGTATATGTGGCAAACCATTCACGGCGCTCGCAGCAGGGTCAACGGATCACCACAGTAATAGCCAATCAAATTCGCCGCAGCGATTGATGCTCACAGTGAGCAACCCGTCGAAAAAAATTGTCCCCTGTACGTCGATTCCCGTTATGAAAACATTTAGTTTTACCGGTTTCGTTACCTTTTCGTCGAGTACATGATGCATCCTCTTTTATTTGACCTTGACATCGAGTGCCGAGAGCACTGTCAGAAAACAATCTGAGGCATGTAGCACTCTACAGTTATTCCGGCGCGTGGCCAAAATCGGAACTAATGCCGCCATCTTGTTTTTTGAATGACAAGTGACAAGTGACCTTTCACAAAACTATTGCGCAATGTTTACCACCAGCGCCCCCTATCAACGTCATTTAAGCGCCACAAAAGAAATAAAGAAAGAAGAAAAAAGAAAATACATTTATTTAGCGCAGCCGTGAGGCACACATTACACCCTCGGGGCCTATGAGAATACCAGCGCTGCGGTATTTATATTTTAAATATCGCAGCATTATACTGAAAAAGGCTTTTTTGGCCTCGCACAGGCCATTTTTTATTTTTTATTATGTTTTTATTTTATTTTTATTCTTGTTTTTAATGTAATTTTTTTTTATTTTAAATGCACCTTTTTTACTGTTTATATTTCTTTCTTTACACAATATAATATACAGCAGATAAAAAAAAACAAATATAAAGTATAAAGTACGATGTAAGAAATTTTATTTAAGTGTGGCTGCGCCAAAAAAGCCCGGTTCAGCAAAAATGCCAGACAACTATTGCCTAACGCTGGTTTTCAACTGGACTTCAAGTGTGAGGTCCTGACGGATGTAAATCAGTTTTATACTGTAACGTGTGAATGCATACAGACAAAAAATAAAATAAAGAAAATGTTTATTTTTTAAATAAAATAATTTTGTGTGATATAAAAATAATAACGATTACGTACACAAGATCACAAGATCCTTGTAGCAGTCGAGGCAAACCATTCGCGACACCATGCCTCACAATGTCTGTACGCGGCGCAAAGTTCACTCGGATATTCTCGTTAAAAGTCGTCAAATTTCGTCGAGACGTCCGCGTCAGCCCTTTATGAACAAGTTCAAAGTTGCACTTTGCTCGTGTGGTTTTTGAATTGACTTGTGCGATGTATCTTTTTGAAAGATGACGTCGGGAATATGAGGGTGGGTTTGTTTTGTTGTGTTTGTGAGGGACTTTGTGTGGCTAAGTTGAAGGGATTAGAAATGGAAAAGGTAGAATAAGGATTGAGGTGTTTGTACTTGTAGTTTGACTAAAATGAAAGCAAAGAAAACTTCAATTATTATTATAAGCAATGTGGCAATACTGTTACCAAAATTAAATTTAAAAAAAAAATCTAGATATAAGTACACGACCTTTTAATCAGTAATATACTATGCCACTGTTTGACCAGCTTTACGACAAAATAACATTGCATTGCATTTTTTTGCATTGTTTGCATTGGTTTGCATTTGCTTTTTCACAGACTACTTAATTCGACTAGCTCCTGCCCTAAACAATAAAAAGGGATTTAATATTTATGTAGCATTATTTACAAACGTAAATTAATAACGACGAGCCTAATAGTAGTTATAAATTATTTTATACCAGCAATATAAGAGAAAAAAAAAAACTGTAGTAATTTTGTCTCAGCCTCTTGCGTCGAGCATAACATAGGGTTGGATTATAATGTAACTGATGTTCATCCTACTTGGGAGTGTTTTTAACGAATTTTATTTCAAATCCTGCAAATATTTAAAAAAGTAAAGAATAGATACCTAAACAAACTAAAATATTTTTTGTGTTGCAATGTTTTCGAAAGAGTGTACCAGTACCATTCGATCTAAAGAAAAGCGGTCACATTCCTAGATCGTATTTTGTTGCTTTGTGTCTGAATATGAAACTTTATAAAAGGTATTAGAAAATTCTAGACACTTTAGAGGTACGAGGAACAGGGTGTAAAGTTCACTCATACTCTATAGTAAAGGGAGGATCGTCCGACCAGACGATCGATATTGTGTCTGGTGGGCAACTGCCCAACGGTTGATGTCGGGATGTTGTATGTATGCTAGTCGCACGGTAAACTCTGATAGCGCGAATATATTTAATACCAAGATGAGATGTCAGATGTTTACACATCATAATTATGCGGCAACTTTAAGGCTCGCTCGTTTTTTTTTTTTTTTTTGTTATTTCTCATTAACTTATTGCCACCGATAGGCGGTGGTCGTTATGTGGCAGCGAATGTAATGTGGCGGCGGCCGTTTTGTGAGGGTGGGCGTTGTGTGGTGGTGACCGTGATGAGGTAGCAGACGTTATATAATGTGGTGGCGGCCGTTATGTGACGGTGGCCTGGTAGGGTTATTGATGTATTAATGTTGTAAACTTGTAATTAAATACACACTATTACACTACCGAATTGGGACACTGTAATGGTAGCGTACATATGTAGGTAAATAAATTAAAAAAGTTTTTTTTTTTTGTTTTATTTAGAAAGATAACAAACGGGTCATTATATCTTACAAAAATCAAAAACAATAGGTAAACAAGCTTACAGGAGGCGTGATGTTATGTATGAGGTCAAACTTAAAACTCAAACTCAAATCATTTATTTCAATTAAACCATTTACAGGCACTTTTGAATTGTCAAGGAGTTGGTCAGTAAGAAAAATGAAGCTACATGCCCATTCCAAAGCGTAGTAGGTACCTATGGAGAAGAACGGGAAAGAAACTCCATGGACACTCTTTTAAATTAAATTGTTACAAAATACAACTGGCTGCGGATGCCAAGCTTCACAGCTTGGCTCATCGCCGCAAGGTTGCCTGCTTGTCGGTCTTCTACAGATTGTACTTCGGAGAGTGTGCCCATGAACTCCACGACCTCATTCCACCGGCCCCCTTCTACCATCGGACATCTAGACGCACTGCAAGTTACCACCCCTACCTAGTTGATATTCCACCAACTCGCACTAAGCGTTTTCAAACGTCTTTTATAATGCGCACAGCAAAGGAGTGGAACTCTCTGCCTGCGTCTGTGTTTCCGAACGCATACAACCCTAATCTATTCAAAGTGAGAGTGAACAGGCTTCTTCTGGGTAAGCTCACTCCATCGTAGACTTTGTCTCTGTCATCCAGACCTAGACTAAAGTAAAGAGCAAACTCATAGTAGAATAAAAAACAATAAAAAAAATACACATACCAGTCAAAATATCTTCGGAAGGAACAATGAATTTTTTTATCAAATTCTGAAAGATAAAAATGGTTACTCCCACAGTAATCATTTTTATCTTCCTTAGAAGATAGACATAATTATATCGTCATAATCGTAGAACAGTAGAACGGATCTGACATTTATGTTAAACTCTGTCGCGCATGCAATAACAGCAGTAAGTATAAGTGAGTATAATTTTTGTCCAAATTTAGTTGAGCATTGATTCGGAATCAGCTCATTGCGCTGATTCCGAATCTGTGTTTGACTCAATTTCGACAAAAATTATACTTACTGATGTTATTGCACGCGAGGCAAAGTTTAACATAAATGTCAGATGCGTCTGTTCTACGGTTATAATAATAATAATAATAATAATAATCATTTATTTCAGATTTCTCCATATAAATTGTTAGTAACACGAAAATACTTAAGAGCTAATGTTAGTAAACAAAACAAATATAATAAAAGATAAATTTTAAGACAATCCGACACCAGAACGCATGTATGCTACTTCACTACGTGCAGCCGCATCCAGCGCTCAAGCATCGGAGAATCCCACCGGTCCGTCAATACGCTCAAGATGCTGTTGGAACTAGCTTGCATGCGAGTTAGGGTCGAGGTGCAACGTTTACGCATGATTGTCGCAAAACTTTTATGACGTTATAATTATGCTATTACGGACTTTTTTGTTGAACTTTTTCAGATGTATAATCCTTGTGAATGTCAATGTAGAACATTAATTTTATATATCTCTTACAGTTTACGCGGCGCACGACCGTAAAAATCCCAGTTGGCATGATTTTTTCCAACATCATCTTTAACAATCATTGTCATATTTCCGCCAGTTTACACAAAACCTTAATGAATTATACACCTAAACTTTCCTAATGAATCATCCCATCCATTAGTGAAATCGCATTCAGACACTGAGGCGGTGGCCCGGGCTTTGTTTTATAATAAATGTAGTGATGATAGTGAAATTCCTAAGTGCCTACACAACGAAATGTTTTAACAAGTTCATTGAGCTAATCTTTTTCGAAAATACAAGTCCCGCGAAGCATTTTATTCCCAAATTAGATACGAAATCCTTATAAAGAGGCTTAAAAGGTTCGGGCCGAAGTTAAAATTGTAATCTTTTGTAGGCGTTAAGAAAATAATTTTATGTTAATAACATCTTGGTATTTTGATTTTGCGATAAAACTACCTACCTAAAGATATTTAACGGTATTAGGAGGGATTACGTTTTAGACAAAATACAATATTTATTTATAGGTTCCTAGATTAATAGTTCTGTGGCGGTATCAACAACGCCACATGCGAACTACGCATCAAAAGAAAATCCTGCATCGCGCTAGCAGAGTTTACCGCGCGACTAGCATATTTACAACATCCCGACATCAACCGTTGGGCAGTTGCCCACCAGACACAATACCGGTCTGGTCGGAGGATCCTCCCTTTACTATAGAGTATGAGTGAACTTTACACCCTGTTCCTCATACCTCTAAATTGGTGACCCCGACGTGATTTGAACACGCAACCTTCCTCATACCTCTAAAGTTCATTACTTTAATATTTCTGGGAGATACAGATAAGACATGGACGCTTACTAAAGAGACTGTGTGTAAAGTCCAAGTTGCATAAAAGGCTATGGAGTGCGCCATGTTAGGCCTATCACTGAAAGAGACTCTGACCCTGAGTCTGTAACTCAATGATAGGACTAAGGTTCAAGACGTAAGACTACGGGTAGCAGCTCTGAAATGAAGGTGGGCAGGATACTTGGCTAGATTTGGTGATGGTAGGTGAAGCAGAGCCCTAACGGAATGGTCACTGAGAAACGGTAGAAGGAGCGTTGGCATACCAATGGCTAGGTGGGTGGAAGACCTACAGAAGATCGTGGGGAAGACCTGGATGAAACTCGACTAGGAAAGCATGGCACAAAAGAGAGGAAGCCTACACTCAGCAGTGGGTGGAAAAAGGCTGGCAATGATGCTGATGATGAAGAAAGATAAGACAAGCTGCATCTAATATTGCTATTGAGATTTCTTCGTTAAAATCAAGTCAATGGACAGAGGAAAGACCTTTTAAGCTCAATATTATGGCGATGAGCGAAAATGTTTTTTATTTTACATTTTATCTTCTTGAATTATTCATTTATTTATTATTCACAAAATCTACAGCTCTTTGAAATTATAACTTAAAATATATAAGCTAGTCTTACAGCCAATTACGGATTTACAATTTAATAGCAATACAATACATGCAGCAGAAACAAACATAAAATCATGTGAAATGCTAGCACCAACTAAGCATTTCTGTGTGCGTGTGTGAGTGTGTAGGATTGTGCATCAGGAGTTGCGAATGGGTGTGTGAATATGTTATAGTGGTACGTATGAGTGACTGTCCGTATACCTCCTATTCAGTTCAATTTAGATTTATTTGTCAATTCGTCACATACTGACGTTATTAATTGTTTCCTGAATATATCTTTTTTGGTGTTCAATATATCAAGATGAGAAAATCTTATGTCAAAATTACTTAGCATCTTACCAATCACTGAGTTATTAAAAGTATCGCATTAGATGCTAATAAACTTTTTCGCCAAATTCCATTCCACATAATATTCTATTCGTAAATAATGCTTCTAAAAAACCTTACAACCAAATAAACCTAAATTCGATCCACCAAGCAAACAGTATCGAAATTTCCGATAACGATTTAAGGAACATCGCGACTTTTATCGAAGGAGGCATTATCATGCATTAAAATTCGGCTCCACAGCAAATTGTTATCGTTCGAACCTAATGACGTATTTGCATGGGAAAAGAGTTCCACTCGCCGGCGACGGTAACACAGAATAGATAATCTACAGAAGATCAGCTCTGCAAAACGACTGAAAACGCACACACACTCATCACGTACAGCGAGTGCAAGCGCACTCGTGACTCGCGTTCGAGATCGTTGCGTCGTACCTACGCGTCTATGTGTACGCCTGATTTCGCTCATTGCATACAGCCGGTATTTCTGTAACTATCTATTTTGTGACGGAAAGTTTTAACGAAACCACAGGAAGGAGTATCGAGACTTATTAGATGGGTATTTTGATTTTTTTTTTTTTTATATTGTATACTGGTTTTGTATTTAAGATGCGTCGCGGTTAGGTTTAATGTATTCATCTTTGAAGTGTGATTACTTAGGTTATCTTTGCTAGATGTATTCGCTTCTAGATGCTAGATGCTTCGCTAATTTTGTGCTAAAAGTTTTGTCTATTGCTTGATACAATGGTACGTCAATCCATTTCTGTGTTTCTTTCCATCGAGATTTATTTTATGTGACAAAGATATATTTCAATCGAGATTTCTCTACTACTAAAACAAGATAATATTTGCCCTCTGATTCGGATCCCTATTAGAATCAGACACATAACCCAGTAATACCGGCTACCTTCAATAAATTTTGTGCTAGTGTTCAATTTTGTCTTTTGCTTGATACCTTGGTACGTCAATCCATTTTTGTGTATTTTTCTCAATCGAGATTTATTTTGTGTGGCAATGATATCCGTCAATCGAGATTTCTCTACTACTAAAACAAGATAATTATTGCCCTCTGATTCGGATCCCTATTAGAATCAGACACATAACCCAGTAATACCTGTTATCTTCAATAAATAACCTCATCACCTTTTTCTAGCTTATAGAGGTATGAGGAACAGGGTGTAAAGTTCACTCATACTCTATAGAAAAGGGTGGATCCTCCGACCAGACGGGTGTCGTGTCTGGTGGGCAACTGCCCGACGGTTGGTGCCGGGATGTTGTATATAATTATGCTAGTCGCGCGGTAAACTTTGATTGCGCGATGCAGGATTTATGAGACGTCAGGTCTTTGGTGTCGTAATTCGCATGTGACGTGGTGGAATGCCGCTACAAGCCTATTGCCCCAATATGGAAAATTCCCTTACCATTTTGTTTTTTTCCTTATTTTCCGAACACAAATCTCAGTACTATATAGTGTCTATGCTTGATGGTGGATGGAAGTTTACGGCGAGACACAGCCATAGATCTATGAGGGTGAATAAATCAGCATAAACGTTTCGTCGGAGTCGGCGTGAAAATCAACAGTGCCTTTGGATTTCTTTCTTATTGTATTTAAGATGCAAACGATGTTTAAGGGCTCTCAATTGGTCCTCAAATAAGAAAAGTCTTAACAGTAGTAATCGTTTCTGTGAGTATTAATAATGATAAAAAGCGGTACTCAAAATAAATCGTTTAATCTTTTTGAAACAAAGTTTTTCATGTGCAAACTTGATGTCTTTCCCCCTTAATCCATCCAAAGGTTGTCTTTAAAAGATCGTTTTTAGCGATAGGACCGTCCATTGCGTCAAATTTTCTATATATAAATGTGTAATTTTTATAGTATGCTGGTGGGGATTTCTGGACATTGGCTTTTTAAGATTCCAGTCCCCCCCCCCCCCCAGTAGGATTATCAGGGGGGAAATCCCGACTTTTTATTTTTTATTTTTTCCCCCCTAAAAGCATTTTCAGGGGTCTGTGGAAAAAGTATTTTTTACGTTTCCAGTTTCCCCCCCTAGGGGGACTATCAGGGGGAAAACCGGGACTTTTTTATAGATTCTACTTTTCCCCCTCAGGAGGTCTTTCAGGGGGGATTTGTGGAATAAGCCCAATAAAGAGTATTCTATCTATCTATCATAATTATGTAAAGAGTCCCTCGTGCGTAAAATATCCTGCCTAAAGTTTTAGATAAACTTTACTAAATAAATGTATTTTCATTGGAACGGAACGAGTATAGTATATAAGAAGAAAAAGTTGTATAATATAAGCATAATCAGACTATAATGTTGTGCGCTGGGACCCAAGCCCTCATTGAGAGGGAGTGGGCCGTAATCTACCACGGGCCCAGTGCGGGTTGGTAGATGTCACATCTCTACGAATTGCCGGTTTCCTTACGATGTTTTCCTTCACCGTTTTGAGAGCAGTGGTGATGAAATAATTTACACAAAGCAAAGCGCCTGTCGTGGTTCGAACCTAAAACTCGTAAGTCGCGGCCTTTATCCAGTGGTAGCGCATTAATTCTAGCAAACTTATATTGCAGTGGAACGGTGGTAGCTCCGTGGCTGCTCACTGAGCCACCACTGCTCGCTAGGCCACCACTGCTCGCTGGGCCACCACTGCTCGCTGGGCCACCACTGCTCGCTGGGCCACCACTGCTCGCTGGGCCACCACTGCTCGCTGGGCCACCCCTGCTCGCTGGGCCACCACTGCTCGCTGGGCCACCACTGCTCACTAGGCCACCACTGCTCCTGGGCTACCTTTGTTCCACTGCAATATAAGTTTGCTAGAAATAATGTGCTTTAAATAGAAACAATGAAAAAAAAAAAACAATTTTGTACCTACAATAAAGCATATTAGCCGTAGAACCGATGACCGTTGAGGTAAACATGTTCTTGAGTCGAGACCGCGAATCGGAAAACGTAAGGTAGGACACCCTCAGGCTAGCTGGAGACGATCTTCGCAGGGTGGCTGGTAGCAGCTGGATGAGAGTTGCCGAGAATCGAGCTGAATGGCGTGCAATTGGAGAGGCTTATATCCAGTAGTAGACTGCTATAGGCTGATGATGATGATGATGATGATGATGATGATGATGATGATGATGATGATGATGATGATACTTACAATGTTGTTATTTCTGTGGGTAAATTGCTTGCTGTTGCCGAGGCGTTAAATTTGACCATCATTGCTAAGAACTGCGCAATTAATTACTTATGTTAGCGCATCTTTACGAGTGAAAGCTCAACTAACCATAAAAAAGAACAAAATCTGGCACTAAACTTCTGACTTTTCGCTATACTTTGAACCAAATCACTGACTAAACAAAGAAGCTAACAAAAAACTACCAACATTGAAAACATCCTCTATCGGAACCAGAGACAAACATTGTTCCAAATTACAGTGCCAAAAAAATCTACAATGCATCTCTCAAACAGCGCTACACAAGTTGAACTAAATGATTGACCTGGCAAATGACGTTGGGAAACGCCAAAGTTCGGACGAACCAATATCACTGAAATCGGAACCAATGTGACTGTTGCATTGAATGGAAATGAGAAAGAGACAAAAGAAACAGTTTTGGATGTTGTTGCATTCTTTGACAAAAGGATAGTCAAGAGAGTCCCATCACTATTAGCCTAGATAATTAGCTATTGCCAATAATATTATACAGGGTGAAATTGAAGTCATTGTAATCCTCTTAAGGGGTAATACTCATCATTATGAACAAATTTCACTATGGGACCAACCCTGATATCTTAAAAAAAAAACTGCTTTTTCCTACATTTTGACAAGCTATGTGAACAAGGTGACAGCTGATTCTTTTATAACACTTTAATACACTCACATGTTGACTCACCTTGAATACGAATCCGAAGACTTCTCTTTATTCTAACTCTCTAAGGAGTGAGCAAACAACTGACAGTAGTACAATGTTACAATGTGTGAATATTAACTAAAATGTTGCAACTTCCAACAAACTGCTAAAATATTCATAATTTATGTCCTTTCTTGCATTATAATTCTCTTTTAACATGCAGTTACATGTTTTACTCAACGTTTTACGCTCACTTCAACATCACGATGTAAACTAGGTCAATTAGTTGTACTAGATCTTATTAGAGTTAAATATGTATTTAAACCGCGGCAAAGGTATTCCCTTAAGAGCACAGGCTCAGTACATATCCGTACTTACATTAGGGATGGGACGATAGAGGCTTTAGACAAAAAAAAAAAAACGATTTGGCAGGAATCGATACTTTTGAAATTAAAATGCTTATAGTTTCAACTGTCATAATTATAATTATCTACATCTATTTTAATAACTATCAGGTGTGTATTTTGACGTGACAACGTCTAATACACGGCTGCATGCACGAAATTGTCCCGTTACGCCCATTGTCCCGTTACGCTCATTGTACGCATGCGCCGCATCAATGTTTTGTTATGACGTTGTCACGTTAAACTATCGTCCGTAAACCAACTTTACAGACAACCAATTTTGACGTGACAACGTCTAAAAAATCGGTGAACGCCGGCTGCATGCACGAAAATGTCCCGTTACGCTTATTGTACGCTTGCGCCGCATCAATGTATTTTTATGACGTTGTCACGTTAAACTATCGTCCATAAACCAACTTTACAGACAACTACTTTTTTTTAGTTAATTACATTTCTTCTGTTTCAGTCCGGGATGAGCTTGCATTTCATCAAAACCTAGGTCAGCTACAGTTTCTTTGCAATCTATACTAATATATAAAGCTGAAGAGTTTGTTTGTTTGTTTGTTTGTTTGTTTGAACGCGCTAATCTCAGGAACTACCGGTTGGAATTGAAAAATTCTTTTTGTGTTGGATAGTCCATTTATTGAGGAAGGCTATAGGCTATATAACATCACGCTACAACCAAAAGGAGCGGAGCATAAATGAAAAATGTTGCAAAAACGGGAAAAAATATTCCTTTTTGAGAGCTTCCGTTGCGTGCGCTGCGTAAACGGTTTAAGTTACGCAAATATCATGTATGATGGAATTGTTCCTCTTTAAATTTTCAAAAAAAAATTCCACGACAGCATATTTCTATTTTTTAAGATTTACTCACTATAACCTTTTTTATGGTAATCAAATTTGTTCGAAATTAATGCATTATTTGCAAAGGAGTTTTCATAAACATGGTATTAATCCTTATCCAAATAAATACGTTATTCATCTCAAGTATTTAATTTTGAACAAAGTTGCCCTTACATCATTTAATTTCAATGAATATCTTAGGAGATATAACTGTTTTATAATAACTCCGCAGCAAAATAATGATCAACTCTGCGAGGTAGTCTATTCTAAAGCTGAAGAGTTAGTTTTTCCGTAACCAAAGGGTAAAATGGGGCCCTATTATTAAAACTCCGCTGTCCGTCTGTCTGTCTGTCTGTCTGTCTGTCTGTCTGTCCGTCTGTCACCAGGCTGTATCTCATGAACCGTGGTAGTTAAACAATTGAAATTTTCACATATGATGTACTTCTGTTGCCGCTATAACATTAAATACAAAAAAACAGAAAACAATAATATTTAAGGGGGGCTCCCATACAACGGACATGATTTTTTTGCCGTTTTTTTTGCTCCGCCCGCGTGGATGTCGGTTATCGCGTAAAAAACTAGCCTATATCCTTGTCTATATCCCAGGTCGATCGGTTCAGCGGTTTAGGCGTGAAAACGTAACATACAGACAGACAGACAGACAAATAGACAGACTGACAGAGTTACTTTCACATTTATAATATTAGTAAGGATAAGGATTTGTATGGGTGGTACGGAACCCTTCGTGCGTGAGTCCGACTCGCACTTGGCCGGTTTTTTGTTTTTTGAACGTGCTAATCTCTGGAACTGCGAATTGGATTTGAAAAAATCTTTTTGCATTTTACAGCCCAATTTTTGAGGAAGAATTACATTACTATTAACTAGAACACCATTTAAAAAAAATGAAAGTTTATGCGAAAACGAAGTAAAAGCACGGGCAGGCAATCTGTTGCGACGGGGTGGGTCGGGGGAACAAGAAATTTAACGCGGACGAAGTCGCGGGCAGAAGCTAGTAATAAAATATACACGGTTTAAATTTTTTTTTTTTTTTTGTTTTTGTTTTCATATCTCATGCCATCTCTTTAAGAGATGAGGCCTTTGCCATACAGTGGGACAAAAAATAGGCTGTTATAATTATTTTTATCTTTTTACTATTCGATTTCAATTTATTACATGAAATGCTTATTTTTTACTTAATTAAAGGTTGTAAAGTATTATTAAAGTGAAAACCTCTTGAGCCGCGTTGAGCGATTTTCGTTAAAGGAAAAACTTATGGGTTCGCGTCACCGAAATGCGCGACATGCTCGTGACGTGTTGCGCCAAACTGTCAGTTATTCCAAAGTTTTGAGTTTTCACTTCTGTTGGCTGTCCTTATGGCTGCCAATTTTTTTTCTTTCACGTATCCACATATTTTACAATCTACATAATAACAGCTGATATGTTGTTATATCAGCTATTAAAATTAATAGATTACCCTTGATAATCTGCACAACGCCACAGATGATGATAACCACCTACTGGGGCCAAGCAATATAATTACAATAGTGTAGGTATCATCGATACGAAAATAGAAAGAAAATTAAAAGAAAAGCTAACAGCTGCAGCTAATTACGAATCTTTTCCCAACACTATTCTGTTCGTTTACTCCCCAGGGGAATGCTAGCGACACTACATGTGAGCTTATTTCCCAGTCCCGTTTGTTAACGTTTAGATACCAGTAGCTTTGTATACTGCGGCCACGAAATAGATTGGTACAGAAGGCCGGTTCTACACAACCAGCGAAAACACGCACACATAGATACGGTTCACGTTCACGGCATCGAGCGATGCTAGTTGCGATTCGACTTGCATCAAGAGACGCACACGCGTCACAAGTTTTCATCCTCTCTGACAGTCGTCTCGCGGTGAGTCGGAACATGCTCAAAACAACTTAATCCATTCATATTAGGAGTAATGTTATTTGAATGGTTTAATAACTTTATACAGGGAGATTAACAGTTGACCTTGCATTACAGTATGTATGGATGAGCGCTGCGCGCTTTCCGTCCTCTTTCTCAAAAACGATTAAGCACATGAAAAAATTTTTGCAGTAAAATTTGTCACAAATTGTATACTCTTAAATTTGTATAATAGATGTACTAACATCATCGGAGCTATAGAAACTTAGATAAAACCTAGATAAAATATGTTTTCTAAATGTTTTGTAACTGCATTTCCTATGTTTTTATGCCAATGTAAAAATAATATGGGTATTTTAACATGTATTTTTGGTGTATGATTTTTTGGTTGTCCTTAAATAAATAAAATAAATAATGCGAAAAAAAAAACATTTTTGTGACCTTTGACCTTGAATAACTTTCGACGCAGACACGAGATTTTATGAGACTTAACAGGAGACCAAAACTTAACTTTTAGGACACCAAAATGCAGGTGAATACAAGTTTGCAGCTTATTATGTCTCATTCCGAGGATGACCCCTTTTTTTTTTACTTTAACTGACTGCTCTATTTGTTTTCGCCACAGTCGCTGTCGCAAGACTCGTATCGCTTGAGTGTGTAACTCGTGGCCACGGAGTCACGTACAGCGACTGCAAACGCACTGGCATTCGTTTGCGATCGCCGTGCGTACGCGTCTGTGTGCGTGCGCTTGTATTCGCTCGTTGTATGGAGACGGCCTTCTGTACTTTTCTATTTGGTGTTGCTGCGCTGGGAAATCGTTACATAAGCGGCTATAATCGATGCGGGAAATAATTCGATTGCTGCGGAATCGATTATTGAATAAGGGTTATTGGACTCGATGGGTTTATTGTGAGACTGTTATTTATAGGATTTTTAGGTAATGGGGATTGATCATAGACCCTATGGGAACTGTACAGTAGGTAGTAAGTGATTATGGTAACAGATGCAATGATAGCATAATCAACTTATAATTAACAAAGTCTTTCCCATGGCTCCGCCCGCATGGATGTTGGTTATTACGTAAAAAGTAGCCTATGTCCTTCTCCATATGCCAGGCTATATCTTTGCCAAATTTCATGATGATCGGTTCAGCGGTTTAGGCGTTACAAACAAACACAGTTACTTTCACATTTATAATATTAGTATAGATTATTGTGCTAATTTTCATAATAAAATTTTAATAATAATAATACTAGCCTATTATTGTTCCACTGCAGGGCAAAGTCCTCTTCTCATACACAGAAGGCACGAGCATTGATCACCACGTTTGCTCAAGACAGGTTGGCTATTTCAGACTTATATTAACTATAATTCCAGGTTTCCTCACGATGTTTTTCCTTCACCGATGTCAGTAATGTCCAAGATAAACTTAGAAAGTACATATAAATTGAAATATTGATTGCCGGAGGTATATGAACAGCATTAGAAGAAGAAATGTGGTTACAAATACCAACTGTTTACTGCTGCTGCCATTTGTGATGCCACCAACGCAATAGAAGTCAAAATCGGTTGAATGGACTATAAATTTTTTTTTAAAAAATGTCTAATGTTATTTCAAATGGAGTTTAGTTCAGCCCAGGACAATCTAGTTTGGCTTAAATACTTTAGGCTTAACTAGTTTGGCCTAGGATTATTTTGTTACTTGCAACGATTCAATCAAACTGATTGAATTCTTGCAAGTGACAAAATGAAGACGTTGGAACTTGGAATATATTAACGCAAGCATTCCCCTCACTCGCCCTTGTTTATCATCATTTCGTTGTTTATTCACTCACCACGTGCACTCGTGTTGTGACCTGTGCAAGTGCAAGTTTTGAGCTCTATTAATTTTATTTTTGGATCGTAGTAAATCATTTTGTGTTATTTTTATATTGTTATTAAGGACCCATTGTCTAGTGTTCAAGTTGATCATTTCGAATGGAGAGAGCGGTTTTACAAATAAATTTTAAAAAGGGAAAATATTAAATCTTCTTATTTTAATGTTTTAACAAAAGATAAACACATAGATCATATCCTATAAATGGAAGACGCTGAAAAAGATCAAATCAAGATACCACTTCATCAAAAGCGATCAAAAAGGTTTGTTTTGAATTCGACCTTTGTACTCAAAAATGAGTAACGGTTCCTACAAACAGGCGCGACACGCGACGCGACACAAAGACACCGTAGGAGCCTTAAAACGCACTAAAATATGTAATAAGGTTTAGAGGTAATAATAAAGTATGTAATAAGTATGTAATGTAATTTGGTCAAAATAGAATAGGTGTTTGTTTATTGCAGAACTGATGTAAGAAGCGTAGCAAGTGGCGTTATATAGTTTTTGCTTACCACCATGGGAAGAAGGCGTGAGTTTATGTATGTATGTATATTATGTATATTTACATAATTGAAAAAGCTGACAGAGTTTAGTTTTTCGAGACATCGGTTGGTTGACTCTTCACGTGACCAGAGGACTGTTTTTTGGCCAAAGAATCAGCATTGCCATACAACGTGGCAATGCTGCGCCTTTTTGGGAACTTTTCCTGTTGACTGCGTTGCAGATGAATTGGTTGATACCTTATGATTATTTCCCCTCCTTTTTAGGGTTCCTTACCCAAAGGGTAAAACGGGACCCTATTACTAAGACTCCGCTATCCGTCTGTCTGTCCGTCCGTCTGTCACCAGGCTGTATCTCATGAACCGTGAGAGTTAGACAGTTAAAATTTTCACAGATGATGTATTTCTATTGCCGCTATTACAAGAAATACTAAAAAACAGAATAAAATAAATATTTAAGGGGGCTCCCATACAACAAACGTGATTTGTTTGCCGTTTTTAGAAATAACGGTACGGAACCCTTCGTGTGCGAGTCCGACTCGCACTTGGCCGGTTTTTATATACTTGTACATATTGTCATTATTTTAAGACTGTTATCTTCTCTTATGTTATAAGCAGATTTAATTGAGAAACATGTTAAGAGTTCGCAGATAAATAAACAAGGAAAACGCAATAATCAAAATGAATAATCACAGTCCTTGGAAAATTGAGGAAAACTCACCCAAATAAATTGTTGCTAATTGCTTCAGCTTAAAAACCTGTTGACACAAAAAATAAATAAGCAATAATACAATGTAACTTTAAAAGGAAAATACATAAGGAAAAGCTGTCATTACCATATTTTATTGGCAAACAAACAATAAATAAAGTATGACAACAATAATCCTGAAAGCGTAAGAAAAATAGTGTGGTTACAGTGTTGACAAGTTTACGATGGACATAGACGTATGTAGAGGTGGACTGGATGTGACATTTCTCCTTTCACACATCGGGATCCATTTTCCCCATTTTCTCCCGTGGTCGTCGTAAAAGGCGACTAAGGGACTAACTAGAGAATGGGCAGCAGCGTTCTCTATGCATTTTCAACACCATACTGCGATCGCCAACCCGCCTGCCAAGCGTGGCGATAATGGCTGATCGTCTCCAATTCGTCTTTCGGCTGAAATGATGAATGATGACATCGGGATCGGGGGTCGTATTTCAAAGTAAAGTGTTTAAAAAAATAAGTTGTCACAGTATTTTGTTTTTAAAGAGTGTCCGTGGAGTTGCCCGTTCTTTTCCATAGGAACCTACTACGCTTTTTTATGGGCAACTAAGCTTCATCTTTCTGACTGACCCCTTGACAGTTCAAAAGTGCCTGTAATTGGTTTATTTGAAGAGAAAAAAAAATGTCTGAGAACCACCATTGTTTGCTGTTTCTTTTCAGAGAAGTCGGTAAGGAAATATCGACCTGATACAGTGTGATTCTTTATAATGTGCACATATCGAAAAGAGGGAATCTATGCTTAATTTTAACGACGGCAAAAATATTTAAAAAAAAATATATTAATAGTTATTTTTAATCTTCATTATATTAGCTACACAATAGTAAAAATAGCATGTTCAATCTCAAAATTTCTTATCAACTGTCAAAGAGAGGCCCGCATAGCTACGCACTATTGTTTAGCAGGTAGCTAACATTATTTTTAGGTAAAAATTCGAAAAATATGTAAATTTTTTTAAATATTTTTCTCGTCGATAAAATTAAGCATAGATTCCCTCATTTCGATATGCGCACATTATAAAGAATCAAACTGTATAGTTTTAAAATATTATAATTTCCTTTTGACGTGTACAAGTGTTTTTAAAAACCCATTTAACACACACACTTAGAAATAACATTACGCCAATATTCCCGGAAGGATGACGCAGAGCTGTACCTTTAGTACACCCACCTATCCCGTCCCATGTAATAGGAGGCGCCTATTGCCATCAACCGGGCACGAATCCAGACTAACCAGTCATCAACCTACTAACAGATTATGCTAGTCGGATGATGGCACGCGGAAAAAAGAAAGAAAAAAATAATATTTAAATTTTACATAATTATAATTATTAATGTATTGATCGAGAATGAGGTCAATCGTCGAATCCGACTCGGCGGGGCAGCGTTCGGGAAGCTACGCAATATCTTCTCGTCCCACATACCGCAGTGTCTCAAGACGAAAGTCTTTGACCAGTGCGTGTTGCCAGTGATGACATATGGCACTGAAACGTGGTCGCTTACAATGGCCTTATTAGAAGGCTAAAAGTCACCCACAGGTCAATGGCTATGCTTGGAGTTTCTCTACGTGATCGAATCAGAAATGAAAAGATCCGCAGGAGAACCAAGGTAACCGACATAGCTCGAAGAATTGCCAAACTTAAGTGGCAATGGGCAAGGCACATTGCGCGCAGAACAGATGGCCGTTGCGGCCGAAAGGTTCTGGAGTGGCGACCGCGTACCGGAAGACGTAGCGTTTGAAGGCCTCCCACAAGGTGGACCGATGACCTTATGAAAACCGCTGGAATCCGCTGGATGCGGGAAGCACAGAACCGGTCGAGGTGGCGGTGCTTGGGGGAGGCCTATGTGCAGCAGTGGACGTCTTTCGGCTGAAATGATGATGATGATGTATTTATCTGCTTGCCACATCACAGCGGGCTTATATTACCAGCGCTGTGATAGGAGCCTTTTGACCTCGTACAGGAACTTATTTTTATTTTTTTATAATTTTTATTTTATTTTGTATACTTTTATCATTGTTGTATTTAGCTGAGTTTGTGATCTTCCTGTGCGAGTCACAATAAATACTTTTTATTTCTTCCTTTCTTCCTTTTTGTCGTTCGAACTTATCTAGAGCAATTTACATACAGAAATAAATCATTTATCATTGTACCGTGGCAAAAAATTAGATGGTTACTTTTCACACTGTATTTCTCAACCGTGAATTTGTCTATAAACTTACCCTTGTAAAATGCAATACCATTTAAAAAACATAAGACGCAAAAAAAAATTGCAGCAAGTCTGGTAGCGAGCCTGACTGCGGAATACTATTACCTACTTAAGATGCTATCATCACTCGTAAAGCCTTTTTAGCCTTTTAACGGGACCCTATTACTTAGGCTCCGCTGTTCGTCCATCCGTCTGTCGCAGGGCTGTATCTTTTGAACCGTAATAGGTAGACACTAGAAATGTTCACAGATTGTGTACCACTATGGCTACTATACCGTGTGGCGCCGGACGTAAAGAATAGCACCACCCTATTTCTCCCGTGGGTGTCGTAAAAGGCGACTAAGGGACTTACTAGAGAATGGGCAGCAGTGTTCTCTATGCATTTTTAACACCATACTGAGATCGCCAACCCGCCTGCCAAGCTTGGCGATTATGGCAACCCCCCCCCCCAATTGGGGGAGACCTATGTCCAGCAGTGAACGTCTTTCGGCTGAAATGATGATGGCCACTATAATAAAAAATAATAAAAATTGAATAAAGTTAAAAACTAAATTGGTCTCCATCAAAAATCATTATAGAAAATATTATACGGTGGTACGAAATCCTTCGTATGCGAGTCTGACTAGAACTTGGTCGCTTTATACAACAAAGCACTATAAACACATAGGGTTAATAAGTTAAACAAAGAGATTCTTGCTCATTCTTCTCCATACGTAACTATCTTTTGGAAGGGGCAAAAAGGATCTTATGTGGGTTCGTGATATTAAAATTGTCCACACAATCGTTTACAATAGTTTACTCACAGTAGGTACAACAGTTCACAATCTTTTAAAATCTAAGGTAACACAGGGAAGTAGAATAAAATGAACTCGAGGCGCGGCTGAGAAAAAAAAAAGAAGACCGCCCATTGTGACACCCTATGTAACAGTTCTACATTTATATCTGTAATTTTTATGGTGTACATAATAAAGAGTATTCTATTCTATTCTATTCTATTCTGTATCCTATCGTTTCACCCGGGAAAAGGAACGAGGGGGGGGGGATTATATTGGCGCCTTGGCGGCACACTCGCCGCAAACCTAACGGCGCTGAGTTTTGATTCGTTCTGAAACCTAGCGCGCTACAATCTTATTTTTTTTTTTACGTTCTAAAGTGCCTTTTATGTGGCTATTTGAAAAAAAATTATTTGAATTTGACTACGAAAAGACTTAGAAGACGAAGGCGGTATTATACTGGGCCGGGTAGAAGGAAAACGCGCTCAAGGCAGAGCACCGGCAAGATGGGCAGACGCGATCAAGAGGGTTGTCGGAGGCAGCATTTACCGAGCGGTCCACACTGCAGAAGACCGCATAACTTGGAGACGCGTCGTATGTGGTCGCGATCCTCAGCATTGAGAGAACGACGAAGAAGAAGATGAAAATACACTACAAAAAAGCATTCGTTTATATCACTTCTTATTTGAAAATGCAGCCTACTATTTCAGTTCTAGCTATTATAAATCCGTTGTCTGTTCGCGGTCCGCGCAGGACATTGTTGTTTATGCTGTTCATTTCAGTTTATATCGCACATGGCCACGAAATGTGCTGCATAAACCAATACCAATGTTTTACTGGTTTTTATACATAAGCTATTGTTGATTACACGGGTACGCGCATGTTTGAGTGACTCAATACAAACAAACGCCGGATCCTTCCAACAACCTGCGCAACCCCTGCCGAGCTAGTATATGGCCGATTGATTTATTTATTTATTTTATTTTTAGGGAAACTTACAGCTAAACAGATAGAGTAAGAAATAATTTATGCAAAATATAGCCAATTACAATTTTCCACATGTAGTTTATAAATCATATGGAAGAGAAGAACACAAAAAGAAAAATGATTATTTACGCTCGAAGAAGCCATTAGATAAAACTTTCTTCAATTTAGCAACACTATACTTCATTTACTATAACATTAGAAAAAAGAGGCTCGTAGAAGCAGGAGTGCGAAACATTTTATTCAAAGTTAAAAGTTTAAACAATTAAACTAAAAATGTTTTAACATAACTTTGATAAATAGGTCGTAATAACATCTTCATCACACATTACTTACAACAAAACGAATGAATGAAACAAACGATTACGTCGTGTTGATTTAAATTTAATTAAGATTAAAGGAAATAAAAGTCTTTTTTTTTACAATATTTTATTTAAAACAACAACTTTCAACACACAATAGTTGGTGTAACTTCTTCGTCTTCATCATATAATTTAGTCACTACGAGTATCATCAGAGAATAAAGATGAAGAAGTTTCACCGACGTTACCTAATAATAAATCTTTCTACCACATCATCCATTATGCTTTAACTTTTCCTCTTCTTTAATTGCATGAGTAACGCAAGACTGCCATCGTTCTAGCGTAATACTATCCAGATCTTGTGGGAGTAATTGTTTCTCCTTGTCTAATTTGAACGTTTTGTTATGTTGATCCACATACCCCATCATTTGAGCCCATATTAATTCTATAGGGTTGAACTCGCAGTGGTAGGGTGGGAGGCGCAATACTGAAATACCCTTCTCTCTAGCCAGATGGCTATCATCAACATGGCATCTACAACAAACTTTTGGTATAAATGTCTTTGTATTTTTGCTTTTTCTAATAAAGTTGCCCTAAGATCTTTTTCCTCAAAAGGAATATTTTTGCTTTTAAACCATTCCTGTATATCTGCCTTTCGTTTAGCTGTGGTTGGCAGCTTCTCCAATGTCCTTGAGTGGTATAGCGCATTGTCCATAACAATTACAGCGCCACTCTCAATTTTTGACAAAATTAACTTGAACCATTTTCACTTTTATCTATCGCGCTTCTATAACATATTCCCTGTAAATTGAGAGGTCTGGCTCTTATGAAACAGGAAATCCTAGTACAAGAGTCAGGGCTACACAGATGATTGTGTCTTGAAGTGTAAATAAATAAATTATTATTATTATTAAAGTTGAAGGCGTCCATTTCGGAGTGATCATCTTCATCACCTTTCTTTGCATCAAATATTAATGCAGCATCCATTAAAAACGCTTCACAAACCCTGTGAAATAAAATTAATACAAGTCAATTATTCCGTACCCCCTATATAATTTCACTGCTGGAAATAGTTCATAGATAAATACTATAACAAAATTTATAACTTTAAAAGTTCGCTTTGCATGCGTTAATTCATAATACAATATAATATGTATTACTTAATTAATAGTCAATAACAATGGGGTGTTCATTTTTTTATGGCGAGGACAGTCCATAAAATACATACCAGTATGACCGATTATAAGTTGGATTTTTTAAACCAGCAGATAGACCTTCCCAATGTGCTTCTTTTGAAGACTTATTATTAATGTCATGCCATATTAGGCTTTTCGTGTGACCTGTTTGTATGATAAAAGGTTATTAATATAAATACCATTCATTTCACGAACCAATTTTATGAAATTATGTTTAACTGTATAATTAATTATAATGTTATTGAATGCAAGAGGTATACACTGCTTAGTGCATAAATAGCTGTTAAGAAATTTAGAAGCACTGTACCTTCATTTAGCCAAGTGTCATCTAAATAATAATATATTTTCCTTCCTTTATTCCTTAGCCTTTTTATTTCATGAAGATATTTTAGTCTCCAAAGGACGATCTCCTGCTTGTCTATGACTTCTATGAGTGCACTTTTTCTGCTCCGTTTGATTTATGTGAACTTTAATGTTTATTTAATTATTTTATACAGACTGCTTTTTTTAAAATCTGGCAGAGACTCGTCACTGTTAACTGCTTCCAGCATCTTATCCAAGGTGGGCAACTCATTATTAAAGAAGAAGGAATGAATTTTCCTGCATATTCCACTAAATGTGATGTCATCAAAATCATCACGTTTCATGTGCTTCTGTTGGGGAGGGGGAGATTGCAGGCAACTTTTTATGTTGTACTCTTTGAGAATATTGGACAGAGTAGCCCGAGATACGCCTGTAAATAATAAAATCATGTGCGGAGTTTCTAAAATATAATACATTTTATCACAATGCATGTTAGTTTCAAATATTTTTATAGTAATAATTTTATGAATCATCCTTACCGGCAACTTCTGCGATTTTGTTTATCATCTCAGTCCTATAATGAGGAGTATCTGCAGGCCAGGACTCCAATTGCTTAAAAATATTTATCACAGGTTGTTTTTCTACAGCGCGCAGCGTTCTCTTTTTTTTGGGAGACATTATTATTTCGTCGGAGTCAACTTTTGGACCACGTTTTTTTCGCCGTTGGCTTTGGTCAGACTCAGCACTTATATGTTGTAAGCCACTCGGTTCCGCACCGGGATCACTCATAGCTCAAAAAAAAGTAACGTTTTGTAAAAACAACCCAATGACAACACTGATAACAATACAATAAAGTAATAACTAAATATTATTTATTATTTTAATAAATAACAACAAAATCACGAAAATTAAACAATAACAAACAAAGTATTCACAAGTAAATGACATACATGACAATCTTAGAACATTGTCAAGTCAATTTCACAGACGACATAAACGAGTAAAATTAGAAATCCCCGGCTGTCACAGCTTATGAAGGGATTAAGTAATATTTTAGATTTGGTAGGATTATAGTGAAACAAAAAGCGTTGCAGTATTGTTGACTCCTGCTTCTTTTAGGTTTTTAGCATAGGCACTGTAATTTTAAATTGGAATGAAATAATATATCTAAATGAAAGCTACTTAATTTCATATGGTTGTTTTTTTAAATGATTACAATTAAGTGTGATAGCTGATATATAAATTCATTTTAATCGATTTGGCGTCAATCGTAACTATAACAAGTTTATTGTACTTTTGTTATAAAGTGTGCACCAAAAATAACCTTTTTTAACTTCTGTCTAATGCTATTATAAATGGAGTATAGTATTGAATATTATATATATATATTATTTTTTTTCTTAAATTTTTCATCAATAAAATAATTAGCTTTTATTAATATTAATTTTTATTTTCTGTGATTAATATAAATTTAACTGAGACACTTATTATGTTTAATTTTTCTTTTTTTGGAAAATCATATACAATGTTTGTAAATATGTGAGCACCATGACCTATCGCATTTATTAATTTTTCTGTCATTACTTCACTTTTCATTCTTTTTACCAATTGTGGTAAGTAATTTTTATTTTTATTCTAGGTACATCGTCTTCAACTATAATTATTAATTAATGTATACAAACTATTGTCAACATTTTAAAAGAGTAAGTATGGATTTTCTTGCCCATTCTTCTCCATAAATAACTACCTTTTGGAAGGCGCAACTAGAATTAATCAACTATTCATGTAATTTTTGATGTTCAAAAGTGCATCTTCGTGCCTATTTGAAATAAATGATTTGACTTTGACTTTGACTTTGTATGAAAAATTTTAAAATATTTTTTTTAAATTACAACTTCAATGTTTGTTTTAGTTGTGAAGATTGAGTAGTAAACAAAAAATATTTGATTGGACCTTTTTATTTAAAATGAGTACACTGAAAGGGTACCCGCATGTTTGAGTGACCCAATACAAACAACCAAAAATCAATATCGTAAAATAAATGTACGTTGTTTCTTTATAGTAGTATAAATCTACAGAATCAGTTTTATTATTTGCAAAATCAACCCATTTCTCTTTCCATCTCTTAAAATGTTCTTTATTGAAACTCTCAAAAAAATTATGACAGGTTACATAATATTTTCATACAACTCACGCATTTTCAGCACTCAATACCTACCTTACAAGAAAACACTTTTCATAAATTTATATGAAAACATTTTTCATTACTTAATCGCTTTTCTAGCAGCCCCAAGCTTAAAACTAAAAAATGTGACGGCACTTTCTGGACGAACGAGCTTCGTTTTTGTTGCAATTGTACGCAACGAACGTTTTAGAACGTTTATATTGGCAACTGTTGCCGGCGCCATTTTTATGGAGCTTCACACTCTGTTGCTGAAACTAAGGATGAGTTAGTTTGGCAAAATACAACTGTGATTTCCTAGATAAAGTGTTGTGGGTTTTGAGATTTTTCTGTAGGTAATGTAATGTAAAGTGCATTTCACATTGAAGCTTTATTTTCTAAGAAAGCGGTGGACGATCACACAATAACGGCTGTCCAAATACAGAGCGTTTCTGGATACCTTAATATCAAATACTGGTTCACCAGTATTTGATATTAAGGTGTCATATAACAGCCGTCATGAAAATCTATAATTTTCAAATGACAGATTTGCAAACTGAAACTCAAATCATTTATTTCAATTAAACCATTTACAGGCACTTTTGAATTGTCAAGGAGTCGGTCAGTAAGAAATATGAAGCTAGTTGCTAATTCCAAAGCGTAGTAGGTACCTATGGAGAAGAACTGACAAGAAACTCTATAGACACTCTTTTAAATTAAATTGTTGCATAGATCAGTTACATGTTTCATGTTAAATTTATAACTATATGTGAGAAAGATGTAAAAAAAGAACGTACATGTTAAAAGAGTCCAGGGGCCTAAGTCTACTAATTTACAAACGTGGCAATGGTCGCACCATTGTGAGTATTTGACAGTGTTTGTATGGCAAATCTGTCAAAAACTCACAATGAAGAGACCATTGCAACATTTGTACATTAGTAGACTTGGGCCCCTGATTAAGTAAAAAAAAATATATAAACCTTGGCAGCTAAGAGATGACCAGTCCCAACTAACGGCGCCCGTTCACGAACATGATTCATGGATTAGCACCATTCAGCTCAACCATTTTGAAGGGAGCTAAGTGATCCAATACACGCGCCACCATCAGCGAGACATCTGAGTGAGTATGACATACTCTCAGCCGCCAGGGCACATTCAAGTCAATTTAAGACATATTACCCGGTAAATGGTAGCTCTATAGTACATAGTACTCACACCTTTGCTATGCAATTATATAAAACAAAGGAGATTGAGTTTATACAATGCAAAGATAGCCTTACAATCTTCAGCAGTTCCAACATTATTTTCAAATGTTAATCAATTAGTTGTGGTTGGAACAGGACCAGCATTGAGCCAAGCATTTCTATCAGCGTTGTAATCGGAAGCTTATAATATGCAGGCGCCTGCATAGTGTGCGTTTTATACATGATTTGAATTTAGTCTCATTCAATTGAATTATGTGGGGAAGAATTTTATTGTTACATTTTAAACAGTACCCCATGAAAGATGAGTCTACTGTAGCCAGTTTAAAACCTGGTTGAACTAATAGGTCCCTATTTCTAGTACTTTTTTTTTTTTTTTTCTTTAATAAATTCAAATTGTTTTTATTAATTTAAAAATTTGAATTACTACTACATTGTTTGTTGTAGTTGTGACGATTGAGTACAAAAAAAAGGTTATTTGATTGGACCTTTTTATATAGAATGAGTAACCAGTTGTACAATGATCAAAGAAAATATATACTTATAATTACATCACTAGGTTAGTTTAGTAAAATAGATATATTACTTGATCGTGCTCGTATCATAGTTATATTAGTAGTAAAACAGTTATGAACCGCTATTATATAACTATATTATGGTATATAGTTATATCCCTAGGGATATAATTATATCGCGGCTTCAACCATCTTACTGCGAAATATTCACTTGAACAATCAAATATTAAGAGCAAAGCTTGCTTCAGTAAAAATTCTGCAAACAAGACGTACTTTCATCGAAAAAGTAAAAGAATTCCATTATTCCCAATACATTTCTCAATATCTTACAGTTCATTTCCTCCACTCTCACATAACGTCATGGCCATATCCAAAATGTTATGTAAATCAAAATCAAACGTCAATAGAAATTAATATCAGACACTGACAAAAAGATTGACTTACTGACAAGCAGATTGATTACGTTTTAGCCACCTAACCCTTTCATTTCGCGTCACAGCCATCGCTTGGGGTTGCGTGGTTATAAAATATGGTTTAGATTGCGCTGGAGTCTGGTAGAATTTTTAAATCGGCTGTTTGTTATTTTCAAGCTATCTTTTCTTGTATCGAAAAAACACGTCGTGTTGTCGTGTTCTGTATGAGAACAGCTCATGATTGTAATTTATGTAACCCATAATATTCTAATATAATATGTAACCTATAATATGAAATTTGCCTGCTATGATATAAGCAAAACATGTATGCTCTATAATGTACTCTTTTTAAAACAACTTTATACACCATGTTTTATGCAAATAAATATTTTTTCTATTTCTAATTCAGTACAAATATTAGCCGGTCAGAAAGGTTGTAGCTGGATTGTCATGATGCTCAGGATGTTCATATAAGTATCGATAATTTTCAACCAGTAACTTTATCGAACTCAGAAGCTGCATAACGAACTTAAGAGAACTTACAAGAGTATTAATTAAACATTGTTTAGTTTTGCAAGTACTTACTCTAGACTAGAACACAAAACTCATTAAAAGATTAAATCGATGAAGTACGAGAATAGACCCTTTGGTTGCAGTTTGTTATCTTGTAATGACAGCAAATTCAAACAACAAATTCAAATTATTTCTACATTACTCCAAACATCATTCGCTCATACGCTTCCAGGAATCACGTGTCATCAATCACAGCTCGTCTGTAAGCGTCTTGGCCGGGGTAAATCTCTCTTTTTACCCCGTAACGTCATTCGGGGTAAAACTCCCCGCTACATCAGATACCCGCATTATCGGGCCTGTTTGTGTTTTGAGGTTTTTTTTATTATTATTTACCTCCTGTGGTCGGTGTAGAGAATAGATTTCGGGGAATATTTAGAATATTGCCTCAAAGAATTTGGTTATATCATGTTTTTTCGCGGTGAAAACTTGCACTTACCTATATCCTAATTCTGAATGAAGGCTTTGTTGTTAGGAAGCAAACAACGTAATCTGTAGTTTCCAGAAGATTTAGATTTTCTTTTGCGATGGAAATTTCCGACAGATTTTAACCTGACTTGGTTTCCGTACTTCTTTTTCGGGTGACCACTGAACATCAGCGCTGTGCTGTGGCTCCCCCAAAGCACAGCATCATGCTGAGTGGAAGCCTTCTTGTTACAGTCATGACGTACAGCTGCCGACTGTTTCGGTTTTGTGCTCGTTTTCGATTATAATATAGATCTATTTTGTTTTATTTTTCTATTTATCTACCCACTCGAGTTAATTATCTTTTTGTATGCACGTGTCTGTGACAAATAAACCAATTTTCTTTCTTTCTTTTATTTCATAGGTATACAATTCTCAGTATAATAATATTATGTTTGAACAAGTAGCCAATTTATTTTCTTTAATAGGTACAAGTTGTAAAATTACACTTTATAACTACTTAGAACAAGTTCCTATACACAAACACAAAATGTGTCCGCAAAAGTAAGAATAAAGCATTTTACACAAAAATAAAATAGATAGATGCAATAGATACTGTTAATTATATTGTTTGTATTTCTTGTGCGTGTCATATATATTCATAAAATATCTTTCTTTCTTTCTTTGTGTCATTTGTGCCTTTATAGAGGTATGAGGAACAGGGTGTAAAGTTCACACAAACTCTATGGAAAAGGAGGATCCTCCGACCAGACGGGTGTTGTGTCTAATGGGCAACTGTCCGACGGTTGATGTCGGGATGGTGTATGCTAGTCGCGCGGTAAAATCTGATATCGCGATGCAGGATTTGTGACGTCAGGTCTTTGATGCGTAGTTCGCATGTGGCGTTGTTGATATTGCTACACCTTGTAGTCTGTGCAAAATAAAAATGTATTTTCTTTCTTTCTGTTTCTTTAAATATAATTATTTCTAATCTAAACCCACAACACCACAACAAATTTGTAAGTAATCAAAACCTTTTGAAGAACGCATTTACTTAAAACAAACGCAAAAGAGCGGTGCAATCACAAAGAGAGTCCAAATTATCAACTACCCGAGTACACGGCCCCCTTTCATAGCATGAATAAAGCCCCCAAATCAGTAAAAGACAGTAATCAGGAGCAGACACTCCCCTAGAAATAGATAATAGAAAAATAAAAGATTCCAACATTTAGCTCTACACTGAATGAAAGGAGAATTAATTTGGGGGAGCGTTTGGTAGTAAAATAAAAACAAAGATTGTTTCTATAGATTTTCGGAGGGGAATGGCCGATTATTGTAATGAATATTAAATGCATTTAAAAAAAATGAAAAGTGCAATGATTACTAATTCATACTGTTATCAATTCACTTTTTACAAGCGATTTTGTGTATATAAGGTGTATCTATTCATTCACGAAATATTTTAAGAGAAAGATCTTTAAGTGGTAAAAAAGCCATAGCAGCGAATTTTAATTTTTATTTGTTTTTATTTTTATATAATTATTATAATTTTAAAATTGCTTGAGACATTTGCCGGTGCCGTCAGGTGCCGTGTGGTGCCGCACGTAAAGAATTCATGCACCACCCCATTTCCTCCCGTGGGTGTCGTAAAATGCGACTATATGGGACTTACTAGAGAATGGGCAGCAGCGTTCTCTACGCATTTTTTAACACCATACTGCGGTCACCAACCCGCCTGCCAAGCGTGGCGATTATGGCAAACCCCCCCCAATTGGGGGAGGCCTATATCCTGAAATGATGATGATGAGACATTTTGCAATAAAACCTTTACTTACGTACCTATTCTATGAATGCCCGGACGCGGAGACGAAAGCGGCGCTAGCGCGGTTCCTTTTGATAATTAATCATCATATCAACTAATATTAAATTATTTAATTTTCTTAATAATATACTCAGATTTAAAAAAATAGTTTCCATGGCTTCTTTACCACCTTTAGGTGTATCTCTTAAAATATTTCGTGTTTGAATAGATACACCTTATACTGCAAAAAATATTTCCGTTCAATCTATAATAAAAATCTTTTTAGCGATCAGCGATTAGCGATCCATCTGATAAGACGGCGATAATTATTTTGATGACGATGATGAAATTTGACCATTTATTACCGAATCTAAGGGTGCTCATACACGAGGGTTCAAATCCGGGCAAGTATCAATGTAATCTTTCAAAACATATGTACTATCTGAGTTTATCTTTGACATTACTGACATCGGTGCAGGAAAAACATTGTGAGGAAATCAGCATTGCTATTCTGTAACCATCTCACCGTGAAAACTTGGGTGAAGTGAGCGTGGAGTGAACTGTCAATAGTGTCAATCCCAAGCGTCAGGTGGAATTGAATGTCACTTCAAGCTCACTTCACTTATGTTTTCACGGTGAGATAGATACAGAATAGCACTGCTGGACTTATAGTCAAAATAAGTCTAAAATCGGTAACCCGTCTTGAGCAAGCGTGGTGATCAATGCTCGTGCCTTCTATGTATATGTAGAGGACTTTGCCCTGCCCTTTTACTTAATAGGGCGGTATTATAATTTATATTACTAGCTGCTGCCCGCTGCTTCGCCTGCCTTGCTTTTTTCTAAAATAAAAGCAGCCTAAGCTCCTCCTTATAACATCAGCTATCTGCCAGTGAAAATCCCGTCAAAATCGGTCCAGCGGTTTCGGAGATTCGCTGGAACAAATAGACATTTTTGGCCTCGCACAGATTTACAATTTAAATTTTGTTAGTTTTAAATGCTCAAGTTTTATTTTTTACTGTTTGTATTTCTTGTGCGTGTCCCAAATAAAATATTTTTCTTTCTTTCTTTCTTTCATACAGACGGACAGTCAGACAGACAAAAATAATAATTATTGTTTTTTTTTATAAGTACCGTATTTTCAAATATATTTAGTAAAAATCTGTAATTTTGACATTACAGACAGAACGCCAATTTTATTTCATTATGATCATTTCAGCCGAAAGATGTCCACTACTGGACATAAGCCTCCCCCAAATGGGAGGGGGCGGGATTTTCCATAATCGCCACGCTTGGCAGGCGGGTTGGCGATCGCAGTATGGTGTTAAAAATGCATGGACAACGCTGCTGTCCATTCTCTAGTAAGTCCTTTAGTCGCCTTTTACGACACCCACGGGAGGAAATAGGGTGATGCTACTCTTTACGTCCGGCACCACACGCTACGGTACGGTAATTTTATTGATTTATATAGAATAAAGATAATTAAAACTGTTCAAGGATTTTCTGGCGTATCGTAACGCCGCCATCTTGTTTTACAATCGCTGTCAACATCAATCGACCACCAGCAGTATATGTTTGTATGACCCATGATTAGCAATAGTGTATGTTTGTATGGCCCATGTTTGGCAATGGACAACTTTTGGTATTCAGACCATTGATATAATATCAATGATTCAGACTAATCGAGTTTGTAGTCTTTATGACTCAAGCTAACAGTTAAAATGCAAGGGCAATGAACTTCAAATGTCGAGTAGTTAAATCAATGGCTATAGTCTGCAGAACATCGTTATCTTCACGAGATCAGCTCCAGATCTAATCATAAAAGCAAATGCTTTGTCTCAAGTGGCTTAAAAACTCTTCGAAAACTTCAACTTGATATGTTTCAGTTTCCGTCACGAATTATTTATTTATTTATTTTATTTTTAGGAAAACTTACAGCTAAACAGATACAGTAAGAAATAGTTTAAGCAAAATAAGGTCAATTACAAGTTTCCACATGTAGTAAAAACTCTTAAAACTTATCATATTTATAGATTTTTGTTTTTAATGTAAATTTTGTTATACTCCATTTTTTTTTATAGCATTAGACAAATAACGGCTAAATAACAACAGTAATATTGTTGAAATTACTGCACTTTAGAGTTATTTTTTTAATGTAAATGGTAAATAGATTACAGTGCTTTGTATTTATCGTGAAATAATGGAGTTTATTAAACGTTTACATCGAAATAACGAAAGGGTGAGAACAGCTGTTTGTCTATTGTTATAAAAATGCTTCTTTTTTAGGGTTCCGTAGTCAACAAGGAACCCTTATAGTTTCGTCATATCTGTCTGTCTGTCCGCGGCTTAGCTCAGAAACCCTTAGTACTAGAAAGCTGTAATTTAATAATTTATAAAATTAATTATATATATACAATTTACTAGCTTTTGCTCGCGGCTCCGCCCGCGTGGATTTCGGTTATCGCTTAAAAAAAGTAGCCTATGTCCTTCTCCATATCCCAGGCTATATCTCTGCCAAATTTCATGACGATCCGTTTAGCGGTTTAGGCGTGAAAACGTAATATACAGACAGACATACAGAGTTACTTTCACATTTATAATATTAGTATAGATATTTTTTGATTTATATTGATCACGCCGACAAAGTGTTAAAAGAAAATCAAAATAAACCCTTCTCGTGAAGTGGGGATGACATATTTTTCTCGTGTATCACATAGCGTTGGTAGGCCTTTCAAAAATATTGTGGGTTTGAACAAAACATTTTTCCAATCAGGGATCCGTTGGCGTAATACGAGTATTAAGCTTTGAAGTGCTAATTTTTGTAAGAGTCAAGTGTTCCCCCCTCCCTGTCAGCTAAATGGTTGTACTTGGATATGTGAAAAAATTAAAATTACACAGCAGTTAAAGGAAAAACTACCACAGCTAAGTAGGCTTTACAAGTTACCGGGTAATAGTCGACCAACTTTCATTTACCTACAGCTGAAAAACATGTTCCCCCATACATTCTGTATGGAAGAACATGTTTTTTCAACTACAATGTTAAGTTTTTTCTTGGGATAAATTCATACCAACTAACTACGGAACCCTTCATTGTGCGTGGTCCGACACGCACTTGGCCGGTTTTTAAATATCGCAGAAGTATGCTGAGATAGAAGCCTTTTTGGCCTAGCACAGGTATTTTTTTTAAATTATGTTTTTACTAGCTTTTGCCCTTGGCTCTGCCCGCGTAGATGTCGGTTATCGCGTAAAAAGGTAGCCTATGTCCTTCTCTATATCCTAGGCTATATCTCTGCCAAATTTCATGACGACCGGTTCAGCGGTTTAGGCGTGAAAACGTAACATACAGACAGACAGATAGACAGACGGACGGACAGACAGAGTTACTTTCTCATTTATAATATTAGT
The DNA here is from genome assembly GCA_947523025.1 of Dryobota labecula. Classification (NCBI taxonomy): domain Eukaryota; kingdom Metazoa; phylum Arthropoda; class Insecta; order Lepidoptera; family Noctuidae; genus Dryobota; species Dryobota labecula. The sequence continues at coordinate 20,187,475 of OX383295.1, read as the reverse complement.
ATGGATATTTCTTTTTTGTTTTTAATGTAAATTTTGTTAGTTTTAAATGCTCCTTTTTTAAATGTTTGTATTTCCTGTGCGTGTCTGTTCGTTCTTGTTTCTTTCTTTTCTTTTATATTGACGAAGATACGAAAGTGTGTTAGATTAAAACATAATATAATAAGAAACCAGTAATTGGACATAAATCAACAAGACGAGAGCCACAATCAAGAAAATCCTAATCATATTCTAAACCAAGTAAACATTGCGTGACGCAATCAAAGAAAATTCGCAGAAACAGCGAGTTCTAATAAAGACAGTGGTAATTAAATAATTTCATATGTATATAATGAACTTTATTTATCAGTCGGCCTACCCTGATGTTTACCATGGAAATCGTACGACCCTGTACCACGGTATTCTGGCCATTGACATTACAATAGACTTCGGGTTCTGAGAAATACAGATAAAAATAAAGTAGTCTTTAAAATTTATATCATCATCATCATCATTTCAGCCGAAAGACGTCCACTCCTGGACATAAGCCTCCCCCAATTGGGGGGTTTGCCATAATCGCCACGCTTGGCAGGCGGGTTGGCGATCGCAGTATGGTGTCAAAAGTACATAGAGAATGCTGCTGCCCATTCTCTAGTAAGTCCCTTAGTCGACTTTTACGACACCCACGGGAAGAAATGTGGTGATACCATGTGGTGCCGGACGTAAATAAAATTTATGTGGTGTTTTCTAAACAGGGATGTCAGACAGTTTTCAAGTATTAGTATTATAAACTGTCTCACTCTTCTGTTCTTAATCGCTATCTTACTGCTGAGAAATGTGGCTCCTGTTCAAATTGTCCATGGTCTTTCTCCATCTGTTACGATCGGTGGCCTAGTGGAGTGCGGCGCTGATAGGTATCTCCAGTTGCTCAGATATTTGATCTGACCACCGTTTTGGGCTTTGCCCTCTAGATCTTTTGCCCTCTATCTTTCCTGTTACCATTATTTAGACGTTCCATGTTGTTGGTACCTCGGCGGGCAATGTGGTCAATGTATCTCACGACACATTGCAGGCAGGTTGAATAAAGTCTTTGTGCTTTCTCTAGTTTGAGTTGTTCATGGATCGAGACATTTGTGCGGTGGGCTGTCCATAGTATCTTTAATACTTTGCCTGTCCGTAGCTTTGATCTTCTTAGTCTCTGCCCCATAGAGAAAGATGGAGAAACTGTAAGGAAAAATAAATAAAATACTTAGAAGTAACCTATTTGAAAATCTGTAATATTAATTAAAACGTCAACCCCAGCAGCCGTATAATTTGGGTAAGGCGAAATAGATGGACATACATATTTACAACATAGGACACGGAAAACCGACTTCTTTCCAAAAATATCTTAACAAGACATCCAATAAAACTGACTATCCCGATATTGCGTATCGTTCCACATCTTGGTAGTGAGGCCTGAACCTAATTATGGCAACGCTCATTTTGGCGCGAAAATGTGACAGTTCGTTAGATGCCGGCCGCATCTTGGCGGGAAATGGAATTGTTAGGTTATAAGAGAAATAAGTTTATACTCGCAGACGTTTTAGCTGATCCTTGTTATTTCTTGTTTTCGTAAATGGGAAGCGTAATGTAGAAATTTAGTAATATGTGCACAATTTCTGGAGCAGTATATTAGGTTATTTTGACTGTGAGAATGACTGTCTTGTTAATGTATTTATTACTTTGCTTGCTGTGTTGCTTGTTTGCTTGTGTATTAAACATCACTGAGATTATTCTTCGCTTTTCTAAATAATTTATTTGTAAATACAGCTTTGAATACTTAACAACAAAAACGGAGTCAGTAAACATAATCATTACTACACAAAATGGCAGACGCGCGGGAAAATGTTAAATACAAAACAAAAATCAAATTAACGACAGAAGCAGCCAGGTAGCGACGACGATATTTTTAAATTAAAACAAGATTAAAACAGGAAAAAGAAATAGGTATTTGGCTGTGAAATAAGTAATCTCGGAACAGACAAAGACACTTGATGAAAAACTTGAACGAGATGAAAAAGAAACATTGGAAATTAATTTTGTCGGCTTTGAAGTTTGTCATAATAATGAGAGATTTTGTCAAAATATCTTATCCTGCAAATGTTGGCGAGGGTTCTGAAATGTTAGATTACTTGCAGGGTTTTTCTTCATTTTAAAATCGCGGTATATTTTTTTGTTTTATCAAAATTGGTGTCGGTTACTTTGACATCAAGGCAGAAAGTTTCTGATGTTGTAGTTGTTGATGCAGGAGAAATAATTTAATTAATGGGCAAAAGGATTTGGCAAAACACTATATTTTTATCAATTTAAGAAAGGCTTGGCTTTTATATACTCTGTAAGATAATGAAAACCGCAAATAATGGACTTAACAGGTTTACTCCGTGGAAAACCCCGTCAGAACATCTGCAAAAGGGCTAAAGTCAAAGTCAAATCATTTATTTCAAATAAGGCCCTTTTAAACGTCACAAATTACAAAAAGAATTAATTGATTCTAGTTGCCCCTTCCAAAAGGTAAGTTACGTATGGAGAAGAATGGGCAAGAAACTCCATACTTACTCTTTTAAAATGTTAACAATATTTTTTATACATTATTTAATAATTATGTGTGAAGACGATGTACTTAGAATAACATTACTGATGCAGGTGTTGGGAAGAAGGTTGATGATAAATTAAAATCAATTACTTACAACTTTGTATAATGTTACCAGTCCAGTGACACGTACAGAAAAAGGGGCCAAATTATAGTTACACGATCTTTTATAACATTTCAAATGACAGTTGTCTACCCTTACTACCTATCTAACATGAATATTGCTACAGATAAAATGAACTGAACTATTAACCCAAACCAAATACTTTTAAACTAAAAATTGTAACAAAGCCTTTGTAAAATATAATTGATAAGTAAACTAATCTCTTAGATATTCTTATCAAAATAATTTAATGGAACTTACAAACTCAATCAATTAGTAATTAAACATAGGTACAACAAATGAGTCAAATGGCAACAACAAATAAATTGGTCAGTGTGACCATAAACAAACTAATATTAAGTATTTGATACGATAACATTACTATACCACAATAGGTAAAAAGAGTGAAATGTCAAGAATGGCAGACAAATTAATTATGTGTTAGATACATGGTGCTCACATACCTATTTACAAACATTGTAAAAGTATAGCCATAAAACAACATAAACACAAGCTACACATTTCAAAATAAATAAATTTGCTGATGGCTTTTAGCCTCAGAACATTTAAATGTAAATTATTTAACTTTCTTTCAAGCAAATGTTATTACTCTACTGAAGATTTTATGAATGAAAAATTTGCCTAAATGTTTGACATTATTATCCTTGACCTTACTGAATTTTTCAATTATATAATTAATCTCTTTTACAACTATTGTTCAGTTTCTTTAAATTATTTGTAATTCTAATTCTGATAATCATTAGAATTAGAATTACAATTAATTTAATTTTAAAATAATTTAATTTTAATTATAATTAATAACTTAATTTTGATGTAAATGATGACCCACAATTTTACAAACAAAGTCAAAGTCAAAAGTCAAAATCTAATCATTTATTTTAAATAGGCACGTAAAATGCACTTTTGAACCCATATTTGTACGCCGGAAACGGCAGAATATTATGATCGTAATACATAATAATAATAATACCATTTATTTCAGGCAACATAGGCCCATAGAAATATACCTTAACCTAAACATACATATTTTAATATAAAACTTAGTACTTCACTTAGCACTAGCTGCACTTTGTACTGCCCTGTGGAACTTGTCCGCGGAAGCGACGGAACACCACGTCCTGCGACCAAAAGTCTTCTTCCATCACGACGGGCAGATACAGATTCGGAACACGCACGATGAACGCCTTGAATGAACCTAACAACTTTGTACAATATTGTGACAAATAAATGCATTCTATTCTATTCTATTCTAATAAAAATCGTAAACAAATAAATAAATATCCACAACGAAAAATACATCTTACCTGAAACCTGAAGGAAATTACGTGTAAAATAATGACGTTGACAATAATTTGACGCCGCCGAGATGTGTTGAGGGACCCTTTTCACACCCTTTTTATAAAAACCTCCTGTCAGATGAACGCGAATTGGCTTATCCAAAACCCTAAATATAACCCGGCGATACATGTTGGAATACAATACAATTTCTGGTTGAATATCTTTCAGAATGTTTTATATAAGGTGTATATATTCAAACACGAAATATTTTAAGAGATACACCAAAGAAAAGAAGTAAAGAAGGTGGTAAAGAAGCCATGGAAACGAATTTTTTTTCGTTGCTATGGCTTTTTTACCACCTATAGAAGTTTCTCTTAAAATATTTCGTGTATGAATAGATACACCTTATATATTTAAAATAAGCTATGTGGTATTTGCTTGCTTGGCAACAAACATTAAATAGGTCAACTGGTAATTTTTTTACCATTTTTTTGAAACGTATATATAATATACATACAAATAAATAACATTCGTGTCTGTTTGTAAAGTCAATATAACAGTTTTTTACTAAATGCTACTAAATTTTAATCAATTAAGTGACGTAGTCAAAACTTTGAAATAAGCAATTACTCCCTTGTGTATACATATATGAAACTGTAATGTTCATAAAAGCAAATCCAAACTTGTTTGAATTTTGCACTAGGGCCAGACAGAAAGACAAGCTGCGCACCGTAGCCAGTAAAACAAAGCTTATGCACCAAAGCATCTTTTGTATGGGCCCACGTATCTATAATAATCTTCCACCTTTTCTCAGAACTGTGAGCGAAATAAATACATAAAAAAAAAACTACGAGAATTATTGATAAATAAATGTTATTACTCTATAAGAGAATTTCTAAATGACAATACATTGAAACACACTATTTTGTAAAAATTACTAATCTGTAATTTGACATAAGTATATTATATCTACTAATTTAATCTTAATGTATTGCATGATATTTTGATGTATTGTATTTGATGAATGTACTGAATTTATGTTATGAATTTTGTATGCCTCAATGGCGGGACATAGCAGACTTACCTGTAACTAACACAACATCTTATGAACCTATGATCCACAATAAATTATTTGAATTTGAATTTGAATTAGTTTTAGTTGTATTGATTGCCTTATATCATCTTCATTATGCTTATGATAAAGAAAAATTTAACACAATGAGTTTTTGCATTATATAAAACTCGTCAAGACGAGTTGTTCAAGGCGTTATATACTTTACTTAATGTTTTTTTCCATTAATGAGTTCTTGCAATAAACTGATGATATACAGTACTTATAACCTCCTTGTCTCTCCTTCTACTTTTTGATCCATCCAAAGGTTGTCTGTAAAAGATCGCTTTTAGCGATAAGACCGCCCATTGTGACACCCTATGTAACAGTTCTACATTTATATCTGTAATTTTTATGGTGTACATAATAAAGTGTATTCTATCTATCTATCTATCTAACAATTTATTTATTTATTTAGTTTTGTGTCTCTGTCCGTCTGTTTGTTCAGGCTAATCTCCGGAACGGCTGGACCGATTTTGGCGGGACTTTCACTAGCAGATAGCTGTTGTTATAAGAAGTAACTAAGGCTACATATTCTTCTTATTTTAGAAAAAGCCACGTGGGCTAAGCGCTTGTCGGTTATAAATATGCTTTAATACAAAACTACTTGCATAACGTACAAACGGTTGTTGAAAATAGCCGCGTTTATATACAAGAAAAAAAAAGAAAGAAAAATACAATAAAATGGCATAATACACATATATGTTATATAATCAAAATTAGGTTTTGTTCTTATGGATCATGTGGTCTGCAATAAAGATTTTTAAAACAGCTAACGATAGTCCAATTAATATAATCCAAATAATTATACAAATTCTCTGAGGGATCGAATCCGGAACGAGGTGAACCGGCAGAGAACCAAAGTTGTCGACATAACTCACAGAATAAGCAAGCTGAATGGGCCGGCCATATTAGCCGTAGAACCGATGACCGTTGGGCTAGACGTGTTCTTGAGTGGAGACCGAGAATCGGCAAACGTAAGGTAGGACGTCCTCAGGCTAGGTGGAGCGACGATCTTCGCAGGGTGGCTGGTAGCAGCTGGATGAGAGTTGCCGAGAATCGAGCTGAATAGCGTGCAATTGCAATGCAAAATAATTATACAAAAGCTTAATTTCAGTATCAGACTAAAATATAAAAACAAATGAAATATTACAAACAGTAGCTAATTTACAATACAATACGAAACTAAACGAAATAACATTAAATAAATCTCAACGAAACATTTATTTAGGCTTTAAAAATACATTGTAAATATTATTTGAAACGTAAAACTAATATTTCACATTTGTCAATGTGAAATATTATTTTGTTCACGTTCACAACTGTCACATAAGTTTGAACCACACCTGGAGGCACCAGTGGAGGCATGAATAGATTCGTAAAAGATTTGAAAGTCACATTAAAATTCAATTCTTCGTATTTTCTTTAAAATGAAAATGTATTGTAAAAATATGGGAGTCTTAAATTAATAAAATTAAAGCCGGGCTTTAATAATAAATTAAATCCCTACTAATATACTATACTATCCATACTAATATTATAAATGTGAAAGTAACTCTGTCTGTGTCTGTATGTTACATTTTCACGCCTAAACCGCTGAACCGATCGTCATATGGAGAAGGATATAGGCTACTTTTTTACGCGATAACCGACATCCACGCGGGCGGAGCCGGGGGCAAAAGCTAGTTCATATTATAAATGTGAAAGTAACTCTGTATGTCTGTTATGTTTTCCCTCCTAAGCCGCTGAACCGATCGTCATAAAATTTGACAGAGATATAGCCTGGGATATGAAAAAGGACATAGGCAATTTTTTAGGTGATAACCGACATCGACGCGGGTGGAGCCCCGGGCAAAAGCTAGTGATTTCCTCACGATAAAAAGAGCAGTAGTGATAAAACAAATTACACAGAGGGAAGTGCCTGCCTGTGTTTGAACCCATAATGTCATGATGATACGTAAGTCGGGGCCGTTACTAATGAGCCATCACGGCTTTTAGTATTTAGAGATTCTTATTTCTAAGTAATCTACTCTAGTCTACACCTACTCTTATCTAACGATTTTTATCAAATGCTTTTAATTTTTAACCGACTTCAAAAAAGGAGGAGATTCGATGTCCGACAGTGTTTTTTTTTTAATGTTCTTCATCGACATTTTCGTCAATTGTAGACAGATTTTCGAAATTATTTTTTCATTATTAAGTACAGGAAGCTTGCGCGGTGGTTCCATAATAAATTGTATTAACTTTACTGGGGTAGTTTTTGAGTTGGCTTCAATAATACGTATTTTTCCCACTTTGTCTATGTGGATTATGTTATAATAACTTCCTGTCACTGTTATTTACATAGAAGGTAGTGGTATTTGAATTTTTTTGGGGTAGGTATCATAACTAAAAAGTGAAAAATAAAAACTTCATAAAAAAAAAGAAAAAACAACCGCCTTCCAAAAAAACGCTACAAGGTGAAAAATTATTTTAATTTCGGAAGTCGGAGTCAAAAACGAAAATACAAAATAAAGACACCAATTTCCTTTGTAGTGTCTTTTTTTTTTTTTTTTTTTTTTTGTAAAAGTTTTTGTTGCGATTGAGCTCATTAAGTTACTTCGAGAAGAAGAAAAATTACTGAATAAGATGTAAATTGACGGTGATGAATTCGTTTAGAACTTGAACGTGCTGGCTTAACAGAATATTTCAAACTCATTTCTTATCGTCGAAAACTACCAAAGACATTTCAATAATTCTTCATCCCATTCAGAAAAATGCTTAACAAATGTACGAGAATGTCTCTAAATAATTCATGACCTGAACGAACAGCAACGTTTAATAATAAGCATCCATTACTTACCAAAATATAAATGGGTACCTACAAGTACAGTCAACAAAACTGTTTGGTCTGCAGGCGTGAAATAAAAAGAAAATCGAAAGAAAGAAAATATGTTTATTTGCGGTAAGCATGACGCAAATTTGACGTATATTGCAAATGGCTGCAAGAGAAGTGTTTGTCAAGTAATTTTGTAATTTTTTGTGAATAAATTTGGTTCCAATTTAATGTTATTTTAATGTTATTCGATTCATAATGTTATTATAATAACACATTGATTGTTATGTTTTACATTATTTGCTCGCTGATATCGACATCACTAGTTTTAGTACCACAGACACTCGCTACGTCCGACAGCGCCAAAATGGCGATTATCAAACAACCACAAAAGTACTTTGACAGCCGCCAGTCCATTGGTAATAATAGAGGTCAGTGACCTACTTCCTTCCCAGTTGTCAACCAATGTCAACTGTCAAGTTTGGTTAGTTCCTAGCTCTTTTGTAATATAATTAATTATCAGTGGAATAAAAATAAAAAAACAATAAAAATCTACGTTCATCACACAATCGTCTTCTTCAATGTCCTACTCACCGCACTGACTTCATTCACTCTTCTTTCTTCATTCAATCTATCTCTCTGTGGAATGCGCTCCCCCAGGAAATCAGGATGGTAACCAACCGATTATCCTTTAAGGTTAAAGTTCGCGAGCACATTCGTAAGAAGCTGGCAGTATCATAACAACGGAAATGTTATCCCATTGTTTGTTTAATTAGTTTTAGTATATTCGTGTATTTATATGTATTTATTTGTTCTTATATTTATATATAATTAGGTATATTTATCTTATTTATAGTTATGGTATAAGTATATCTAAGGATATTCCTATATGTATACAATTATTCCTCCAATTTCATAATTGCACCTACCACTGTTTGTCTCTGCTCCACCCAAAGGTTGACTGGTAGAAAATGCCTATGGCATTAAGTCCGCCTCTGTACATTTTTTTTTGTGCTAAAGTATTAAATAAATAAATAAATAAATGATTCATCAAATATTGTTCCATTTACGGTCAACTGTGTGCGGTTAATACATTACATCAATATCAAGTGAATTCATCAGCTTTTCATTTCGCCACCGATGTTTACATAAAATAACTCCAAATATATTCGAGTTGCATTTTCGAACCGGCCAGTCGAAGTGAACAGTCGATCAACAAAAATAAGTTTGAATAGTAGCAAGTTGGCTGTTGGCTGCTTTTGTCGTCTGATGACTGTACCTAAACGTTTCTAGGAATGCGTAGACAGTTTCTTATAGTAAATATTAATATAACGTTTATACAGGCTGAATCATGACCGTAATATTATAGTATGGAGACGTTATTTGCTTTTTTGCTTAATTCATCATAACGAGGTAGGGCTGTCGCGTATGTTAGTTTTTTTTTCTGTTTTTAATAATAACATAACAATTACGCCTGTAATCCCCAAAGGTTTAGGCAGAATTGTACCTATCAATAGGCTCGCCCCTTATTTTTTTTTATTTTTTATTTTTAATTCTACTATGAGTTTGCTCTTGACTTTAGTCTAGGTCTGGATGACAGAGACAAAGTCTACGATGGAGTGAGCTTACCCAGAAGAAGCCTGTTCACTCTCACTTTGAATAGATCAGGGTTGTATAGATTATTACATGGGTCTTAAATTACAACTGTTACTATTATAGTAACACCCACATTTCGCTAGTTATATGAGGTGATCCTATTGCCATCATCCGAGTCTATTTTTTTTTTTATATGTAGTAAAGCAATCATGCAAAAGTTTTTTACTAAAATAAACAATATTTGATTTTCATTTTCAGAATAAATACTATCAATACTTGACCACATTGAATGAATCACTACATATTATAAAACAACGTCCTCCGCCGCGTCTGTCTGTCTGTTCGCGATAAACTTAAAAACTACTGCACGGATTTTCATGCTGTTTTCACCAGTCGATAGCGTGGTTCGCGAGGAAGGTTTTAGTATATAATTTGTTAATTTTTTGTATATATTTTTGTGTACATTAACGATATTTGTTGGAGGTGTCGGAAAAAAATAAGCCGTCTGGGAGCTTTCAACGAAAACGCTGTATAAACCCTTTGAGAGATAACAAAATAATGTATGGTGGAATTATGTATCTTATATAGGTCTACAGAAAAGTCCACAATGGCATATGTCTATCTCTTAAGGATAACATACTATATCCATTTTATTGTCTTTTTGCAGGTATTTGTTGTCTTTAGGTAGTTGAAACATACTTATCTTTTTATCCCGGTAGTATATTTCCGTGGGACAATTTCCGACATTCACGCGGGCGAAGCCGCGCGCAAAGGCTAGTATGTAATAATATGCTAGCTAAGCGGGTGTTTATCAAATCAGCAATGAAGATATCCGCAGGAGAACCAACATAACCTTAAATGGCAGTGGGCATATTATATTGCTCGCAGAACTGCCGGTAACATGCTACAACAGCGTAGCCAGCGTAGCGCGTAGCAATCTCGTAGCCATCTCGTAGCCCTTTATCAAAAACTATCCTTTGTCTTGCAAAGTGGTTTAATACCTGTCGAGTATTTTGGTCTAGTTTGTAATGTTTGGTGTCACCCAAAGCCTATATATAGCACATGGTCCACCGCCCACGAGGAAGCGCCGCCATATTTCTGTTAACATAAAAATACATAATTATTTTTTCTCAACATCATGTTCCTGCAAACAAACAACTGAAAAGCTAAGCAAAACTTCTGCCTTCTACGTTTCTCGGCAACATAAATAAATCTCATCGCCGAAGCGAAGACAAATTATTAACATTCTATAATTAACAGCGAAATTATCAAAGTACTACAAACAGTATTGGATTGACGCTATCGTGGGCCACAGGAACCTTTAATAAATTTACAGAACGCTCGCTTTTAATCCTCACTGATATTCAGACTAGTGAAAGGTTTGAGGGATGAGATATTAGCGATTAACGTTTTTACAAAATATTAGAAAGATTCTCCAGATAACGTTGTGCATTAAACCACTTATGCCCAAATACTCAAACGTTACTTAACTTTAAGACGTTCTTATAAGTGTTTCTGTCGCTACAAAACAGTTTAAAGTGACAGAGACAGCATTAGACTTAACGGCGACTTAAAATTGAATTGCGTTTGAGTATTCGGCAGATAATCAAATCAAATCAACTCAATTTTTTTATTTCGCATAAACCTACATAGGCACTTATGAAACGTCAGAAACTAGGTGCACAGTTCCAATTGGTCTTTTCCTATGGAGAAGAACCGGCAAGAAACTCCACGGTTTAATATAATAATATAGGTTTTTTTATTTATTCCTTACAGTTTTACATTTTTGGATGTGTTAGTATTTGCTTAGTCTAGTTTGTTAGTATCACTTTTTAATTAAATTACTTAATTAGTGTTTACTGCAAAGACCGCTCTGGCGGTGTAAGCCTCCTCCATTTCGCTCTATCTCTTTCCAGTCTGTTCCAGGTTATTCCCGTCGTGGCAATTATGTCATCACATCTTTTGAATGGCCTTCCTTTTCGTCTCTTTTTGTGTATAGGATACCAATTCGTGACAATTTTGGACCATTTGTTCCCAGGTGATCTTTGTACATGCCCAGCCCACTCCCATTTTTGGGACATAATGGTTTTTGCTATATCCTTTACTTCATAACTCCACGGTTACTCTTTTAAAAGTAGTTGGCTTTTGCAATATTTTCAAATAACAGTGTTAAAAGGTAAGGGAGGACAGTGTAGGCCTTTTAACACGTACCAAGTACTTAACAAAATAGAAAATGGTGAACAAATGTACAGTCTACTACGGTGTACAACGTTCTCGCATTCACAAAATATAAAATAAGTACTCTTTCCTATCTAATTGTTTTGATAACTGATACTTAGGTATTAAAATTAGTTCAGTAGTTTTTGAGTCAAACCCAAATCATTTATTTCAATTAAACCATTTACAGGCACTTTTGAAATGTCAAGGAGTCGGTCAGTAAGAAAAATGAAGCTACATGCCCATTCCAAAGCGTAGTAGGTACCTAGTGAGAAGAACGGGCAAGAAACTCCATGGAAACTCTTTTAAATTAAATTGTTACAAAAATATTAGTTATATCTGTAATGTTGAATTTATAACTAAATATGAGAACGATGTAAAAATAAAAATTTACACGTTAAAAGCGTCCAGAGTAGGTACAACAAATAGAAACATAATAAAATAATTAAAATAACCCGTGGCAGCTAAGAGATGACCAGTCCCAACTGACGGCGCCCGTTCACGAACATGACGCATGGATTAGCACCTTTCAGCTCAGCCAATTTGAAAGGAGCTAAATGATCCAACACACACGCCACCATCAGCGAGACATCTAAGTGAGCATGACATACTCTCAGTAATGGTAGTACATCAATACGTAATACATGGACTTTTCTTTGCTGAAAGACAGTTTGACATTATGAACGTGCCACTGGAGGGTAATTTACCTACTTACGTATAAAGGCGAATTTTACCAATGCAACTGAACGCGATCAGATAGGCCGCCCAGGCTGCTAACTCACAGCTGGGTAATTGCATATCACACATTAAATTACAATTGATCGCAATGGATTTCATTTCGACAGTTCATACTCAATACTCAACTCTTTATTGCATTCCATATGTATTACATAGATGGTTTAACAGAGTAAATAATCAATATGGACCCTGTCGGGCACAGCAAAATTAGGAGAAAGGAAGTGGGCTAAGTAACAATGCAAGCAATTTAATAGGTATAGTATATTAGTTATTTTAATTTTATATAAGTATTGCATAAGACTTAAGTATGTAGGTAATTATTATGAAATTCTTAGAAGTATTTTCATTATTAATAAATTATTTTAACATTTATGTATTCATATTTTAATATTTATATTTGTTTTTTTTATTATTCATCCATTTACATTGCGTTATTGACATTGTTGAGCAGTCGAATTTTTCAAATCTATGAAGCAATGGATTGGCAATATCCTTTAAAACTGATTGTGATTCAAACTGTGTTACGCGATTGGGACGAGGGGCTTTACTCCCGAAAACGATTCGAGTTTGATTTTGTTTCTGAATCGAAACGAGAAACCTTAACCCGAACCAATTCGAATCGTAAACCAAGATCGACATAGATTCGAGTATTATCAGCGTCGTTTTATGCGTGTCCGGCGGATTACGTCATCGTCAAGTGCTCTAGTGTCTTTTAGGTAGTTATCTCACTCGTTCTAAATAAAGTAGCTTCTTTGATATCGTGTAATTTGACGTTTAGTTTTGATCCAACAACTCGATATCTATCTGTTAGATGGCGTGCGGAGTACGAACTTTTCGATCCTAACGATTCTTTCGATCGAAGTTAGTTTCCCTTCGAACCACCGCACGATCGTGCGCTAGTGTCGGATTCAAGAGTATGGATCGGCATTTAATTCGAATCCAATTCGATTGATTCAGAACTCGATGCTGTTTAGGTTGTGTAATGCATGCAGGTTAGTGTAGAGAGATGAAATAAACACGCGATTGCCTATCTGACCTCCACACCCCAGTTACTCGGTAATGGATTAGTTTTGAATACCAGAACAGTCAAAAATCGCTTTATCTTATGACATGCACCTAATCTATTTCGAAATAGATTTTAATTTAAATCATCATGTTATTTTAGTTTTTATTTGAGTCTTGTTATTGATACGGTCGCATTTATTTACACTGGATCTTGATACTTATTTATTACCTTTGGTATTATTAGTGAAATTTGATTTTTGGTGAAATCCATACTGATTTATTATAAATGTGAAAGTAACTCTGTCTGTCTGTTAAGTTTTCACGCCTAAACCGCTGAACCTATCGTCATGAAATTTCGCAGAGCCTGGGATATGGAAAAGAACTTAAGCTACTTTTTTGTTATTACCTTTGCCCGCGCAGAATTTTGAAAGCAAATCGAAACCAGATTTCAGCAGCCTTTAGAAAGAGCTTTCTAGAAGAGCTGCGTGTGAACACACAGTTTTTGAACATTTGTCAGGCCTACGGCTAGTCTCGTGGATCTACATTCCGCGCGCCTGTGCAGCCGCCCGACGCCTGGCACGAAGATATCCGACAGCGCCCGAACAATAGCCTCAAGAGTTACCTTCCTGAAGAGTTGGGCTATCAAAAGCAAAAATAACTTTTCAATTAGACTGGTAGTTCCAGAGATTGGCGCGTTCAAACAAACAAACAAAATACAAACTCTTCAGCTTTATTATAAGCACTAACTTCTTTTTCTCTCGACCCATCGCGTTGCATCCCATCGCCCGTCCCCGCGCTATTACTTGGTTTTCTGATTTTTTCTTTTTGCTTTGCTCCTGAGTGATAATATAAATAAATCTATTAAATGTATTACAATCTATTATCTCTCCTCCTATTTAACGTGATGTTAAAAAGCCTTCCTCGAGAATTGGGCTATCAAATTCAGAAATAATTGTTTAAATCCTAATGATAGTACTAGAGATAAGCGCCATCAAACAAACACAAAACAAACTCTTAAGCTTTATTTTTAGTATATATAATAATATGTAATAATAATAATAAAGATTTAATAATAATAAAGATTTATTGCTCAAATAGAACTAGATTACATGGCAAGGTAACATACAAAGCACAAGCATAAAGTTTCTAAAAATCTAGTTAGTGGGTGCCGTACTGTCTACCTAGATAGGTTACAAAATAACCTGTGTTTAGGAGAAACAGTTCCGATCCCCGTCATAAATGGTTGACTTATAATAGCACGTGTTATAAGATTATATGTATAAAGTAACCATTGAAGCAAAGCTTGAACAAACAACAATAAAAAAAAAACTAAAATGTTCAGTGTGTTGGTGTGGTGAGTAATTTGTTAGTGTGGTGAGTGATTTGTTAACTTACGTAGTGTGGAATGCATGTATGTGTTTGAGTGATCACTCCTTTAGTAATTCTTCGGTTTGGTCGTAGGTTTAGAAATAAGGAGCGAACAGTCTTTTTGCATTTAAAATTGGATAAACCGTAAATCGAAATTTTTGAATATGTAAAATTAGTAGACAATCAAAGTTGGCTTTACCAATGGTACACCCGCGATTAAGTTAAGTAGAAATAAGCTTAGAATAATAATAGGTACAATTACGGGCCATAATCTCCTCAACAAACATCTCTTTAACATAGGCGCCACAGACAGCCCCCTTTGCAGGGGCTGCCTTGACGCCGAGGAATCAGCCGCCCACGTCATCCTGGAATGCAAGGCCGTGGCTTCACAACGTGAAGAAATCTTCGGAACAGTGAGGTCGCTCCGTGAAGCCTGTGAAGCTCCCAGGAAGCTTCTGTGCTTTTGGGCGGAGCTAGGCTGGCTCTGTTAGCCAGAATCCCTACGCACAACGGACCAAATGAGAATCTAAGTGCGGATAAGAGAGCCCCATCATCATCATGTAAATTAGTATAGATAACATGTTTTTCCACAACTTCACTTTTCTTCGCTCCCATTCTCCCATCTCCAATGAAGACAGAATTCAGTTAATTATAATTATCTTACAAGAAACTTGTTTGTGATTTAATTCTTTTTTACACAAAAAGGGGAAAATAAATGATGTGCTCCAGGAAATTCTGATTTCAAGGAAGTTTCTTAAATGGCTGTGTGAAAGGGTTCCTGTGAACAGTGATAATAATATAAACATGGTAAAGTGAAATAGGGAACACTGCTTATTTTATCTTTGTTGAATTTGTAAACTAATTTAGTTTTGTTGCTAAAGAATTCGGAGCAGTAAACTCTAGTTTTCATAAAATGCCTTGACTACTAAGTAATATTAGGGAAACATGCATAGTTCTCATTCCCTATTTCAAGCAAACATTCATTTCATATTTATACAAAGGGGGAAAAATGAAGCAGCAAAAGATGTCCAAACAATGTTTTTTTTTTTTATATAAAATTTAATAGAATATTGTTGTTGGAGGTAGGCAGCAAATACAGTTGGTAAACATTTATTGGAGTAATCTATAGATATACAAATAAATAAAATTGAAGTATCTGCTTGTAATGTCAAAATAACAGCTTTACGGAATGCATATGAAAGTATATAAGATGTATCTATTCATACACGAAATATTTCAAGAGAAACATCTATAGGTGATAAAAAAGCCACAGCAGCGAAATTTTTTTTAACAAGACAACGTCTTGTAAATCGATGAACGTCGGCTGCATGCACGAAAATGTCCCGTTAGGCTTATTGTCCCGTTGCGCTCATTGACCCGTTACGCTCATTGTACGCTTGCGCCGCATCAATGTTTTGTTATGACGTTGTCACGTTAAACTATCGTCCGTAAACCAACTTTACAGACAACCAATTTTTTTGTACTAAGATATATCAAAATAAGAAATAGGTGTATAATAAAACACATTGGACAATTTAGAGTCTCGACAAAATCAAACTGGTTGCTAATTTAACTGTATAATTTATAATTTTTATGATATTAATTATATTTTCTGTGATTAATATAAATTTAACTCACACACTGACTTATTATATATATTTTTTTTTTTTTTGAAAATCATATACAATGTCAAATGTTTTAATGATTACAATAACTCACATATTTACAAAATATGTGAGTTATTGTAATCATTAAAACGGAAAATAGTGGCCACTAAGCTCCGTTTTAATGATTACAATAAAACATAACAATTTAAAACTACTGTTTGTAGTAATAATAACGTATAATCTTGTGAAGCACAACTTGACGAGCTTATTTTCTGCATTTTCATTCTAAAATAAAAGAAATCACCGACATAACGATGATTGCGCCACTGTGCGCTCGGTGCAGTCTTAACATTTTAAAAGAGTAAGTATGGAGTTTCTTGCCCATTCTTCTCCATACATAACTACCTTTTGGAAGGCGCAACTAGAATCAATTAACTATTCATGTAATTTTTGACGTTCAAAAGTGCATCTTCGTGCCTATTTGAAATAAATGATTTGACTTTGACTTTGACTTTGACATTTAATTTGTCAAAGTTTGCGCACTGGTTAAAAACTTTTCGTGTATATCTTCTATAAAAATAAAAATCAATGTTTGTATGTTTGTCCTCTATGCGGTCCTAAACCATTAATCAGATTGTTATGAAACTGTGATAGGGTGTACTAAGTTTATGTTTACGTCTCAGTTCTGAGTGAACTATCTTCACTGCAGAAGGTACTGCCTAATTCCTGGAGAGTTATCACATATATATATATCTCGTGTTTGTACTACTAAAGTTGGGGTCGCTGACACTCTGACGCGCCCCTACAATTCTTCTCTGCACTGCGGAGTCTGCACTTACGATTTCTGTTCCTGGGAGCTGCCTGCCCTCAAGACGTCCTGACGTGGAGCTGGGAGTTACTTCAAGTAATTAAAATTTACCTCCTTTCTTGCCTTGAGAGTGCATAATAGGTAGGTTTTTATATTCATAATTCTAAATATTGTATTTTTTTACCTTGTCATTAAATTGTTCAGTCTACTTTTTTTATCTTTTATTTTGTTAGGAATAAGTAGACTTGACAGTTTGACACCTTCTTTATTAGGCAAAAAAAAAGTTCGACCAAACAGTTTTTTTAAGTGTTTTATATTTTGTTTACATAATTATTATAATTTTAAAATTATTTGAGACATTTTGCAAAAAAACCTTTACTTACTTATTTTTTTAATTATATTAATGACCCGCCCGGACGCGGTTACGGTGGCGGCACGAGCGCGGTGCCTTTTGATAATTAAAGCATCATATCAAGTAATTTTAAATTATTTAATTTTTTAATTAATATACTCAGATTTAAAAAAAAATCTTTTCCATGGCTTCTTTACGAGTACTACCTAGGTGTATCTCTTAAAGTATTTCGTGTTTTAATAGATACACCCTATATAGAGGGACTTGTGGCTAAGTATTAAAAGCCGCCGGTCGATCGATCAGGTTAAGCTACACTTGCCGTGGTTGGTCCGTGGATGGGTGACCATCTTTACATTCCGTCGTCTCTGTGCCTCGGAAAGCACGTTAAGCCGTTGGTCCCGGCTGTTATTCGTGGATCTTTGACAGTCGTTACGGGTCGTCAGAAGCACGAAAGTCTGACAACCAGTCTTACCAAGGGATATCGCATTAAGGATGACTTCCACCAAACGGCTCGCATTCGCATCGCATCGGTTCTGTATCGTCGCTTGCACACATATAAATCTTATATCTATGCTTGCGAACGTATCCGTTTCTGCGCCTAGTCAAATAGTTTCATTCGTATCATGTTGAAGTGATCTAATTTTTGAAAATGGTTGAAGTTGACGTAGTATTGTTGGCTACTGCATTGTCGACAGGCGAACGGAGCCCATCGCACGTCGCAGCATACTTTCGGCTACGATCGCGTGTCGCGGAAGACGCCCGTGGTTAAGCTGCTGTGCGCGGCTTGGTATTATAAAAGCGACTTTAAATACGATTTAATATCGTTTAAATATTGTAAAATCCGTTCCGATCCGATGCGATGCGAGCCGTTTGGTGGAAATCATCCTTTACGCAGTAACTAGGTTGTGGAGGTCAGATAGGCAGTCGCTCCATGTCAAATACACTGGTATTCAGTTACATCCGGATAGACTGGAAGCTGACCCCAACGTAGTTATAAATAATGAAAGTACATACGGTCCATTAAAAAAAAAATATGTCTGTCAGTTTGTTCAGATTTGATTTTATTGACCGATTTTGACGGGACTTTCACTAGCAGATAGCTAATGTTGTAAGGAGTAACTTAGGCTTAGTAACTTACTTTTATTTTAGAAATAGCCACGCGAGCGAAGCCGCGGTCAGCAACTAGTAACTGAATACATTTTGATCGAATAACCGTCTATATAGCTTCTTTCTTCCGGATGAAGGTACACAACAAACCTATTCTACACAGTTCAGTATTCCAGGATGATCCCAACTCCAATACCAACTCTATCGATTAACCGCACAGTTTACTATATTGTTAGTTATGTTTATGTTGATAACATAAACATAGTGCATAAAGTTTCCAAGTTGCAACATCCAAAACTGTTAAGCAACCCTGGGGTACAAGTTTCTAGTGCTTACAGAATATCCACTGTGAAAAAATTACTTAAACATACGTCAATCAATTATTATCTACCTAATTTTGTCGCAACTACCATAACCTGTTTGGGTTAAAGGGTGGACACCAAAGGAAGGAAGTTTTAAGGATTTCAATAATACGTTTACCATCCTTTTCTTAAAACCGAATTTTCGTCTCCAGTGTGGCTTCGATCCGCTCACGCTAAGCAGGTAGACATTGCTCTAAACGAGACGTGTCGATTAAGGCCCAGATATATGCCAGTGATCTTGAGTGGTTAGCTTGCGTGTTCTGTACTGAGCTCACGCATGGCGTCGTACGTCCAACCAGTAACAGGACTCGCCCATCCAGGAGCGCTGTCCCAAATAAAACGCATTATTAATTCATTACACATAAAACAAAAGGTATTTTAACAAAACTCGTATACTAAAAGATCAATAAATAATCTTTAAAAAGGTGAAGGTTTCAAGAAAAATACGCTTGATAGATTTTGCGTGATTCTCAGTTTTTATCCGCGTTAGACATACATAACTTTACAAATTAATTTCACTATGTAATATAAAGATAATCTAAAATATTCACATGTTAAGTTATTAAGAAAATGTTATAATTTAACATATATATATTTTCAATATCATTAACAGTACTCGTTCAGACGTGAACTTCAGTATAAAATCATTAAAAGTCGGTTATCGTCGCCTTGAAACCGACTCCGCGCTGTAAGCTCTAACCGTTAGCAGGTATACCTACTGCCGTACGAAGGAATGTCGCAAGCGCGCTGGAAAAAAATAAACAAGAACCCGATTCCTGACATCCCCTCTACGACTACACGACTACTCCGGGTAGACTAAAACATACAATCAAAGACAGTAGAACATCACTATAGCCAAATGCCAATGCCAATGTGTGTATAGTAACCCGCATGAGTCGTGAGCACAAACTGATACCTGCGCAGTAGTAAATTTTTAGGTCTCTTTGGCGGAATGAAGAAGCCGGGGGGCGCCGAGCTGCATGTGATTGGTTCGTCAGTTCGTTATTTAGCCGAAAGTGTACATGCGCGAGCTTGCCCCCACTACTACCCATCTGTGCTCACGACTCGTGCCGGTTATTATACCAATGTGTGTTGTAATGTGTTCAATAGAATATGTATACAGCGTTATTTGTAAAACACTAATACCCTTGCAGGACTGTATTTCTAATATCATACACAACATCTTTTATTCTAGGAGTATGACTTTTTACAAAATTATATATAATACATTTACCAAAAACAATCATTCAAAATTTCGTTGTTTTATCTAACACATTTCAGTTCTGTATTTTGATGTACCTACCTACGCCTCCCGTGCACTGTCGCTCATAAGACACGGCAGACTACGTTACGCAACGCAACGAACGGAACGGAACAGAACGTCATCCAACCTTCTGATAACGTCAGAAGATAGTAGCCAACGTAAGCAATAATCGAGAGTAGCCAACGTCAGCCAATCTTCTGACAACGTCAGAAGATTGGCTGACGTTGGCTACTATCTTCTGACGTTGTCAGTAGATTGGCTGACGTTGGCTACCATCTCCTGACGTTGTCAGAAGATTGGCTGACGTTGGCTACTATCTTCTGACGTTGACAGAAGATTATTGCTTACGTTGGCTACTACCTTCTGACGTTGTCAGAAGATTGGCTGACGTTGGCTACTATCTTCTGACATTGTCAGAAGATTATTGCTTACGTTAGCTACTATCTTCTGGCATTGTCAGAAGATTATTGCTTACGTTGGCTACTATCTTCTAGCATTGTCAGAAGATTATTGCTTACGTTGACTACCATCTTCTGACGTTGTCAGAAAATAGGCTGTAGTTGGCTACTATCTTCTGATGTTGGCTACTATCTTCTGACGTTGTCAGAAGCTTTTTGCTTACGTTGTTGAGTATCTTCTAACGCTGTTAGAAGATTGGCTGACGTTGGCTACTATCTTCTGACGTTGTCAGAAGATTATTGCTTACGTTGGCTACTATCTTCTGATGTTGTCAGAAGATTATTGCTTACGTTGGCTACT
The DNA here is from genome assembly GCA_947523025.1 of Dryobota labecula. Lineage (NCBI taxonomy): Eukaryota > Metazoa > Arthropoda > Insecta > Lepidoptera > Noctuidae > Dryobota > Dryobota labecula. Next base: position 20,166,356 of record OX383295.1, on the reverse strand, counting down.
ATCTTCTGGCATTGTCAGAAGATTATTGCTTACGTTGACTACCAACTTCTGACGTTGTCAGAAAATTGGCTGACGTTGGGAGCTATCTTCTGACGTTGTCAGAAGGTTGGCTGACGTAGACTACTATCTTCTGACATTGTCAGAAGATTATTGCTTACGTTGGCTACTATCTTCTGACGTTGTCAGAAGATTGGCTGACATTGGCTACTATCTTCTGACGTTGTCAGAAGGTTGGCTCACGTTGGCTTCTATCTTCTGACGTTGTCAGAAGATTATTGCTTACGTTGGCTACTATCTTCTGACGTTGTCAGAAGATTAGCTGACGTTGGCTACTATCTTCTGATGTTGTCAGAAGATTATTGCTTACGTTGGCTACTATCTTCTGGCATTGTCAGAAGATTATTGCTTACGTTGACTACCAACTTCTGACGTTGTCAGAAAATTGGCTGACGTTGGGTACTATGTTCTGACGTTGTCAGAAGGTTGGCTGACGTAGACTACTATCTTCTGACATTGTCAGAAGATTATTGCTTATGTTGACTACTACCTTCTGACTTTGTCAGAAGATTGGCTGACATTGGCTACTATCTTCTGACGTTGTCAGAAAGTTGGCTCACGTTGGCTTCTATCTTCTGACGTTGTCAGAAGATTATTGCTTACGTTGGCTACTATCTTCTGACGTTGTCAGAAGATTGGCTGACGTTGGCTTCTATCTTCTGACGTTGTCAGAAGATTGGCTGTCGTTGGCCACTATCTTCTGACATTGTCAGAAGATTATTGCTTATGTTGACTACTACCTTCTGACATTGTCAGAAGATTATTGCTTATGTTGACTACTACCTTCTGACGTTGTCAGAAGATTATTGGTTACGTTGGCTACTATCTTCTGACGTTGTCAGAAGAGTATTGCTTACGTTGGCTACTACCTTCTGACGTTGTCAGAAGTTTATTGCTTACATTGGCTACTATCTTCTGACGTTGTCAGAATATTGGGTGACGTTGGCTACTATCTTCTGACGTTGTCAGAAAGTTGGCTCACGTTGGCTTCTATCTTCTGAACGTCAAACAACGTCAGAAGATAGTAGCCAACGTCAGACAATCTTCTGACGACGTTAGAATGTAGTTGCCAACGTAAGCAACAATCTTCTGACGACGTCAGAAGATAGTAGTCAACATAAGCAATAATCTTCTGCCGTTGTCAGAAGATAGTAGCCAACGTAAGCTATAATCTTCTGACAATGTCAGAAGATAGAGTCAACGTCAGCCAATCTTCTGACCACGTTAGAAGTTAGTAGCCAACGTAAGCAGCAATCTTCTGACGACGTCAGAAGATAGTAGTCAACATAAGCAATAATGTTCTGCCGTTGTCAGAAGATAGTAGCCAACGTAAGCTATAATCTTCTGAAAATGTCAGAAGATAGTAGTCAACGTCAGCCAATCTTCTTACCACGTTAGAAGTTAGTAGTCAACGTCAGCAATAATCGTCTGACAACGTCAGCCAATCTTCTGACAACGTTAGAAGATAGGTAAGCAACAATCTTCTGACGACGTCAGAAGATAGTAGTCAACATAAGCAATAATCTTCTGACAACGTCAGAAGATAGTAGCCAACTTCAGCCAATCTTCTGACAACGTCGTCAACATAAGTAATAATCTTCTGACAACGTCAGAAGATAGTAGCCAACGTTAGCCAATCTTCTGAGAACGTCAGAAGATAGTAGGCAAACTAAGCAATAAGCTTCTGACGACGTCAGAAGATAGTAGCCAACGTAAGCAACAATCTTCTGATAACGTCCGAAGATTGTAGCCAACGTCAGCCAATCTTCTGACAACGTCAGAATATAGTAGCCGACGTAAGCAATAATCTTCTGACAACGTCGCAACGCAACGCAGTAGGCTACGCGTAGAGTTCATAAAATTTAGGGCGTGGAATTTAAATATTTTTATTTTTGTATGAAAATCTGATAAATTAAAATCTGATGAATTAATAAAAGTCATGGAACTAAAGTTGTTTCTTATGATGTTAGTAACATTTTTCCTGAGAAGTTGTTATTGTTTTAGGTAGCAATGACTGTATACAAATAAATAAATAGTCGAAACAAATATTGGCCATAAAAATATCGGTTTCAATACTGATTCAAATACAACCGCTGGTTTCACTTTCATATCAAGCATAACTTTTAACGACACGTCAACAATTCAGAATTATGTAGCGTAATATTGGACCGAACACATTCTAAAAGACAATAAAATACAGGGCTATAATAAATATCGCTTTCGCTTATTTCCGATAAACGGGCAACACTGAGGCAGGCTGGTCAGTCACTAAATCAGTCATAACTACAGCTATAAATGTCGCGAGCGCGAGCATTTGGTATGGCTAAGGTGGTGTTGCCAGATAAAAGGTACAAAAACTCCGGAAATAAAGTAAAAAAAAAAAGAGTCGGGTAGTTCCGTTAAATAATTGGCTCTTCTATTTGCCAAGTTACACTAATGAGACTGAGTTACTTAGAGTGTAAGTTTATTTTTTAGAACAGTCACTACTTAAGTACTTATGTCTCCTTATCTGTTGAACTTAATTAATCGTTTCCCTACGCTCTTTCCGGCAACCACAGAACAGAAGACCTACTGATTAGACACTTGATCAGCCTTTCAAAATCCAAATGTCACTGTCAGTCTGACAATGGATTTAATTCCTATCTCGCGTTATATTACAAAACTATTTAAAAATCATCCCATATCTAATCCGCTTTTTTTCCCAACATCGCCACTTTTAAAGCTGGCAACACAGAGCTAGCCCGGCGAATATCAGCGACAAATAAAACGCACGATATTGGTACGATAAAACAATTTTATTGTTGTTGTTAGCAATAATACTGTATCGTTGTTTGGTATTTAGGGTTTTTCGGTGCGTATCATTGTTGACCTTTCGAAGGTCGATGAAGTCATTTTTGTGAGCTTCGCCTGTGGATATCGTGAAAATAGACTGAGTTTTCATATCAAGAGGAGGCTTACACATCATGATGTCTCAAACTTTAAAGTTTTAACTTTTTGGGTTCCTTTGAAGAGCCAAGTATCAGTTGTATTGTCATCATAGGTTCAGAAGAGAGCTACCCACCCGCTATTTACTTCAGGTGAATAGTTTTCTAACATTTTTGAAATTGGCAGATGTATGAACGTTTGTTAGCTGAAATTTGTTGTTAGTTATAATAAAATGTTCATTTGTACACACAGAAAAACTTTCCTAACACACAACTTGGCATTTTAAATATATTATAAACACGTACATATATTATAGTCACGCCACGAACACGCTTCGTTTCGCTCGCTGCTATTAGCCGACTAAATCAAATCACAACATTTGTCTGAATTGGTCTGCAACATTTTGCGCGCGCTAGTGCCATATCTATATCTTTGTTTATATAATATCATTGCTTAGAATTAATTTTTTTAGAATCGAATGTATATTTACTTACGTTCAGATGTTGGCTAATATGGAAAACACTTTTGCATCGATCGTAAAAGCCTCGCGATTCCGGAATTGATAATTTTACTAATATTGAAAACAAAATGAATAATGAAATAATACCACATATTAAAGAAGTCGTTTCCATACCATGTATCCGATTAGTTGTGCATTCTCGGATTTTCTGGAATCCCGGGATTTATAAAACAAAAAATAGTTCTGAAGCCGCTTCTATAATTTCATAGCCAAAAATTTACTCTATGTATCTAAATATGCATCCGAATATCCAATCTCTAGTGATGTGACTGTAATCCATACTTCCATACTAATATTATAAATGTGAAAGTAACTCTGTCTGTCTGTATGTTACGTTTTCACGCCTAAACCGCTGAACCGATCGTCATGAAATTTTGCAGAGATATAGCCTGGGTTATGGAGAAGGACATAGGCTACTTTTTTACGCGATAACCGTCATCCATGCGGGCGGAGCCGCGGGCAAAAGCTAGTTAACAAATAAACGCTCATTGTATCTCGACTCAAATATTCTCTGGACAAACAGAAACAGATAATTACTTCTTTGTTCTATCAAAATCATATCTTCACGAAAATAAATGTTGAATGTAACTCTTGCCCTTGTTCTATATTCGTTCGGTCTAAACCTTAATACGGATCACCTCGCATGGTGTTTTTACATTCGTTTGGTTAATCTCACCTTAATACAGATTACCTCACCATGGTAGTTTTATATTTGTTTGGTCTAATCCTACTTTAATACGGATCGCCTCACCATATGGGTCCACGCGAGACACAATGGTTTTTTAATTGTGTATGTAATTAATACGAGAGGTTAATTCGGATCGCCTCACCGTGGTGATTTTATATTTGTTTGCAACATGAACAATACAAACTTCCTGGTAATAAAAAATCCATACTAATTCACACAATAACCGTTGCTTGTTACCGTCAATACGTGTCGGATTAGAATATTTGATAATGTGTAACAGCCCGTCCCGTAGGACCAAGTTATTATCCATTAAAAGGTTTACCTATTTATACGTGTATTTTTTTACAATTTCAGTAGTCATTGGTTATATTAGTGTGTTGATGCCAAAATGTAGCATACAATAATATTACTCTTATAGTCTAAAAGGCCTAGGAGCAAAGTTATTATTTTATAAAAATGTTTAAAATTATTATTGTGATGAGCTTTCGTCCGCTTCCTTTATGCTGTCCGTTTCACTCCTTCTATCCGATCACAATTATTGAGAGATAAAAAAAAGACGGGACTTCGGCTATCTTCGAGTATATTCGGGAAGGTGATGTCCTTGAGCGACCGACTCACACGAAGGACTCCCTCCGCTACGAAACGCCGTTGAATAAAGACACGTATGTACCTAGTATGTACCTACTTACGTGCGCGCTCGCGATTCTAGAAACTTTTATAATCGCTATAATAAATCTTATACCGCAGACTATTCACCTTTGCGTGAACGCTAACTGCGAGTGAAGTGCAGTGATCTCGTGCAGAAGGCAAACTCGGGCCCAGGACCTAAGCCAGCATAAGCAGCCTCCACCGGTATTCCAGGGAAGTTCTTTCCATGCATGATGAATATAAATGTTGATGGATAGAGAGGGAGAGGAAGGTCAAAGAAAAGATGGGTGGATTGTGTGAGGAATGATATGAAAGAGAAGAGAGTGAATGATACCGTGACGGCTCATAGGACAAGGGCAGGAAAATGATGTTGGGATTGGCTTCCAATCTAACCGGATGCAGGTGAATACCGGTATTTTACATGAAGCGTGTGCCTATCTGAGCTCCACAACTCAGTTACTGGGTAACATGATACCCCTTGGTAAGACTGGTTCTCAAACTTTTAGGATTCTAACTACCCGTAACGACTGTCATAGATCTACGAATGACAGCAGGGACCATCGGCTTAACGTCTTTTCCAAGACACGGAGAGGTCTCGATATGTGATGGATGGTCACCCATCCACGAACCGACCGCAGCAAGCGAAGCTTAACCCGTGCCGCTGTTATCATTTAGCCACGAGGTACATAGAGTAATAGGTAGATAGAGAAAGCTGTGAGAAGACATACAAATACCTGCAACCACGTAAGTGTAGTAGCATTTATCGTATAATATATGTCGGAGAACGGAAGGTTTCTCTCGTTATCACCAGCCATATTTTAACTACTGTGGGCATACTGTGGGTAGTGTTGGTTATTGCGCAATAGAAAAACCGAATTAAACTCAAAAGTCATTTACTCAACTGAGAATTTGTACCCTTAAGTTTACATAAGACAGTTCCCCCAAAACGTCCCATCCCATCACCAGTTCCTAGTGCTTTAGCTGGGAAGAAGAAGTAGACGAACAAACTTCCCAGCAGCACATCTGTCTGTTCAGTTAGACGAACTTGATTCTATACAGTAATGGGTATGCAAAGTAATTAATGTAGGAACACGACACAACTATACCGAACGCGCAACAGTTTCTAGACGTCTTCACTGCTTGACCGCCACCGATGAACTTCACTTGTCCTCTGTGCGGCGATCACTTGCCGCCGGTCGAACATTATGTTGCAGACTCTGTCATGCGCCGCTAAACAGCACTGGCGTTCCGATTAGTCAAGACTCGATGGCGCGAACTTCACCAACTCCATCGAACGCGACTAGATGGCGCAGGCGTACCGGATACAACTCGTCTCCGACATATATGATCTCAAAATATGACATTTTTACAACATGTCCTCGAATTAACGCCCACCACCAACACACACCAATTATGATACATACACTTATTTTTTACTATTATGTATAAAACATAACTACTATGTATTTTTACTATTATTTATTTATTCAATTGGTTATACTGATTTTTTGAGAAAATTGTGGTCACATTACAAATCTACGCACGCACACAGTCGCACACGTATGTATAAGGGTCTAGAGTAGTAGGTACTTCGATAATTTTGGTTTGTTCCAACTGTACAGCGGAAGTGTGACTGTAGTTTACGTAATTTTAATTATTTTTGGGATACATATTACCTATATTAAAATGATAGAAATTGATTCTGAACAAACTACCTTCATAATGTGCCTTTTAATTGGGTTACACCACAGATATAGATAGACCTAGATAACGCAAGTATCACAAACTGTATGAAAACCAAGCGTGCCATTTTTTGACTACCTACTATGACGTCACAAGCTCGCGTTGTCGCGCACGTTTACCCAGCCAGCAGTACACAGGGCTGAGCGTGAAAGTGGCGGCTTACGATTTTTGTACGTAAGCTGGTGCGATTTTTGGCACGCGAACTAGTTGCTCTTGCGTTATCTAGGTGTAACTATATTATATCTTTGGGTAACACATTGTTATATAATATAATGCATGGTCTTCAGTTACCAATTTTCACAAATAAGCACACATTTCTTAGGGATGGCTCCAACCAGCTAGCAAAGTGACTTGCAAGTCTCAAAAAACAACCTATTCACGAAATAAATATCCTATTATGAAAATCTTTATCCGCCATTCTCGCCGCAAAAATACACACTCACATAAATAGGTTTTATAGTAAATAAATCTCTAAAAGGGATCTCTAATAACATTATGTGATGTCGCACTGAAAGTTATTTGCTCTAAGTACATCAGTTTGACAAGGCGTTTACGTTTACAATTCATGTGTCTAAAATACTACAGATAGTATTTTAGACACATGAATTGTAAACGTTGTTGTTTGTGGCTGATAATGGACGTACATCTATCCTAAATAAAAAAAAATAAAAAAATATATATATAATAAATAATAAAAAAATTAAAAAAATAAATAAAATTAAAATAAAAAAATATTAAATAAATAAATAAATAAAATTGAAGTTTCTGTTTGTAATGTCAAAATAACAGCTTTTACTAAATGCATATGAAAGTATACACGGTAGTTGGAATAAAAAAACTTTATTTTTTATTTTTTTGTCTTTCTGCCTGTTGATTCCGGTTAATCTCCGAATCGGTTGGACCGATTTTGGCGGGATTTTCACTAGTAAATAGCTGATATTATAAGATAAGGAGTAACTTAGGCTACTTGTATTTTAGAAAAAGCCACATGGGCGAAGCCACGGGCAGCAACTAGTCTTTCGTAAAATTCACTTAAGGCAAAAGACGTCCACTGCTGAACATAGGCCTTCTCCAATTGGGGGGGTTTGCCATAATCGCCGCGCTTGGCAGAAAAATTCGCTTTGTAAAATTGGTTCCACTTAAAGTCCTTTTTCATAACATTAGAAAGAACGTAAAATATTTTATTTGGGACACGCATAGGAAATACAACACTAAAAAAAAAGAAAATTAATGCTAATAAAATCATGAAAACAATAAAAAAGAACATTAAAACTAAAATAAATATCATCACGCGAGTAACCTCCGAAGACTTAGTCAGAGGTTTTTGCACTTATATTTTAAGTCCTTTATCATCACAATTCATAACAAAATTAATCAAAAGGATGACATACCTACGGCATAAGATACATACTCGTAATTCATCCGACTTTTGAATTGACATTCAACGGGAAAAAATCTAAGAATAACAGAACAGTTTTAAGTTTACACTCCGTTGGGTAAAATAATCAAAACACAAAAAACCCTTTACCTTAAAAATGAAGAATAAACCATTAAAAGTATATCATCCGCAAACAAAGGCTGTTTCCGCAACGAAAAATGAAATAAGTACCTATTTAGCTAATCTAGCGAAATACCGTCTCGAAGGAGCAATTAGGTCACATTTACTGCTAAAAATCTAACAGCGAAAAACCGGCCAAGTGCGAGCCGGTCTCGCACAAGAAGGCTTCCGTACCACCGTACAATATTTAACACACGGTGATGCCTCATTAGTGCGTTGCGTTGCGTTGACGCAACGGATCCACGCATTGTATGCCACACCTGCGTTGCAACGACGCACGACGTCGCAGCGCAAGAGGACGACGCACGCACCTCAGTCAGTCTCCACAATGGATTGGAACAAACGTGTTCTATTGTTGCTTTTATTGCGCCATCGCCGAAAGAACGTCAGCGCACCGGAGCTCCAAACAGCGCAGCGCATCACCCTTCCCCCGCCTCGTCTCTCGTCCGCCGATCCGTTGAAACGTTGCGAGCGACGACGCAACGCTTTATGGCGACGACACCCGACTGTTAATGATTTTATACTGAAGATCACGTTTAAATGAGTACTTCACGATTGGCAGGCGGGTTGGCGATCGCAGTATGGTGTTAAAAATGCAAAGAGAACGCTGCTGCCTATTCTCTAGTAAGTCCCTTAGTCGCCTTTTACGACACCCACGGGAGGAAATGGGGTACATAAACAGTATAGGTACATATAGCTCATGGAAAGCGTTCGGTGACGATCGCGAATTCGCGAACCCATAAGTTTTTCCCCTACCAAAAATCGCTCATCGCGCCTAAAGAAGTTGCTCATGGAAAGCGTTCGGTGACGATCGCGAATTCGCGAATCCATAAGTTTTTCCCCAACCAAAAATCGCTCAACGCGCCTAAAGAAGTTGCTCATGGAAAGTGTTCGGTGACGATCGCGAATTCGCGAATCCATAAGTTTTTCCCCTACCGAAAATCGCTTAACGCGCCTAAAGAAGTTTTCATTTCAAAAAATTGTCTAAATATAGAAAAATCGTTTTAAAAACATTGTAGAACCAGCAATAAAGGCTTATTCTATGTTATTTTTATTTATTCGAGCCCGAACATTAAACGACGAAAATACCCGTTTCTTGTATAATTATTTTATTTTTATTACTTGTTTATTATAGCGGTCATAGTAGTACGCACTCTGTGAAAATTTTAAGTATCTACCTCTTACGAGTTAAAAAATATAGCCCTGTGACACAGACGGACGGACGGACAGCGGCGCCTTAGTAAAAGGGTCCCGTTGGCACCCTTTGGGTACGGAACCCTAAAAACAAAGCTAACCATAAGAAAGGTCCCCAAAGCAATAACAGTTTTAATTACGTTAAAAATGATGTTGGAACCAACTTTTCCGGTTGGTATCTTCGCCAGTCCGTTTCGTTTTACGGTAATGTTTATTTCTGAACGTAACGACGCTCGCAATTTAATATTTTTTACTTTAATATTGAAAATGGAGTTTTAAAAATTAAATTTTAATTTTATATTTTTTCCTTCTTTCTTTATCTATATTCTGGGATTCGTTTTGAAGCTCCGCTTCTCCTCAAGTGTATAGATAAGATCTTTTATTTAGAAAATGGTTGTATAGAATCTGTATATTTATAAGTTGTGCTGATTTTGTTTGCTCAATGCAAACTCGTTAGCATTTTCGTCGTATGAAACTTTCTGGTTCGATCGAATCTGATAAATATTTATTAAAATTGAAGTGTCTGTTTGTAGTGCCCATTCAGTTTTTCGAGACATCACCAAGTGGTTAGTCGACTCTTCACGTGACCAGAGGACTGGCCTATTTCTTAGTCAAATAATCAGTATTGCCATACAACGTGGCAATGCTGCCAGCCTTTTGGGCACTTTTCCTGTTGACAGCGATACGGATGAATTTTTTGATGCCGTTAGATCCTTTCCCCTCCTTTTTAGGGTTCCGTAGTCAACAAGGAACCATTATAGTTTCGCCATGTCCGCCCGTTTGTCCATCCCCAACTTAGCTCAGAGACTCTTAGTACTAGAAAGCTATAATTTGGCATGGATATACATATTAACCACGCCGACAAAGTGGTAAAATAAAATCATGAAAAAAATAGTTATTTAGGGGTACCTCCTGTACATGTAAAGTGGGGATGTTTTTTTTTGTTTTTCGCCTATCCTCTGGTGTGGTATATTGTTGGATGGGTTTTTCAAAAATATTGCGGGTTTGTGAAAACAATTTTTAGATTAAGAGATCCGATTCTGAAATATTAGACATTAAAATGCTAATTTTTGTTAGTCAAGTGTCCCCCTCCCCGCCAGCTAAACGGTTAGTTTTGCATAGGTGAAAAACTTCACGATAGTAGTATGTATAACGAAGTTAAAAGGATAACTATCACAGCTAAGTAGGCTTTTCAAGTTTACGAGTAATACTCGACCAACTTAAATTTGCAGTTGAAAAACATGTTCCCCCATACAATCTGTACAGGAGAGCATGTTTCTCAACTACAATGTTAAGTTTGTCCATGGGATAAATTCATCCCAACTACGGAACCCTTCATTATGCGTGGTCCGACACGCACTTGGCTGGTTTTTTTTGTATACTTGTACATATCACATCTTGTACATATTATTATTATTATGAGACTTATAAATTATTATAATTTAATATTGCTACCTTTTGGCATTAAAAAAGCTGAAAACAAATTTACTTTTAAAAGAAAAGTTCGTAACCACTACTTAAGTCAGACTAAATAACTCTCAAATGATAGTCTAGTCATAGTAATTATTATTAGGTGGTATTTGTTAAAATATCTATTAGTTTATTTTATTTGTATATGTGTATTAGTATCAATAAAACTATATAAATTCTCTTAATCAAGAAGTTAGTATTTTTGTCATTATTTTTGTACCCTACCACTGTTTTTATATTTAACCCAAAGGTTGACTGGTAGAGAATGCCTTGTGGCATTAAGTCCGCCTATGTACCACTATTGTACATGAAGTTTAAATAAATAAATAAATAAATAAATAAATATTAGCTTTTAAATTATGTCAATAAACACTTATCAGTAAAAACATATTTATTTAAAAGTAGATTTTTTAAACATAGACCGTGGATGATACAATATTCTCGCAATGAGTTACTGGTTATGATTAAATATTTCAGATCGGACTCGAAGAACATTATTCTTTAACGTCATTTTTTTCCCTGAATCGTACAAATAATTTCCGTCTTTTAAATGAAAAACAGTTTTCAAATTCAACTAAGTATACCAAAGAATCATAACTAAAAAACTCCACCATTAACCACCATTATAGTAATAAACTGAATACATTTTATTCCACGAATCACAGGCAATAATACTTCCTACGAAATTCCACAAGCTAAACTCAAACGAGTTGCCAATGGGCAATGTAGCCTGAAACAATCAACACTGCAAACTCCCGAGCAGTTATCAGCAATTAACAGACCTTACAGAAGTTACCGACTCGATAATCGGCTGAAACAAAATTAACACAACTTCAAAATCAGTTTTCTTCGCTCCTTCACGACTCTCACAGCGTCCCTTCTTATCGATTTTAATATTAACAGCGCGAATCTACTTTCTTTCGAAGTTTCTGAAAGTTTTCTTGCTTCAAGTTTTCAGTTTGGAACTTGGATTTACAGTATTATCTTGGATATCTTTCTTGCGGTAGGTATGAGGTACGCTATTGAATATTATGAGAATGTGACCTTTCTGCAATACATTTTCATTATCGTATAAGCCCTGACAAAATAGTTAGCTCAAATCAAATCAAATAGGTACCTTTATTTGTGCACATAGGTACAATGTAGGCGTTACAAAATTTATATTGAAAGAAGAAAGAAAGAAAAACATTTTATTCGGGACACACAACATCTATGTATCCGCTGGATGCGGGCAGCACAGAACCAGTCGAAGTGGCGGTGTTTGGGGGAGGCCTTATACATATGTCCAGCAGTGCACGTCTTTCGGCTGAAATGATGATAAATGATGATGTATCCTGCCACAGGAAGAGACGTACCAATATTAGCATAAATATTAAATGAAGTTAGTGAACACTAGTAGTACTGTAACATCAATTGACTACACAATTTTGCAATTAACGCCAATCTATTTTACGGCTAGATGATTGGCTATCTTCCAGACAAAGCTTGTGCCTTGTTCGACTCTCACATATGGAAAAGCAAACCTGTCCATTCCTAAAGACTTCGGTCGACATATTTAAGCAACATTCCCTCTAATTTGTTTGGCACCTACTCAGCATTATTATAACTTCAGCATCTACACTAGCACTGATATGGTTTGATGTGATAGTAGATACGGGTATAAATACGAATGACTAGATAACATTTTTCCAATCAAAGTCAATGAAAACGCAGTATTAAAACTTTAAGATGCAACTACAAGAACGTCATCAAAGATGGCTACCGATCTTATCAACGGCTACATGTGCCAAATTCGCAATTCGCAGTTTTAAACTTAATTTCCTTACTGCAATCATCTTGGCAGGGTAGCATGCTCCAATTGAATATTATTGCGCTCGTTTAGATGTGAAAGGTACGCGAAAATGGAGGCGATGGTCAATTGTTTTTTAAGGTTTTCAAAGTAGTTGAGTTGTATCGCATCTGTGACGTTTAATATTGCTTTCGACTCTTCGATCAATAATTGATCGAAGTTTCGACTGCATAAGTGCTAGTTTCGTTTATAAAATGCTTTTATGGCAATGAGTTTTCTAAGTGACAATTTTTTTTTTTTTTTAATAAAAGGATATTTTACTCGTTTCCTTAGAATTTGTTGAGTTATTACATTCGACCTGTCTGCTTTGTTCCTAGTAGTTTGTTTCCCATTAAATAGAGAATTTATGTGGTCCTGAGTGGCTGGAAATATTTGCCGGTTTTAAAATAAATAATTATAATATTTTGTTATTATATTGGAGTACGTAACAGACAGTCACAACTACAAAGTGTAAAATAACTTTTCGGAAGTTGGTATCTTTAGGTCTGCATTTTAGTCTTTGGCCACCGACTTCCAAAAATTTAAGCAATTTCTCACTTTGTAGAGAGTTTTATTGGAAGTCGGTTGTTTGTTATTTGTAAAAAAGTTTTTAATTTTTTTATTTTCCACGTTTAATATTATGTTACCTAATCCACAACAATTCGTATACCACTACTTGCTTTGTAAACAACAGTGTCAAAAAGTATTATAACATCATCAAGATACACAAAGTGTATCCGTACGGTACGTCCAGTGTATACGTATTATCGAAGCTAACTCAAAAACTACCTAATCAAAGTTAATAAAATTTATATGGGAAATAAAAAAGAATTGAAGATGAACATAAAAAAAGACATATATACGAACATCATTATAACCTCCTCCTTTTTTGAAGTTGGTAAAAAAATTGACAGTGTTTAATGATCAGCAACAGCATCCAACAGCTGATCTGAAAATAACTGCTGGTGGAAATAAGTAATACCTAAATATCAGCGAAGATATACTAGGACTCCTCGTGGGTTTTCCAGAAATTTCTGGATGTAAATATTTTCACATCGACACAGGCAGTTTTCGCTCCATGCTTGCAAAATATTTTGGCATGACGAATGTTGGATATCTGCAGCAAAATGCCGGCTACATACCGACGTTTATTGAATTCAGTACTTTTATACGAATAGTAGGTACCAAGCGAAGTAAAAACAGACATCGGATTAATGTCATAAATACTCAATTATGTCACTATAATATGGAACAAAAAGGCATGTCCTAGAACCAAAAATTCGATAAATGTGACATCTACCAACCCGCACTGAGCCCGCGTGGCTCTTGTTTTTATATGTCATATAAAAAGGTATGTAAACAGCGTTTCTTATGTTCAATAATTTTTGTTGAAGCTGTTAATGTCGCTTACACCTGAAAAACGCACCAGAATTCTCACAATGCTGGAAATCGGCCGGAGTCAGCGTGATACAGCAAGGATAGTTAGAGTGTCACTGTCAATTGTACATCGAGTTCTCCGACGTTACGAGGAAACCGGCTCTAACCCTAATTCATTGCTATTCAGTGTAATTGTCCTACTGAGAGCAGTGGTAACCCAGTAGTAGCACAGGCCCCGACTTATTTATTATTTTTTCTATAAAACTTAGCCTATTTTACAATGGTTTTAACCACACAACGAAATCCTCTTAGGGTTTATCTGTGTGCTGGCGAGCCGTTCAATAAGATAATACAAAAATGTTAATCACTACAATTATACATATAATACTTTTATAATGATGATAATAATCTAAAGCTACATCAATACATACACACATTAGGAGGAATTTTGTGTAAGAAAGCGTTTAGATTTGTACTTATAATTTTTCGAACTCGTTTTGTATAACGTTTGCAAGTCTTCAGGAAATTTATTAAGAAAAAATGGTGCTAAATATTCTGCAACCCCTCATCCCGTACACATTATTGAATTTTGGTAGGATGTATTTATTTTTAAGTGGTATTGTTCTCAGAAAATCAGGTCTTGTTTTTTCGAGTCGTGAGTTCGAACCCAGGCAGGCGTTTTACTTTGTGTATTTAATTTCATCATCACTACTCTTAAAACAGTGAAGAAAAACATCGTCTGGAAACCGGCATGTCCTAGAACCAAAAATTCGAAAAATGTGACATTTACCAACCCGTACTGAGCCCGCGTGGCCACGGCCCACTCTTCACCGAGAGGAGGCCTGTGTCCTAGCAATGGGAAAATTATATGCTGATTATGATGGCAGGAAAAAGTGGGTAAGTGCTGAAAGAATTTTTTTGAAGAACCTTCGGTCGCCTTATCTTTTAATCGTGACCGCTGTCCAAAGACGACGTGGACGACGAGGGTGTGTGACATAAAAAAAACAAATTGGTATTTATTGCAAAATTGTGTAGTCAATTTATGTTACACTACACTGAAAAAATGTACTCCAATCAAGTGGCTTTTTAGCTTGTTTAGATTAATCAAAATCTTCTCAGGGGTAGTCAGATATAAAATGTCGACTTCATCAAGCTTGTTTTTATATTTTTTATATGACGTGTAAAAGTGATTCCGATATCCTATTTACAGAATAAACGATTTCATTTAATTTCATTTCATTTCTTAGTTAAGTTGATCATCACGACATGATTGCAGCAATACTAGTTCAAATGATTGAACGCTCAAACAAGTTTCTCGATTATTCTTAACATGACATCATTGTAGAAGAGTTTAAAAAAGACAAGTTAAAAAATGTTAACTGTAACAAAGTAAGTTAGTTGTGTCAATCAAGCATTTTGATTACTTCAATAAAGATCATTGAAACTTTAATCTAATAATCTTGGTTGGAGCAACTATATTTTGACTTGATAACTGCAAATAGGTTTTGTGATAACTCCAATCAAGATCCCGTTTCAAATCTCAATCAAATCAAAGTAGTAGCTGTGATCATTGTGCTTGATAGTCTCAGATCATGCAAACAAGTTACTTAGTCAATCTAAACAAAATCTTGATTGTGGCAACAACTTTTTTTTTTTTTTTTTTCAGTGTACTACTAGTGTTCATAACTTCATTTAATATTTATACTAATATTTATTTATTTAAATCATAATTATAACATCTTTACAGAGTCATCCAAGGCGATGTTATAAGTCACATGTTCAAAATAAATAAAATGACTTGAAAGTAAAATTTCAAAGAAATATACAAAAATACTAGATAATAAACATAATTATAAACCTGACAAATGTTTATAATACAATACTTCTTTCAAATTATTAGTTGTGCCATTTGAATGAATTTCGGCAGGTTCTGCCCAAATATATTATATCCTCCGATACCGTAATAATATTAACAATACGTGCGGCTCGTGACATAGGGGTAAATTTGAAACATTGGTATGTCCCTTCCTGTGGCAGGATACACTAACATTCATCATCATTTCAACCGAAAGACGTCCACTGCTTAACCTGGACCACTGTGCAAAGACAGATGCCCAAAACTTTGCCGTTATAAGCATTGCTTGACTGACTGACTTAAAGACCAGCTATCTTGTCCCGAAGTGCGCTACTAACAGTAAAGACAGGCTATGTTTTAGGGTTTTCGTTTTAGGGTCTCCAACGACATGCCCAGAATTTTGTCGTTATAAGCATTACTTGACTGACTGACTTGAAGACCAGCTATCTTGTCCTGAAGTGCGCTACTAACAGTAAAGACAGGCTATGTTTTAGGGTTTTCGTTTTAGGGTCTCCAAAGACAGATACAAAGAATTTTGCCGTTAAAAGCATTGCTTGACTGACTGACTTGAAGACCAGCTATCTTGTCCCGAAGTGCACTACTAACAGTGAAGACAGGCTATGTTTTAGGGTTCCGTAGTCAACAAGGAATCCTTATACTTTCACCATGTCCGTCTGTCTGTCAATTGTCGAGATAACGCAACTATCAAACTGGCAAAACTGACCACTCATTGAAACTGACTAATCAAAGAAACTGGCGAAATAAATAAACTGACGACTGAGAGAAACTGACCATTGGTATGCGGACTCTTTAAATTATCTTCTTTTTTTTTTTGACGTGACAAAGTCTTATAAATCGATGAACGCCGGCTGCATGCACGAAGATGTCCTCACGCTCATTGTCCCGTTACGCTCATTGTACGCTTGCGCCGCATCAATGTTTTGTTATGACGTTGTCACGTTAAACTATCATCCGTAAACCAACTGTACATACAACCAATTTTTTTTTAACACGGATTATTTATTTTTTTACCGGGAACCAAAACTAACAAAGTAGATCACCGATTACCACACTTGTAGTTGACACTGTATACCTATATTATGCGTTCACTTAAGCATAATCTGGAAAGGCTTATGATACTGGGCCGAGTGGAAGGAAATCGCGCTCAAAGCTGAGCACCGGTAAAATGGTCAGACGCGATCAAGAAGGCTGTTGGAGGCAGCATTTACCGAGTGGTCCCCATTGCAGGAGAAGTGTTTCCATGTTATGTGAACTTGGAAATGCGTCGTATGTGCGCGCAATCCTCAGCATTGAGGAGAGGACGAAGAAGAAATTAGATAGATAGATCGATAGAATACTCTTTATTATGTACACCATAAAAATTACAGATATAAATGTAGAACTGTTACATAGGGTGTCACAATGGGCGGTCTTATCGCTAAAAGCGATCTTTTGCAGACAACCTTTGGATGGATCAAAAAGTAGAAGGAGAGACAATACTGCAGGTAGTCAGTGGTGTACTATTTACATATAGGTATACAATAAATACATACATACATAAAGCATATAGATACTTATCCATCATCATCATTGTTTATTATTGTATATATACAGGGTGTTTGGCAGAACGTTGAACATACGAAAATGGTGGATAGGTGGGGTCATCTGCTACTTACTCAGCCCTAATTTATTTGGCCTTGCCCCCCGTGGATATTTAAAAAAAAAATTTTTGCTTTCTTCTAGTTTCACCACTTTCTTAACTTGAAAGTGTAATTTGTATAAAAAATGGGTAAAACAGGCAATATTTTTATTTATTACATCTTTCTGTAAGTTTGAGGAGTCATAACTTTTTTTCTAGCTAACATCTGAATAAAGCAATTATTTTATAAGAATCTGCCAACATTAAAGATAAAAAAAATAAACTAAAATATTGCCTGTTTTACCCATTTTTAATAAAAATTACACTTTAAAGTTAAGAAAGTGGTGAAACTAGAAGAACAAATTTTTTTTTTTTTTAGTATCCTTTGGGCCAGGGCCAAATAAATTAGGGCTGAGTAAGTAGCAGATGACCCCACCTATCCACCATTTTCGTATGTTCAACGTTCTGCCAAACACCCTGTATACAATAATAAACATGATACAAGAGCAAGGAACTTTAAGTAATGATGATGTTTAAGGAGAGAGGAAGTGATTTTTAACCACAATTTTAAAAGTGGACAAAGATGAGCACGCCTTATCGAGACGTGCAAGGCATTCTATAACCAAAGTTAACACTGACAAGTTGACACTGTTTTCTTTGTCGAGTAGTTACAAAATCTATCATCAACATCTTATCGCCTCTCTAGCATCAATCATGTCAATTCGTCTTCATCAACAATGTATCACAAAGGATACAGGCAACTAACAATTATTCAAGTCAACTACGGAACAATGTTTGTTCCGTACAATATCGAACTTTGACTAAGGTGGTATAGGTTGGGTGCACACTGAGGGTGCGAGAACTCAATCTTCTTTGTATACAATTGCAAATAAATGAAATTGAAGTATCTTTTTGTAATGTCAAAACTACAGCTTGTTACTAAATGCATATGAAAGAATATACGGTACTTATATTATTATTTTTTTAGTCGGGGTATTCTTTGGAGACTGCCGATAAAAGTGAAAATTAAGTACATATAAACACAGTATACATATAGCTCATGGAAAGCGTTCGGTGACGATGACGCGAGTTCCATGAGTTTTGTTTACCCAATAAGTACACATATATACACAGTATACATATAGCTCATGGAAAGCGTTCGGTGACAATCGCGAACCCATAAGTTTTTCCCCTACCAAAAATACCTACTTAAAGAAGTTTCCACTTCAAAAATAATTTGTCTGTCTGTCTGTTTGTCCCGGCTAATCTTCGAAATGACTGGACTGATTTTGAGGGGACTTTCGAAGGCATATAGAGATATTATAAGGAGTAACTTAGGCTTAGGAAAAGCGTTCTCGCAGATAGAAAGGCGTATTAGAGTTGTGAAGGAAGTTACCTTAAGTGTTCAGTAGTTTGTTTTAATACTTAATAGTTTTATGAATGAGGGAGAAATATTGTAGGGTTCCATTCTTTCTCCCATTTTATCTTCCATCATGACGTGGCGCCCATGATAATCACAAACTAGATTAAAGATACCAAGAATTGTTTACAAAAATAAAAGAATCGCGCGTAGCGTAAGTTTATGTATGTACGCGTGAAGGTCGAAAATTATCGCACAGGTAGGTACGTACCTACTACCGGAGTAAAAAATATCCTTTATCCTAAACCCAGATCATGGTTTATACGTATGCCAAATTTGTTCCGAATCCGTTCAGCTGGTTAACGCGTAAAAGGTAACAGACTTACAGTGAGACAGACAGTTACTTTCACAATAATCATCATTTCAGCCGAAAGACGTCCACTGGTGGACATAGGCCTCCCCCAATTAGGGGGAGGTTGCCATAATTAACACGCTTGGCAGGCGGGTTGGCAATCGCAGTATAGTGTTAAAAATGCACAGAAAACGCTGCTGCCCATTCTCTAGTAAGTCCCTTAGTCGCCTTTTACGGCCCTCACGGGAGGAAATGGGGTGGTGCTATTCTTTACGTCCGGCACCACACGTACCACAATAATATTGTACTAGTATTTTTGACATATCTCGGGATCTGAGGTCCCGAATCTTTAGAAGGCATGCGAGGGGCCGAAGCCAACTAGCAGAGGCCCCTTAGACAATTTTAAGTGTTGAGGCACCAACCGCCGATTATCCCTGTATGCACTACGCAAGTGCATCCAAGGAAAACTCGTTGGTGCAGGACTGTTGCAGAACATGGAAACAAAACATATTGGGCTATGTGTTTGGGTGGCTATAGTGCATTGGTTGTCTAGAACTATGAAAGAATTGCCTCCTGCCTGATCAATGTTATGTAATACACGGATAAAATGGCAGGCGATGACTCGCACCCTCAATAATGGGCCCCCGAAAACGGCTACCAGCACATAGTCACGTAACGACAAGGAGGCAACACTTTCTGAGGTGCATGAGGAGTGGAGAGGTATTCCACGGCTATCAGGACAATTCCGGAAGTACGGGCAAGATCCCTACTAGCATCTTACTGGAATACTTCTTTCCTCTGAGCACGTGTGCTCTTGCGAATCCCCACTCAAGCTGGCCAATAAAGGGAAGCCAGAGGTGAGGAACAAAATATATCCTAGGAGATAGAGACCGTGGGGTCGCTACTGCCCAACAACTCGCCTATGGTTTATGTATCTCTATTGGTCTGGCTTCTCACCCTAGACCTGTTTTGGCAA
The DNA here is from genome assembly GCA_947523025.1 of Dryobota labecula. NCBI lineage: Eukaryota > Metazoa > Arthropoda > Insecta > Lepidoptera > Noctuidae > Dryobota > Dryobota labecula. The sequence goes on along the minus strand of OX383295.1, from coordinate 20,146,166 downwards.
AGTAAACTCTACCGGCACAGACCCAGAGTTTAGGAGCGTGTCAGATTCTAAATGTAAACTACATTTATAGGTATTGATAGCCACTTTATTAGCAAGCTTTGTGTATCAGAATGGTAACTAGTAGTTTACTATGTATGAAAGTCCCTAAGAATATGGTGTGTAGGGAAAGGGTTTTATAAAGAAAAGCACAGAAAGACAAGACCAGGCATTTATTTCAATTAGGCTTGTCAAGGTAACGTTACTGAGAAAGCTAGTTGTCCGTTCCAAAACTAGGTCTTCGTGGAGAAGAACGGAATAGAAACTCCACGGAAACAGCATTAAGTATTCTATCATAAATTACCGTTATCTCAAAACAGATAATTCTATCTATTGGACCTTTACTCAGATTAATAGCAACATTGTTATAATAATATAAAGGTAGGAACATGAGTATTCCATTAAACAATTTAACACATTACCAATATTGGCAATAATATACTTTACACAACAACATAATCATAACAGGCAATAATTAAGGTATAATATCAAATTACTTAACTTACGTGACACCTGGACGAACCAACCACTTGAACATCTACCGAGCAACTCGACTAGACAGCGCACTGTCCATTGCTTTTATATCCGAACGTCTAATTCAATTGATCAACTTATAAACTTATAACAAACAAAAATAGTAGATAATAGCTTACCTTTTTAAATCACATATTAACTTACATTATATTGTAAGTGGATAATTCATAGTTTGCAATTAATATATTTTAGTTTGACTTTACAGATATTTGTAACAAACAATAATATTTCACACCGGAAGTTCCGTTAAAGAGTATTGAATCAACAGTTAAGAATTACTTTAAAACAAAGGAATATAATGTACATAATTTACTTTTGATATTAATTGATACAGTTGTTTATTTGAAATTAGTAACTGATAGTTTTAATTTTTAACAGAACAAAGGAATGTCTTGCTCTTTATAATTATTCGTATTTTATTACATAAATATACAGAACCTGTCACGGCCATACTGACATGTACTTCGTTCTCGAAGTACAAATTACATTACATAAGATCATAAACATACATAACAATTTGTTTAATACATTTTCATTGTTCACACATCATGTGTTTGTTTTGTTGTCACATTAAGATGACGAAATAACAACGGTCATTTGCTTAATACATTTTCATTGTTACCGTCAATCTTCTCACATTAAGATGACGAAATAACAACGGTCAGTTGTTTTGGTCATCAATCTAGCCACTACACCTGCTGCACATGAGTTAAGCTAGAACAAAACAACCGACTTCAGCAGTTCAGATTCCATATTCATCACAACATTAGTTTTATCATTTGCTGCACACAAATTATAAACAATTAATATTTGTGTAATTAATTAATTCACAATGATTTTTAAGTATATAACTGTAATATACTGTTATACATCAAATTACTTATTCCTTGATCATATTAGACACCAATCATTAAAAGAACAACATATTTAAATAATCGCGTAAAACATAATCTAACAATGTAAACAATAACCTTGCAGCAAATGGAAAAATACAATGATGTCATAGACAATGATCCTTTAAAGGACTAGATCAGCAGTGTACGGCACCAACGTGTTACTACGTCGTATATGTCCACAGGCATATCTGACTTCAGTTGTCAACTCGATGTCAAGTGAGCGATAGTTTAAGGATAAAAAAATATATCAAATTGGTGAAATTTGCGGTTAAAATTGTTTACAATCACCATAATTAATTTACGATTGAAATTTATTTTGTATAAATGATTGTCATAAACATTTAAATAATATCATTCCATTTTAAACAATAGTTATTTGACACAGTCTTAATAGTTTTGAAATATATTATTTACGTTTACGCATTTTTTTTCTTCCTATATTTACCAAATCGTTAAATTTCTTTCAATCGTTAATCCATTGAAAGTTTCATAATACAATCTTTCATAGTCGGTAATTAATTCAATAAATACCTTCATTAATTCAGGGGTAATCACATTGGTCATTAGCAACTCTGGCAGTCTTTCCGATGACAATGTCTTGTATCGTTTCAACGTAATTAGTTTGACGGAAGAAGAAATGAGATAAACAGATCATTTTGACAGATTGACATTATTTATGTATCCGTTTCAAAGCTACGGCTTTAACTCTTAAGTGGTTACGTTTTTCTGAAATTGTTAGTAGGACGCTGCTCCTCTAGTATAATATAACCTCATTGGTTTACGAAATATCAATTACAGAAATGCAAATACCATAATAATATTTTATAAATTAAAACCCTTTTTTTCGAAACGTAAATTTAAGTTTTAAAAAATTATTGTTGAAATGGAACGTTTCCATTCGTCAATCTCATTTTCTATTCTGACAGCTGACGTTCATGTGTTTTATTGTTCTACAACATCAATAAGTGATAGTGACAGATGCAAAAGTTTAAACTTTTTAAGTTAAGTTTCTAGTTTAAGTGATCAGAATACACGTCAATAACAATTACTAGGTTTTATCTAGATTCCTGCTCTGCTGCTAGTGACAAAGAATAGAATCAAGTAAATAGTCAACCAACAGTGTAATTTATATCAAATAAATAAACATTTCAGAGCAGTATCTAATAGTCAGTTTACAAAATAACTGAAAATCCATAATTAGTATATTTACCCGGTTTATCAAATAATATCCAGTATTTATTATTATTGATAAGATCAAAACAATACATTGCTCGGCCAATCTGACAATATCATTGCAAATTGTATTGATAATCCATATTTCATTTTCTGTTAAATAATTTCAGTTTTTAACATAGTTACTGTGAACAGTAAGCGTATACTTCTCTTAAAGCAAAAGGTTATAATCCAAAACAAAATCATCAAGACCCGGGATAGCGGTTCAAAGAAAATTAAAAGTTTATTTTAACAGTACTATCAGTAAGCACTTTGAAAGTGAAAAAGAATAGAATAAAGAGAATTACTAATAACCTTTGACCTTGTCATATTTGCTTTTTAACAATTTAAATGGTATCCACTATTTCTTACATATTAGTATAGCGGATCAAAGAAAAATTATATATTTCATTTACTCTATGACTTAGTACCAACTTTAAATTTTGGCTTCTTACTAGGTACCACATAATGAAATATTTATAGTCATGTTAAGAGGCCGTGCACGAAATCGACTGATCCCGATCAATTTTGTTCATTGTTTGTGAGAAAGAGAAACATAATTTAAACAAAATTATTTGAGATTTGAAAAGTCGTGTTCTTTGTTTTGCATGTGGCTGAAAGGGATTTTTCAAATAAATTAAGTATTCACGGTAAATCACTAATATTTGCAACAAGTTTTCCGAAAAATGACGCGAGACTGAAATTTGATCATCATTCTACAAGAAACTACTTTTGATTTTGAATATTAAAAAATATCATCAACATCACTATATGGTCTACTTGCATGTGGCGGAACCACTTTTTTCAACTTCCATACAAAATATAGCAGAAAAATAATATTGAAAAAACCGTTTTTTTTTGTTTTAAACCTCGTCAGTAATATATACTTTTCCTATTATTTAGCAAATCATATCAAGAAATTTTAAAATCACAAATTAGTCATTAGCTATCCTTGAAATATAATCAAAATTTTATTTAATGATTATACAATATATTCATTACGTAAATCAATGGCGAAATAAACTACATTTCGAAGAGCACAAAAATGATGAAACCATTAAAAGCTGCTGTGACTGACACGAATGGTTTAGCACCATGAAAACTGTACTTTTATAGTTACACAGACTTAATGTTTCGATTATTTCAAGTTATCTCACAATTAGACAAGAAATTGCCAAAAGAGAGTTTTTTTTCGTGCACGGACACTTAATCAGTTCTCCAATTTCCTCAAAATTGCATCTTCAAAATAAAAATATTTATTAACACCAGAATTAGTATTTCAGTAACACTGAGTTTTATTTCTGAAAACTTGTAACTTATGAAGCTTGTAATTAGCATAATCAGATGTTTACTACTTCGTTACCATTTACGTGTATTAGTCTATAAACTTTCTTAAAATTGTAAAAATAAAATAACAAAAAAAAAAATATTATTCCCAACAATCAGTATCATTTTAATACTAGAATGTTTGCTATGCCAAGTTTCATCTTTGTGAACACTAGTACATTTTATTCTCAGCCTCACCTATGTGAGCCACTAGAATCTTAAATTTTTTTTTCCAAGTTTCATCTTTGTGAACACTTGTACATTTTATTCACAGTCTCATCTTTGTGAGAACTAGCATTAAGTAATTATAATCTAAGTAACTAACAATCATTATTGGTTTTATAAGTTAAGCTTCAGTTAAATGTTAACAAGCTAACTTTAGGTAATTAATGATCTTTCAACTTATCTTAATAACTTTAATAATTATAGGTAGGTACTTTTATTTTTTTTTATAGGAAACTATCCAAATACCAGTATCATTTTCTCATAACAAAACCTCTATTTTTTAAGTCGTTTTATTTATCAGTTGAAGCTTAACTTTTATTGACAACATGTTTTTCCTATGATGCACTATCAGCTGGAGATTGTCCCAGATTTCAATATAATATCAAAGCAGAGCCTCTTAAGGCCTTACCGACTTTAGCCAATTCGTGTTATTGGTCAGTTTAATCGTGAATGGCTTTTGATGATGTAACAGTAATTTGCAGCTCCGCAGTCCCGCACAGAGTTTGCAGCACGATGTTATCCTTATGGTGAGAGTTGATTCGGAGACCTGCCGACACCAATGGCTTCCAGCAGAGCATCAATCGTTCCAGCATTGATCATGAAAATAGTAAAATAAAATTCATTAGATCTATTGTAAGACAGAGCACTATCCCACTTCTGATGTCAGATTCTAAATGTAAACTACATTTATAGGTATTGATAGCCACTTTATTAGCAAGCTTTGTGTATCAGAATGGTAACTAGTAGTTTACTATGTATGAAAGTCCCTAAGAATATGGTGTGTAGGGAAAGGGTTTTATAAAGAAAAGCACAGAAAGACAAGACCAGGCATTTATTTCAATTAGGCTTGTCAAGGTAACGTTACTGAGAAAGCTAGTTGTCCGTTCCAAAACTAGGTCTTCGTGGAGAAGAACGGAATAGAAACTCCACGGAAACAGCATTAAGTATTCTATCATAAATTACCGTTATCTCAAAACAGATAATTCTATCTATTGGACCTTTACTCAGATTAATAGCAACATTGTTATAATAATATAAAGGTAGGAACATGAGTATTCCATTAAACAATTTAACACATTACCAATATTGGCAATAATATACTTTACACAACAACATAATCATAACAGGCAATAATTAAGGTATAATATCAAATTACTTAACTTACGTGACACCTGGACGAACCAACCACTTGAACATCTACCGAGCAACTCGACTAGACAGCGCACTGTCCATTGCTTTTATATCCGAACGTCTAATTCAATTGATCAACTTATAAACTTATAACAAACAAAAATAGTAGATAATAGCTTACCTTTTTAAATCACATATTAACTTACATTATATTGTAAGTGGATAATTCATAGTTTGCAATTAATATATTTTAGTTTGACTTTACAGATATTTGTAACAAACAATAATATTTCACACCGGAAGTTCCGTTAAAGAGTATTGAATCAACAGTTAAGAATTACTTTAAAACAAAGGAATATAATGTACATAATTTACTTTTGATATTAATTGATACAGTTGTTTATTTGAAATTAGTAACTGATAGTTTTAATTTTTAACAGAACAAAGGAATGTCTTGCTCTTTATAATTATTCGTATTTTATTACATAAATATACAGAACCTGTCAAGCGCGTAAGCCCCACCACGACTTCAGCGTAGAAATACGGTGGTCATCATTTCAGCCGAAAGACGTCCGCTGCTGGACATAGGCCTCCCCCAATTGGGGGGGTTTGCCATAATCGCCACGCTTGGCAGGCGGGTTGGCGATCACAGTATCCTGTTAAAAATGCATAGAAAACGCTGCTGCCTATTCTCTAGAAAGTCCCTTAGTCGCCTTTTACGACACCCACAGGAAGAAATGGGATGGGATGAAATACGTATTAGTATAATACCCACGTATTAGTATAATTATTATGAGTTATCAAAACACAAAACAAGCTTAGTCAAAACAATTAATCTACACACTATCTTGTGTGCCATCACCTTTACCCCGGGTAGTGATAGCGGAGTCAATTTAAGTTGGCAACTTAATTTATACAAGTTTAGCCATACCTGCTCGAGACTTGTGGCCATTGTTGAACATTGCCCGTCTTAGCTAAAGCGAACAAATTGAGCACCCAAAAGCTTGAACAATGTTGTTGGAAGTTTTTATCGCGTATTGTGAAGCTATTTGTATGGAAATCGGGCTGATAACGTTGATAACAATAGGGAGCTTTGATAGGAATCTTCTGGGAAAATCTCTATCGTTTTAAGTGTAGAAACTCTGTACTGTATTAGAATTAGTATCGATTGGTTGACAGACTCGTTCGACTAGGTTTAGACAAACAGTACGCACCCCCAGTTGCTTAAAGGCGTAAGTAAGAATACGTCACTATTTTTTTATTGCAGTTTCGTATAGCGCAGATAAAGATACACAATGCTCAATTTGTCCGTAAAGATCTGACGAATAATTAAGCCATTATACCAAAAAAGACATTTGTCGCGTCACATAAGTTTTAAATTTTTTCAGATAAAAAGGTCCATAAACGTGTGTAAAACTTCAAATATTAATTATTCTTTATACACGACAATTTGAGGTATCTGAAATATTGTAGAAAAAAAGCTTGATTTTTGTACTGTTTAATGGTATATAACAAAAGATCATAAGATCAAACGCTTAATAGATATACCAGACCAAACAATTTTTTTGCTCTCCTGTAAAGTTAGTATATTCTTCTTACGCCTTAGTCGCACTGGGGGTGCGAGTAGCGCAGCTACAATTATTATCGTTAGAGGGAAGCTGAAGTAAAAATTGATCATCAAAGCTATTCACAAAGGTACGGTTCGCTACCGTATCGACAATGGCGGTTGTTCGATAACCTGATTTCAGCAGGCTTAGCATGACGTGTTCTATTTCTACGTAGAAAAGACACAGCTCTTTCTATACGAAGTGACATTTCGTTTCTCCATTTTTGACATCGCACCGTAGAAATCCTTCTACAATCTGTCATTTTGTCTGATCTGACTTTTCGTATTTTATTCATAACAACACAACTGGGCCTCAAGTCTGCTATTACAATAGTGTCAGAATGGTCTCTTCATTGTGAGTTTTTGACAGATTTGCCATACAAACACTGTCAAATACTCACAATGGCGAGACCATTCTGACACTATTGTAATAGCAGACTTGAGGCCCTGAGTAAAATACGAAAAGTCATCTTAACACTTTGTCATCATCGACTTAAGAAAGAGGTTTCGTTCACAAATTACAACATAATTCCTTAAAATTTCAATAATTAAGATTTAAAAAACTGAAGTGTCCATTGACTTTTGCTGCTGACTGTACGTACTCAAATACAGAATGACAAGTAAATGAATTGAATAAACTGCTTCAGCCTACATATTTAATATACGTCAAAAATATGAATGACAAAATCTAAATAGACCTAAAACATGGTTTAGCGTTTATCCGAATGTCAGAAAATTACATAAATATGACGTCACCGGTCAAACTGTGGTATCGCATTGTACAAAGCCCACACATCTATTTTTGGCAAAATATTTTGATACCTCCCGGCAAACGAGTCCGTGAGGTTTTTCCTACAAAACGACTGGATGACTGTTACACCGAACTGTATCCCTATTAGTAAATCCTTCATTAGTCTAATGCTTATGATTTGCCTATCATAAAATAACTGTGTTTTTATTTTCTTTTAGTTCTATAAGTTTACATAATCTTGAACTGGGTCAATAACTTGATGACAATTTGTATAACCTTGGGAGGGGCGGAGCATCCTAACACAAGCAAACTAATTGCTTGAAAGGATTCTCCCTGTTGTAACTAGAATCATTTATCTAAGATGATGCAGTAAAATTTTTTTTTTTTTCTTATGAAGAATAATGATTAGAAGAATTTAGAGAGATTTTTTTTTTTTTTTTTTCACTTTGTTGGCGTGATTAATGTGTATTCCCATGCCAAATTACAGTTTTCCAGTACGTTAGTTAGACGGACAGACGGACGGACGGACGGACGGAAATGGTGAAACTATAAGAGTTCCTTATTCACTACGGAACCCTATAAAACGAGAGAGACAGGCGAAATTTTATCGTTTTTACCTACCATTACTTATCATTATGAACGGGGTTCACCAGGAGCAGTGCCTGCCAGGGTTGCGGGTTTTTCCGAAAGGGATACCGCGGCCCTGGCACACAGGCAACTGAAGGAACACGGGTGGGTTTTAGTCAGTAAAAGTCTGACACGCCCTTTCGCTCCGGAAGAAGATATCTGATAATTTCTCACCCAAAAAAAAAAAAGGCTACTCATATTTTAGAAAAAGCCAAGTGGGCGAAGCCGCGAGCAGCAGCTAGTTTGAAATAAAACTGAGTCTTTGAATTTCTTATTGCATTATATAATCCACACTGAATACCTTTACCACAAACATGTTTTATTTCCTTTTCATAAAACTGAACTCGGCAACAAATCGCATACGCATCATTTCTCTCTCCATAAAAGGGAATTCCCTTGAACCGTTTACTCCACTAGCACAGTAAACTATTGACATACAATCCCACTTGAATATACACACGGCTACATAGTTCCAGTATACGCTGATCTCACATTGTATATGATTTCCGTACAATGAGAGGTCAGCTTAAACTGGAAATGTATACATTGATATGTAGCTGTGTTTACACAACTAAACGGTAGGTACATAATTTTCTAAACAATCAATATATGATTAGTTAAAACCATATCAATATGGGACGCCATTCACTGGCTGATAACAGGACCGTTAGGAAAACTAATGCATTTGTTATTGTTAGTGATGTTAACATCAATAATAGTGGGTAAGGTCGAGTTTAATGGGTAAAGAGGGTTCTGTACATTTATTTATTTATTACTTCAAGCACATTTGTATGTACAGAGGTGGATTTATGCCCTAGGCACTTTCTACCAGTCAACCTTCATATCATCATTCGTTAGTTCCTGTACATCTTCGAAGAAAGTAGAAGATGCCAACATGAAGACGTCGTGGGGCCATAAATGGCTAGCTCTTACCCAAGTTGTATCCCCAGCTTCAGTGAAAAGAAAATCTTACCATTATTGTGTGCTTTTCTGTTGATATCGTTTTTGTTCAGATCACTCAGAAGAATAGCTATCTTTTCCTGATTATTATTATTTATATTAATATTATTATTTATAAAATATATATATATTATTATTTTATTATTTATAAAATATATATATTATTATTTTATTATTTATAAAATATCTATCTTTTCCTGATTATTATGATTTTTATTATGATTATTATGATTATCTTTTCCTATACAAATAAATAAAATAGAAATGTCTGTTTGTAACGTCAAAATAACAGCTTTTTACTAAATGCATAATTATTAAAGTTTTTGTGTATATTTTCCTAAAGTTAATTATTAGCTATGAAAGTATGGCAGCAGCTTCTTAAAATATGTATATTTTTCGTAAGAAAATATCCCGTGATGCCAGGAATACCGGCAATGCATAACTGGTCGGGTGTATAGTATGGAAGTGACTTCTAAAATTAAATTTATATTTAAAAATACCCGGGATTCTTGGATTGCATAACTATTCAGATGCATATTTATTTAAAATTATTTTAACCCCCTATGCAAATACAGTGTGAGTCTTTATAATATGCACATATCGAAATGAGGGAATCTATGCTTAATTTTATCTACGGCAAAAATATTTTAAAAAATCTAAATATTTTATTTTATTTTTTATGGAATTTAAAAAAAATTGTTCCCAGTGTAAACAAAACGGTGTAACTTTTAAACTAAATGATCTATCACAATGAAACAAACTCCATAATGATTGGAAGTAATTATTCGTCCTCATAAAATAAAAATTGGGGAAAAAACTACCCTAAATTGAAAAGAAACATGTTTTTTTTATCAAAAATCAGTTTTTTTTTTTTCATCGTTTTTTACGATAATTGTAAAATTTTTCGATAAGGGGGCGTCTTATTGAGAAATTTTGAAATAAAAAATTCCATAAAAAAAAAAAAAAAAAATTTAGATTTTTTTTTGGTATTTTTTCCGTAGATAAAATTAAGCATAGATTCCCTTATTTCGATATGTGCACATTATAAAGACTCACACTGTATGTGTATGTAGGGTGTAAGAGTAGGGGTGGTGTGTATTAGTTCAAATAAAAAATAAAACACCGGAACCGCGGGATTTATTCGATACAAAAGCGCTTTCCATAATAGCAAACATCTCAACTTTAGGTGAATATGCATGCGAATATCCGATCTCTACTTTTAACAAAAAAATAAAAACAATTTCAAACAACGAAGATGTTAATAGTTGCTCGCGTAAATAAATTGTAAGATTTCTCGACAAAAAATCGTTAACAATAGTCAATTAAAATAACCGTTACAATAAAACGATTAAGGATCCCTAATTACAGCAGCTTCTAATGATGCAAAATTAAACGATAACAGGTAAAAATACAACTGCGCACTTTGCAACCATCATTCGTGAAAACGACCTCACACTGTCAACCAAAAGAAACAACAACTCTTCAAGTTTTCGACAAAATGAAGGTGTACACTGTAGTCCTATTACTTGCTGCTGTGGCTGTCGTAGAATGTGGTCATACCTTCATGGGGACCAGCTTTTTACGGCCACTAGTGTACCACAAGGAGGCCCGGTACTCATCGAAGGTTTTCCAGAAGAGAATTGAGTATTTGAATTTCACACTCCCCGTTCTCCGAGGCTATTCAAGAAGTATTCAGGTAATTTTTGGAGATCTTCTTTTCTGTTTACCTTAAGGGGGATACGCTAAATTCAAATTCATTAAATTCGGCCAACTGAGATCCATATTGTGTTAGTAGTTACAAAACAACTTTTAATCTAGTGTTAACAGTACAGAGGAAACATGTTTCCTACCTGATCAACATCCGCATGAAATTTCTGATATTAGGAGTATAGCTCTCCGCCACAGGAGCTCTCAGGATATAGTTGCGACTGTTTCGCACTCTGCTCAGCAGCGTTGCGGTCTTTTTTTTTTCAAAGTCAAATCATTTATTTCAAACTAGCTTTTGCCCGCGGCTCAGCCCACGTGGATGTCGCTTATCGCGTAAAAAGTAGCCTATGTCCTTCTCCATATCCCAAGCTATATCTCTGCCAAATTTCATGACGATCGGTTCAGCGGTTTAGGCGTGAAAACGTAACATACAGACAGACAGACAGACAGACAGACCGACAGACAGAGTTACTTTCACTTACTACTTCTTTTATAATATTAGTAAGTATAAGTATTATTAAGTATAGTAAGTATGGAAGTATCGAAGTATGGATGGATAGGCACGTCAAATGCACTTTTGAACGTCAAAAATTACATAAATAGTTAATTGACTCTAGTTGCCCCTTCCAAAAGGTAGTTATGTATGGAGAAGAATGGGCAAGAAACTCCATTCTTACTCTTTTAAAATATTAACAATAGTTTGTATACATTAATTAATAACTATAGGTGAAGACGATGTACCTAGAATAAAAATTACTTACCACAATTGGTAAAAAAAATGAAAAGTGAAGTATTGACAGAAAAAATTATATTTACAAACATTGTATATGATTTTCCAAAAAAAAAAAAAACATAATAAGTCGGTGTGTGAGTTAAATTATATTAACCACAGAAAATAAAATTAATATCATAAAAATTATAATTTTGTTAAGGCATCCGCGAAATTAAAATTTTCTCACGTTTTTTACCATTTGATAGTCAGTGTCAGGTTGTATGTTGATTAAAATATAATTTGCGACCGTAAAAAACAAAGCTTAACAAATCAAATCAACAGAATCAGCAATACACCTCCATCCAAAAAAAAAAAAAAAAAAAATATGTTAGAATTGTACTCAAATGTCATGATTTCATGAAATTGTCATTCAATGGGAATTATATGAACTTAGAGAGTTGTTTTGATGATTTTTATGATTATAATTCTACAAATAAATAGTACATACGGCTGCGAATCATATTTAGTTCAATAAAAAACCTGGGGCCTTACTCTCGAAAACGATTCGAGTTTGATTTTGTTTCCGATTCGAACTCGTTTCTGATCCGAACTCGATTTAAAACCTTACTCCCGAACCAATTCGAATCGTTAACCAAGATCGACATAGGTTCGAGTATTACGTCATCGTCAAGTGCTCTATGTTTTTGGTTAGTAACTTTTAGGTAGTTGAATGTTTTCACTTTCCCACGTAAAAAACGATACCCTAGTGCTTCTTTTTTTCTTTCTTTCTTTCTAAAATCTCACTCGATCTGAATAAAATAGCTTCTTTGATATCGTGTAACTTTGATCCAACAACTCGATATCGATCTGTCTGATGGCGTGTGGAGTACGAACTACTACTACTACTACTACTAGTTTCGATCCTAACGAATCTTTCGATCGAAGTTAGTTTCGCTTCGAACCACCGCACGATCGTGCGCTAGTGTCGGATTCAAGAGTATGGATCGGCATTTATTTCGAATCCAATTCGAATGATTCGAACTCGATGCTGTCGGGAGTAAGGCCCCTGATACTGGCCTGTAAATTGCAAGAAACGTAAGAAAAATTTAATTTCTCGGGCTAGCCTAACGCTTTCGCCTTAACCTTTTGACCGCCACAGTCATGTATAGATGATAAACCAAAATTTGCCCTGCACGCCACGGTCACGACTACATGACAGACTTAAATCTGTAAATAAATCTCATAAAACAACATGCTTTTTTTATTTCCTTTGCTAATTAATGTCCTTGACTTATCCTAATTTATATTAGTTGAACTTCTTTCTTTATATTTCATCTATATTAACATAAGATGACAAAAACTCGAAAGGATGAATTCGTATCTTGTCGCCGAGGGCACAATTTTGCTTTTTTGACGTGAAGATCAAAAAGGGAAGAATTATGACGAATTTTGTGGGGAGGATTGGTAACTTTTACTATACTCCATTTACTATAGCATTAGACAAATAACGGCTAAATAACGACAGTTATTGTGTAATATTGTTGAAATTACTGCACTTTAGAGTTATTTTTTTAATGTAAATGGTGAATAGATTACAGTGCTTTGTATTTATCGTGAAATAACGGAGTTTATTAAACGTTTACATCGAAATAACGAAAGGGTGAGAAAAGTTATTTGTCTAATGTTATAATAAATGGAGTATAAGTAACTACATATTTATATAAGTTTTTGCCATTTAATGTTGTGATTACTGATTAGTCATCTCCCAAAGGCAGCAGCCGCGTAGGTATTCTCACACGTAACAGTCCATTGAGGTAGATTGATAGGAGATAGTGAGTGTGAATATATAATTGTACCCAGAGATCACATTATGCTAAACATCTTTCGTTTTCAGCTAAGCCGTGTTGACCATCGTTGATAGCGGGTCTATGTAAAGTGGCGATAACTATGTATATTCCGTCAAACATCAGATCATCATCATCATTATTTCAGCCGAAAGACGTCCACTGCTGGACATAAGCTTCCCCCAATTGGGTTATGCCATAATCGCCACGCTTGGCAAGCGGGTTGGCGTCAGATCATTTATATTAAACTAGCTGCTACCCGCGGCCTCGCCCGCTTGGCTTTTTCTAAAATAAAAGCCTAAGTTACTCCTTATTTTATCAGCTATCTGCCAGTGAAAGTCCCGTCAAAATCGATCCAGTCGTTTCGAAGATTAGCCGGAACAAAAGACAGATAAAAAAAATTGTTTTATGTACCGTTTATACTTTCATTTGTATTTATTATGATATTTTGCCATTACAAACAGACAGTTCAATTTTATTTATTTGTATAGATTTGTTCTTTTGGCAGACTTTTCAATGACATTTTGACTTTTCGTTGGGGCCGAAAAGTTCTAGAGTGGCGACCGCGTACCGGAAGACGTAGCGTTGGAAGGCCTCCCACAAGCTGGACCGGTGACCTTATGAAAGCCGCAGGAATCCGCTGGATGCGGGAAGCACAGAACCGGTCGAAGTGACGTTGCCTGGGGGAGGCCTATGTCCAGCAGTGGACGTCTTTCGGCTGAAATGATGATGATGATGATGATGATGTTCTTTTATTTCAGGGTATCCTCGCTTACGACCTGACACATTCCGGCGCATCGGCTAACGTGACGCAGGGCGGCCTTGGCTACAACTTCGTAAACCTTCGGATGAAGAGCGACCGCGCCAAGGAGTTGCACTACGATGTTTATATTTATGCTTGAGTTTATTTATTGTACTGAAATTATGTTGTTCCAAAAATTATTGGAGGTAACTATTACATTAGATGGTCGGTTTTATTTTCCTTCACCACATTTTTAATCAGTGTCTACTTACAATGAGGGCTAAAGTTTTTGTGCTCACCAGTTGGCGCCACTGTCGAGTAAGGTCCTGAAGTGTAGCTGCTAAAGTTCGTTACTACAAGTGTGAATACAAAGTTTACATTTAAGACGACGATAATGATTTTATACTGATCACGTCTAAACGAGAAGTGTTAATGATTTGAAAAAAAAAAATATAATATGTTAAATTAGAACATTTTCTTAATATTATTATTAACATAAGCGGGATATTTACCATGTTTATTGACAGTGGTAGCGGTACTGAGTGCAAAAAACGAACAAGAAAGAGGGTAGACCGTTTTGTCTGCTCATAAACACTCACCCGCAGTGACTTCAGTTTATCCGTGATCATGGTGCTTGCAACAGCGCCGAAATATCGGGAACTCATAACAATGAATAAACATGGTAAATATCCCGCTTATGTTAATAATAATATTAGTGACCATGACAGTTTAAAAACTTATATTTTCTTAATAGCTTAATATGTGAATATTTTAGATTATGTTTATATTTTTTTTTTTTTGTTTATATTGTGAAATTAATTTGTAAAGTTATGTCTAACACGGATAAAAAATTGAGAATCACGCAAAATCTATCAAGCGTATTTTTCTGAAATCTTCACCTTTTTAAAGATAATTTAATGATTGATCTTTTAATATACGTGTTTTATTAAAATACCTTTTGTTTTATGTGTAATAAATTAATAATGCGTTTTATTTGGGACAGCGCTCCTGGATGGGCGAGTTTTATTACTGGCTGGACGTACGAAGCGTTGTGTGAGCTCAGTACAGACCATGCAAGCTAACCACTTAAGTTCATTGGCTTACATCTGGGCCTTAAAACATTTTTAATACCTTAAAACCGTACCGTAAAAATATCGAGCATGCCGCAATTTTGCTCAGTCCCGTTTTGTTCAGGAAAAACGAGGACATAAGTTCCCGAAGGATGAAACTGTCTCAAAGCACTGACATTAATTGACCCTTAAATCAATCTCAGGTATTGCAAAATATTTACAACATTAATCTAAAATTAATCAAACAAATATTTGACTTTTCGGAGACCTCACTACGCTACGACTACGCTTGCGCAGCGGCGAATTCATACGCGATACCTCTTATTGGCCAGTACCTGAGTTGCGCCTAAATGTCAGCAAGGAATCGTTCTCTAAAAAAGGCAAAAATTCCGCATCATTAAGTTTGGACAGTCAAATCAGCATGGTAATTGCGTTACACTCTAACAGTAGCAATGGCTTTAATATTGACAGTTCAACAACATTCATTGCGTTATTTACGTCGTTGAGCAGATTTTTTTTCGAACATATGAAGCAATGAATTAACAGTATCCTTCAAAACCATTCAGATTGTGATTGATAGTGTGTTATTGTATGTCAAAGTTAATACTATATTTTAAGTACAAAAATGTTCTCAAGTAAGTGAAATCCTTGTAATTTCTTATTGAGAAATACATTTCTTTAACCATAAGTGCTGTTTATTTTGTGATTTACATTAAAGGTTCTTACGTCTGTAACAAGTATAACAATACTTTGTCTGAACTGAATTTCCAATGAATGATTTTGACTGAATTTCTGAATTGGCAATGGAGAGGGCTATGCTTGTAGTTTCTCTATGTGATCGAATTAGAAATGAAGAGATCCGCACGAGAACCAAGATAACCGACATAGCTCGAACAATTGCCGAACTTAAGTGGCAATGAGCAGGGCACATTGCTCGCAAAACAGATGGCCATTGGGGCTGAAAGGTTTTGGAGTGGCGACCGCGTAGCGGAAGACGTAGCGTTGGAAAGCCTCCCACAAGGTGGACCGATGACCTTTTGAAAGCCGCAGGAATCCGCTGGATGTGGGAAGCACAGAACCAGTCGTAGTGGCGGTGCCTGGGGGAGGCCTATGTCCAGCAGTGGACGTCTTTCGGCTGAAGTGTCAGTGTGACGGACACTGGCATGGCCACCATCAGGGAGTCAAATTTTGATAACACAAAAAAATACTGTAACTTGAAACTAGTGACCGACAGATTCTCATATTCGGAGACTGATTCCGACTAATTAGCGACGAAATATGGAGAAAACAGATCTTCGCTAGGTGCCCTACTTTTTGAGATACAAATGTGGCCAAGCTGAGGAGATGCTCTCCAGATCGGCCACCTATAAACTCTTATCACTTTTGAACCAGTAACCGACAAATTCTGACACTTTGCGACAAATTTCGACTAATTATCGACAAATATTTTGTGTCATCAAAATTAAAATCCCTGATGGCGGCCATGCCAGTCTCAGTCAAACAAAACTGAATCATCTCAGCGTTTCAATGACGAAGTTTTTAAAGAAAAGTCCCGTGAAAGTGCCTGTCAAATATACATGAGGAAAAAAGCCAGCAAATAAATGAGGGGAAAAACTTCACTTCTATGTAAAGGCGGCCTCCCACCGGCGCGCCTGTCGGTCTGTCACACGCTATCAGGTGAAGTTGGTTTTTTACCATTTTGTTATTTCCAAGCCAATCCGCCGCAGAGATTCGAAACGAAACCCTCGCGGTCAAACTAAACTGACGCGACATCGGATTTCACTTTATATATAGCTTTTTTTCTGCTATTAATTTGCTAATAAAGGAGATTTAGAATAGCAGGGATTTTTTGGTATTTTTACCAAGAACAACATTCTTTTAGGGTTCCGTACCTCAAAAGGATAAAACGGAACCCTTATGGGATCACTTGTATGTCAGTCTGTCCGTCTGTCTACTGGACCGATTAAGTCAGAAAGAGAAAAACAAAAAAAAAAAAAATATTATGTACCTACTAACATAGGTCTTACGAAAATTGTTACTAACTCTTTTATGGATTCTGTCCAAAATAAATGCATAATAATAATAATAAGTTGTAATTTAGTACACATAAGAACCATCGTTTTGCACACTGTACCGTGTAATATATCAAATGAATATACTTATTGTAAGGGTTTCATATACATATATATTTTTTTATAATTTTAAAATAAATACATGTATACTTATTTAAGAAAATTTATGAAATTTGACCATTATCTCCGAAACTACTGAAACTATATTTTTTTATACAGAAAATTGTTTTATACTTATAGATTACAGGAAAATTAATAAGCAGTCTATGGTCTTAATTTAACATGTTAAATCTCTGAATATTGTGCGATCAAACTTACATTTTCAGTTGGAATGTATTGGAGTACATATATTTCAACTACAGTGTTAAGTTTGTTCTTGATATAAATCCACAATGGTCCTCCTTCAAGTGGACCATTGTGGATGGGCCATGGCGGCCATCTGTGGTTATACTAACCAGCCTACCTCCCCCTAGAAATTAATTACGTCTCCTGGTCTGTTTAGAACATCTGTGAAAGATCTGACTGTGCATTCAAAGAGCACATGCGCGACGGTTTCCTCAGCCTCCATGCAAGCCCTGCACAGAGGATTGTCCATTATGCCTATTGTGTGGAACTGTTTGTTTAGAGAGGAGTGTCCCGTGATGGTCCCCATCACCAGGCTCTGGCCGGTCCTGTCCAGGCGTAATAAACGCCTGGTTAGCCTACCATCTAAGAATGGCATAGACTTCCTGGACTGTCTGCAGCCCGGTGTCGAGATCCACCAGCTCTTTTCTAGTGAATTATTGAAGGCCTGCGTTTCTGCATATACACTAATGGCACAACACTAATACATTGTCATTCTTACAGATTATTCCTGACGACCACCTGTCACTAATATACATTGTAATTGTAAACACACGGGATGTCTCATTAACAGTCACCTAACAACCACAGATATTTATTTTTATTATAACCATAGACGACAGAAAACGTCTAACTTAATTACACTCCCGGACACCTGAATCGAGCCACCCTCCATATTTTTGTTGAAAGATCTCTATCCTTTTAAATAATGCTAGTAAAAAAAAAAGTGTTTTGAAGCCAGTCACTCACTATCATTTCCGTTTGCCATTGTTCCTTTATGACATTTTGATTGACCAAATGTACAAATCTGAGTCAACAAATGAACCTGAAACAGGTAAGTTTGAAGCCTTACCTAGAAGAAAGTGATTGGGTGTCAAACTTGAGGAACTACCTGGCTCCACAGACACGTGTGTTAAAGAAATAGGGACCAATTAGTTCAACCAGGTTTCAGACTGGCTAAAGTAGACTCATCCTTCATGGGGTACTGTTTAAAACGTTACAATAAAATACCTCCCCACATACTCCAATTGAACGAAACAAAATTTAAAACTTGTATAAAACGCACACTATGCAGCCAAGCATATTATAAATTGGGGGATTACATCGCTGACAAAAATGCTTGGCTCAATGCTGGTCCTGCTCCATAAGGGCGCATAAACTAATTGATTAGCATTTGAAAATATTATTGGAGCTGCTGAAGATTGTAAACTATTTTTGCATTGTATAAACTCAATGTCCTTGAATTATATAATTGCATAGCACAGGTGTGAGTACTATGTACTATAGAGCTACCATTTACCGGGTAATATGTCTTTTATTGACTTGAATGTGCCCTGGCGGCTGAGAGTATGTCATGCTCACTCAAATGTCTCGCTGGTGGTGGCGTGTGTGTTGGATCATTAAGTTCCCTTCAAAATGGTTGAGCTAAATGGTGCTGATCCATGCGTCATGTTCGTGAACGGGCGCCGTCAGTTGGGACTGGTCATCTCTTAGCTGCCACGGCTTATTTTAATTTTTGAATTGTTTCTATTACGGACGCTTCTAACGTGCACGTCTTTCTACATTGTTCTCACATGTATAACTTCAACATGAATGATGTAATCCATATTTTGTAACAATATTTTAAAAGAGTGTCCATGGAGTTTCTTGTCCGTTCTTCTCCATAGGAACCTACTACGCTTTGGAATGGGCAACTAGCTTCATCTTTCTGACTGACCGACCCCTTGACAATTCAAAAGTGCCTGTAATTGGTTTATTTGAAATAAATGCTTTGAGTTTTGAGTTTGAAAGGAGGACTGTTGACCACTTGTTCAACATCTGCCAAGAGCGTTCTCAAAACTTCGTCCTTTGGCGCCCGCTCTTTTAAAATCACCTTTAGCGAAGTTTTTACACATCGTATCAGCCTCTCCCAAGCTCCACCCCAATGGGGACTGACAGGCGGGATGAAATTCCAATTGGTACCATTATTGACGGCTTCATTTTTCAGACTATCGTAGTCAACGTCCTTTATAGTTTTCTTAAGTTTAGTATCTGCACCCTCAGAAAATTCGAAGACATGTGACATCTACCAATCCTCACTGGACCCGCGTGGTAGATAAAGCCTACTCCCTCTCGAAGAGAGGAGTCCTGAGTCCCAACAGTGGGCACATTATAGGCTGACTATGCTAAGAATAAAGTGTAAATAAAATGTGAACAAGTGAATCATTGTGTGACTTACACAATGATTCACTTTGTTTTCAAATAAAGACGTACTGGAGAGAGTTGCTTTACAAAGAAGAAGGTATTTGGATAACAATACCTATCTACTTGGTACCTGTGGCCTGTGGGTACATTTTACGCAGAGATCGTACAGTGCCCTTCGCATACAGTACAATTATGCTTTCAAGGTGTTGATAAGGCTGCCTCGCTTCTGTAGCGCATCAGGGATGTTTGCGGAATTGCGTGTTGTTGTATTACTAACATAGAAAACCGGAATCATCTCAGCGCTGATTCGTTTTCTCCCCAACCAATCGTTATTTCTCCTGACACTGTTTATTTTGCTTATATTTATGTATGTATGTATTAGTATATAATTATTTTTTCCTTTTTCGAGTTATCTATCCCGACGTATATACAGAGACAAAACATGGCATGCGTAATGCATTTCTCAGCGTCAAAAAAAAAAATGGTTAGTTGGCAAATGCATACATTTGGCAGGCAGTTTGCAGGTTGGGCCAACAACTGATGGCCTACGTGGATTTACCTACGAAAGCCCAACTTGCAATGGGGCCAACGTTCATTACCCTACGAAAGCCCGACGAAAACGTGTTATGGGTAGACCCAACGACACATAATACATTTAGGCAAGCGGTTGTGTGTATGTTGGTTGGTTCTATGGCTGGTTTCAGAGCAACGCGTCTCGCCAGCGCCGGCCGTACGCGCGTCGCTATACATGAACCTTATCGGCTTCAAAATAAGGTTGGTTTTAGCGATTTGTTTTGAAAAACCAACCTTATTTTTAAGCCGATAAGGTTCATGTGCAACGACGATTTTTACACGTTTTTTAACACACATGCAATGAGTCTTCCGTGGCGTCATTCATTTTTCACGCACCACACCGAGTTCCCTACCGTAACCATCATCGTCGTAAAACTCCACAACTTTATACATTTATCACTTTCACAAACACGGTGTTAACTAACTAAACTAAAACACAGCCTGCCAGCCTGATGTCAGGCTAATATCTTTGTTGATGCGAACAAAACAAACACTCACAAACACTGCGCAGCCGCAGGTGCATAAATGAATAACAAAATGGCGGGCGGGCCGGGCGACGCGTGCCGCCGCCCGCTCCCCGCGCACCCCGCTGCCATCCCGTTGGAGTAGCAGTAATTGGCCCTACAAAAATCTCCCAACAGTAGGAATAGAAGCAGCAGGCCCGCGTTAGTTAGCCCAATGTTGTCATTACACCTTAAATCCCTACAAAAATCTCCCAACAGTAGGAACAGAAGCAGCAGGCCCGCGTTAGTTGGCCCAATGTTGTCATTATACCTTAAATCCCTACAAAAATCTCCCAACAGTAGAAATAGAAGCAGCAGGCCTGCGTTAGTTGGCCCAATGTTGTCATTATACCTTAAATCCCTACAAAAATCTCCCAACAGTAGAAATAGAAGCAGCAGGCCCGCGTAAGTTGGCCCAATGTTGTCATTAAAACTTAAATCCCTACAAAATCACCCAACAGTAGGAATAGTAACAGCAGGCCCGTCGTTGGCTATCCGTTGGACAAATAGTGCATGTTTATGTCAATGGGCCTATTTTAAGTTTAAGTTAATAACTAACCGTCTGCCAATACATTCCCAACTGTTGGCGTATGGAAGCCAACGGCAATTGCTACTAGGGATGCCATTCTTAGATGGTAGGCTAACCAGGCGTTTATTACGCCTGGACAGGACCGGCCTGCGCCTGGTGAAGGGGACCATCACGAGATACTCCTCGCTAAACAAACGCTTCCACACAATAGGCATAATGGACAATCCTCTGTGCAGGGCTTGCATGGAGGCTGAGGAAACCGTCGCGCATGTGCTCTTTGAATGCACAGTCGTGGCAGCCAGATCTTTCACAGATGTTCTAAACAGACCAGGAGACGTAATTAATTTCTAGTGGGAGGTGGGCTGGTTAGTATAACCACAAATGGCCGCCATGGCCGCCACGGTCCTTTTTCAGATGGACCATTGCGGATTTATATCAAGAACAAACTTAACATTGTAGTTGAAATATATGTACTCCAATACATTCCAAGTAAAAATGTAAGTTTGATCGCACAATATTCAGAGATTTAACATGTTAAATTAAGACCATAGCCTTCTTATTCATTTTCCTGTAATCTATAGAACAATATTCTGTATTTAAAAAAAAATATAGTTTCAGTAGTTTCGGAGATAATGGTCAAAATTAAATTTTCTTAAATAAGAATAAAAGTATTTTTTTTTTTAAATAAAAATAAATATATATGTATATGAAACCCTTAGAATAAGTATATTCATTTGATATATTACACGGTACAGTGTGCAAAACGATGGTTCTTATGTGTACTAAATTACAACTTATTATTATTATTATCCATTTATTTCGGACAGAATCCATAAAAGAGTTAGTAACAATTTTTTACTTTCTTACTTAATCGGTCCAGTAGACAAACGGACAGACTGGCATATAAGTGATCCCATAAGGGTTCCGTTTTATCCTTTTGAGTTACGGAACCCAAAAAGGATGTTGATCTTGGTAAAAATACAAAAAAAACCCTGCTATTCTAAATCTCCTTTATTAGCAAATTAATAGCAGAAAAAAGCTATATATAAAGTGAAATCCGATGTCGCGTCAGTTTAGTTTGACCGCGAGGGTTTCGTTTCGAATCTCTGCGGCGGATTGGCTTGGAAATAACAAAATGGTAAAAAAGTAACTTCACCTGATAGCGTGTGACAGACCGACAGGCGCGCCGGTGGGAGGCCGCCTTTACATAGAAGTGAAGTTTTTCCCCTCATTTAGCTGCTGGCTTTTTTCCTCACGTATACTTGACAGGCTCTTTCACGGGACTTTTCTTTAAAAACTTCGTCATTGGAACGCTGAGATGATTCAGTTTTGTTTGACTGAGTCTGGCATGGCCGCCGGCCGCCATCAGGGATTTTAATTTTGATGACACAAAATATTTGTCGATAATTAGTCGAAATTTGTCGCCAAGTGTCAGAATTTGTCGATTACTGGTTCAAAAGTGATAAGGGTTTATAGGTGGCCGATCTGGAGAGCATCTCCTCAGCTTGGCCACATTTATATCTCAAAAACTAGGGCACCTAGCGAAGATCAGTTTTCTCCCAAAGTTTGTCGCTAATATTTATTTATTATATATTAAACAAAGTTATCGCGGCATGTAGAATGAGACACGTGAAATCCGACTTCTTAGATTGTCGCGAATATAAATCTAGAACACTACAAAACAAACAAACCAATTTGAGCTACAAAGAAGTGCACTCTTCGCACTTTTAAAAAATAGCGACACTCATGGAGAAAATATCAATAGAATAATCTGTTAGGTTGGACCATTCATTATATTGCCTGGCCATACGTGTTAAGGGGCTATTAAATGTGGTATTGAAAATGATCATAAAGAATAGCGCTACAATATTAAATTTAAGTATGTTAAAGTTAAGTAGTTTTAGAATCTCAAAGTTGCAATATTTCGCCTTCGAAAAAGTTATTGTTTGCGATGAGAACAATGGCTGCCGGTTGATATGCTAAATACAAAGAACTCTGTGTTTGATTCTCTCTCTTGCTTTTTAGACAGGCAGATTCCTTATTTATTCAGCTTTTTATCTGTATTTTTTATTTTGGTAAAGCACTTGTAGTTTGCGAACTATAGTTGTTTTTATCGCCAAGGTCGGAAGTGGTCAAATGTTATTAGCCGCGCTGACGCTGGCGGTCAGCCGAAAGTAGGCAGCGCCGGCCCGGCGCGCGGCGCTACAATGGTTATGGGATTTACTGCAGTCGTGCAATAAGAGCATCAACGCAGTCACGAATAAATATAGGAGTAAGTCCATCCGGGCCTGCTCCTTTATTAAGATCTAACTCTTTCATGCTATTTTTAACGTTATTTTCAGTAATGTCAATGGAGACAAGTTACAAGACTGTTAATTAACACCGTACACAGATGCAAAATAGTCTGTAAATAGATCAGCCAACACCACTACCACCGCAATTCTTCACTAACACGGTCACACCACGAAACCTACATAGTTAGGGACACCTCTGAAAGATTTCTTAGACTTAGTAAAACGCCAAAAAGCTTGCTTGCTTTGCGAATATGATTCGCAGCCGAATCAAATATTTATTTATAGAATAGGGATGTTTATTAAAAATGTTTGTCCGTCATGTAGATTATTAAAAAAATATTGGAAAAGTATTTTTTCTTATTTTACGTTATCAAAAAATTAAGGCATGGGGTTATGGATACATTGAGTTCAAATGTGGCATGACGCAACTTTGTGCTAGATTTTATACGTAGTTTGTTAGAATTGTGACGTAACGAGCCCCCACTCTCTAACTTAATTTTGTTTTATCCAAGTAATTTTTTATTAATATGATAAAGCAAAAAATACGTGTCAATTTTTTTTTTATCTGACTGACGGACTAAACGGTATTTTTTTTTAGCAGGTTTTTTTAACGGTTTTTGGCAGCCCGCGATATTCAAATTTTCATACGTTTTTCGCAGGATTTGTAATGTCAGGTCTTTGATGCGTAGTTCGCATGTGGCATTGTGGATACCACCACATTACTCCCCTCCGGAGACCGGAGGTCGATAGGGGGCTGAGTCAGTGCTTATGAAGCTTGCCAGGGCCAGTTGTGATTCCAGTGAGTCGGAACCGGGTGCCGCATAGTTCACGGTGAGTCGGAACTGTCTGCGGTGATTCCCCAGTGCGTCGGGGTGGCGCTGCGTTTGTTGATACAGTGAGTCGGACGTATTTATTATTTTCCACTACATTGTAGTTCTAAGTATATATTTGAGTGATATTTATTTTAGAAGTATGTATGTAAGTAGTATATTCTCTTATTATATGTTTATAAGTATTTATATTAGTGTATAGCTATTTTGATTTTATGTATATTTTTTTATTTTATTTTTTCTCTTCTATACTTACACACGTTGTCTACATCTCTATATCTACTTTCCTATCGCAGATATGCTGGAAGAGATTTCATTAGAAATAAGCATCACCTTTGTACGTATTTTTCTGTTCCTTTCTTCTTGTCTGTTTATATGTGTGTACATAAATTGTTAAATAAATAAATAAATTAATTAATTAAAACACAAAAACCTGTTTTAGTGACATTCCTTGTTTTGCCCCTGTACCCTTCATTTGTTATTGTTAGTGATGTTAACATCAATAATAGTAGGTAAGGTCGAGTTTAACGGGTGAAGAGGGTTCTGCACATTTATTTATTTAATACTTCAAGCACATTTGTATGTACCGAGGTGGATTTATGCCCTAGACACTTTCTACCAGTCAAACTTCACATCGTCATTCGTCAGTTCCTGTACATCTTCGAAGAAAGTAGAAGATGTAAACATGAAGAATCGTGGGGCCATAAATGGCTAGTACGTACCTAAGTTATTTCCCCAGCTTCAGTATAAAGAAAATATTACCATTATTGTGTGCTTTTCTGTTGATATCGTTTTTGTTCAGATCACACAGAAGAACAGCTGTCTTTTCCTGATTATATCTGCACAAATATATAAAATGGTCAAAATAACAGCTTTTACTAAATGCATATTATGAAAGTTTATGTGCCACTTATAACAAAAAAATAGAAGACGCTAATACGTGTAGTTGCTCGCGGAAATAAATTGTAAGATTTATCGAAAAAATCTATACTTTTATACTAATATAATATATACTATAATAAATAATAAATCTATACTAATATTATAAAGCTGAAGAGTTTTTTTGTTTGTTTGTTTGTTTGAACGCGCTAATCTCAGGAACTTCTGGTTGGAATTGAAAAATTCTGTATGTGATGGATAGTCCATTCATTGAGGAATATTATAGGGTATATAACATCACGCTAAAACCAACAGGAGCGAAACATAAATGTTGTTGTGTTAAATTTTTTTTTTTTTTTTTTGAGAGCTTCCTTTGCGTGCGCTGCGTAAACGGTTTAAGTTACGCAAATATCATGTATGATGGAATTGTTCCTCTTTAAAAGTTCTAAAAAAAAGTCTACGACAGCATATGTCTATCTTTTAAGATTGACTCACTATAACCTTTCTTTTATGGTAATCAAATTTGTTCGAAATTAATGCATTATTTGCGAAGGAGTTTTGTCAACATACTCGTATTATTAATCCTTACCCAAATAATTATGTTATTAATCACAAGTATTTAAATGTTAACAAAATTGTCCTTGACATCACTTGATTTCAATCAACATCTTAGGAGATATCATAATTTTAATTTGAAATAACTTCGCAACAAAATAAGTGTATAGGCTATTTAACATCACGCTACACCCCTAAGGAGCCGAGCAAAACGACAAAAAGTCAAAAAAACGCTAAGCGAAAACGAAGTAATTGCGCGGGACGGGCGATGCGATGCGACGGGGTGGGTTGTGGGTCGAAATTTTACGCGGACGAAGTCGCGGGCAGAAGCTAGTTATTTATAATAGTCAATTAATATAAACGTTACAATAAAATGATTAAGGATCCCTAATTACAGCTTCTAATGATGCAAAATTAAACGATAACAGGTAAAAATACAACTGCGCACTTTGCAACCATCATTCATGTAACCGACCTCACCCTGTCGACTATAAGAAACAACAACTCTTCAAAATTTCGACAAAATGAAGGTGTACACTGTAGTCATATTACTTGCTGCTGTGGTCTTCGTAGAATGTGGTCATACCTTCATGGGGACTAACTTCTTACGACCTCAAGTGTACCACAAGGAGGATTATTACCGATCGAAGATTTCCCAGAACAGGATCGAGTATTTGAACATCACGTTGCCCGCTGTGAAAGGATATTCAAGAAGTATTCAGGTAATTTTTTAGCGATCTTTTTTTCGTCCTCCTTAAGGGGGATACGCTAAATTCAAATTCATTTAATTCGGACAACAGAGATCCATATTGTGTTAGTAAGTTTTTTTTTTTTTGTTAAGCCAGCCCGCGAAATTCAAATGTTTTCTGGAATTCGCTAGTCAGCGTCAGGTTGTTGATTAAAATATGATTAGCAACCGTAACAAATATAGCTTAATAGAATTATAATCATTAGAATCAGCAATACAACTCCTTTAGTTAGAATTGTACTCAAATGTCATGATTTCATGAAATAGTCATTCAATAGGATTATATGACTTTGAGAGCAGTTTTGATGATTGTTATGATTATAACAGGGATGTTTCCTGGGTAAAAAAAAACCGTTTACTCCGTCAGTCATTAAAAAAAAAATTGACAAGTATTTTTTGCTTTATCATATTAATAAAAAATGACTTATATAAAACAAAATTAAGTTGGGGAGTGGGGGCTCGTTACGTCACAATTCTAACAAACTACGTATAAAATCTAGCACAAAGTGGCGTCATGCCACATTTGAACTCAATGTATCCTTACCGCTATGCCTTAATTTTTTGATAACGTAAAATTAGAAAAAATACTTGTCCAATATTTTTTAATAATTTACATGACGGGCAAACATTTTTAATAAACATCCCTATTCTATAAATAAATATTTGATACGGCTGCGAATCATATTCGCAAGGCAAGCAAGCTTTTTGGCGTTTACTAAGTCTAAAAAATCTTTCAGATGTATCCCTAACTAGGTTTCGCGGTGTGATCGTGTTAGTGAAGAATTGCGGTGGTGGATTGGCTGATCTATTTGCAGACTATTTTGCATCTGTGTACGGTGTTAATTAACGGTCTTGTAACTTGTCTCCAGGTTACTCATCGTCTAGTTACAGTATGTCTTCCATTGGCATTACTGAAAATGACGTTAAAGATAGCATGAAAGAGTTAGATCTTAATAAAGGAGCAGGCCCGGATGGACTTACTCCTATATTTATTCGTGACTGCGTTGATGCTCTTATTGCACGACTGCAGATAATATACAATAAATCCCATAACCATTGTAGCGCCGCGCGCCAGACCGGCGCTGCCTACTTTCGGCTGACCGCCAGCGTCAGCGCGGCTAATAACATTTGACCGTTCCGACCTTGGCCATAAAAACAGCTATCGTTCGCAAACTACAAGTGCTTTACCAAAATAAAAAATACAGATAAAAAGCTGAATAAATAAGAAATCTGCCTGTCTAAAAAGCAAGAGAGAGAATCAAACACAGAGTTCTTTGTATTTAGCATATCAACCGGCAGCCATTGTTCTCATCGCAAACAATAACTTTTTCGAAGGCGAAATATTGCAACTTTGAGATTCTAAAACTACTTAACTTTAACATACTTAAATTTAATATTGTAGCGCTATTCTTTACGATCATTTTTATATATAATAAGTGTTAAAAAAAAATCAGAGCACTTACGACATAATTGCGGCTTCGACACACTTCATGATCACAGATTGTATAAAAAGGTAGTGAATATTTTTGTTTAACATTCCTCTTGAGTAGTGCTGCTAAGCTCGATTAATTCGTTGAATAATTTCATAGAGAACGACTCTATGAAACTTGTATCGTAGACGAGACGCGATAGTCGATTTTCTATGGATTTTTTTATACTGTGTCGTGCGGGGGACTTTGGTACCCTAGCTATGGCGAACCTTTTGTTTTTCGTCGCGAAAGGACACATTTCCCGATTTAGGGAAAATATCACACATTATCCGCATATATCAATCTGGTAGTGAATGACGTAACTAACTATAGACCAATTTCTATTATTTCACAATTTTCAAAGATTTTTGAAGGTCTCATATACAATGTAGTTTATTCCCACCTCCCTCCGTCATGTAGTTAGTTTGAAGCAACATGGTTTTGTGTCTAACCGTCCTACTATGTCTAACTTACTTATTTACACTACTTTCATTAGTAACACCTTTGAAGCTAGGGGTCAGGTTTACGTTTACACGGATTTTGCAAAAGCCTTCGATCGCGTTGATCACCCAATTCTTTCTATGAAATTGAATTACGCTGGTATTCATGACTCTCTGTTGCGGTGGTTCGAGTTATTTAATTAATACTCTTACTCTGTACATTTTTCTCCAAGCTCTGGTGTTCCAGGGAGGGGGCTCTAAGTTGGGCCCTTTGCTTTTTTAATATTTTTGAATAATCTTTTAGATTTAATGAATTGAAATTGTTTAGCCTACGCTGATGATTTAAAAATATACTGTGGGATATCGAACCTGAGTGATTGTTTGAAGCTTCAGAGGTATCTTGATATGCTTCAACAATTATGTTGAAACAACAGATTGACTCTCAATGTTAAAATGATTATCATATTGATGAATCAGTACTGAGCAGAGTGTCGGGCATCCGCGACCTAGGGGTACTCTTCGATACATCCCGATCTTTCCGCGATCATATAGATAGTATCGTAACTAAGTCTAAAATAATGCTTGGCTGTATAATCCGTATGTCGAAATGTATCCGTATGTGTTTTCGTAATTGTAGCACCATTATTTTACTTTACATCGCACTAGTAAGGAGCTCCTTGGAATATTATTCCACTATTTGGTCTCCCTATTATTCAACTTATACCAATAATGTTGAATCTGTTCAGGCCCGTTTTGTTAGGTATTTATGTATCAAGAATGGGATCCGAAAAGCTATACCTGATTACAATGTGAGGTTAAGGCACTTTAAAATGATTATCTTAAAAGACAGACGTAAAAATGCTGACTTACTGATACTTCATAAAATTATAATCGGTTCCATAGATGCACAATTGGTAAACTATTTTTACTTTAGGTCTAGCTAACGTATTAAGCGTCATCATCGTATTTTTGAATTGCCTACATCCACCTTAAATACCACATTTAATAGCCCCTTAACACGTATGGCCAGGCAATATAATGAATGGTCCAACCTAACAGATTATTCTATTGATATTTTCTCCATGAGTGTCGCTATTTTAAAAGTGCGAAGAGTGCACTTCTTTGTAGCTCAAATTGGTTTGTTTGTTTTGTAGTGTTCTAGATTTATATTCGCGACAATCTAAGAAGTCGGATTTCACGTGTCTCATTCTACATGCCGCGATAACTTTGTTTAATATATAATAAATAAATAATAATAATTACGTCTACGTAAGAAACCAAAAATCAAATTCATAATCCTAATTAATTAATTATTATGTTATCAATACACTATAACAATAAGTATCTTTCGTAAGCACCAAGTTTCATTTTATATTGGTAAAATGCACAAAAAAACACAAATTAATCGTTGATTATTATTCCGACATGATTTTAGTACAATGTTCATGTCTTTGGGTTCGTTGCGGTAGTGTTGTAACACTTGCCGTTTTTTAGCCCGAATAAAATCGATGTTCAGAAAAATCGTTTCTTTTATAAACATTACATTTACAATGAATTTATTTATTTACCCGACCCAACCACTCATTTATTTTAATTTTATTCTTGACTTGCGACCCGCCCCACTGTGGATCGAAACTGCTATATGAGGGACATTGGGTTCTTTTTTTTTTACAAATTCCTTAGATCTGTCATTTTGATGAATAATTGTTACGAAACTTTTTTCTGTAAAACTGATAGTTTGTCCGGAAAAAAATTATTTAAATTTTTGTTGTGTGGAATGAAACATAAACTGCAAAAATTTGGCCAAGTCTTGACAGGTCTTGCTTTAAAACAACTTTATTCTTATTTTTTGGCTTGTTGGCTATAATTGTACATTATCAACGCGCGCCCATACTTGCCCGTTCAAGAGTTATGGGGTTCAGTAAAATTGATTTTGATTTTGATTTTTATTCAGTAAAATGAAAAAATACATAATTTTCATCATTCTAATTTCATTTGTATTTTGTGTTATTTTGACATTATAAGCAGTTAAATTTTATTTATTTTGTATAGATTTGTTCTTTTATTTCAGGGTATCCTCGCTTACGACCTGACGCATTCCGGCGCATCAGCTAATGTGACGGAAGGCGGCCTTGGCTACAACTTCGTAAACCTTCGGATGAAGAGCGACCGCGGCGAGGATTTACACTACGATGTTTATATTTATGCTTGAGTTTATTTATTGTACTGAAATTATGTTGTTCAAATAATTTATTGGAGATAACTATTACTTTAGGTGGTCTGTTTCATTTACCTTCACCACTTTTTAATCAGTGTCTACTTACAATGAGGGCTATCGTTTTTGTGCTCACCAGTTGGCGCCACTGTCGAGTAAGGTCCTGAAGTGTAGCTGCTAAAGTTCGTTACTACAAGTGTGAATACAAAGTTTACATTAAAATCATATTTACTACTACTACCTTAAAACCGTACCGTAAAAATATCGAGCATGCCGCAGTTTTGCGCAGTACCGTTTTGTTCAGAAAAAAGGAGGATTTAAATTTCCGAAGGATGAAACTGTCTCAAAGTACTGACATTCGTTGACCCGTAACTCATATTTGCCATAGTTAATCTCAGGTATCGCAAAATAAACCCACAAACATTGATATTTGACATTTCGGAGACCTCACACTACACTAGCGCCCCTAACGGCGAATTCATACGCGAAACCCTCATTGGCCAGATTCTGAGTTGCACTAAATGTCAGCAAGGAATCGGTCTCTAAAAAAGGATTGTGATTGATGTGTTACACAATTATTATTTTTTTCATATTTTGCTAATTTAACTGTATAATTTATAATTTTAAATTATACTTTAACTCACACACTGACTTATGTTATTAAATGTTAAATTTTTAGGGAAATCATCTACTTTTACAATATTTGTAAACATGTGAACACCATGTATCTATCGCGTAATGGATTTTTGTCCGTCATTACCTCACTTTTCATTATTTTTACCTATTCTGGTAATTTTATTATAGGTAAGTGCATCGTCTTCACATATAATTAATAATTAATGCATACCTACAAAATATTGTTAACATCTTAAAAGAGGAAGTATGGAGTTTCTTGCCCATTCTTCTCCCTTTTGGAAGGGGCGACTAGAATCAATTAATTATTTTTGTAATTTTTGACGTTCAAAAGTACCTTTTATTTAACTCCCACCGTCGCGTCTGTCGGTCTGTCACACGCTATCAGGTGAAGTTGGATTTTTACCATTTTGTTATTTCCAAGCCAATCCGCCGCAGAGATTCGAAACGAAACCCTCGCGGTCAAACTAAACTGACGCGACATCGGATTTCATTTTATATATAGCTTTTTTCTGCTATTAATTTG
The DNA here is from genome assembly GCA_947523025.1 of Dryobota labecula. Lineage (NCBI taxonomy): Eukaryota > Metazoa > Arthropoda > Insecta > Lepidoptera > Noctuidae > Dryobota > Dryobota labecula. The sequence continues at coordinate 20,113,995 of OX383295.1, read as the reverse complement.
CTAATAAAGGAGATTTAGAATAGCAGGGATTTTTTGTATTTTTACCAAGATCAACATTCTTTTAGGGTTCCGTACCTCGAAAGGATAAAACGGAACCCTTATGGGATCACTTGTATGCCAGTCTGTCCGTTTGTCTACTGGACCGATTAAGTAAGAAAGTAAAAAATTGTTACTAACTCTTTTAGGGATTCTGTCCGAAATAAATGGATAATAATAATAATAAGTTGAAATTAGTACACATAAGAACCATCGTTTTGCACACTGTACCGTGTAATATATCAAATGAAAAGACTTATTGTAAGGGTTTCAGATACATTTTTTTTTTTTAATATTTTTTATATAAATACTTTTATACTTACTTAAGAAAATTTAATTTTGACCATTATCTCCGAAACTACTGAAACAATTTTTTTTTTTAATACAGAAAATTGTTCTATAGATTACAGGCTATGGTCTTAATTTAACATGTTAAATCTCTGAATATTGTGCGATCAAACTTATATTTTCAGTCGGAATGTATTGGAGTACTTAAATTTCAACTACAATGTTAACTTTGTTCTTGATATAAATACAAAATGGTCCTCCTTCAGGTGGACCATTGTGGATGGGCCATGGCGGCCATCTGCGGTTATACTAACCAGCCCACCTCCCCCTAGAAATTAATTACGTCTCCTGGTTTGCTTAGAACATCTGTGAAAGATCTGGCTGCCACGACTGTGTATTCAAAGATGTACATGCGCCACGGTTTCCTCAGCCTCCATGCAAGCACTGCACAGAGGATTCTCCATTATGCCTATTTTGTGGAAGTGTTTGTTTAGCGAGGAGTGTCCCGTGATGGTCCCCATCACCAGGCGCAGGCCGGTCCTGTCCTGGTGTGTTAGCCTACCATCTAAGAATAGCATAGCCTTCCTAGACTGTCTGCAGCCCGGTGTCGAGATCCACCAGCTCTTTTCTAGTGAATTATTGAAGGCCTGCGTTTCTGCATATACACTAATGGCACAACACTAATACATTGTCCTTCTTACAGATTATTCCAGACGACCACCTGTCACTAATATACATTGTAATTGTAAACACACGGTATTTATCATTAATAGTCACCTAACAACCATAGATATTTATTTTTATTATAACCATAGACGACAGAAAAGGTCTAACTTAATTACACTCCCGGACACCTGAATCGAACCACCTTCCATATTTTTGTTGAAAGATCTCTATCTTTTTAAATAATGGTAGTAAAAAGAAAAAAAAAGTGTTTTTGAAGCCAGTATCACTTCATCTCACTATCATTTCCGTTTGCCATTGTTCCAAATTTGAAATCGGAAAACCTAAAAAAAAAATCATTGCATTATATCGTCTTATCGCGTTTCTCAGGGGCAAAATAACAAGCGTTTAATTTTTGAACAAAACAGTAGTATACATAGAGAAAAAGTTTACTTAGTAACCTCCAAGAATATTTACAATGGCCGTCATGCGGTTGGTATGGAATTAACTAATGCCACTATGACGAGCTGTGGAATGTTCTTCCGTGCTTCAAAACTTGCAAGTATTCTCGAACAATTATTGCAGTGGTTGCCCTTGCGCCAAAATCATTATCACGCATAAAATTAAATCACAAACTCAGCTTATGGCATCACATAAGCCTCTAGGCATTGACGAATGTATCGGTCGTTCAAGTTCGGTTTCTGTGGTCCCGTTACAGCCTCAAGGCCGGTTTTTCCTTCATTAGTAATTCCACTCCAGACTATCCATGACCCGCCGCCATAACTCACCTTCTCTTCAATGCAATATTGATGAAAACATTCTCCCTGTCTTCGGTAGACTTTCCTACATCCATCATTGCCATACAGCATAATCTGGTTTCGTCCGTAAAAAGAACCTGGCTCCATTAACGTTGAGTCCAATGCAAATGATCGCGTGCAAACTGTAGGCGCGCCATTATGTGAGCTTGTGTCAGTTTGGGACCATTGGCTGGCTTATGAAGTTTCAGGCCACGTTTTTTTGAATCTCCTAACAGTTCCAGCGCAAACAGTCGGTCCATGAAAGTATCGAAACTGTTCTTGGCCCTGTACTAAGATCAGGTGACGATTACGCGGGCTGGTGGCAAAGATAAACCGATTATATCGAGCTGTAGTGACCCGGTTTCGTGGTACTCCTGGACGGCGCACGAAGTCGCCAGTCTCCAGGTATCGATGGTAAATTCTTTGAAGGGCAAAACGACTTCCGTGAAGTTCTGCGCTTACGTTTCGCTAAATAAGCCCATACTTAAGAAATGCCACAGCTTGCGCGGCTACTTCAGGTGCAGTATATCCATAATTAAAACGTCAGTATGGATTTAAAAAATCGGGGTGTGGCTGTGTTGTGTGTGTGTTTACGTGTACACGTATACGTAACGGGTAATAATTTAATTTGAGCGAATTTTTTTATCCTTTACTTTTTTGTGATGTTATTAAATTTTGAATATAGATGATAGATATTTAGCTGCAAAACCAAACTGTATCCCCCGATTTTCTTATCATCAGTTATTTGAATGGAAGAGCGACCGCGGCGAGGATTTACACTACGATGTTTATATTTATGCTTGAGTTTATTTATTGTACTGAAATTATGTTGTTCCAAAAATTATTGGAGGTAACTATTACATTAGGTGGTCGGTTTTATTTTCCTTCACCACATTTTTAATCAGTGTCTACTTACAATGAGGGCTAAAGTTTTTGTGCTCACCAGTTGGCGCCACTGTCGAGTAAGGTCCTGAAGTGTAGCTGCTAAAGTTCGTTACTACAAGTGTGAATACAAAGTTTACATTTAAATCATATTTACTACTACTACCTTAAAACCGTACCGTAAAAATATCGAGCATGCCGCAGTTTTGCGCAGTACCGTTTTGTTCAGAAAAAAGGAGGATTTAAATTTCCGAAGGATGAAACTGTCTCAAAGTACTGACATTCGTTGACCCGTAACTCATATTTGCCATAGTTAATCTCAGGTATCGCAAAATAAACCCACAAACATTGATATTTGACATTTCGGAGACCTCACACTACACTAGCGCCCCTAACGGCGAATTCATACGCGAAACCCTCATTGGCCAGATTCTGAGTTGCACTAAATGTCAGCAAGGAATCGGTCTCTAAAAAAGGATTGTGATTGATGTGTTACACAATTATTATTTTTTTCATATTTTGCTAATTTAACTGTATAATTTATAATTTTAAATTATACTTTAACTCACACACTGACTTATGTTATTAAATGTTAAATTTTTAGGGAAATCATCTACTTTTACAATATTTGTAAATATGTGAACACCATGTATCTATCGCGTAATGGATTTTTGTCCGTCATTACCTCACTTTTCATTATTTTTACCTATTCTGGTAATTTTATTATAGGTAAGTGCATCGTCTTCACATATAATTAATAATTAATGCATACCTACAAAATATTGTTAACATCTTAAAAGAGGAAGTATGGAGTTTCTTGCCCATTCTTCTCCCTTTTGGAAGGGGCGACTAGAATCAATTAATTATTTTTGTAATTTTTGACGTTCAAAAGTACCTTTTATTTAACTCCCACCGTCGCGTCTGTCGGTCTGTCACACGCTATCAGGTGAAGTTGGATTTTTACCATTTTGTTATTTCCAAGCCAATCCGCCGCAGAGATTCGAAACGAAACCCTCGCGGTCAAACTAAACTGACGCGACATCGGATTTCATTTTATATATAGCTTTTTTCTGCTATTAATTTGCTAATAAAGGAGATTTAGAATAGCAGGGATTTTTTGTATTTTTACCAAGATCAACATTCTTTTAGGGTTCCGTACCTCGAAAGGATAAAACGGAACCCTTATGGGATCACTTGTATGCCAGTCTGTCCGTTTGTCTACTGGACCGATTAAGTAAGAAAGTAAAAAATTGTTACTAACTCTTTTAGGGATTCTGTCCGAAATAAATGGATAATAATAATAATAAGTTGAAATTAGTACACATAAGAACCATCGTTTTGCACACTGTACCGTGTAATATATCAAATGAAAAGACTTATTGTAAGGGTTTCAGATACATATTTTTTTTTTTTAATATTTTTTATATAAATACTTTTATACTTACTTAAGAAAATTTAATTTTGACCATTATCTCCGAAACTACTGAAACAATTTTTTTTTTTAATACAGAAAATTGTTCTATAGATTACAGGCTATGGTCTTAATTTAACATGTTAAATCTCTGAATATTGTGCGATCAAACTTATATTTTCAGTTGGAATGTATTGGAGTACTTAAATTTCAACTACAATGTTAACTTTGTTCTTGATATAAATACAAAATGGTCCTCCTTCAGGTGGACCATTGTGGATGAGCCATGGCGGCCATCTGCGGTTATACTAACCAGCCCACCTCCCCCTAGAAATTAATTACGTCTCCTGGTTTGCTTAGAACATCTGTGAAAGATCTGGCTGCCACGACTGTGTATTCAAAGATGTACATGCGCCACGGTTTCCTCAGCCTCCATGCAAGCACTGCACAGAGGATTCTCCATTATGCCTATTTTGTGGAAGTGTTTGTTTAGCGAGGAGTGTCCCGTGATGGTCCCCATCACCAGGCGCAGGCCGGTCCTGTCCTGGTGTGTTAGCCTACCATCTAAGAATAGCATAGCCTTCCTAGACTGTCTGCAGCCCGGTGTCGAGATCCACCAGCTCTTTTCTAGTGAATTATTGAAGGCCTGCGTTTCTGCATATACACTAATGGCACAACACTAATACATTGTCCTTCTTACAGATTATTCCAGACGACCACCTGTCACTAATATACATTGTAATTGTAAACACACGGTATTTATCATTAATAGTCACCTAACAACCATAGATATTTATTTTTATTATAACCATAGACGACAGAAAAGGTCTAACTTAATTACACTCCCGGACACCTGAATCGAACCACCTTCCATATTTTTGTTGAAAGATCTCTATCTTTTTAAATAATGGTAGTAAAAAGAAAAAAAAAGTGTTTTTGAAGCCAGTATCACTTCATCTCACTATCATTTCCGTTTGCCATTGTTCCAAATTTGAAATCGGAAAACCTAAAAAAAAAATCATTGCATTATATCGTCTTATCGCGTTTCTCAGGGGCAAAATAACAAGCGTTTAATTTTTGAACAAAACAGTAGTATACATAGAGAAAAAGTTTACTTAGTAACCTCCAAGAATATTTACAATGGCCGTCATGCGGTTGGCATGGAATTAACTAATGCCACTATGACGAGCTGTGGAATGTTCTTCCGTGCTTCAAAACTTGCAAGTATTCTCGAACAATTATTGCAGTGGTTGCCCTTGCGCCAAAATCATTATCACGCATAAAATTAAATCACAAACTCAGCTTATGGCATCACGTAAGCCTCTAGGCATTGACGAATGTATCGGTCGTTCAAGTTCGGTTTCTGTGGTCCCGTTACAACCTCAAGGCCGGTTTTTCCTTCATTAGTAATTCCACTCCAGACTATCCATGACCCGCCGCCATAACTCACCTTCTCTTCAATGCCATATTGATGAAAACATTCTCCCTGTCTTCGGTAGACTTTCCTACATCCATCATTGCCATACAGCATAATCTGGTTTCGTCCGTAAAAAGAACCTGGCTCCATTAACGTTGAGTCCAATGCAAATGGTCGCGTGCAAACTGTAGGCGCGCCATTATGTGAGCTTGTGTCAGTTTGGGACCATTGGCTGGCTTATGAAGTTTCAGGCCACGTTTTTTTGAATCTCCTAACAGTTCGAGCGCAAACAGTCGGTCCATGAAAGTATCGAAACTGTTCTTGGCCCTGTACTAAGATCAGGTGACGATTACGCGGGCTGGTGGCAAAGATAAACCGATTATATCGAGTTGTAGTGACCCGGTTTCATGGTACTCCTGGACGGCGCACGAAGTCGCCAGTCTCCAGGTATCGATGGTAAATTCTTTGAAGGGCAAAACGACTTCCGTGGAGTTCTGCGCTTACGTTTCGCTAAATAAGCCCATACTTAAGAAATGCCACAGCTTGCGCGGCTACTTCAGGTGCAGTATATCCATAATTAAAACGTCAGTATGGATTAAAAAAATCGGGGTGTGGCTGTGTTGTGGACTCGGCCGTGTGTTTACTTGTACACGTATACGTAACGGGTAATAATTTAATTTGAGCGAATTTTTTTATCCTTTACTTTTTTGTGATGTTATTAAATTTTGAATATAGATGATAGATATTTAGCTGCAAAACCAAACTGTATCCCCCGATTTTCTTATCATCAGTTATTTGAATTGCCTCCCACTATGGAAGCAAATTTAAAGACGTATTCACATCAATAAAGAAAAATAATACGAAATGAAACGATACTTTTTTATGCAGTAAACAAAACACATAACGAAATAACTATTGACATAAAGATGCTCTAATCAAAGCTGGTTGTTATTTTAAGAGCGACTAAACTCCGATTTTATTCTCTTTTTTTTTCGAATACCTACGTGAATTCAAATATGGAACAATGGTAATATCCACTGATGGCCAGTATGTCAACTTCAAAACGGCAAAAAACTTTTTCGCTGTCTCATTATTTTGATGTTTTAGGCCAATAAACATAAAAATGCCCGGTGGATTGATTTAGGAATCCAGGAGTGTATTATGCTGCATACATTATAATATATAATATCATAATATATGACAATTACAGTAACAAAATGTAAAAAAAAAAAACACAAAAAATATAAATTCTTGGGAATCGAAATCAGATTTGCATTGCTTCATTGAAAGTTGACTGAAATAGCATAATGTATCATGATAGACAGCTTAGATCCATTAAGGTATGATAATCATTTAAAAGATTAATAAAGTAACTATCTGCTATATTCGTTTCGTATTCAACCCAGCGAAGTAATGGCATTATTCGACTGTTGTCATACACTGGTATATTGTGTTCGCTCTCATCTCAGTATCATTCCTACGAACTGTATGGGAAAAGTTTTTTTTGTGACTTTTTTAGTAATCAAACCTCTGTTGGTCCCGTAAAGTTTTTTGATCCTTAAACAGGATCGATTGGCATAAAAAAAGTTTTGTGAAATTTGCCCATTTTCTTGCTGAATGTACATTTTTTTCAAACTCTGTAAATGCAGATCAATTTTTTTCTAAAAGTTAAGTATAGTCTCTGAAGACCGTTTTTTGCAGCGACCACGGTTAAGGTACCTGCCCTCATTGACCCATCTCAAATAATAATGCAATACTGCTCATCCTCCATAGCAAATAGTGTGATAATGTATACCCTACAAATTGACCAGACCTATAGGGAATATCTATGCAATATTTGAATAAAATCTATCCAGTAGTTTTTACGTCATGCTGGAACATACATTCAGACAAACAGACAATCAGACAAAAATTCTAAAAACTATGTTTCCGGGATCAGAATCGTTCCCAGACCTCGTGCCATCGTTGTTTTGACTTCGCTACGATTATATTTTTATTATTATGCATAGATTATAAATAACTGTGAACAAGAACAAACTATGACACCCAGTTTGTCATAGATAGATAAAAGGTAGAAACATACATAAACACAACTTCCCATTCACGTTCGGTCCGCCGAGTCGTTCAGACGTTTGGTTCTAAATTCAAAAGTGACTTTTTTACTTTCTTAAAATGAAGCTGTGTGCTTTAGCCTTTTTGCTGACAGCTGTAGTATTTGTCGAGTGTGACCATACTTTTATGGGTACTAATGTGTTAAGGCCCTTGGTATACCACCATGATGTTCAGTACGGTTCCAAGGTCTTCAGAAAAAGGGTAGAGAATCTGTACTTCGCGATACCGGCTGTACCTTCTAATATGGGACGTTCTATTCAGGTGAGCTTTTTAATTATCTATACTAATACTAATAATATATACTAATAATAATATTATAAAGAGGTAAAATTTGTTTGTGTTTATGTAGGGGGTAATCTCTGGAACTACCAGTCGGATTTGAAAAATTATTTTTGCGTTTGGTAGCCCAATTCTTGAAGAAGGTATTTAACATCACGCTGTGACACTAAGGAGCCGATTCAAAAGGAAAATGTCATAAAAAACGTTAAGTGGAAAATAAATAATATCGCGGGCGGGCTATCGGTCGGGGGTACAAGAAATTTTACGCGGACGAAGTCGCGGGCAGAAGCTAGTGGTTTAATAAGAAACTACTTACTAAATACACCAAAAACAGTTAATTCTACCTCTTGGATGAGTAATGGACTCAGATTAATAGCAACATTACAACAATAGCAAGGAAAATAACATGAATGAATATTCACGTTCTTTTCCTTATACAATTTAACAAATCAACAATATTTGCAATAATATGCCTTACACAATAACATAATCATAATAAGCAATAATTAAGGGTATAATATCAAATTTAATATCAAACTTGTAAGAAAGAAGTCTATTATGAAGGAACTTAAAAACTTTTAAATGTAATGTGTTGTAGAAACTTACGTATCTTTTATTTTGTAATCGTCTCTGTGGTCTAGAGGTAAAACATCTATCTCAGACCCAGAGGTACCGGGTTCCCAGCGGGAGCAAGATTAAATACTCAATAATAATAATATTATTTGGAGATTCGCAAGAGCAAACGTACTCGGAGGAAGGAAGTATTCCAGTAAGTGCTTGTAGGGATCTTGACTATCTTCCGGGCTCTGGGATTGTTCTGAGAGCCGTGGAATACCTCTCCACTCCTCGAGCACCTCAGGCTATGTTGCCCCCTTGTCGCTACGTCACTATGTGCTAGCGACTGTTTTCGGGGGTCCATATAATTGAGTGTGCAAGTCACCCCCTGCCATTTTATCCGTGTATAATAAAACAGGATCAGGCAGGGGCCATAGTCCTTCCATAGTTTTAGGTAACCAGTCCATTTTAAGCACCCAAACCCATAGTCCAATATCTTTGTTTCCTTATCTTGCAATAGTCCTACACCAACCGGGGGATGTCCTTGGGTGCACTTGCATAGTGCGTACAGAGATAATCGTCGGTTGGTGCCTCATTTAATTAAAAAGCGTCTAACGGGCCTCTGCGAGTTGGCTTCGGCCCCTCGTACGCCTTCCAAAGGTCCGGGACCACAGGGTCCCGAGATATGTAAATGTATAAAAATAATAATATTCTCTCGGTTTGGTGGTTTGGTTTCAGGTAGGGCTTGTTCTAAGTACGCCTTTTTCTTTTTTGACGCTGAGAAATGCATTACGCATGCCCGCTCGTCAGGGGACGAGACGAGGTATGCGGGACTCCCTGCCAAAATGGCAGTATACCCACTAAAACTCAGCGGAGTTCCCTCATCGCCTTGATGGGAGGTTCATGGGAAACCGGCACAGCCTTTACGTCCACAACCCTCCCGGCGCATGCCCGCCTACCTGGTGGGCCCCGCATACCCCCCGCCTGGGGGTATATGGGAATGGCCGGGAACACCTGGCCATTCCCGTCCGACATTGGTGGAGGCCTGTGCAATACAGGCAAGGGTGCCCCCGCACCCGTTGCTTGCTGGCCTCCACCTGGGACCCCGCGCCGACGACCCTGCGTCCAGGCGCCCCTGCTCCCCCCGCGACGGGTCAGGTCAGTGGCCCCGCCGCCTACCACTTTTCGGCCGCAGAGGATAGGGAGAGCGGCCAACGCAATACCGACACTCCTCTTCTTCTGCGGCCCCACCACGTCCGCCATTCAACAGTGGCGACCCCGTCAAGGCCGCGGAAGGTGGGGAGAACGGCTCACCGCAATACCGGCACTCCTCTCCCGCCGCGGGCTCCCACACTCAGCCGCGATGCCACCCATTCTACATCGCGGCCCGCCTCAGTTGCGATGTCGCCGAAGCGGCACCGCAACCTACGGCCGCTACGTCGTCGGCTTAGCCGCAAAAGCCCTGACGAGCGGCCCCCTCCTCGGGTTCCTCTTAGCTTCACCGTGGCCCTCCAAGCCACGGCCACTGAGCCCCCCGGCCTCGACAATGCGGGAACCCACCGGGGGGCTAAGTACGCCTGGCTAGTTACCACCATCTTATCTAAGTCTGTCGCCATAACAACAATGTTAACAGCATTTCTTGTTTCGGCAGTTAGACGTAAGACAGCCAGTTCCTCTGTGGTAAAGGATTCCGGGTGAAGCTCGCTTCCATCTTCGGCCTAATCATCACATACCATCATCAGGTGAGATGAAGGGCAAGAGCTTCCCTACTGTGGATAAAAAATAAATTACTTACAGCCTTACTTCTAAACGCGGAATAAAGTTATACTATGAATAACTTCGGTATAACCATACATTTTTGACGTTTATACCTAGTATAACTTTATTCCGGGTTTATAAGTAAGGCGGTTAGTGTTAAGGTATGTTTAAATAATACTTCTCTATAGAATAATCATTTAATTTTTCGTAAATTATAATTTTTTCTTTGCAAACAACATCGATTTGAACCATGTAACTTGGCCAATTCAAATAATTGCAGGCAATTATTAAATACACCGGTATTTTTTTATATAAATTTTTTGTTTGCCGTAGCCATATAGTTCAAAAACAGGTTCGTATATTTAAAATACAGGTTTCCAAGCAGCACTTATATTGTATCACTAACTTACTAATCATTGCAAAATTAACATTAATTAATATTGTCATTATTCACAGTCAACTAGCTGCGCCCCGCGGTGTTACCCGCGAACACTACATTCTTTCGGGATAAAAAGTAGCCTATGTGTAAATCCAGGGTGTCAGCTACAGCCATACCAAATTTTATCAAAATTGGTCCAGCCGTTTGAGCGTGAAGAAGAGACAAACATACACACACAGTCACAAACTTTCGCCTTTATAATATTAGTGTGACAATGTGGTTAAGTAATAATAACCGCACGGGGCGATAGATCAGGTTAAGCTACGCTTGCCGCGGTTAGTCCGTGGATGGGTGAACATCTTTACATACCAAGACCCCTCCGTGCCTCGGAAAGCACGTTATACCGTTGGTTCCCGCTGTCATTCGTGGATCTTTGACAGTCGTTACGCGTCGTCAGAAATCCGAAAGTCTGACAACCAGTCTTACCAAGGGTTATCGTATTACCCAATTACTAGGTTGTTGAGGTCAGATAGGCAGTCGCTCCATGTAAAATACTGGAATTCAGCTATATCCGGTTAGACTGGTCGCAGACCCCAACATAGTTGGGAAAAGGCTAGGCAGATAACGATGTGTTATCTATCTTTTTTTTTCTGACTAGGTATTAGGGCATGCATTCCGGAATTCCGGAATTTCGTAATTCCGGAATTCCGTAACAATTTTTCTGATATTTCAGTTCCGGAATTGAGAGGAGTAATATCGGAATTCCGATATTCATAACTTTTTGATATTTAGATTTTTATTTTATCTAAACAATTAGCCGAACTAAGTTACTTCAAAAATAACTTAACTTTAGTTATAAGGACATAAACTTTGCTTAAATTAACAAAACTGATTTGTATTGTGCAAAACAGGGTTTTGTAACAGATAACTTCAAGTTCGCAAGTCACAATTTTTATGTAAACAGTAACCAAAACTTTTGTTACAGTTATGCAAACATTTCTTTCAGTGATGATTCACGTTTCTTTTTTCAAATAATGTTGTACTGGAGAGAGTTCTTTTAGATAATTTGAAGAAGGTTTTGGATAATAGGTAACTACCAACAATTTTTTTTTTTGTATTTTTTTTTTTTTTTGGTTTTAAATGATCAAATAACTTCTCCCGCTCTGGGCGGAGCTGGGCGTTCAAACTTTTACTGACTGAAACCCACCCGTGTTCCTTCAGTTGCCTGTCACGGGCCACGGTGTCCTTTTGGGACGAACCCGCAACCCCGGCAGCCACCGGTCCCGGCGGATCCCGTCAGTGCGTACTGACATCTCTTTGAGACGCGCGTGGAACACAACGCGCCGTCGGCCCGGGCCTGGTCCTTACCAAGCGCGCGCCTACGGTGGCCGGGAATCAGCTACCTATTCCCGCCGCCCAGGGCGTCTCCTGCGGTGACTAGGAGCGTGAGGGCGCACAGACTGCGCTAAACATTACTGCTTCGCAGAAGGAGGGGACTACCTCCCATGCACTCTCGCTCCGGACCATGGCCTGGACCAGGGCCGGACGCGAGAGATCGCCGCCGCTGATCGCCTCCGTGAGGACACGGCGGTGCTCTGCCCAAGCCTGGCAGACCTCCACCGTATGCTCCACCGTGTCCTCCGGGAGATCCAGTAGGTACCTACCTTGGTTCAACTACTACCGAAAAAAAACACTTTTTAGAGCCTTCTTGTTCCTCATTTTACACCTGTGGCCTGTGGGTACATTTTACGCAGAGATCGTACAGTGCCCTTCACGTACAGTACAATAATGCTTTCAGGGTGTTGATGGGGCTGCCTCGCTTCTGTAGCGCATCAGGGATGATTGCGGAATTGCGTGTTGATTGCTTTTATGCATAAAATAAGTGCGTCCTTGGTACGCAGGGTGCGAGCCAGTTCCAACAAACTTCTGTACTGTAAGACATTGCTCCAGTATCTCAGCTGGAATGCTAAAGCAGTGATTATTTTGTTATGTGTTTGTGTAATTGTAATTGTATCACTAACATAGAAAACCGAAATCATCCCAGCGCTGATTTGTTTTCTCCCCTACCAATCGTTATTTCTCCTGACACTGTTTATTTTGCTTATATTTATGTATTAGTATATATTTATTTTTCCTTTTTCGAGTTGTCTATCCCTTATGTTGGACCTGTCATAAGGTTGACTGGTAGAAAATGCCTCAGGCATGAAATCCGCCTTTGTACAGTATTTTTTTTTTACTTGTGCATAAAGTTTTATTAAATTGATAAGTAATCATAGTTGTAAGTTTACTTAATTGTTACTAACACTGTATGAATCTCTAGGTAAAGAAAAAGAAAAAATTAAGAAAAAAAAAGAAAGTAATGAATATATTTTTATTTTATAGCACATTAATCTAGATATTTTGACATCTCACCACACCAGTAGATTGCACCCGTGCCTGGCATGGGCGGGTCGCTAGTCTATGATATAACATTTTATTCAAGGCAAAAGGTTATCGGCATGTCACAAGATTACAGCCCGAGAGTATACAATACTTTTTTTTTTTTTTTTACCTAAACTACATTTTCTAATGTAAATTGAATTTCATGTATTCTAATCCATCCATACTTCCATACTAATATTATAAATGTGAAAGTAACTCTGTCTGTCTGTCTGTCTTTCTGTCTGTCTGTATGTTACGTTTTCACGCCTAAACCGCTGAACCGATTGTCATGAAATTTGGCAGAGATATAGCCTAGGATATAGAGAAGGACATAGGCTACTCTTTTACGTGATAGCCGAAATCCACGTGGGCGGAGCCGCGGGCAAAAGCTAGTACATTATAATTATATGTTATACTAGCTTTTGGCCGCGGCTCCGCCCGCGTAGATGTCGGTTATCGCGTAAAAAAGTAGTCTATGTCCGTCTCCATAACCCAGGCTATATCTCTGCCAAATTTCATGACGATCGGTTAAGCGGTTTAGGCGTGAAAAGGTAACATACAGACAGACAGACAGACAGAGTTACTTTCACATTTATAATATTAGTATGGATGTATTGTCCGAGGGGCCTCACGCCTTGGAGGTTTAAGGCTCCCACACACTGACGCGATATCGCGGGCACAACAAGGGTCGCGCTGCCTGTCGCGCCCGCGATATCGCGCCAGTCTGCACGAGCCTTTATGCATTACCAATCCGTGAACGTGATGATCTTTTACGCGTTTTTTAACTTCCCACTATGAAAATTAAAATCATTCAGAAAAAAGGGAAGTTATTGGTTTCGGCCCGATTTTCGAAAGTCGTTTTATCTTGTGAATAAAAATTTCACAATTTGAGGTGTTTTTTTATTTTATTTTATAAAATCCGTCTTCTTGCGACACCAAAAGGAGGCTTGATCGGCTAACTTTTGATAACTACTATTCCATTCCCTGTTCGCTGTACGTTACTTGCTCATGGGGTGGCCCATTGTCAAGATGATTGCAACAATAAAAGCGATGGACAACGAACAATGAATGGAATAGTAGTAACATTCATGTTCGAAGAAGAGAACAGGGCCTCGCGAAATTTACCTTGCCCACATCAAATTAAGGTCTTGCCCCACCACTGGCGTAAGGCAACCACTCGCGGCTTTGCGATCCTACTTCGGTCAGCTCGAGTGGATCATAACGTTTTAAAATATACAGGACGCCCAGATTACACCAGACCAACCTACCTACATCATGGTGAAGACTATATAATGTACCCAAAAATATTTATAAAAAAACTGGCCAAGTGCGTGTTGGACCACGGATAATGGAAGGAAAAACATTGTAGTTGAAATACATGTTCTCCCATACATTCCAACTGCAAATGTAAGTCGGTTGACTATTACTCGTTATCTTGTAAAGCCTACATGTGTCGCTTAACTTCAAACTCGGGTAAATCCAATTTTGAGAAGTTTTAAGATTTTGGTACCAAATTAAAGGCCAAAAACAGACTTTTAAAACAATTTTATCAGTTGTATATAAATCCGCAAAGTTCTTAAGGAAAAAACCGTTAAAATCATAAAAATTTATCTAATTCCGATAGATCCATGAGACAGTTTTATTCAAATGCAGTTAAGTCCATGAGAGCCAATCAGCTAACCGCGTTTGTTCACCATGGCGGTCAGTCGACGTCAACTCTGCGACATTAACACCGTACGCTCCGGTTTTTTATTGTTTCTTTTTTATCATAGACAGTTCCCATGGATAATGCCATTAAAATAGTTACACCGAGCAATGCCCGCAAGCGGCCTACGATAAAAATCCACACTGAGTTTTTTCAAAGATAGATAAATTGCATTCCATTAGATCAAATGAAGGTAAATCCAATCTTAATTTTACATTTTGAAAGAATGTATGATTATAATACTAAATTTGCTTTATAGGATCGTTCCCTTCAGTATTGTTGACATAAGAAATAAAAAACCGCCATCCGCATGGAATTAAGACTGTTATCACTTTTTTTTAAATATCTCCCAAGAGGGTAAAGTGGATTTACCCGAGTTTGAAGTTAAGTGACTCACATTTCTGTGATAGTTTTCCTTTTAACTTCTTTATATATATATATGTCGGAGAACAGAAGGTTTCTCTCGTTATCATCAGCCATATTTTAACTACTGTGGGCATACTGTGGGTAGTGTTGGTTATTGCGCAATAGAAAAACCGAATTAAACTCAAAAGTTATTTACTCAACTGAGAATTTGTACCCTTAAGTTTACATAAGACAGTCCCCCAAAACGCCCATCCCTTCAACACTTCCTAGTGCTTTAGCTGGGAAGAAGAAGTGGTGGAACAAACTCCCCAGCAGCACATCTGTCTGTCATCTGTTCAGATAGAAGAACTTGATTCTATACAGTTATATACAGTATGTAAAGTAATTAATGTTGGAACACGACACAACTATACCGAACGCGCGATAATTTCTAGACTTCTTCACTGCTTGACCGCCACCGATGTTCCGCACCGCAGCACCGCACCGCACGTATGCACCGTTGCTTGTCGAATGTGCGGCGATCACTTGTCGCCGGTCGAACGTTATGTTGTACTCCGTCATGCGCCGCTAAACAGCACTGAGGCCCTAGTGTGAGTGTATTTTAACCATCTCGAATTTACGCATCGAGCGCGTTCAGCACTCTGATTGGTGAAGGACCAATCTGAGGCCAATCGGAACGCCGAACGCGCTCGATGCGTAAAATCGAGATGGTTAAAAAAAAACTCACACTAGGGCCTCTGGCGTCCCGATTAGTCAAGACTCGTTGGCGCGAACGCCAATAACTCCATCGAACGCGACTAGATGGCGCTGACGTACCGGATATAACTCGATTGCGACATATACTACTGCTGCGAATTTTTTCACATATTCAAAAACCATCATTTAGCTGGCAAAAACAAAACTTAGCATTTTAAAGGCTCGTACAGACTAGTCCGAAATCGCGGGCGCGACGAGCACAATTTCTTTGTCACTGCCTGTCGCGCCCGCGATATCGCGCGAGTCTGTACGAGCCTTAAAGCGTCATAATACGCAAACGGATCCCTGAATCGATAAATGATTTTCACAGACCCGCAATATTTTTGAACGGCCCATCCAACGATACCCCACACCATGGAAAAGACGAAAAAATATATCATCCCCACTTTAAGTGTAGGAAAGGTACACAAAAAAATGTTTCAAGATTTTATTTTACCAACAAAGTGGCGTGATTAATATGTATAGATACCCATGCCGAATTACAGCTTTCTAGTAGGTACTAAGAGTCTTTGAGCTAAGCCGCGGACAGACAGACAGACAGCCAGATAGAACAGTGAAACTATAAGAGCGTTTCCGCACTACATCCGATCCGAATCCGAATTCGACGTCCAAGTTCCATCCGAATTTGAAATTTTCTAAATTCGGACGGATGGAATTTGGACCTAGTACGCAACCGTTGATACAAATGGTACTACGAATACCGCGGACCGTCATTTCTCGGATTTGGATCGAATGTAGTACGGACACGCTCCAAGGGTTCGTTGTTGACTACGGAACCCGAAAAAAGCTAGGTAGGTTATCTAACCAACATTCGATCTTCAAAAACTGCACAATGCCACATTATTAGAAGACACGTGGAAGTAGAACGGCATGTTGTAATTATGGGTTAAGCGAAAAAGAAGACGGAGAAAACTTGGCTAATTAGCCAAGTTTTGACGTGTCACTTACGGAGCGCGGATAACCTATCTACCACTTTTTACTCTAGCAAAAACACAATCCGCTGTGCTACGTTTCACAAACATAGTATCACGCATTCTGCGCCATATTTTCCTAGCGACTGTCTCTATCCAAAAACGATACAATTACAATTATTTCCGTATGGTTCACTTGTACAAACATTGTCCAATTAACAACATTTATTTCGATCCAGTGCCACTGGGTTCACTCGTTGTGCGCCATATTTACCTAGTCGTATTCTTTATTCAAAAACTACATAGGTAGTACTCTATAGTATATTATTGCAAAGGCCGCAAAAAGGCCGTAAAATAGGCAATTGTAGGTCGAGTATGAGTTTAAATGCCGAGCCGCCGAGGACTACATTAATACGAGACAGACAGTGTTTGTATGGCAAATCTGTCAAAAACTCACAATGAAGAGACCATTCTGACACTATTGTAATAGCAGACTTGAGGCCCTGGGGGCCAAGTCTACTAATGTACAAACGTTGCAATGGTCTCTTCATTGTGAGTTTTTGACAGATTTGCCATACAAACACTGTCAAATACTCACAATGGCGAGACCATTCTGACACTATTATAATAGCAGACTTGAGGCCCTGGAGCGTTGTAATATTCCAAATTCAAAAAACGCACCTGCAATGGATTTGATTTTCTTTGTCCGTAAATTCGATACTTCGCGTGTACTTTTTTCGAAAGTAACGACAATATTTCCAGGCATGTTTGAGAAAAACATATATTTAAGTATCGCCCTCTTGAAAAAAAATTATCCAATTTGCAGGGTATTCTGGCGTTCGACATGACACACACAAGTGCAACCGCCAACGTGACGCAGGGTGGCCTCGGGTTTAACTTCGTGAACCTTCGGATGAAGAGCTCCCGCGGAGAGAAGATACACTTTGACGTCTATGTTTACGCTTAAATTCTATAAATATTAACAGAATAAACGGGAATTCGTGTGCCATATTTTTTTTTTGTGTTAGTGTTTCTTGTTTTTAAGGTTCCGTACTTCAAAAGGAAAAAACTAAACCCTTATAGTGGATCACTGGTGTGTCTGTCTGTGTGTCCGTATTTCACAGCCAATTTGCTCCGATTAAATTGAAATTTGGTAAACATATGAACTTCTGTGACCCAAACACGGACGTGTAACGTAAATAAATGAATTTTGAATATGGGGGTCACTTTTGGGAGGCAAAAAATATGATTAATAAAAAAGTTTTGGAAACTATACCGTGTGTTATATCAAACGAAAGGGCTTAATGTAAGGATTTGAGATATATATTTTTTTAATAATTTTACAATGTACACTTTTAAAGATATTTAAGCAAATAGATGAAATTTTGACATTAAGGCCTTATTTAAAAAAATATACAGTAAATCGTTCTTCACTTATAGATTACAGGAAAACCTGTATGAAGTCTATGGTCTAAATCTCTCAATATTGTGCGTACAAACTTACATTTGCAGTTGGAATGTATGGGAGACGTTGTGTTTCAACTACAGTGTTAAGTTTGTTCTTGGGATAAATTCATGCCAACTACGGTACTACATTGTGTGTGGTCCGACACACACTTGGCCGGTTTTTTTTTTTCCCCCCTAGATGGATTATCTGAAAACTGCGTAATAAAAATGTTAAATTCATTATTTCACCGACCGATAAAGCACAGCCTAAACCGCTGGTTCCAGAAGCTTGACTTTTTGCACAACAGTTCCTTATACATACAGGGTCAAATTAAATTAACTAGCGAAACTCCGCAGACGTGAGTATCGATATCTAAATCTAAACATACATGAACTCACGCCTTCTTCCCATAGTTTGGTCATGTTGAGAGGATGAATGAAAGGCGACTAAAGGCTCGTACAGACTCACGCGATATCGCGGGCGCGACATGCAGCGATAAAGAAATTGTGCTACTAGTGTCGCGTCGCGCCCGCGATATCGCACTAGTCTGTACGAGCCTTAACAAAAGGTATTTACAAGTCAGATGTGAGTAGAAACGCCGAAACGCCCTAGAAGAACGATAAATTCGATACTAGATAGCGCTAGGAGTACGTCACCCCTGGACCCATTTAGGGGGGTTGGAAGAGGGCGTTGTTCCTCCGACGCCCGTTGCGCCTGCTACGGGCCGGGTGAGAGGATGAGATCTCTCTCTCCCTTTTCATAGCCTCCTGCAAGATTACTATTTTGCAGAAGAAGCCCACCGTCCCAGGACTCCTCGCACCGAACTATCGTGATGTTCTTCAGAAAGGTCAGGTGCGTAGCACTCGCAACCGGCGTACGTGTATGACCAGCCGATTTATTCTGTGAAAATCTCGCGTGAAAACTCAGGTGAAGTGAGCATCAATACAATGTGTCAATCACTAGCATCAATAGAATGATAGCTCACTTCACCTGTTTTCACGGTGAGTTTTTTACAGAATAGCATTACAGAGGCCCTAGTGTGAGTTTATTTTAACCATCTCGACTTTACGCATCGATCGCGTTCGGCGCTCCGATTGGCCCTTCACAAATCAGAGTGCTGAACACGGTCGATGTGTAAAGTCGACATGGTTAAAATAAACTCGCACTAGGGCCTCAGTATGTATGAATGTAAACGAAGCAAAAGTATGTAAGGAGCGTTCTATAGATTCTGCCTAACACCAAATCTAAACACGATCAATTATAATAATAAAACGATTTGATGTTATTTTATTTTTTTTGTGTCGACATCCTCTTGTAGTGTTGTTGTTGTACTTGAAGGAAATCTGGCATCCTTTAAAACATGTTTTCGTTCCGACTTGTTTTGAAGGATATCTTTATTTATATAACGAAGGTCTATCATGCGTCCGTCTCATTTAATTATCAGTCTTTTTTTTTTGCAATTTTATTCAATATCACACTATTTATGTACATATTCGTCATTATTTTTATCTGACATCATCATCATCATTTCAGCCGAAAGACGTCCACTGCTGGACATAGGCCTCCCCTAAAGGGGGTAATTTGCCAGAATCGCCACGCTTGGCAGGCGGGTTGGCGATCGCAGTATGGTGTTAAAAATGCATAGAGAATGCTGCTGCCCATTCTCTAGTAAGTCCCTTAACTGACACAAAATGTTATTTAAGTATGCAGTGCATACATTGCAGTATAAAACTGATTTACATCCGTCACCTTACACGAGTCATTCCGACCTCGCCGCCGAGGCCCCTTCCCGAAATCCCCGACTTAACAGTCCTCCCCGACCCTTGCTCGACGAAGCGCCAGCCCGCGCCGAAACTGAGCGTGTAAATTTAAATTCCACTATTAATAATCAAAACCCTGAACTGATCCAGCCATCACCTGTCCCTTGCTGTCCTCCCTCCGACTCTGCCCTAAGCCGAGGTTCGTACCCCACAGGGGGTGCCCTTAGTGCACAGTCGTTTAGTCTATAAGTATTTATGTTTTTAGGAGCTTAATGCAACCACAGGAAAGTCCGGTTAAGGAGTCACGATTTCTAAAAGTCAACTCTGAGATACACTAGTTAACAAAAAAAAAACACCTTACACTTCAGGTCCAGTTGAATACCAGCGCCAGGCACTAGTTGTCTAGCATTTTTGATTAACTGGGCCTTTTTGGTACAGCCATGACTTTCCTACTAATTTCTAAACTTCGCACTTAAAAACTTTTTTTTTTTATATGCTTTCCAGTGTGAGTCTTTATAAGGTGCACATATCGAAATGAGAGAATCTACGCTTAATTTTATCTACGACAACAATATAAAAAAAATATAAGTATTTTATTTTATTTTTTATGGAATTTAAAAAAATTGTTCCCTGTGTAAACAAAACGGTGTATCTTTTAAACTAAATTATCTATCGCGATGAAACAAACTTCATAATTATTGGAAAAAATTAGGCGTCCTCATAAAATAAAAATTGGGGAAAAACTACCCTCAATTGTCAAAATCAGTTTTTTTTTTCTTGATTTTTTACAATTGTTGTAAAATTTCTCAATAAGGGGGTCTTATTGAGAAATTTTAAAATAAAAATTCCATAAAAAAGTTTTTTTTTTTTTTTTCGTATTTTTTTCCGTAGATAAAATTAAGCATAGATTCCCTCATTTCGATATGTGCACATTATAAAAACTCACACTGTATATTACATAGTGGCATGTGTGCCTTTTATATTTTTATATATATATATATTTTTTGTGTTTAGTACAGAATGCATGTATACAGGGTTATTGGTAAAACTAATATCGTAAACAACAACTTTTGTTCTATGACTTTTAATAATTCATCAGACTTTCATACAAAAATAAAAATATTTAAATTCAACGCTCTAAATGTATACAGCAACGAAATCTTGAATTTTTGTTTTTGGTATATGTATTATGTTTTGTAAAAAGTCATAGAACAAAAGTTTTTGTTTATGAATTTAGTAATACAGCCCTGCAAGGTTGTTAGTGTTGCAGTCTATGCTTTAATATTGTCTATGAGATGACGAGAGCCCGGGCTCTCTCCCTTCTCAATCTTAATCATGTAAGTGTGCAGTGCTAAATAAATAAATTAAATAAAAGAGTAACGCATGCAGTTTTCTTGATCTACAAGCCATCCCGACCGAACCCCAAACATGGTGTCAGAAGTGGGATGGCTTGTTATGTAGATCAAGGAAACTGCGTTAGACTCTTTTATCTAATTTATTTATTTAGAACTGCACACTTACATGATTAAGGTTGACAAAGGAGGGAGCGCGGGCTCTAGTCATCCCATAGACAATATATTAAAGCATAGACTACAACAGTTTTACCAATAACCCTGTATATAGAAGCCCGAAAGTCTGACAACCAGTGTTACCAAAGGGTATCGTATTACGCAATAACTGGGTTGTGGAGGTCAGATAGGCAGTCGCTCCATGTAAAATACTGATATTCAGCTACATCCGGTACAGACTGGAAGCTGACCCCAACATAGTTTGGAAAAGACTAGGTAAATGATGACTTTATTGTACACCAGAAACTACATAACAAAAAATAAACTTTTTTGACCTTTTATTCAAGATAAGTATGCTCTTAACTACACGTAGGTTCATTAAAGTTATCTCTACCAGCTATTTTCAATGCCAAATTATGAAACAATCGTTTTTATAAGAATCTGAGTACGAAGAAAGATCTAGCAAAGGTCAAAATAATTACAAATACATATATTTCAGCCGAAACATGTCCAGTGCTGGACATAGGACTCCCCCAATTAGGAGGGTTTGCCATAATCGCCACGCTTGGCAGACGGGTTGGCGATCGCATTATGGTGTTAAAAATGCATAGAGAACGCTGCTGCCCATTCTCTCGCGGGTCCGCGCCCACTCGACCCGCTTAGACTGGACCCGAAGAATAATACCTGAATATTTCTGTTTTGATAGGCGTAAAAACGTCGATGACAGAAAAGTGTTGAATATTTGTGTGTGTATTGACACCTTGTTTGTATATAATAATCATGTGATTTTTTATCATTTTATTGTGCTTTTGTGTGTTGTGCTATGTCTTTTGTGTGCACTGAATAAATGTTTTATCTATATATATCTATCTTATGTTATAGAAATCACGGAAGAACAAAACTTCGTAACGATACTAGAACATTCCCACGTAGTAGAGATATTTTCCAATTGCCCAACCATTGGAAGCTAATATGAATTCCTCTCGGGTTAGGTCTCACGCACTCATATTTCATTTTAGTGAAATATGCTGCGAATGTGCTGTAGGTAGGTATTGTAAAGTGTGGGGGCGTAGTATAATAGAAGGATTAACTTGGATTTTATATATTTTATGTTTATCAAATTAACTCAGAGGAACGTGCATAGCCTTACGCATCAATCTTAACATTGTTATACGTTTTTTATTTTTTTTTCAACAATTTTGTTTTTAATTTTAATTATAATTCTTTGCTTGAATGTTCGAATAAAACCATAGTTATTTTCATAACAGCCTGTACAACATAAGGCCTTTTATTTTAGACTAGCTTTTGCCCGCAGCTCCGCCCGCGTGGATGTCGGTTATCGCGTAAATAAGTAGCCTATGTCCTTCTCCATATCCCAGGCTATATCTCTGCCAATTCATGACGATCGGATCAGCGGTTTAGGCATGAAAACGTAACATACAGACAGACAGAGTTACTTTCACATTTATAATATTAGTATTAGAATGGATGCTATGTTATTCAGAAGAAATTAATGTACATGATTGAGCCTTTCGATCGGTATAGTAAATATACATGTAATATTTATTTTTTTCACATTTGGCGGGTTTGATTTCCAGTTCAAACAGGCGATTATTTATTAATATTAATAAACTAGCAGCCCGTCCCGGCTTCGCACGGCAGCGCATTCGACGAAAGACATTTTAAGACTCATTTTTCTACACCTTCGGTTACATTGTTCAAATTTTACCAAGGATCCCTAATTTTTTTCAAAATGAAATGTAGCCTATGTCAAATTGGAAGAATGTAGCATTCTATTGGTGAAAGAATTTTTTAAATCGGCCCAGTACTTTTTGAGCCTATTCATTACAAACATACAAAAATAGGTACAAATCTTTCCTCTTTATAATATTAGTGTAGATGTAGAAGTGTAGATGTAGATATAACGTTCATAAAGCTTTATCTTGCTACTGACATGTCTTGTGCTTATCGGTCGCTAGGATACGTCCCCTGGCGATGTCTGGGGAATGAAGTTATTTGGATATTATTTGGGATATTTTTGATGCAGTATGTGAAGTGGGAGCTTTTCTGCTTACTAAAAATAAAGGAGTATTTCTAGTAAGCAGAAAAGCTCCCACTTCCTGCAGAAACAAAATGAAATGAAATGAGTACCTGCACCCCAATCACATTCCTAACACACTAGCAATTACAATCCTAAAGATTTTGAAGGAAATTCGTAATGAATTTCTCCATAATTGGACATAGTAAAACGAAAAGGATCCAATCCACAACCTGATCAAAAATGAGTCAAGTGTACCAAACTGAGTCTAAATATCGATACTATCGGCGAGTAAAATAGATTCGATCCAAGCAAAAAAAAACAGTTTATCATTTTGATCAACCTCAGAACCAGCCCACATGCATAGAAATATAAAATACTAGCAGCCCGTCCCGGCTTCGCACGGCAGCGCATTCGACGAAAGACATTTTAAGACTCATTTTTCTACACCTTCGGTTACATTGTTCAAATTTTACCAAGGATCCCAAATTTTTTTCAAAATGAAATGTAGCCTATGTCAAATTGGAAGAATGTAGCATTCTATTGGTGAAAGAATTTTTTAAATCGGCCCAGTACTTTTTGAGCCTATTCATTACAAACATACAAACATACAAAAATAGGTACAAATCTTTCCTCTTTATAATATTAGTGTAGAAGTGTAGATTAATATTTTGATTGAACATTGAAATAGAGTATACCTAATAGAGTACCCATTAACCGACCATTCCACCGGTGAATTAACCTAACACCTTCAAATATTTTTCCACTATGTACTTACCTATTCGGCCTAAACCAACACAAGGTTAGTTATAGCTAATTCAGGTTATGTTTGATAAATTTACATAAACACATAAAGTTTAATATGAACATCAAAACAGTTTGAACTGGGTTACAACTTCGTGAAACTGGGCAAGTTTTCATTGTATTTCCTACATAAATGTTAATATTATTATTAGTCTTGCATACAAGACAGGAAACATTAAGAACAGTGAAAATCTCACCGTGAAAACTTAGGTGAAGTGAGCGTGAAGTGAACTGTCATTCTACCTGACACTATGGGAGTCTAGACATTGACGGCTCACTTTTTACTCACTTCACCTAAGTTTACACGGTGAGATTTTTACAGAATCGACCGGCTGGTGAGCTATTCTGTAAAAAAAACTCACGGTGAAAACGCAGTTGAAGTGAACTTGAAGTGACGTTATTCCAATGATTTGCTTGGGATTGACATTATTGACATCTCACTCCACGCTCACTTCACCTACGTTTATACGGTGAGATGTTTACAGAATAGAACTGCAGATACTAATTTTGAGCCCAGCGAATGTTTTCTATCATTCTTAGATTTACATTTTGTCAGTAATTCTTTGACATTGGTCACCAAAAAAAAAAACTGCCCAAAAACGGAACCCTTATACAGGGTGTTTGGCAGAACGTTGAACATACGAAAATGGTCGATGAGGGGGTCATCTGCTATTTACTCAGCCCTAATTTACTTGGCCCTGGCTCCTGGATATTAAAAAAAAAAATATTTGTTCTTCTAGTTTCACCACTTTCTTAACTTTAAAGTGTAATTTTTATAAAAAATGGGTAAAACAGGCAATATATATATTTTTTTATCTTTATTTTTGGCAGATTCTTATAAAATTATTGCTTTATTCAGATGTCAGCTAGAATTGCTTTTTATAAAAGCAAATTACATACCATTAGAAAGGTCACACACTAGGGATGTTTTTCTAGAATTGGAACTCCTCAATCATTTATTGTTTTTTTTTAAATGCAAGTTGATTTTACATCTTTCTGTAAGTTTGAGGACTCATAACTTTTTTTTTCTAGCTAACATCTGAATAAAGCAATAATTTTATAAGAATCTGCCAACATTAAAGATTAAAATATTGAGAGCACATTAAAATGGAATACCCAGATTGACAAAGTATGTAGTAAAGTAAACCAATTTTCTCATGCGCTGCGTATGCTAAGTAAAACGGCCAATCAAAACACCGTACTAACTGCATATCATGGTCTAGTAGCCTCAACATTAGAATAGAATAGAATAGAATAGAATACTCTTTATTACGTACACCATAAAAATTACAGATATAAATGTAGAACTGTTACATAGGGTGTCACAATGGGCGGTCTTATCGCTAAAAGCGATCTTTTACAGACAACCTTTGGATGGATCAAAAAGTAGAAGGAGAGACAATACTGCAGGTATTTAGTGGTGTACTACTTACATATATACAATAAATACATATACACAAAGCATATAGATACTTATCCATATAAATATATATAAATATATATATACACACACAATAATAAACATGATACAAGAGCACGGAACTTTAAGTAATGATGATGTTTAAGGAGAGAGGAAGTGATTTTTAACCAAAATTTTAAAAGTGGACAAAGATTGAGCACGCCTTATCGAGACGGGCAAGGCATTCCATAACCGTACTGCTTGAACTGTAAAAGACTTGTCATAAAAACTAGTGGAATGCATTGGCATCTCTAGTCTCAAGCTTTCCGATGACCTCAGATATCTATTATGTGTGTCATGAAGGAACTTGAAACGTTCTTTAAGATAAGAGGGGGTTTTAGGATTGAATAGAATACTGTAGAGCTGAAATAAGATATGAGAATTCCGGCGAAGACGTATGGGAAGCCACTTGAGCTTTGTACGAAACTCAGAAATGTGATCATATTTGCGCAGGCCAAATATAAATCTAATGCAAAAGTTTTGAAGTCGCTCAAGTTTATCTAGTTGTGCCTCAGTAAGATCGAGATAACTGACATCAGCGTAATCAAGGATGGGAAGTAACAGGGATTGTGCAAGCGCAGTTTTAGTGGCAGTTGGAAGAAAGTTCCGCAACCGTCTCAGGGACATACCAGATGCAAAAATTTTGCGACTTACTTCCTGTAACTGGGGACCCCAAGAAAGATGTTTGAACATTAAGATATGGCATTATGTTTTGGGGAAACGCCTCGGGTAAAGATATGGGTGTTTAAGTGTCAGAAAAGGTGTATTAGAGCGATCTGTAACCTGCAAACCACTGACAGCTGTAAACAATATTTAAAAGTATGAAAATTTTAACAGTGCCCTCATTGTACATATACCAGACATCTATGTTCGTCAAAAATAATATGTATAAATTTGACCGAGTAGGTAGTCAGCGTCGAGCTGACCGGCTACAAACTGTTGGATCTAAAACTGCTTTATACAAGAACAGTATTTTCGTAATGGCTCCAAAATTATACAATAATTTGCCAAAATGTATCAGAAGTGAGGAAAATGTCAGCCATTTAAAAAAAAAGTTGTTCCTGTTTTTAGTTGAAAAGACGTATTACTCGATTGAAGACTATTTAAATGACAAATTATGACTAAATTTAAATTTCTTGACATTCTTAATAATTAATAATATAATACATTTTTTTTTTTATGCGGCTCATGACATTTTTCAATTGCTTCATTTCTTTTATCCTAGACTTTATTTCATTATGATAGTAAAAATAACCTGCTTACTAATATTATATTTGTATGCCGATTATTGGCCGAACATACAGATCAGCTAAAATGTATAAATAACATCTTTTTGTACTTATGTTCACAAATAAAGATTTCGATTTGATTTTGATTTGATTTTAATAAAAATTACACTTTAAAGTTAAGAAAGTGGTGAAACTAAAAGAACGCAATTTTTTTTTTTTTTAATGTCCAGTGGGCCAGGGCCAAATAAATTACGGCTGAGTAAGTAGCAGATGACCCCACCTATCCACCATTTTCGTATGTTCAACGTTCTGCCAAACACCCTGTAGAATCACTCTTGTGTCTGTTTGTCCGGCTGTCACAGCAGAAGTTTGAAAATTAAAAATAAAATGTTTTGCAAACTATACCGAGTGACTTATGAAATGAAAGGTCTTATAGTAAGGATTTCAGTCAGTTTTTCTTTTTAATTTTAAAATACTATAAATATTTTTAAAGTTATTTAAGAAAATAGGTGAAAATTTACCCCCTTCCTCTCTGAAACTCCTTTGCCTAAGTTTATGAAAAAAAAATGCAGATTACTTTACAATTATTTACTTTTACGTACTTACTTTACAGGGGAGAACTTTTTTTTTTCCAACTACAATGCTAATTTTGTTCTTGGGATAACGAACAAAAAAATGTTCGTTATCCCAAGTGTGTTGTGTGTGTAAATTAACTTGGGATAAATTCATCCCAACTACGGAACCGTTCATTATGCGTGGTCCGACACGCTTTGGGCCGGTTTTTACAATAAGTACAGAATAATTAACCGTTTAAGTTTTAACTTTTAGTTACGGGAGCCTGAACCATTTTTGCGAGCAATCAAACTCGGAGCATGTTGCCTGGGCCTCAAGTCTGCTATTACAATAGTGTCAGAATGGTCTCGCCATTGTGAGTATTTGACAGTTTTTGTATGGCAAATCTGTCAAAAACTCACAATGAAGAGACCATTCTGACACTATTGTAATAGCAGACTTGAGGCCCAGATTACTTACATTGATCTCATTAGTTCTTTTCCTGCAAAAAATTAACTCTTTAATAGCCAGACAAATTCTAGTATTTTCAATCAATCAATCATTTATTTTGTTAAACATAGGTATGGTTACAGATAATATATTGTAAAATACGTGCACTATGTTTTGCCAATTTATGGCGTACAAAATTAACATAAACAAGCAATTACAATTAAAGTGACATGTCAATAGAATACAAAAACAAAAAAAAAACATTCAATGAAAAATATGTCAGATATGTAAACAGGTAATAAATAAAATCATAAGTGTTTAATTAGCAAGTCGGACTCGTCATACGTCTGTTTATCAGTAGTAAACTCAGTGATGGAGTAGTAACATCTATTTAAAAGGAATTCAAATATAGACCTCTTAAAGACTCCCAGACACTCTTTATTTCTAATAGCTGCTATTATATATTTATTTCCTCAGTCAATCTAGATTCGAGCGGAGGTAGAGCATATGGTGGCCCAGTTGCAACGGCCCCGACTTATGAGTTTGTAGGTCGTGGGTTCGAACACAAGCAGGCGCTATACTTTGTGTAAATAATTTCATCACCATTGGTCTCAAAACGGTGAAGGAAAACATCATGAGAAAACCATCGTCACCGTGAGGGCTCGTGTAGGATGTCCTAGACCCAAAAAATCGAAGACTTGTGACATCTACGAGAGGAGGCCTGCGCAGTGGGAACATTAAAGACCGATTATGAATCTATACTCCATTTATTATAACATTAGACAAATAACTGTTCTCACCCTTTCGTTATTTCGATGTAAACGTTTATTTCACGATAAATACAAAGCACTGTAATCTATTTACCATTTATATTAAAAAAAAATGGTTTACGGACGATAGTTTAACGTGACAACGTTATAACAAAACATTGATGCGGCGCAAGCGTACAATGAGCGTAACGGGACAATGAGTCATCCTTTTTCGTGCATGCAGCCGGCGCGGCGTTCATCGATTTATTAGACGTTGTCACGTTGTCACATCAAAATAACTCGAAAGTGTAGTAATTTCAACAATATTACACAATAACTATCGTTATTTAGCCGTTATTTGTCTTATGCTATAGTAAATGGAGTATAGATACAGCTCACCAAACTTCCAAATATTACGAAAAAAAGAACAACCTCCACAATTTCCCCCGCCAAAAAAAAAAGGTTCCATAAACGGCCTCGTTGAGGCAAAGGACACAACAAAATAGATCTCACTTACAAAGATCGACACACAAGTCGTCAGAGGGCGACACTTTAGCAGGAAGACGGTCTTCACTGGAGTGGATATCAGGACGCTGTAAGTGTGCTTCCGGCGAGGGCCCGCGTCAAAGCGCCCGCCGGATGTGTCAATTTGAAGCCGGCGCCATCTTGCAATCTCGTTGACTTCGGGATGTGTGGGATTTGAAATCTACTTTTAAGGAACTTGACCTAGATCTTAGGGATACTGTGAAGTATTTACTGTGTACAAGGAAGTTCCTCAACAGGAATTATTTTAAATTTTGATGGAGGGAATTCAGCGGACTAGTACCTATGGTCCTCTTCTGATGTGGAGGTTACAATATAAAGATAGATCGTGCTGCCTATGAATATTATTCTCTTGACTATTATTATGATTATGAATACGCCTACACCCCATACAAAAGCTATTGTGCATACATTAATCCATCTAACTTAACACATCGATACGTAATTATACATATCCACACACAATCTATCAATTTAAACCAACATAATGATAGACCATCATTGCCCATTGTATACAAGAGACCAACACTATCTATTCGATAATTGAATAATCGATTTACTTTATAGTCTGTGCACGAGTTATCGCCATTAAACCTCATTCACTAATGAAGTGTGCGATAATTTATCACGGAGAGGTACCGCACTGAATTTGTTGGTTCCCGGGCATTTGTCCTCCAAATATTGCGATAGGGGTATGACAAGCAAACTAATTACTTATACGCATTATTTGCACACTGGGTCCGTTTTGAATTTTAATTTTATTATGCAACATGACCCGGTATTAACACACACCACCATACACCTCAATTAAAATATTATATTATAATCATAACACATAAACTGAAATTTTACTATTATGTATAACATATTGTTTATTTATTAAATTAGTTTTACTTACTGAATGTTGGAGAAAATTGTGGTCACATTAAAAATCTACGCACGCACACGCACATGTATAAGTGTCTAGCGTAGTAGGTACTTCGTCTCCTCCCCGACCCTTGACTGTAAGTGAAGCGCCAGCACGCGTTTTAGCTGAGCAGCATTTAGTCCAAACTCCCCATGATAATAATCAAAACACTGATTTTATCCAGCCACCGACGGTCCCTTGCCACCCTCCCCCCTCCGACTCTGCCCTAAGCCGAGGTCCGTACCCCGCAGGGGGTGCCCTTAGCGAGCAGACGGAATTTAGAATTTAGCTTATAAGTATGCCCTGGCTGGAGGCCTTAAAATCCGTTAGGAGCTTAAGGCACCACAGGATAGTCCGGTTAAAGAGTCCGAGCCCCTCGTGGTGACACTCTGAGTTGCCATTTAAAAAAAAAAGTTCTTCGTCGATTTTGGTTTGTTTTGACTGTACAGTGGAAGTTTGACTGTAATTTACGTAGTTTTAATTATTTTTGTGATAAAAATTACCTATATTAAAAATGACAGAAACCGATTCAGTAAACGATTCTGAACAAACTACTTTCATAATGTGCATTAATTCAGTTACACATTGCATACCCTGATGGGGATTACTTAACTGTTAAGATGAAAATAGAAATCAAATCAAAATATTTATTTGCTAGAATATGGTACAATAGATATTACAGTAATTTTGGTTCCAGCATAGCCATCATGGCAGGCTATGCTGGAACCAAAATTACTGTAATATCTATTGTGCCATGGCGTGCAAGGATCGAGAATTAGGTAATCAAAGCGATTACCTAATTCTCTGAGGTAGTTCTGTACTGTTACATCTGAGAGAGTGATTTTGAAGGACGTAGCTACCGCCGTATTAGCCGTATCAATGTTACGGGGCCCCCAAACTACAGCGGCCCCCCGTATTCTTTTATTAAAATCAAAATAACAGAACGCTCCAACTTTCGAGCTCGTTCCGACCGTCCTTGCATTTTCTTAGTAGAATCACAACGACAGCACATCCTAGTATCCGAGTCAGAGTGCTCAAATTTTCTAGCCCACCTAGCTCGCTTTTGCATTCTTTTAGTAAAATAATTACAATGGAATCTTAAACTGCCATCATAGTACTATTTTGTACTTTTTGATACAGGGACCAGGGACCCTTGAACTAGCTACGCCACTGGTGATTTAAGAACATTTATTTAAACCTGGCTACCTCTAAGACCCATCTGGACAGGATCAAATCTGCAACCTTGTGCGGCTGCCTAATTTAATATTGTAGAATCCTGTTGAGCCGATTATATCACTACATTGGCTCATCACCACACCAAGCCCGTGCAGGCTTGACCTTCAACTATTTCCCACCATTCGTGGTGATTGGCAGTTGACATCAGTGACAGCTACCTCTAGGTACATGATGTGCATGAGATGCACTACAAATATAATTGCAACATCAGAAAAAGTAAGCATAGGTAAATAACCCGAAAATGTTCAGTGCTTCTCTAGTAAGGACTGTTATCTAAATAGGTACAAGCCAAGTGCTAAATGCAGATCCATTACAACTGTTCAATTGTTTCCATGAAGTTGTGCCTTTGCATAAAATTATAAAGACACGCGAACATGAGTTCAAAAGTCCAGTAAAACAGTCAAAAGCAATAAAAAAAAGTTACGCAAATAAAGATACTCCAGCGAAGTTTGGAGTAGGTAATCTCTTTCTGCACGTACTAATATTCAGTGGAGCGAAGTTGTATTTAATTTTTTACGTGACTTCCTTACAGCACCTTGGAGTCTCAGGCCTCGAATAAAGTACGGGCTTCATGTGAGGGTAACTGCTTTTTAACTTAGGTACCATTAGCTAATCAATGCAGGAATATGATGTGTTCGGTCTAAGGTTCTACCATGTCTTTGGGCTTATTGAGAAATGTAGGGGAATGATGTTATTTTATCGGCCTGTGATTGTCCTACGGCAGGGCAAAGGCATCTTCTCTCACGTAGAAGAAACAAGCATCGACCACATACCGTTTCCTTACGATGTTTTACTTAATCAGTTGGTTTGGGTGCTAGGATGCTTCAAATAAAGGCCTTATGATCCGGCCGAAGAGCCGACTGAAGTTGGCTCGCGAATTCGTGAGTGGTTGCCTCGCTTGTTTGGTAGGTATTAAAACATAGGTAGTATTTATTTTAATCATTTTATCAAGACAAACTCAGTGAATTGTGCTATAAAAATGTTACTACCTATTCTCGGGAAGCGACGCGCGTTTTACTTGTGGTTACCAAGTGTATAAACACGCTGTGAATGTGTGTAAGCGCAGGAGCTCTTGGTACCGTCCGAGACAATGGCGAAGTTGGAAGTGTGTGTGTGTGTGTTATGTGCGGACGCTGCTCGTCTTCACGCACACATTCACAGCACGTTTGGACACTTGGTTACCACAAGTAAAGCGCGCGTCTCTTCATAAAAAAAGTCTTTTTTGTAGCTACGTGGTTGATTAAACATTACGAAAAGGGGTAAGATTGGTATTATTTCCTATCCAGCAAAGTTAATCTAATCGCGATCGCATGTCCGCTAGATCCATAAATAGGATACCTTTTTTTTTTTTTTTTTTCATAATTTTATAGCACTGTTTTTGTGATTCCCATGGATTCAAAAGCGCGGTCTCGGTCGGGTCATACCGCCTTCACAAAAGTATCTAGATACCTACATAAAGGTTTAACTTCCTACATGACAAGAAAGCCCTTTTCCTTTCAGTAGTTACAATAAAACATCTTAACGAAGACATGCAGCTCTCATTTCCAAAAGCATCCCAACACCAATAAATAAAGTATTTTGATGTAAATTTCGGTATATTTCCACACCATGTAATGTGCGTGGAAACGCAAGCATCGCCTACACCCGTATATCACGTCGGGTCGGTTCACACATGAAATGTTTTACAATTTACTTCACACGATAATGTATGGATCGTATCGCCCTACATGTACAGTAAGAGGCTAAAATATGTGAACACTTAGGAAAATCCTGAAGCGAGTTTCTCGTACAGTATTGGAAAAGTATATTAACGAAGATACATAGCAGCAAACAATACCTACTTTAGTAGATTTTTTTTTAAATTTCACTAAGTGTATAGGTACAAATGTTTGCCCTTGACTGTACCTACTACTGCAGTTCGGTTTTATCTCGGCTCTTAGCTAAAAGGTCATGATTCAAAGTCTGAGATAAATATTTTAGATAATGTATTTCCGTAAGTACATTTTGATAGTAAGTATGATCCTATCGGTTTAATGTCCAGATTCGATTTAAAGATTATTTGCAAATGTCAATGTAAACATAATTTTTGCAGTAAATCTCAATACGATAATGTAAGTAAAGGTTCAGTAAAGTTTGAATCTTTTTGTGTACACAGAAAATTCTTCTCCCCCTCTTTTGGATTTAACTGACGATTTCTCAGAAGCGCAACCTGAAAAAAAAAAATACTTATAAAACGACACGACACCTACCTATAAAAATCCAAAATGGCGGTTTCTCACGTCTACAAGACCTTTGCTTTTTTGCAGACTATTAAATAAAAAAACAAACCAATAGAACCTAAGTAATGGCCGAATCGTGTTATAATAGTGAAAAAAATAGTATTACCCACCCATAGTTTTGCCGAGCGGCAAATAATTTTTTCCCTTTTCCTTACGCAATTTTCTTTTATTGTTTCTGTAAAACTTTGCTAAGCTTACAGAGCCCAATTTAATTGCCAGTTCGAATTTGTTGAGTCGATTCTTTAGTTTTTTGTCCATTAAAATAATCCGCGCCCATGTTTTGTGCGTGCGGGCTGCAATTTGTAGTGATGTGTCGTCCAAATAACTGTACAAAAAGATAATTGGATTATTGTTGTATTCTGTTATCACATTGCGACAGTTACCTATGTTTAGTCAAATGTAAAGTAGGCCGCACATCACTGGTAACACTTTGACCTTGAGCCTGGCCTAGTGTAGTACGGACTTTTTTTATCATAGCTGTACAGCCTTTTTTTTTTTTTTAAGAGGAACCTTAGAAAGGCGGACGGCCCGGTTGGCGAACAAATATTTGTATGACCTACAAGTAGTTGTTCCGGATCTGGCTGTTTGTGTATGTGAGTTTCAATGTTTGTAAACGCACCCACAATACAGGAGAAATTGCTAGTGTGGGGCAACATTAAAAAAAAAAGAAAAAAAGGCGCACGGGTTTTGGGGATAAGATCGGAGAGTTTAGGATTTTCACCTCACTAAAACCACCCCGGTGGTCACCATCTGCACATGGAAGGGGCACTGTTACCTTTCAAAAGACCAATCCGAAACCCCCTCTGCGCAACGCCTGTTAAGGCACATCCCTGTGAAAACTGTAAATTGGTCTCCGCGAAACCAAGGCCTCAAGTCTACTATTACAATAGTGTCAGAATGGTCTATCATTGATTTCATAATTGTTGATTTTGACAAGTTTGGTAATCTACTAATATAATGACGTCATTATGACTTTTCAATGGTCAGCCACTGACACTCCATTGAAAGAACTGGTACATAATGACAAATGAAACTTCCTACTAAACTTCCAACTTCCTACTACTTCAGATTGCTATTGCTTATAACACTAATAAATAATATGTAAAATTATATATAAATGAAATCTGGCATGAATAAATGTTCAAAATGCCATTTTAATACAATTCTATTACGAGCCCATTGACCGACCAATGATCGACCATTATGAATTCAGTAGATTACGAACTTTTAGCAAAATGACAGTGGGATCGTGTTGGAGTGACGAATTTATAAAAATAGCAGACTTGGGCCCCTGACTGTGTAAGTGTGCAAGGCAGCACGTGACCACTGTGCGCCGTCATCCCTGAAGTC
Source organism: Dryobota labecula (assembly GCA_947523025.1). Taxonomy (NCBI): domain Eukaryota; kingdom Metazoa; phylum Arthropoda; class Insecta; order Lepidoptera; family Noctuidae; genus Dryobota; species Dryobota labecula. Next base: position 20,078,948 of record OX383295.1, on the reverse strand, counting down.
ATTCAGAGGACGAACAGAGTCCCCACTCCGAGCGCCCACCCTAAATTCTCGCCTACCTTAAAGGTTGCAGGCGGGGTTTCGTCGTAATAGGCGTCGAGGCGGTTACCTCCCCGACGTCTTCTCCTACGGGCGGGATCAAGCCCTCTCTCGATCCCGACCGGCAGCCTCCTTCTGAACTATCAAGGTCTCACAGAAGGAGGCCATTTCCCTCCAGTTCTCCGACTCCGCCAGCATGGACCCAACTTCTGCTGGCAGAGACAAATCTCGCCCGATCCTGGCGACCAGGACCCGTCTTTCAGAAGCGCACGCAGGGCACTCCTCGAGCGTGTGCTGTGCATAATCTAAGCCTCCTCTACAATTATGACAATTTGCCGTAGCCTCTCGCCCAATCTTGTTCAGACTGACGTGCGGCCTACCGTACATTATAGCTTGCCATAAGTCGATTTCCTCAATAAAAAAAAATATATACATGATGATTTACCCTGAAATCGGACCCAAATTCCTACGCTTAGAGTTATCAGTCGCGTTTGTGACCACGAACAATTGGGGCAGCACTTAAATTAATTATTAACTTACGCATTTATCAGACTAAAAAAAGAAACAATATATGCATGCAAAAAAATACCAACGCAAAAAGTTAACTTGTAAAATACGACCATCGTCGTCGGTAACTCACGAAAATATTTTCCAAGACATCTCCAGTGGCAAAGCAGAAATGGCATCCCGCCTCGTTTCTTTGTAACATGTTTTAGCGCCAAAAACGAAAATACCACCGCTGTACATTGTCGGGAAGTTACGAATAAATTACAAGAATGATGTGGGTAATTTTGAAAATTCTAAATAACTTAATTGTGTGGGTATCTAGGTATATTAATCAAAATAAATATTATGTGACTTTGTATACACGGTCTCTTGAAAAGAGGAGGCCTGTGTGTTTCCCAGCAATGGGAACATTATAGGTTCATTATGCTTTATGGGGCGGTTCAAATTGGTCACGCTTGTGTAAAGTCTAGGCACAGTGCACTCAGTATATTTTAGCCGGCGAGAAAATGAGACAATAAACCTATGTACAGTGGCCAGCACATCAAGCTACACGAAACTGTCAAATTTCTCCAAATGATTTGAAACTTTAAAATGATGATGATTAAGTTCAATTTAAAATGCTGATAATTGTATGTACAGACGCCAGCACATCAAGCTACTACAATCTGTCAAATTTCTTTAATAGATTTTCAACTTTATCACTACAGTATAAGGTTCAAGGTTGATTGCGAAAATTTGACAGTTTCGGGTAGGTTGACCTGCTGGCGCCTGTACAAAGCCTAGTATTAGGGTTGCTGTTACCATAAAATACTTGTAAAATTGGTAGTTAATGAAAATCCAAATGTACCATTAATATTCCTAATAATTCACTACATTAATGTAAATGTGGTAAATAACACTATCAATTTTATCTTTTTTTTTTAATTTTCGTAAACATCAAAATCTAAAAGTTCTTTTATTATTCCTTGGTACTTATCAGTCGCGGTCAGAAACGACGTGGTGCCTTTTGCCAAAAGCTTCCCTTGTTCGTTGGTAAAATATGTTTCTATCTCTGAAGTATTGCCACTTTTCAGTGATTTGGTTTCAACATTCACTTTTTCACCATTGTTGGCTACGCCGACGTAACTGTTGACAAAAAATAATTATTATTATACGGAAATCAACAGCAGCCAGCTCTAAAATATTATCATTTAAAAATTAAATATTATGTAAACTTAGAGACAACTTTTGACTGCCAGTTTTGCGATTTAACGGGGAACTGCGCTAACCGAGTTCAATAACGAGACAAAATCGAGGGGTGAAAGGCTATTTGTTTGAAGCGACATTTTGGACGATATTGAGTTATATATATATTCGGATTCAGCGAATTTTTCTGCATCGGATGAGTCGGGTTTCATGAAATTCTATGCACTTTTTTGGCGCTTAAGACAATGCAATTTTATTGCATATTTCTCAAACATGATGTATGATCCGACATCAAATTTGCCATATTTTTTTAGTACTTCATTTAAGCTGTACACAAAAATAGAGAATCGGAGCATAAGCCATAACTCTCTTCCTAAAATTTCAGTTGGATGGCTGATAAAGCGTTTTTCGATATAGCTTACTTTAGATGAAAAGTCCCTTCATACGTTTTTCTTTCCACTACTAACACTATTCAATGTCGCTTCAACCAATTCGCCGTCAGCCAAATTCAATAAGACATGTCGGTTCAACTCTTTTCGCTGCAACTGTTTCGCATTCTGGAGATTCAAACAATATTTCTGTTCTTTAGTGGCTTGAACAATTTGTTAGTATCCACATTTTTTAAATACGTCACTTAAGATAAACTTAATAACTTTTCCCTCTATCATATATAAATAGTTTGTCTTTTAAACCATCCAATTTTAATATGACACTAAAAATCTATGTAATTTAAGGCATTAAATGTTGGCATATTTGCCGTAAACCGTGGCAGTATTATTACTGCCCAATCCCGCGCGGGCGCATCAGTCACTCGTGAGTGTGGCGGGATTGTTACGAAGGAAGGCCTCTTTATGATGAACTCCTTCTTCAGAAAACGTGAGCACAGAAAGTGGACCTGGCAGAGTCCTGATCGTGCAACAAATTATGAGATTGACTTTATTATGTCGACGAAGAAGCAAATCTTCAATGATGTCTCTGTGATCAACGGGGTGAAAGCCGGAAGTAATCACCGCATGGTAAGAGGCACATTGAACTTAAATACCAAGCTGGATCTTTCCAGCTTGGTATTTAAGTTCAATGTGCCATGTGCAATGTGCAATGTGTGCGGAGCACCGATCCAAGTCCAGAACCCCGAGAGCTTTCAGCTCGAACTTCAGAATCGTTTCGAGTGCCTAGGAGCTCCGTGGACGATTATAACGATGGGTTCGTGGAAACTGTCCATACGGTCGGGTCTAAGATCTTCAAGACCCGTCGTACAGGTAGAAACAAGAAGCTCTCTGATCCTACTTTACAGCTCATGGAGGAGAGGCGCGACATGATCCGCGTCTTCAGACGATGCGCTTAAGTACCTTCAGACGATGCGCTTAAGTAAGCTCAATAAAAGATCTCTAACTCCTTGAAAACCGATCTTCATCGCTTTAATGCAGAACGCATTAAGTACGCAATAGAGCGAAATAAGGGCTCCAAGGTCTTTGCAAGAGATCTGTCTAATGGGCAGAGCCAGCTTGCGAAACTGAAGACCGACGATGGTAGGATCGTATCCGCCAAACCTGAGCTGTTGAGAGAGATCGAGAGGTTCTATGGACAGCTATACACGTAAACAAGTAACCCCGTTACAAATCTGGCTAAAGACCCAAGAGCTAGACTGACCCGACACTACACCCAAGACATCCTGGACGTCAGCTTGTACGAGATTAGGATGGCTCTGAAGCAGCTCAAAAACAACAAAGCGCCGGGTGATGACGGAATTACGGCTGAACTCCTAAAGGCCGGTGGAAAACCCGTTCTTCAGGCCCTCCAGAAACTGTTTGCTTCCGTCATACTCGAGGGCAAAACGCCACAGGCATGGAACAGAGGTGTGGTGATACTTTTCTTTAAGAAAGGCGATTTACGGCTTAATTACCCTCGACCGCGGAGGGGATATGTAAGTGAATGCCTATAAAAAGTGATATAAATCGTTATTGTGATAATTGTAATCTGTAATATTGGACAAGGAAAATAATTAATAAATAATTGGATGATGTAAATATAAGAATAATAATATAATATGTATAAGAGTAATAGTTAAAAATCATGAATTTATTATTAATAATTGTACAAATATATTTGCACGCCATGAGAAATGGCAGACATGTCAGGAGCCACTCTTATTTCAAGATCTTGCATGCACGTATTTATTTTAATTCTGTATGTATACACATGTTCGAGCAAATAAAATTTCTTTCTTTCTTTCTTTCTTTCTAAAGCAATTTTTTTTTTGAAAATTATACCAAATCATTAAGGGTTTTTTTTTTGCAGTGAAGATCCTCGATCCCCATTAAAGTAAGAGCAGTAGTTATTTTATAATGTTTTTTTTTCCAAATTTTGAATCTTTATATGGCTCTCCTGTAAAGTTCGTAAAATGTCGCTTCAAACAAATAGCCTTTCACCCGTCGAAATGACGATAGCGTTTTTTTTGTGGGAGCGTCCACAAACAGATTCCGCTGTGCGTTTTCTACTAATCTTGTTTTATGATAAAACGAAATAAAAACTTTTGTTTTAACAATAAGTCCTAAGATTACAAATCTTAGGACTTATTGTTAAAACAAAAGTTTAGTATGAGAAGTACAAGTAAGTACAACCACCTACATAACATTCATACTGGTGGTCCAGGACAATCTGCTATCTGTGTTGCTGAGCAGTGTGTAAAACGATAAAACGTCGGTCACAGCCGCAATGTATCCTCCATGTAGTGTTCCTCCCATGTTGCACATAGTTTTTTCCACCATAAATGTCCCTTGAAACGTTCCATTTGAAACTGATTGCAATTTTACCTAGAAATAAAAATTGTATCAATTAGCTGATTGGAATGAACTTGGACCTACGTGTTCGGTATTTTTTTATAATTTTACTTTGGGGGATTTTGTAAATGTTTACATGGATGTTGGATCTAAGTTCGGTATTTTGTTATAATTTCACTTTGGAGACCAATGGCATACTGGGCTAGTAGTGAATCATGCTTGAGCGTAGCGAAAAACATTGTACTTAAGTACACTAGTTTTATTCGTTCTATTGCATATATCGTACTTAAGCTGTATTATTTTAAACAACGTCATCTATTACAGCGATAAACTAACATCAGTTATTACCTTTATTGGTAATTGCTAAACAGTCTAGACAATTATGCATTTGCATAATAAACTCCATAAAGTATCTACATTAATTAATAAAAAAATTACATAATGCTGTTTTTCAAAATAAATTGCCATCATTATAGATTCTTTGTTTAAGGTAACTCATCAATAATAGGTACAATATAACTACTTGATTGAATAAATAAATATATATTTATAACTTTCAACAAAAACTCAATCGATCTTATTTAGACACACCGTCACATTAAACACCTGCTAAATTTCAGTCTCTTAAAGATAACACAAAAATTATAAGTAGTAATAACTCGTGATGCTGTGATATTAATCTAATAATATAATCTAACTAACTAGCGGGGTCATGCGTAACACACTATCAATAGATATGGGTTTCAATTTGAGAATTAGGAACAAGTGTATATTGCATCATTTTACTTTAAGATCAATATCAGTATCATTAAATCCCAATTGAGTGAAGTAAACAAACACAATGTCATCAGATCAAAACTTAACGATGGTCGGCGTTTTTTTAGTAGGACCGACGAAGGTAATAATGAACTTTAAGTAGGTAAGTACCTAGGTATTTTTAGTACGTACATAATTATGAGTAACAAAATATTTTTGCCTCGTTTGGCTACCTATTTTTTATATTGACATTTTTCATGATAGCACGATTGTCAAAAACCGTAAATACTTTCATCATCATTGTATCTTGCTCTGGTTTTTTTTTTTGGAAATAATGGCGTAAGTTACGCCATAATAAATAAAAACAAATAAGAAATCTATATGGATAAAATATGGAGGAATGTATGGGAGAACATATGGTGGAAAATACACCGAGTGGATTAAATACCAGCAAAATTAAATTAATTAATAAAAAAACAGCTGTTCCATAATACCTATATAGTTTAATACCAATTGTTCTACTGTATTGGACAGCTGTTTATTTTTTCACGAATTCAAAACTGGTCCCATAGTAAAAGTTATTCAGTTCGATGGTCTTAAGCACCTCTTAAAGTTTTTAGAGTAAATTTTTTAACACCCTATACATACAGATGAATTGAGAACCTCCTCCTTTTTTTTTGAAGTCGATTAAACATCATTTATAGCCAGAGTGCATCTCATGACAATTCCAATAAGCCCAAATACAGCTAGGATACATTGTTTTATTACGGAGTTCCGTTGCCTACCTTCCAGCTTCATCATCAGATCAGTTTGATGATACCATTTTGATCAGCATTTATTTAAATTTGCTTCTTCATAGTCGCTTAACTATCTCAATCGAGATATCTTATCGCTACCCGTGAAACGTACATATGTGATACGTAACATTGACGAGTTCCGGTGGCCATCTGTGGTCTTCTTCATCAGTTCCGGTTCACCAAATGACACTTTCTGAATGCAAATGCTTGATTTGTTGATGAAAATATAAAAATCGCTATAAGAATGCCTATATAATTTGAGGATTTCCCTCAATTTTAAATCGGTTCATAAACGACGGAGTTCTGCAGTAACAAACATTTAAAAAAAAAACGAATTGAGAACATCCTATTTTTTGTGAAGTCGGTTAAAAATAAACGATCATCTTACAGTTTACCTCATAACTACAGACTATCAAATCCCGCGTGAGTCGAAACTGATTTGAGTTAATAGGTATCCAGTCAGATTTAACAAAAACCAGCGCAGTTGATAAAAATATGTCAAAAGGGTAGGGAAACCCTGTCTGCACTGCATTGAAAAGAAAACACCGATACGTGCTCAATATTTAAATAAACTATTATGCATGTGAATTATAAAACTTCTGTAATGAAGAAAAGCTTCTTTGGTATTGCTCCACAAATATATATTAAAATAAAAAGTATGCCATTACAAATTGGCAAAACATAGCGCACTACCTAATTTATAAGATCTCTGTATGTAATCACCTGTTTCACAAATAACCTATTCTATTCTTGACTTGTATTTTAGAAGACTTTATGATTAAACTTGTAAAATAAGTGTTATGCATAGAAATAAAGAACTCCTTTATCCACTAAACATGGCGAAACTCAAAAAAAAAAAATATATATTATGCCACTACCTGTCTCACAATTTCTTAAAACTGTTAGTTATAAAAAAAGTTATGTGGGTATTTAAGGAAAGTGGTTTATATACAACAGAAAACCTAATTAATGACGCACATGGAAACACAATTTTATGTGAAAATAACGTCACCCGTCACAAGCATCGTTAAATTTTTAAACAATAAATAAATAAAATAAAATTATAATATCGCACCTTGCTGAGAACAGTATCATAATCAAAACAAGTCTTCTTCGCTAGAAGATCCATTGCTTTTAAAAGACGAGTAGCCCTGCTGCTTGCTGCCATTTTTGTAAGTAGTAAGTACTTCAAAAAATAAGCGACTATGAAAATTATTTGCGTTTTCGCGCTCTTTTATATTTTTCCCAATCGAACAGTTTGGTGTTGCTACTTGTTCTATGTAAGATTAGTTATTTTAGTAAGAACATGCCAATATAAATATAACAATACAAAATAGGTTTCTTTAAAATAATACCAATCTATTCTTTTTAATAATTTTACTTTCTATTCTGTCTTTGGAAGACGCAAATTATTTATTTAATTATTTTGGTAGAAATTGTGAGATCGCAGTCTGGCAACTCAGGCCGGATCAACAAGCGAGCGGTCTGCTTATGTCGGTTTGTTCGCAAAATTTACAAAAATATAATTTCCCACGTAGTTTCCCGCGTTTTGTTATTAACTCAACGTGTATTCGTTCTAGCTATTCCATTGTGTTATTTCTATATTTATTTATCTACTCAGAAATGTTTGGAGATTCAACGTAATCTAAGTGACAGATGTTACGGTGTTAACTCGCGCCACTTTTGGATCAATTACTTGTTTTTTATTGAATAAAATATGGAAGAAAGCAAGGATACCATCGTTGAAATGGAGTGTAACCTATCAGAGTCAGGTAACGGTAGTATTCATTTATTAATTGCCTATTATTTTCACACTCATGTTTGACGTTCGTTCGTATAATCCGACCGAAATTAAAGTGTCGTCATGTAACTTTCAATTCAATAAGATTTTTCGTATATTTTCGCAATTACGATCGACTGTAAATAAAATTTATATACGAATGTTATATTTTTGATAGAGTCTCTTTACCTGAATCCGAGGATATTCATAAAATTTGCAAAAGTCCTAGATTAACATAATTATTACTTGCCCAAGGATCGACCTATTTTTCTTGGTCGGGTTATAATCCAAACATCAATAAGGTTTTGTATCTATTTTTGAGTTAGAAATACGTATCCGTTTATCGTCGCTTTTGTTGTTTCTTCTAAGAAACGGCAGTAGATATTGGTCTCTTCTGAATGTTCAGAGATATTAAGCGTATTTCTAAAACAATTTTATTTGTGGTTTATCTTCTTTTTTTAGGTTATAATGAAAGTTGGACTCATTGTGCCAGTTCTGTATCATAGATTTGAGTTTTCTTTTATGAAATGCATTTTACATAAATAGGGAACAACAAAAATGGTTTATATATTTGCATAGATTTTTTATTATCAATCAGAAAAGCATAGATGGTTTTCACTCGTTAACATTTATATATGTGTGGTAACCCACATACATGGATACTGATCACAATAATCCATAATAAGTTATGGTAGAACACTAGCAACCTTTAAACGCCTCACTGCTAAAAACACCAATGTTAAACAATTTCATCTAATATGATTACAAAATTACAAATGTCTGCCTAATTTATTAATTCTGTTAAAATCTTATGTAAATTGATTAAAAATAATGTATTATGTATTAATAAATAAATAATCTTTATTTTATACAAAGTAATACATAGACACTGGTTGATCACAATGGTAGATACACTAAAATTATACATAACCTTTTGCCCGCGGCTCTGCCCGCGTGGATGTCGGTTATCGCGTAAAAAAATAGCCTATGTCCTCCTCCATAACCCAGGCTATATCTCTGCCAAATTTCATGACAATTGGTTGAGCGGTTTAGGCGTGAAAACGTAACATACAGACAGAGTTACTTTCACATTTATAATACTAGTATGGATAGGTGGATGTAGGTTTTTTTTTCTAGATTGATTTATGGTTGTTGAAATAGAATTTCACTCTAAATGGCAATAATTAAATGTAGTTTCTCAAATTACACTTCTTCGCTTATATTATAAAGAGGTAAAGTTTGGATGTAGAGGGTAATCTCAGGAAATACTGATTCAATTTCGAAAAAAAATTCATTGGCAGAAAGCTATTTATTTATTTATTAATAGGTTAGCCTACAATTGTTTACACATTTCATTTCATTTAAAAGTACACAATACACGTTTATATGTGTAACAATTACTTACAGGCTAACAACAACTGCTGCGCTGCGTGTCGCGGGTTCGATTCCCGCACGGAACAAATATTTGTATGACCACAAGTAGTTGTTCCGGGTCTGGCTGTTTGTGTATGTGGGTTTAAATGTAAACGCACCCACAATACAGGAAAAAAAAAACATGCAGTTTATGTTTAGATTTTATATTTTTATGGCTGCAAATAATTGAGAATAATATGGATGATAAAAATTATGTAAAAACAAAGCATAAATCTATCAATTTAAAACAAATCATAAATCGAAACAATTGCCTTTTACGTTTTATAGTATAAGGCTCTAAGCTAAAAATGCATTCAACAAGTACACTAGTCATGTCAATTAAAATATATCATAAATTACCAGAAACAATTAAAGAAGAACAAAAACTTTAAACATTCATAAATAAATTAAAACAATTTCTATTATCTAAATGCAATATATATAGTATAATATAACAATATCAATGAATACTTAAATGACAAATTTTAAATAACATGTTAAATATGAAAATAGTCACAATACCTATTTCATATTATTATAACAACTAAGTAGTCAAATAAAAGCCCTCTTCCTCTCTCCTACTTTTGCTGTGCCCGACAGGGTCCACAATGATCATATTTTTGTAAAACCTACCACCTAAGTTCATATTATGTGGAAGCAATAAATATATTGAGTATATTGAGTATTGTTGACAAACGCGAGGGCGAAGTTTATTGAACACTGCCTGCTGACATCAAACAAGAAGATAATAAAGTAAAATTCGCACGTAATCTTAAAAAATATTTATTGATTCTATGTAAGTGTAGATATTAAGTATAAATAGGTTATAGATGTACCTGACAATATGTTTATTGTATGAGAGACTCAACGAGCTACTGTGAACATAAATTTATAGAAAAACTAAATCATTAGCCCGTCCCACATTAAAACTCAATAAAGTAATTAACAAGGACCTTGAATGTAAACCATTTAACATAACACCTATTTGGTCCGTTTCGACAAGTTGCAACATGTCCACATATGAAGTAGTTTAGACAAGAGTTATGTTGAATAACTTCTAAAATTATGGGCCTCTTGCTTGCTAGTGAGTCGGTTAAGCCACTTCCACTTTTTTTTTTCTAAACTATCATTTCTTTATTTAAATATAGAAATAGTATTTTGCACAGACCCAATTTTATTTATTTATTTCCTTTTTTTAAATTATACTGAGATTAAACGTTTCGTAATTCAACTATTATAAAATGTTTAATCTCAGTTCTGAGTGTGTGTACCCTTAGGTAAAGGTCTCCCCCCCTTCTAATTAAAACCCCTTCCAATTTTTCCTTTTTCTTGTCTGTCTAGTCCATGTCGGCCCACCATCCTCTCCAAGTCATCCTGCCATCTTTTCAAGGGTTTCTATTTCTTTCCTTACAATTTTATAGGCACAAAAATGAGCATAAACAATTTTATTTTTTTCGTGGTTACAAACTTGCATAGTTTTATTACCAGCCTAGGGTTACTAGGCTAAACATCTATCTGTTTAACCTAGTAAGTCTAGGCTGATAGGGCTTTAAACAAAATCGAACTTTAATAAAAAAATGAGACTCAATTATTGAACGTATTTGGTAAGACATCAAATAAAAATTTCTGTAAAATATTTTCTCATATATGTAATTATGACTACCTGCACAATACTGCGCATACGTAGGGCGGTCATCAGTAAATGTTTTAGGTCCATCAGTAATAATCAATATTTCGTAGTTGTACTTTTGTTATGTTGATTTATTAAAAGAAGTGATGACATTAATTTAAAAAATTGCATATTTTTCAGAACCAACCCCTCAAGTGCCTGCCACAGGAGACAGTTTGGGGACTAAAGAAAATAAGGATGATTCTCAAAATCTGTTCCCAGATAGTCCTGTTTACGAGCCTGATGATGATATTGTGGTTTGTATCCATTTATAAAAATAAAATAAACAATTTCTACCAAGTATAGTTTTTAAGTCGCATTAGGACTTTTGCTCGTCAAGTAGACTCGCCGTATTGCGAAGGATCATACCCATGTCGCCGTATTAAAAGTGCTATATACTAATTGTCATAATCATAATAAAGTTATCCGCTCGAATATGAAAATAAAGATATGAAATAAAGTTATCATATCGAACTGTTTTGTCCCATCCTGTCAAGTTAAAATTAAGTTTGAAAGAAAGGGACAAAACAATTCGATAGCTAAAATAGGTTTATGAAGCGGATAACTTTATTATGAATAAGACGGTAAATGTAAATAGATACCGCAAACTTCGCCACAGGGGCAGGGCCTCAAGTCTGCTATTACAATAGTGTCAGAATGGTCTCTTCATTGTGAGTTTTTGACAGATTTGCCATACAAACACTGTCAAATACTCACAATGGCGAGACCATTCTGACACTATTGTAATAGCAGACTTGAGGCCCAGCTCAATGTGTGGGAGCGTTTAAATAAGAATTTATAAATAACTGTCTGTTTTATAATATTTGTGGTGTAAAAAACAGCTATTATGAATGTTGACATGTAGTTTATGTAACCTTTTGTTTTATTGGGAATGTTTACATTTTCAGACTATTAGCAGTGGAACTGACGACATCAACGTTATTTCATCAGATACAAAAGGTACGTTTGAAAAAAAAATATTGGCGTAAAGAGCGCTTTCACATAATTAAGAACTAAACAATTCTTTTAATAAATTACAGAAGAACCAACCGCACAACCTAAAAGAAAACTGTCAGACGCCACTTCAGAAAGCAGCGCGAAGATTCAAAAGCTAGAACTGACCGACGATGAATTCGCCGTCTCCACCCAATCGCTGGATAATGAAGTGTCCGAGATCACAAGCGCAACCAAACGGAAGCTCGAAGATTTGGAGCTTCCTTCGACCTCCCGCGTCCGTACTCCCGTCCGGTCCAGTCCAAGGAGACTTAAAAGATCCAACAGCGCTGAAATATCCAAACCCAAAACGCCAAAGACCCCGAAATCCCGACCAGCCAGCGTCGACATCACCAAGTCCAGAAAAACACCGCGTAAAGTACAAATAGAACTGGCCAAAGATGAACCAAAAGAGGTCTTAGTTGTCTCTGACAGTTCGAGCTCGCGACCCAGCATAGAGTTCGTTGCAGAAATACCGCCCCCGAAAGTCCCAGATACAATTGTCGAGGAAAATTCGGAATTGGACGACTCCCAAGGTTTTCATCTAGAACTTTCGCCGACCCCTGACAGCGCAGAAAATGTCGATAAAGCAAAAACACCGAGCAACAGCGACCCAGTGCTTGTTAGGAATCGGAATGAAGAACTTAATCCTGGAAAAATAAGCGCAACTAGAAGTGAAGGCTACAAATACTCTGATCAAGGCAACTTCTCGCAACTGAGGTCAAAGGATTGTCATATAGAGAAGACCACTGACCAAGAAAGCACTGATAGCATTGGTTCACTTAACTTGGAGAGCCCAGAACACTCTATGCCAACTGTCGCATCCAAATTGATCTCGAAACTTTCCAATGGAGACTCATCCACTCCTTCTGAGATTGTGGAAGGCAAGATCGGTACTGAGGATAGTGATAGTACCCCCGATATGACGAAGCTTAACTCCATTAAGAGCAAGAGAGGAAAGAATGAGTCTTTCAGGTCCAGTAATAATGCTACTCCGTCGACGATTTCGCCACTTGCAAACGGCCATTCTTTGCCAATCAACACGCCGCAAATACCAGTGTTTGACGTCCATATCAGTCATAATGAGGAGAACGAATTCTTATCCCTCTATGTCGTCCGAACCGATAATGATCTTGGTATGGACATGTGTAGAGAATACCAGAGGATTTCTAAAAGGTTCACGATAGATCCGTACATGGCTGATGTGTCTGTCAGTAATTCTCCGTCAAGTGTTACCAGTGGCGGAATGATCAATTTGCCGAATAGAACCTCTTTTGCATCTACTGCCAGTTCAACATCAACTTCTAGCAACCGAACAAGTGACGGCGCATTCGTTGTACCGCAACCGCCGCGAAAATCCATCTCAAACCCAACAACGTCAGTCAAGGGATATGATGCCTTAATTAAGAAGCTACAAGACATATTCTCGCATATCCGAGAGTCATCAGTAGATGAGGGTCTTAATGATGATAAAGTGTCCGTCGGTATTCAAACATCAGTTTCTAACGATAGTACCATGAGCAACGGTAATGCTAGTCCTGAGGAAGTGAACAAATGCGATAAGTCGACGCCAAAGAGTTCGTTGAAAAAGACTCGCGTGCGTGGTCGACGGCATATAGCCGGGAAAACTAAGCGAGCTTTGCTGCCAACCCAGCCTGAAGAACCGGAATACATGCACGGAATGAACTCTCCCGAAATGGTGCCAACTAACGGCGAAAATGGGAAGGAATCGCCAGTAAAATCTCCTAAAGACGAGAAACCTCTATCCTCTTTGGTTGCTACGCCAAAATCAGTGAGCAAATTGAAGACGAAACGCCGACCAACGTCACCACGACCGGCGACCCCAGTAGAAAAAGCAGTCGTCAAGTCTGAATACCCAGGATTTGCTCCAGAAACGGTGGTGTTGGCCAAATGGGTGGACAAACGTTATTACTCCGGCAAAGTGTTGGAAATAACTGAGCCAAACAAATATTTGATCAAATTCGACGATGGCCAAAGCAAGGTTCTGTTGGACGATTTCATAATTTTCGGTGATATGAAAACATTGCCTTTGGAGGGTCAGTCGGTGTATGCTATGGTTGATGAGGAGCAGAACTATGAACCTGGGTTGGTACTTGGTGTTGAGGAGAATGATAGTGGAACTGTGACCTACAAATGTACTACTGATGGGTGAGTTAGTTTATAGTCTGTTTCACTTTTTTTTTTTACTTTTTTGTGTTGTCATAAAACAACAAAATGTCACAACAATTAATAAACATGGTAAATATCCCATTTATTTTAATAATAACAAAATGTGTGTCTTTTTATAACGGGAGGACACTGTTTCCTGCAATACAGTTATAACTAGCGCAGGAGTCATAGAATTCTATCTTTTGTTGAATATTGGTATTATCGCTCACCTAGTAATATACAGGCATATTCACTTTTTCCACATTTTACAGAAACGAGGGTCAAAGATTTTATAAATGTATGAAATTTATAACTATTAATTTCAAAAATGAATGTGCCTGTATGTTACTAAGTGAGCATTATGTCAATAAATAATTTATGTATTTTACCTGTATGTTTTATATTATTTCCATTTTAATGAAGTTTCTAATAAATATTCATTGTTTCTATGTATATGCCCGATTCATAATAGAACCTATTTTTCATCCAGCGACACCCTAGTAATGGTAACAGCTAGCGAGCTATATCTGACTGAAGACCAAGCGCGCTCGCTTAAAGAATCCGCGCGCACTCGCTCTCCCTCCGCGCCCTCCACGCCACGGCGTCGGGCCAACAGAGAACTGGACCTAGATAATATTATACAGGTAAATATACCGAGTTACAAACATTCACTACATTTTAATTAATTACATTGGTTTACAAAAAAACATTTTTTACGTGTTGCCTTGGATATTTTTGCGGGATTTTGTATTTTATCATTGAGATCGGATATAATTATGGAAGCGGCTTCAAAAAACTTTAAATATACAAATAATTATTTGGGTTGATTACAGGGTCCTCGCAGCGCTCGAAGCAGAGATAAGGGCAGTTCGAGCGCACGCAAACGGGTCGCCTCACCAAAGAGTCCTAAAGCATCCACATCCGGAATTTCAGGTAAATAACGAAACAACATAACATCACACATGAATGGTACACAGAGGTGTAAGGAAAGAAAATTTGGTTTATTTGACTTACAAACACGTGCATATATAAAAGATAAATTAAGACGAAAGGCGAAAATTGCAAAAATCCTTAAGAAATTTTGATTTTTTGCGGGCTACCTTAGTGCTTCTCCCTTAACTCGAATAAATGATACTTATGGAGCATTTATACGAGGCCAATTGACGAGTCATTCCACTTAGCCAAGCCATTAGGTAGAAGCACCGATTTAAAAAAAAAATTCTAATTGAATTGATTATCTTTACCGATTGCTAGAGGACACTCCATTGTAATGAATTGTCTCTATTTTTACACAACGCTAATAATGGCTTCGTTTAGTGGAATTGCTCGTTCATTGGCCTCGTGTAAGTTCTATTAGTACGTAAAACAAAACAGATCTATAATTACGAGCACAGAACAGAAAGTACACCCTTTTCGCAGATTGAAGTCCCATGTTATATAATAGAGCATGTAAAGGAAAGCGCGCCTAGTGCTACGCCAATTTGGATGTTCAAAAGTGGCTTTTAAGTGCCTATATGAAATAAATGATGTGACTTTGCTTACAAAAAACTTTGCCCGTCCTGGGGATCGAACCCAGGACCTCACGCTTAGCAGTCGCGCTCGAGACCACTAGACTAACAATACGAAACAGTTCAGATTTTCTTTATTTATTTCCTGTTCAATACAGACTGCTATTTCGGCTCGCTTGCTAAGGCCCGGATAGCTCAGTCGGTAGAGCATTGGACTTTTAATCCAAGGGTCCAGGGTTCAAGTCCCTGTTCGGGCGGCCACTTTTTTTTACATTTGCTATTTTATTTATCTCATTAGGTGTAATATTTTCCAGAATATTTAATAATATATATATAATATATATATATATTATATATATGTATAATTACAAAATTGCTAAAATTATTACTATTTAATTATTTAGTAGTATAAATTTTACATTTGGTATTTTATTTATCTCCTTAGGTGTAGTATTTTCCAGAATATTTAATATTTCATTAATCTAAAATAATATATTTAATTACAATAATGATTGCTAAATTAATCACAACGAAAGTTATTAACTACCTATTTAATTATTTTGTACTATAAATTTAAAATTTGGTATTTTATTTATCTCATTAGGTGTAGTATTTTCCAGAATATTCAATAATAAACATTGATCTAAAAATAAATAATATAATTCTATAACAAAAAAATTGCAAAATTTGTCATAGTGAAAATGATTACTATTTAATTATTTAGTACTATAAATTTAAGAGCTTCAAGTGCGACTAATGTCTTGTTTTACGTGAATATAAATATTCTATAGTTAAAATACACCCAAAATGAATCCCGATAGACTCAGCCATACTTCAGACGTATTTTCACTTCAAACAAATCCAACTTGATTTTATAAATATATTTGTATTTTTGATATCCTATTCGGTAAATATCCATAAGATAAGCTTACTATCAAGAATGTTTCTTCCAGTATGATATTGTATACTAATATGTAGATAAACGAGTATTGGTCTAGGACCTTGACCATTAGTTTTCTTGCCTAGACTCTAGGTCAAGAAAACTAAGATAAATTGATAACATTGACGTGACAACAGACTGGTAGTAATATAAGTAGTTTTCAAGTGGGTGATAATGCTAATATAATAACTATTTGTTCACATGTATGTGTTCAGAATTCAGAACATTGTGGGCCTAGTAGACAGTAGGATTGTTGACCATTTTATACTTGTTGAAAAGCCTACACTGTCCTCCCATACCTAATAACACTGATGAAATGTGGCATGACGTCAGTTCTCAGTAGATTTTATACGTAGCTGTGACGTAACGAGCCCCCACTCCCCAAGTTTAAAGTTTTTTATCTCAGTCATTTTTTATTAATATGATAAAGCAAAAAATACGTGTCTAATATTTTTTTATTATCTGATTGACGGATTAAACAATTTTTTTTTTTTTACCCAGGAATCATCCCTATTGGAACCGTGCACCTAGCTTCTGACATTTCATAAGTGCCCATGTAGGTCCATTGTCTGTAAAAGATCGCTTTTAGCGATAAGACCGCCCATTGTGACACCCTATGTAACAGTTCTAAATTTATTTTATTTTAAAACAACATGGTAAGTACCTAACTTATAAACTCACCCCCACAAAACCATGTATATCTGTAATTTTTATGGTGTACATAATAAAGAGTATTCTATCGATATATCTATGTGAAATAAAATATTTTGATTTGAGTCCAATTTCCTTATCCTAGGTGGAAAAACCAAGAGCGCACCAATTGGTCGCAAACGCTTGGCGAGCGAAAGCAGTGAAATGAGTGAGAGTAGCAACTCGGCGCCGCCGGTCAGACTTGAAGAAGTGGCTGGGGTGGAGCCTGAAGTACAACGCACGCCCAGGAAGATTGACGGCGTTAAAGGTGAGAGCTTAAGTGAGAAACCAATTTATTATTAAATATCATATCTATGTACCATGAATCTGGAACACATCATTTATTAATTTCCCAAATGTGAACTTCGATTCTTTTATCTGCGTACGTCTCCCAACTATAAAATTCCTGCCCCGTTGATCTCGTCGTCGCAAGCGCTGCTAAGCATGCGGTCCTGGGTTCGATTCCCGGGTCAGGCAAAGTTTTACTGGGCTTTTCCATTAGGAATTTCTCAGTAACAGCCTGGAGTATGGAAGTTGGCGGTGTGTGTATATCCCCGTGTCTCGGTGCGCACGTTAAGCTGTTGATCCTGTGTCTGGTCCTTCTCAAGTCGTGTCGGATTGCCGTCCCATCGGACTATGAAATTGAGGGAAAACAGAGTGCACCTGGATCTGCGCACACCCGTGCACTATAATATCTCCCGCGCCGAAATTCGGTCTGGAGGACTATTATAAAATTACTCTAACCTAACTAAATATTACTGCCAATATAAGGCTTGCATTATTGGGTGTTGGCCAACTAGGTCAAACCATCTTATATGCATCTGAACTAAAGCTAGTTTCCAAAGACGGTAGTGCTAACTACATAGCGGCAGCAATGCAGCTTCGAATGACGTCACCAATGTGTATTGTATGTGTAGACAGTGTTGTCTACGGTCAAAATGGCATAACATCTCCAAAAGGGCTAGCACGCACTGCAGTAAGGTGGAATGCGGTGCGTTATTTCAGCCGTTCAGTATAAAAAACACAGGCACGGGTCCGCGCACTGGCGGTAAAAAAAAGCAGCCAAGTGTGAGTCGGACTCGCACTCAATGCGTTTCTTGAGAGACTACATTTATTTTTTTAAACTTTCATTCTAAACTTATTTTATTGTACACACTGCAATTTTTTTGCGCTAGGCCTAAGATCATCGTAGGTACTGCGGTTCCTAGGTTGCGCCAATGCTGTCTTAGGCTTAACGCGCACTGCCTTGCGGTTTTTTTACCGCATAATCTGTAAAGTTGGGAATGTCAAAGAAGTGCTCGCATTGCGATTTAAAAAAAATGCATGCGGGTAATTCGCAGTGGACCTCCCGCTGCAAATTTGCAGTGCGTCCACCACACGTATTTTATATCGCATAGAGATATATGAACACTATTGAATTAGGAAATTCCTGTAATGATAGTGATGATGAGTTAATAAATAAATGAAGTACCGCGCACTGCAATGAAAAAAACGCACCGAACCGCCGACCAAGCAGTAATTTATACTTACAAATTAATTTTTGGATACGCCCGAAAATCTTTATTAAATATCTTACGATAACGGGTTTTATAAGTGCGCCGTCAGATCGTTCGAGCGGATAAAGTAGACCTTAATAAGCCTTAAAACTGTCAAGGGATGCACCCAAAACTGCTTGGGTACTCTTGTTTTTTTAATCTTGCCTTTTTTCCACCAGCAGTACACGGACCCGTGACTGCGTTTGTTATACCGTACGGCAGAAATAACGCACCGCATTCCACCGCACCGGAGTGCGCGCTAGCCCTTAGAAATCTTACGAGTGCAGCTTGTAGTATTGCCCTTTGTATGTTCACCATCTATATAGCTCATCCGTTCTGCCAGCAGTGTCACTGACACATCATGAAGAAATCTAAGATCCAAAAAACAAATAAGCAGCTAAGAAGTAAATCGGTATTTCATTTCAATCAATAACCATACTTACCCTGCAAGAAATAAGACACGAAATTACTTAAGTTTGCCTATCCGCAGCTGGACCATTGCAGTTAAAAGGCGCTTCTAAACAGAACATTGGGAAGAAGAACTCTAAGCTGACTAAGTTTGAGAACGATGAGGACACGATATCTAAAATGGGACCGATACCGGGACCGGATTCCAAGCTATTTGCGGGACTACACTTCTTGCTGACTTGCACTGAAACTCCAAGACGGACGCGTACCGCTGCTACGTCTGACAAGGTAAAATTAGTTTTAAAAAAATGGAGTGTGGCTGTGTCGTGGACACGGCAGTGTTTTACGTGAACACGTGTACGTAAGGGGTAATATTTTCGGGCATGTACTGGCGCCATCGTTGGTCCGCTCGGTCGCCTTCATTCTTTTACGTTCCCGGTCCCGTTTACTCTGTCATGTGGTGTTTTATGGGTATCACTGGAATGCTCTTGAGAAGCCCTTTCCAACCGTATATGACATCGCATATTTTTTTATTTTAACTCTATATATTCACTATAATTATTTCACACTCATGTTTTTTATACGCAATCGAAATATCTTGACGAGAGCTGAAGATCGAAACTCAAACGAACATCGTAGCTTCTCCGAGACAAAATTTATACTAAACGGAAATTATGTGATGCAGCGAAACGACCTCAAAATGGCGGCACTTCGCCGCGCGCAATGCGTCACAGTCCTCACTCAATATAACGAATTCTTTGATCATTTAGCTATCGAGTAGTGTAATTAAATTTTGAATGTAGATGATAGATAGTTATGTAGCTGGAACACCAAACTGAATCCCGCGATTTTGTTATCAGCAGTTTTCTGAATTGCCTCCCACTATGGAAGCAAATTTAAAGACGTATTCACGTTAAAACCGGTCAAGTGCGTGTCTGACAACGCACAGTGAAGGGTTTTTTGTAATAAAAGATTTACGATTTACATCAATTTTTTTAAATAACTTTAATAGCGGAGCTTTACTTGAACTTAATTGTAAAATTATTAAAAAAAAAAAACATTAGATATGTCACACGGTACCAATTTACCCCCCAAAAGTGACCCCCATAATCAAAATCCATTTATTTATGTTACACGTCCGTGTTTGGGTCACAGAAGTTCATATGTGTACCAAACTTCAACTTAATCGGCCCTGTAGATTCGGAGCAAATCGCCTGTGACAGACGGACAGACAGACAGACACACGAGGGATCCTATATGGTTTCCATTTTATCCTTTTGAGGTATGAAACCATAAAAACAAACCTTTTTATTATGGAACAGCATGTTTAAAAAAACCAATACATGGTATCGAGAGGTTGCAAAAAAAAACTATCATTAAATGATCAGAGACACGTAATTTAAAAATTATCTATAAGTAGATCCAAGCATAACACTAGATTTTTTTAATAATATTGCAGTTAATTTTAGCTACATTCTCTCTTCTCAATCGCTCTCTCACTGCTAAGAATCGTGACTCCGTTTCAAATTGTCATCGGTCTTTCTCCATCTGTTGCGATCGGTCGCCTGGTTGAGTGCGGCGCTGATAGATACCTCCAGTTGTTCAGATATTTGATCTGACCACCGTTTTGGGCACCGGCCTCCAGGTCTTTTGCCCTCTATCGTTCCTGTTAGCATTAGACGTTCCATGTTGTTGGTACCTCTGCGGGCAATGTGGCCGAAGTATCTCATGATACGTTGCAAGCAGGTTGTGCTTTCTTTAGTTTGAGTTGTTCAAGGCTCGAGACATTTAGTTACGATAAATTGTTGTTTTATAAAGTCTTGCTTCTTTATGTTCAAGGCAACCCAAAGCGCGGAAACCCGCCACTACTCTTCCGAAGAAGACGGCGAGACGACTTCCTCAGTAGCCGGCACAGATACTGAAGACCTGGAGTTCTGCGACCGACCTTTCAACAAGGAGCGGCTCAAGGAACAGCTGGAAGCCGGTGGAGGGACCGTTTACAGGTAAATCTATACAAATAAATAAAATAGAACTGTCTGTAATGGCTGCTGTTTTGAACACGTGCAATCACTATCAATACGAGGGCTGCACTAAAAGTATCGGGAATGGAATATTTCCACTGTTCCTGTCATATTAAAATCTTTTTAATTGAAAACTCCTTGGTTTTAAAAATCGAATACCATTTATTTATTTTAAAAAAGATTCTCGGTCTTGTCACAAGGTTTTGTCAAACTTGTTTAGTCGTTGAGAAAATGGAATTGACTCGAGAAAATTCAAGAGCGATGATTTATTATGACTTTCGAAATGGTTTAACACAAAAACAGTGTGTTGACCGGATGATTTCTGCATTTGGTGATGAAGCCCCATCCAAAACCACAATTTATCGCTGGTTTGCTGAATTTCAACGTGGACGTGTCAAGCTCAGTGATGATCCCCGTCAAGGTCGTCCAAAAACTGCAGTCACCCAAGAAAACGTTGATGCTGTGCGTAAGTTGATTGAGGAAGATCGACATGTGACATACCGCGAAATTCAGGCAACTTCAGATATTGGCATGAGTCAAATACAAATAATCTTGCATGAACAATTAGGTGTAAAAAAGTTGTTTTCCCGATGGATATCGCATTCGCTCTGTGAAGAGCAAAAAGCGGCTCGCCTTACTTGGTGCGTCAGAACTCTCGAAAGATTCCACGCAGGATCCTCAAATGCTGTATACAACATCGTATCAGGTGACGAATCCTGGATATATGCGTACGAACCCGGAACAAAAAACCAGTCACGAGTTTGGGTGTTCGAAAATGAGTTACAAGCCAACAAAAATTGTTCGTTCACGGAGTGTTGCAAAAAAAATGGTGGCCACGTTTGTCTCCAAAACCGGCCATGTTACGACTATTCCTCTTGAGGGACAAAGAACGGTTAATGCAGAATGGTATGCTAGCATTTGTTTGCCACAGGTCGTTTCTGAACTCCGTAAAGAGAACTGCAACCGCCGCATCATCCTCCATCACGACAATGTGAGTTCTCACACCGCGCACAGAACAAAAGAGTTTTTAGAGCAAGAAAACATAGAATTATTAGACCATCCGCCGTACAGCCCCGACCTAAGCCCTAATGATTTCTATACTTTCCCTAAAATAAAGAATAAATTGCGTGGACAGAGATTTTCATCACCTGAAGAAGCTGTGGACCCCTACAAAACGGCCATTTTGGAGACCCCAACTTCCGAATGGAATGGTTGCTTCAATGATTGGTTCCATCGTATGGAAAAATGTGTCAAATTTCGCGGAGAATACTTCGAAAAGCAATAAATACATTTTTAAATAGTAGTGTTGTGTCTCTTCCTTGATTCCCGAAATTTTCAGTGCCGCCCTCGTAGCTAGTGGTCAGATCGATAAAGATACAACGTACATGGGTACGTAGTAAAACAATAGAATAAAATAATAATAAGAAATAGGTAATAATTACAATCATGTCATGTCAAGGCATCGTTAGTAATTAATAGTTGTTAATTGTGAATTATGGTAGTTATGTCATTTAACAATACAAAACAAATTAATTTAATGTCACTGGAATAAAAAATTAATTGGCGGAAATTGAAAAAAAAAAAAAGTAAAGTTAAAAACACAAGTATGATAATGTAAAGTAAAAAACACGAGTATAATAAGCTGGATTATGAACCTAAATGCGTTGCCATTATAAGAGTCACTTTACAAGTAAGTGTGTTGAAAATTACATTACGAAATTCATCATCATCATCATTTCAGCCGAAAGACGTCCACTGCTGGACATAAGCCTCCCCCAATTGGGGGGGTTTGCCATAATCGCCACGCTTGGCAGGCAGGTTGGCGATCGCAGTATGTTGTTAAAAATGAATAGAGAACGCTGCTGCCCGTTCTCTAGTAAGTCCCATAATCGCCTTTTACGACACCCACGGGAGGAAATGGGAAATTAGTGACATGAAATGACATCAAATTATAGGGCGACTTTTATGTTGGTGACAGTCCTATGGTACTAGGAGCTTTTAGCTAAGTTATAACAGCTGCACGGATCGATCGATCAGGTTAAGCTACGCTTGCCGCGGTTGGATGGGTGACCATCTTTACATACCAAGACCCCCCCGTGCCTTGGAAAGCACGTTAAGCCATTGGTCCCGGCTGTCATTTGTGTATCTTTGACAGTTGTTACGGGTCGTCAAAGGCCCGAAGTCTGACAACCAGTCTTAGTAGTGGCATTTCTAGAGGTTTTACGTGTTTTTTTTTTTTTTTCAGCCATCGAAATGAGGATGAATTGCGAAGTTGCCGTCCCGCGTGAGAAGAACGCTCTTAAATAATAACATGAAACTAATTTCACATTCCAGCCACTTCGACGACGTACCAAGAAACAAATACACCGTCTGCAAGTTAATCGCGCCTCGTCCCTGCCTCACAGCCAAGTACATCCAGTGCCTCGCAGCAGATATCCGTTCAGTGTCGCACGGCTGGGTCATCATGAGCTGCATCGACAGCACTCTGCACGATATCGACTCGTTCGCTCTGCCAGCTGGCTGGTCTATACTCAAGCAGAGGTTCATTAACTGGGTGAGTAGTAACACAAGAACATTCAGTGCTTCGAAGCGGATATCCGTTTAAGTATCCATCTTATAGATATCTTCTGTACAATAATTGGATGTAGTTAAGCAGAAAGGACTCAACCCAAATTGTGGTCAGGGATGAGTTGTATATACCAAAGAGGTCCTAACGGTTGGCTCTTTCACTCAGCAAAAAAGATCCATGACTCCACAAAGAGAAGGTAAATTTTTTAATGTTGGGAACCAACCCACACCTACCTTCCGTTAACCGTTGGGACCTCTTTGGTATAAACAACTCGTCCCTGACCACAATGTGAGTCGAGTCCTTTCTGCTTAACTACGTCCAATTATAAAATGCTATTCGTTGGTAAATGCATCACTTCAGAACGGCTGGACCGATTTGGCAATATTTTTTTTTTTTTTTTTTTTTTGTAATAGTCCGAATTAAATCGAAATAATTTTTTTGAAAGTTAGTGTGTTTTCTATGGGGTTTTTAATGAATTATTCAAATTTGGACAGGACAACGTCTGTTGAGTCAGCGAGTAACTAATAATAATAACAATAGAAACGTACAATATTGCGGCGTTTACCGCTGTTATACAGTGCGACACAGATCACGTGATCACGTAATGAACGTGGCGAGATAGAGAACTAACATAAAATTTACTTACTGGATTTAAGAGGTCTTTTACGTATTTCCTTTAATTAAAGGCGACGCCATCATTTAGCCAAAAGTGTTTCTCGGACAATTTGTATTTATTAATGTAGTTTTCAATAAGTGAAAAACAGGCCAAGTGCGTGTACCACGCACAATTAAGGGTTCCGTAGTTGGGATGAATTTATCCCAAGAACAAATTTAACATTGTAGTTGAAAAACATGTTCTCCCATACATTCCAACCACAAATATTAGTTGATCGAGTATTACTCGTTAACTTGTAAAACCTACTTATCTGTGATAGTTTTCTTTTCAACTTCGTTACCTATTATATACTATTGCCGTGAATTTTTTTCACATATCCAAAAACAACCATTTAGCTGGTGGGGGGGGGGACATTTAACTCTAAAGAAAATTAGTACTTCATATTTCGCAAAAGGATTCCTGAATTAAAAAATATCATCCCCACTTTACATGCAAGGACACTACAATTCATTTTTCAAGATTTTATTTTCCCACTTTGTCGGCGTGATTAATATGTATACTCATGCCAAATTACAGCTTTCTAGTACTAAGGGTCTCTGAGCTAAGTCGGGGACAGACAGACAGAGCCTGAGCCCACACAATGAGGGGTCGAATTTTATTGGCCACCGCGTCCAATTCGCGAACGGGGAGCAATGCTCCGGCTCCGCTAGCCACGCCCCCTGACGGGGGCGTAGCGATGTCCAACGAGCTTTGTCTTTGAACTAAGCCATAGGCGAAATGTGAGGGTACTATTAGGTTGTCTTTGAACTAAGCCATAGGCGAAATGTGAGGGTACTATTAGGTACACTTCTACCTAACACTTCGGGGAAACAAAGTGATATTATGTGTTTTCAATAAGTTATAGTGGTATATTTTTCTTTCTGAATCTTAAATCTGGTAATGCCTAAAAGCCCTTATACCATTTTACCAGGTCCCGCCCTCAGGCCGTCGCAACGCAACATTCTTCAAAGACAAGATCATCTTACTATGCGGGGACCAGGACACCTTCGTGAAGTTCTGGGAGCGAGTATGCACCCTAGCCGGTGCTACAACGCGAGTGGTGAACGAAGAAGACCTCAACATGTCCGGCGCCCTAGCATTGGTGACAGAATGGGACTGCCCCCACGAAGTACAGAACAAAGCCAATCAAGATAACATCCCTCTGGTTTCCACCACATGGGTCGTGCAAAGCCTAATAGAGGCTCGCGTCATCGCACCCACCTCCCACGAAAAGTTCTCATTTATGTTCGCTGACCCAGAATGATCCTGGGACTTTAGGAAGATCCTCATAATACGTGAAAATTGACACTTGAGGTGACGCGACAGTGACGCTTAGTGTTTAGTGAAGTGAAATAGACGAATTACTTACTAGTGGTTTATGTAGTGGTGGCGATTGTGCAGTCGCCTTACGAAAACGTTGGTCTCTGTTAGACTTTCTCACATTAAGGCGCTACCCTAAACCAAAACCATGCGATAATGCGTTTTTCAGAGGTTTATAACTCATAAATTAAGAGAGAGAAAAAACTACATCTAAAAGCACATTATTAATGCTCGATATCCTATCATCACATTACACGTTCTTATTTGTTTTTATGTGTAATAAAAATAAAAAAAACTAATTGTAAAAAAATTACTAATATTGTCAAAGTCAAAGCATTTATTTCAAAATAAAATGCACTTTTGCACATAAAATTTGCAAAATAAAAATAATTGCATGCATCTTTTGCTAAAGGTAGCGTTCTATCAAATTATTTATTTAGGTCTCAATTATAACACCTTTACAGAGTCATCCAAAACGATGTTATAAGTCACATTACTAGCAAAATTTACAATAAAGAAAATGACTTCAAGTAGAATTACAAAGAAATATACATAAATACTAGATAATAATTCAAATTATAAACATGACAAATGTTTATTACACAATACCTCTTTCAATTATTATGTGTGCCATTTGAATGAATTTCGGCAGGTTCTGCCCAAATATATCCTCCGATAACGTTATAATATTAAAATACGTGCGGCTCGTGACATAGGGGTAAATTTGAGCATGTTAGTCTTAGCCGCTGGCACTTCTAACTGAAACGGGGTTGCGGCGCGTACCAATGCACCAGAAAATAAAATCAAAATCTACAAAAAATAATAATCGAATTGATTGCATACATCTTTTGCTAAAGGTGGCGTTCTATTAATTTGGGGATTACACTAATGGATAGATAATTAAAACATCGAAATAACATTTTTTTTAATTTATTTGATTCGTTTTTTTATTTTTTTATTAATATAATTCCAAAAATTGTGTGAATTAATGCTCAGGAAGCGACAGAGCGGCCCCGACAGAGTAGGACCGAATACTCAAGGTCGTTCGCTAAGAGAAGCGCCTTAAACACGTTATTTGTCGATTGATGTAACGGACTGCCTTTTTCGTCTTCATTTGCATCGCATAATGTGACAAAATTCAAAGCATGGTCAAGGTTTTCATACGCCGACTGCACAAGGTTGTTAAAGTACAAATTATATTGGTTACGCTAGGCATAAATTTACAGAGTACCTATAAAGACAATGTATGGTGACAGCTTACACTGTTTAGAGGTTTATAAAGTATACAAAAAAACATTTAAACGCTTTAGCTTCGAATGTTAAAGCGATATGTTGCTATTTTTGTAAGCGAAAGTTAATCAAAATGAAATATTTTATTCACAACCTAAAGCGCTGCCTATACCACTGGTTAGTAAGTTTTCAAAGTGAAATAACAAATGTTTATGTGTGGAACTATAACTGCAAGCAAGTGCAGGTGGAAAGACTTGAGATTTTTTTTTTTTTCTAAAAACCATAGTCTGGGTGTTAATAGAGTTTAAGGAATGTGTAAAGGTAATCGTAAAATGGATTTATTATTGTTGTTATATGGTGGCGTCGCGGTAATTTGTAATATTATGGAATCTGTAAGTCCTTATATGGACTTGGGTATTCTATTCATCTAGTTGAAGTAAAGGCGACATGTGCCGCCGGCAGCTAGATTATGCTTAATTTCGACCATCCCAGTGTATTTAACAGTATGGCGGCTTTCGCTGGCCGCATTATCGTGACCCTTTGATCGCCAGTTGCAAATCATAAATGTGTGGTATAACACAACCGATGAATCATGGCCGGTTCGAACTTGCCGCAGAAGGCTGCGCAATAACATTTTGACGTGAATACGTCTTTAAATTTAATGTAAATTCAGAAAACTGATTATTATAAAATTGGGGGAAACAGTTTGGTGTTGCAGCTAAATATCTATACTCTACATCCAAAATTTAATTACACCACTCGATAGTTAACGTTGAGTGAGTACTGTGACGCATCACGCGCGGCGAAGAGGAAGCGCCGCCATTTTGAGGTCGTTTCGCTGCGTCACATAATTTCCATTTGGTATAAATTTTGTCACGAAGAAGCTACGACGTTCGTTTGAGTTTCAATCGTTAGCTCTCGTCTAGATCTATTGATTGCGTATATAAAACATTCGTGTAAAATAGATATGGTGAATATAAATGGAGTGGAGAGTAAAAAATTGAAATATTTATTACAATGTCGGCCTATACAATACACATCAAAAAGCCAAATCAAAATATAGAGATCATATACGATTGGAAAGGGCTTCTCAAGAGCAATCCAGCGATACCCAGAAAACACTATATGACGAGAGTGAAGCGGTGCCGGGAACGTAAACACGACCGTGTCCATGATACAGCCAAATCCCATTTTTTTTTTTTTTTTTTTTTGTTACCAAATGGTGACAGTGAGGCGAGTGTGAGTGAGAGAACATGCGTGAGAGTCGGAGAGCCTACGTTCAGACCAGCCCTGATTCATCGACCGTATTGTAAATATGGTTTGGGCTGGGGTAGGATCGAATTGGCCATAGTCGTCATTGCGCTAGCTAAAATTTGATGTTCTAAAGTCATATACTAAGATAAAAATAAATTCTTTATTTCTAAATTAAATGGTTCATACTGCGACTGATTTCTAAACTTATATCTATTACAAAAATATACTTAATTTCTACTCAAGGCCTTACTATCAGGTTTTCTACAAACATAAGGCTTATCCCATTTTAACATGTTTTATGATGTTAAGGGGGATGCACTAAGGTAGCTCGCGAAAATCGAATTTTCTTATTTTATTTGCAATTTCGCAGGTCCATGTCTGTTTGTATGTTGTTGAAAATTCGCAACCGTAACAATTATGGCTTAACAGAACTATAATCAGTAGAATCAGCAATACAACTCCTTAAGAGGGCCCCAAGCGCGCAATGGCGCCCCATCGTTTGTTTGGTGATTTATTTTATTTTATAATGAAAATGCATATTGTAATCCTTTTTTTTTTTTTTTTTTGAGGATGGAAATCATCAATTGACCCCTCCCGCTCTGGGTGGAGCGGAAGGGAGTGTCAGAACTCTTACTGACTAAAAACCACCCGTGTTCCGTCCTTGGCCCTTTATGTTCCGGGGCAGCGGTACCCCTTTCGAACAATCCCGCTGAATATTGTAATCCTTAAAACGGAGCTTCCATTTTAAGGATTACAATAAAACATATCAATTTAAAACTACTTTTTGCAATAATAATAACGTATAGTCTTGTGGAGCACAACTTATCCTGCATTGTTTTTGCATTTTCATTCTTAAATAAAAGAAATAACTAAGCAAACGATGAGGGCGCCACTACGCGCTGGGCACCCTCTTTAGTTCGAGAGGATTGGCCTCAAATGTCATGTTTTCATGAAATAGTAATTCAATAGGGTAATCCGAACTTAGAGAGTTGTATTGATGATTTTTATGATTATACTTCTATAAATAAATATTCGGCCGCGAATCATATTTAGATCAACATACAAACTGATACTTTTTTTTTTGGGTGGGGTTTTATCAAATAACTTCAGTGTTCAGTGTCAGCGTTTTACTGACTAAAACCCACCCGTGTTCCTTCAGTTGCCTGTGTGCCAGGGCCACGGTATCCCTTTCGGACAAACCCGCAACCAAAATCTCTTTGAGGCGCGCGTGATACCCGTGAACTGAATTTCAAATTGCAAAAATCGTAAGGAAATTCGAATTTCACTGGCTATCCTGACACTTTCGCCTTAACTTCGAATATCTCATTTGTAGGGAGAAAGAAAGCTGTCGAAGTGGGATGTAGCTTAAAATAAGTTGCAGGAATCATGACTTGTATTTTAATAGTAAGTGACTAAAAAGTTCAAAGACTTGCTGACTTTAAAAGAATGATAATATAGGTAGCTAAGTATAATCTAATAGAAATAAATTGGTATTCAATTGTATATGGTCTCATTTAGCGTAAGAATTTATATAAATTTGTCATTTCTGTGAATATTTCGACGGCCGCAAAGTTTAAACGGTTATCTAACAAAATCATGATTTTACAGGAGAGCGTTTTGAACGCAAAACTGTGATAATTAATCGAATAACGAAACTATCTTCTTCTATTTTACAACATTTGGTTAATAGAGCATTACCAAAAAAAATGGTTAAGGCCAATTACTGTATTTTTTAAATAAGTTAGCTGTCTTTATCTACTTCGTACAAAAAAGTAAACTAAATGAGTCAACTGCCATATATCTGTCTCACGTCCTAATTGCTTAAGCTTATTTAATTTTTAATAAATAATAAAGAATAACTCTGTCATAACTTATTACTATTCTTATACAGGATAAGTTCTTAACCAGTGAGCAAATTTTTTTTTTGGTGGTTCAGTATAAGTAATACTTAAAATCCACTTAAAATCAGTAAAATTAGGATACAATCTATTCGTAGGTAATAATATCAATGGGCGAGCGCACAGCTGTAAGGTACCTACTACTGCATTCCGCTTCACTGACCGCGCCGGCGCGTCGCGCGACGAGTATCCATTATACCAGTTTCAAAATAAACATCTTTCGTTAACGATAACTTAATTTTTTTGTACTAACACATATCAAAATAAGAAATAGGTGTATAATATAACACGTTAAAGTTTAATTTGTCAAAATTTGCGCACTGATTAAAAACTTTTCCTGTATACCTACATTGTTTATTGCTATAGTTAATAAAGGTATGTAATATTTTTTCTTGTTTAACCATGATTTATAACGACTTATTGTTGTTGATGCACAAAAATAATGCAAGTTTAAAAACCGAAGTTAAAACTGCTTTGTTAACAACAGGTAAACGCACCGATTGTCCGACGTATACACGACCTAATGGTATATGTCCGTGTTTACTTCGTCACTTTGTGAAAAATAGGTGTAGTTGTCTTTATACAGGGTTATTACGTTAGTAACACTAAAAACATTGCAGGACTGTATTACTAACATCATAAACAACAACGTAGGTTATATAATTTTTTACAAAACATGATACCTTTACCAAAAACAAACCTTCAAGGTGATTTCATCTTTCTATACATTTAGAGCGTTGAATTTAATAGTTATTTATGCAACTGTTGTATAATAAGGGGTATTAAAACACGAATGTGAAATGATAATAGTATCACATGAGTGTTTTAATACCTAATTATGTACAGTTGCATACAAGACTTTATCTACACCCATGTTATCTACTCTTTGATATTTTCCAATTCATGAAATCTTGGTACGTCTTTTCATATTGTTTTCTCGACTTTTCTGGTAATAATTGGTTAGAAATGTCCTTTGCTGCATTAGAAATATCTGGTGGTGTGTTATCAAAGCTTGTATCACTCATTTTTGTGAACAACAAACTTATAATTGCAATACTAATATCGAAAAAAATGGCTGAATGTGACGTGAACTCGAATAACCTATAAGTTTATTTTTATTTTTATTACGGCGCTCTGGGGGCCTATTACGAACTTTAAAAAAACCAGGCAAGTTCCAGGCAATTCATTTCACTGGCTGGTTAAATTTCGTATTACGACATTCCTAATTCTAACCGACTTCACGCTGGGTAGTTTGTCTATGGCTGGCTTGTAATTCTCTGCCGTAACGTTCAGAAACACAATTAAATATTTATCGGTAAGTTACGGTTTTATTTAATCACATATTTTGTGATAAAATAAGCAATTTATATTAATCTAGTTACTTTAGTATAAAAATAGGTGAAAATACGAACGCACTGTATATTATGCTACTTAAATAATTCATTCATATTATAATTTTCTGAGTTTGTAAATTGTAACGCGAGATTAAGTTTCCGAACGAATTCCACTTGAAGGTCAGCGGGGAATTCGACCACATGGAAGAGTATTGTTTCATTGTTTCTCAAACTACTATGAACACTATCTTATTGTTTGTTTAATACTTCCATTCGTAAGAATTTTCGGGGTATAAACAAAAATATGGCGTAAGCTCGTTATTGAGTATTTTCCTATTCAGTTTTTGAGTATTTTCCTATTCAGTGTAAGAAAGTTCTTAGATATGATATTTTAAAGTTGTATCCGATAAATCCGTGAATTTTGTATGACAGTCCCTGACATGTCTCAACTCCTCACTTGATTAAGTTGATATCGTTCAATGAATTGCACAGCATCCATGTCGAACGCATTAAGGCTCTTACATACAGGCGCGACACGCGACACGACACAAAAGAACCACGTGTCGCGCGACGAGCGGTGCTTTGTGTCACGTCGTGTCGCGCCTGCTTGAAGGAGCCTTTAATTTGATCACGAAGTCGTCTCCAACTCCTCACTTGCTTAAGTTCATATTGTTCATTGAATTGCACATCATCCATGTCGAACGCATTAAGGCTCTTACATACAAGCGCGACACGCGACGCGACACAAAGGAACCGCGTGTCGCGCGACGAGTGGTGTCTTTGTTTCGCGTCGCGTGTCGCGCCTGTTTGTAGGAGTCTTTAATTTGATCACGAAGTCGTCTCCTTTTGTTCCTAGATTCGTTATTTTGATCAGAAAAGTCACTTTGCAGGAACTCAAACAGTTCATATTCGTCGCACATAATATTTTCTTTTGTTATTTATTTATTACCCGAGTAACTTCGGCAAATAAACCCAAAACAATTCAATAAAAGCTCCTCTGAAGTAGCGTAAACTGAATGGATTGTGAGGTTACTTTTTGACAAGTTGTTATATGAAAAGAAATGTCAAACGAACGTTCGTAATACGGTATTGCCAGGCAATATTCGGGCAGAAGTCGGCCAGGGTGTCACGTGACCGCTGACTGGCTTGTTTGACGAGTTCATAATACGAAATTGCAAGGCAGTTCTGTTTACGCTGTAAACTGCCTGGAAATAAGAGTTCATAATAAGGCCCCTGGTAGTAAAACGCGCGTGCATGACAATGTTATTTTTTTGAAATTCATAAATGTGGCTGTTTGATGAGTAAGGAAGGGATCGAAAACGCAAAAGAGTTGCATAATGAAATTTATTACAACATTATAACACTCGTTTGGGTGATATTATAGTTACTATGACACCACCGGTTGTTTTAATGTTGGCAATAAGGTAACTGTTTCAGAAACTTTTATAGAGGATTTATAACATGGGTGTAGATAAATACTTTTATTTTTGTATGAAATTCTAATTAATTAAAATCTGATGAATTATTAAAAGTTACAAAAGTTGCTGATTATGATGACTATGATTAATGATGATTTTTGTTGATGATTATTAATAAAAATTGAAAATTAAACAAAAAAAATATTTGTTAAAACAAAGAATTCTGAGTAAAAAAGTGAATTTCGTAAAAAGGGCAGTTGACTCTTTCAACTTTGCTGCCGCCGATTGTG
This sequence comes from Dryobota labecula, assembly GCA_947523025.1. Classification (NCBI taxonomy): domain Eukaryota; kingdom Metazoa; phylum Arthropoda; class Insecta; order Lepidoptera; family Noctuidae; genus Dryobota; species Dryobota labecula. The sequence continues at coordinate 20,045,793 of OX383295.1, read as the reverse complement.
TATAGTTGATACAGTCATCAATTAAAATTGTATCGATTTAAAATCGATGTTTAGCCAAAGTGAGCTAATAATACCTATGTTTAAATTACTATCCTGAACAATATATTAAGTATCGTGTATTTTTGTTATTTATTTTTATTTCAGTCTGTAGCGAGTAGTGGCATTGTCTGATGAGTTATATTTCAATGTAACTTAATTAATGTAGGACTGAGTTGGATCAATAAAATCAGTTTGTTATTTTTTCTTAATTATTTCAAAAAAATTGGCATTCGTTCCTTTAAATAATAATATGATTGAATCATGGATTATTGACAGTATTTTGTTTTTGTATAATTATTTGACATATAACTTAAGGTGTCACAAAATTAGAATTAAGGTGGCTCTATGTTAATAATTGTTTATTTCTAATTCTGATTGATATTCTGTTCTATTTGCTTACTCAATTTTGTCTTTGATGTGGTTCAAATAACGTTCTTTTTACTTTTTGATTAAGTGCAAGTAGTAATTTAAGATTTTTTTTAAGGAACCCCACAACAACTTTTGACTACTTGATGTACACAAGCAATGTCGGGAGATTGAAGATATTTCCGTAAGGCTAGCATCATCAAAATTGGATGAGCAATTCCTTGTCTCGTTTGTCCAGTGGAAAAATCTAGAAATGACTTGCACTACTCAAACTGTAACAAATCCTAATATTTATCTTATAACTTACTGTATTAAGTTATGAATGAGATTATACAGGCTGACTTTGAAAACAATCGACAAAATTTGTGGGGTTTTCTACCCATCAATATAAACAACTGTTACTTTGGGACCAACTACGAATTTGCAAAAAAAAAATCGACCTTATACAAAATGGTCCAATCGGGTTTGTACCTTACTATCCTGTTTCACGAATTTGGTTTAGTAAAAGTTGTTTAAACATAAACAAGTTAAGGGGAACTCTAAATTTAAGGGGGAGAAACACCCCCTTAAATTTTGTCGATTCTTTTCAAAGTCATCCTGTATAAAAACGAGGGTGGGTAGAAGTCGAAGGATAGACAATGCTAGGAAATACCTGATGTACTACAAAATAAAAGAAATCAGTGTATTAGTAAATTGTATGTATTATTAACGAATTCGGTGAAAAGTTCACTTGTTGATCTCTGCGAAGGGAGCAAGACTATTCTTGCTCCCTTCGGAGAGATTGGTCGTTTAAAACTAGAGAGGAATACTGGAATTATGTTCAAGTAGGAAAATGTTGAAATTTACCATAATTCGATCTGACTTTGTACATAGTAATTGTGATGTTTTTTTCTAATTATAGCACACACTAGTTCTTCATGATTTTTGACAGCTGTTTAGTATTATGGTGTTTTTGTCTATATAAATAAATGTGTTTGCGTGAACGAGGCATGTGCAGTTAGATGTAAAATTACAATTTATCTGTGTACTACGCCAAATACGTCCGCAAGTAGGTACTGCGGTTTGTCAAATAATTCAATTTGTTATAAAATTACATGTTAGTATTAATAAATGTTCAGTATAAAAAATATTGATATCCATAGTCAAATAATTAACAGTCTGGGCCCGAAATATTACAAATCCCTGCCAAATTCTTGTACCTTTTGCAATAGTTTTGGGAGGCCATGCAATGATGTAATCCTGAAATATTATAGTTGGTGGTATGTATAGTTTGGTGTTATAATGACAGTTTAAATGAATCTTGTACAGTAAAGTATAATCTATTCTAATCTGAATGTGTATATAATAAATGTTTTGAAACTAATTAGGCTAACTACATACAGTATAGAGAATATTCTTGTGTTATGTATGTGCGTGTCCGCCAATAGATATTGTGCTAAAATCTAAAAATATCTAGGTAAATAACAGAGGGCTAGTGTGTGCAAATCAAAATTGATGCAAACGTTTCTTGAAGTGACCTTTAGTGTGTAATTGCATTTTTTTAAGTCTATAACTGGATTTTTTCCTACGTACATTTTGGCGTCATTTTGTGTTGCATTTTCTTTTTGATGTTTGTTTTTTTTTTTTTTTTGTTATTCAATCATTGTATCTTCGTTGTTAAGGAGTCAGATAGACATGTAATGTGTAAACTATGAATAAAATGATAGAAGTAAATATGGTTGAGTTTTTTGGTTTACACAAGTGCTTCGTACGGGTGCGATTCTGTGTAATCTATACCCAAAGTCTCTAATTCAGATAATTTATGTAAACAAAGTAATGTCAAGAAATGTCACTGTCAAAATGACAGGACAGTGGTGCAAAACATTTTATCATTAAATGTTTTTGTAAATAATCATCGATAAAATTAAAGTGAATTAATTATAAGAATATGCAAACAAAATACCGTTGTCAAACAATGTTTTGTGTAGTGTGTCGGAGACACGGTATATGATAGTCATAATCAGCCCTTTTTAAGCCCAGTGCTAGACGTCGGCGTCCCAAAATCGATTTCCAATCGAAACAGTTTACAGCCGTTTTCATCCAAAATGTGCTTAGATATGCTACTTACAATATGAATCTATTTATGAGAGTTGTAATATTAGTGTTATATTTAAATTTGAAAATGTTTGGATCTCCTGCATTATTACCAGTATCATAAAATATTTTATACCAGAAAATCTCCTTTTGTTAATAACTTTGTTTAAAATCGAAAAATTTTATAAAAATTATTACGGTATGATTACTTTTTAATTATTATTTCTTAAAATCAGTACTTAAAAGAAAATAGAACCTCTTTTTTCGCAATTTTATGTGAATTACGAAGATATTTTTTTGTTATGTTATCCCCTTTGTTTACATAAATTATCTGAATTTGAGACTTTGGGTATAATTGATGTGATGACTTCTCAAATTTTTTAAACATTCAGATAAACACATAAACTCTCTGGGATATTTCTAAATGATGGTGAATGAAAACAGCATCAAAATCTATTCTGACGTTTCGAAGAACTAAGTGTACACGAGTATTACGCTTTCCAGTACACTGGATGCGTGAAATCACCACTAGTACCGGCGACGGCGTTTGTTTGAATAAGTTATTTTATACCGGCAGGAAATCATAACAATAATAGTTTTGGCCTTAGTTCATAAGCTTCAGCTGATCCAGAGTGGGGAAGTCCAAAGTTAGAACGTCAAAATGATAAAAAACACGGGACGATTTTTGGAAAACAAAAGTAGCCAATGAAACGACCTCTTCCTCTCTCCTACTTTTGCTTTTGCTGTGTTCGTAAGGGTCCACAATGATCATATTTTTGTAAAACCTACGTTCCGGTATACCTAAGTTCACATGTGGAAGCAATAAAAAAATATTGAGTATTCAGTAATGCTTGTGTACAGATTAATCAATACCGTGATACAAAATCATGGTGTTATCAATGCTATCGGTGTATCGAATTGAACACGTAAAAGGAAATACGCAACGCACACATAGACCCGACACGAAAAGCGCCTTTGTGGTTTTACTATTACAAAATTGTAGGCAGATTTACGGTTTGGTTAGCAATGTTGGCACGCAGCTGGGTTGCCTGCACTTCTTGATGTGCAAGAATTTAGTTTCGTGAGATGTGTTGCCAGAAGGTGCCACATCAATGTTCAACAACACTGCAGTATTATTTAAACTTTTATCCATCATTCGGAGTTGTTGGAGACAGAAACGTGCGAAACATTGGATACATTTTTGAACACAAAAGTGTGACAAAAGGGAAGCAGTCCAAAAATAACAAAATTCAAAAAGCCAACGGCACGTGGTGTTCCCAGGCGGTCACCCATCCAAGTACTGACCACGCCCGATGTTGCTTAACTTCGGTGATCGGACGAGAACCGGTGTATTCAACGTAGTATGGACGTTGGCGAAAGCTAGGTCGAATTTTTTATTTAATATCAATTTTGTGTTGTCATTTAATAAAAAAATTAAATCAATTTTTCAAAAATTAATTAGCTGTAGCGTCATAGAGCGTTTAAAAAACGATTGGCTTGCGCGGTGTGGTGTGGTGTTAGTACGTTTGACAAAAGATTGTAAATAACTGGGGCATTATTTTAACGAAAATGAATAATTTAACCTAAATAATGGAAAAATTAAGAAATGATTTAAAAAGTAAATAATGTTTTGAGGACTTTTTATTTTTAAGTTGCAAAAAGCCAACGTCACGTGGTGTTCCCAGGCGGTCACCCATCCAAGTACTGACCACGCCCGATGTTGCTTAACTTCGGTGATCGGACGAGAACCGGTGTATTCAACGTAGTATGGACGTTGGCGAAAGCTAGATCGAATTTTTTATACAATATCAATTTTGTGTTGCCATTTAATTAAAAAAAGAAAACAATATAAAATTAAAACATTTGCTATAGCGTCATAGCTAGAGCGTTTCAAAAACGATTGGCTTACGCGGTGTGGTGTGGTGTTAGTACGTTTGACAGAAGATTGCAAAATAACTGGGGCATTATTTTAACGAAGATGAATAATTTAACCTAAATAATGGAAAAATTAAGAAATGATTTAAAAAGTAAATAATGTTTTGAGGACTTTTTATTTTTAAGTTGCAAAAAGCCAACGTCACGTGGTGTTCCCAGGCGGTCACCCATCCAAGTACTGACCACGCCCGATGTTGCTTAACTTCGGTGATCGGACGAGAACCGGTGTATTCAACGTAGTATGGACGTTGGCGATTGCTGAATTGAATTTTTCGTTTGATATCAACTTTATGACGTCATTTCGTTTCAAAAAATTAAAATGGCTGATTATTCTGGTGTGTTTGAAAGACGGTTTGCTTGAGCGGTGATTCTAATGGAGGCCATACACGTTAAGGTATGCCTGTCGGTTATGCATGCAAGGCTAAAACCATCATGCATACCCTAACGTGTATGGCCTCCATTACAGAGGAATGTAAATTATTAATTGGAGAAGTATAACAAATGTATGTTATGATAAAAACCGGCCAACTGCGAGTCAAACTCGCACACGAAGGATTCCGTACCACTGTACAATATTTAGCGAAAAAAGCCGAAAAGAACACGTTTCTTGTATGGAAATTTTTGTTTTAAAATGTTCGTAATAGTACCTATCATAAATCTTAATATAAGTATATCAGTTTCTAGGAAAGACAAATTTGAAAAGTTGCCGGGGAAACTGAAAGTGCATTTTCTCTGGGCATTTTGTTTGAATTCTTGAAATTTAGACAGAACAACGTATAACGAGTCAGCTCTGATCTCTGAATAAATAAACATGTTGAAATAAAATTGGTACTGTTTCAAACAGCGCCATCTTGTATTGTGAAATAAAAACTTTGCTTTTAGCGACATCTAGCTAGTAGATTATTCATTCACTTAAGTACTAAAAGTACAACTAGCACTTCATCCTGAAGTTATTTAAGAAACCCGCTAGATGTCACTGCTCCTCAATTAGCTTGTACTATTTCCCAAAAGATGGCGTCACTATTCTGTTATTTAGAGTTTTTTTTTTATGGTTCTAATCAACCGTCCTCATTTCTACGGGTCATCTTTATTTCTATCAGTTGCTCATGTCGACAGATGGTAGCTCCTAACTTGGTACTGTTCCTGTTCTACTTCCAATACCTACCTACCTGCCTATGTAATTGGTACCTGTAGGTACATAAACTTTATGGAGAACAAGAAAGTATGCATCCCACAGGGCAAAGAATCGTGAATCGTTGTTGTCAAATATCTAATTATTTTATCATCAGATTAGGTACCTATATTGTTAAGTACAAAAATATCAATTTATTGAGCACGAACAGATAGGTAGGTAGGACACTCACCTAGCTGTGGCAATTTTACGAAGATGGATCCATTGAATAGACGGAAATTCATGTTATGGAATTTTCTATATCGATAATAATAAGTCATGATTATTATGCATACAGTATGACTTACATACTAAACAAAGATGCCCTTACACAAGTCAATGACACGGGACGACGAACTACTCAACGATACCTACTTAAGTAGGTACCTACCTATATAATTCAGACTAGAAATTGATTGGTAAATAAATTATCTACTATAGTCAGCCTACCTAACCGATAGCAAAATCTATAGACAATATAAAACAACTTAATTCTGCGAAACAATGTCAGGAATCTTTGTAGGATTCCTAGAAAATTGTGTCCTACAACTTTTACCAAGAAATAATTAAAAATAAACCAATAAAATTCTTAAATTCCTTTTAAAAACAACGCCGACCTCATTGAAAGATAATGAATAAAAAGCAAAACTCATTTATCACGAAACAATACACAGTCAGTGTGCCTGACCTGGGGTTGAATGGTAGATACCGTGAACCCACAGCAAAAGTGTATCGTTATTAACCCTAGGCCAGCATAGGGCCAAGCTTAAGGTTACCTATATAAAGCATCTTTAGAACGTTTTGTCAATCCAGTTAACTTGAAACAGACGATATTGGTGGTCGTTTAGGGGTTGATGGTGAAAAATTTGTGAATTAAAAAATTTGATCAATTCATAGTTATATTTTGAGATATAGGAAGACTTGTGCAAAGATACGAAGACGCCAAGTAATAATATGACGGTATCTGACCATATGGTGTTGGCAGAGAGGTGGTTAGCAACGATTCAAGTGGATATGGAGTTAAAAAGTGGAGTGACTTGAAAGTGCGAAGGATTTTGTAAAATGAAATGTTTAATTAAAAGGATTGCAGTGTGGCTTTGAAGACAGCCTACAATATGACAGGGAGTACCATATTCCTTAGTTAACTCCTCTAAGATGCTGTCTTTGCTAAGTTCTGACCAGATATTGCGAAGCATGAAACAAGGATCTTGCAATTATTGAATCAAGATGTGATAAACCGATGATATTTAAAAGATCAACACAATATTTTTGCTTCTAGACTTCGATTTCCCCAAAATAAGCGGTTATGATCTGAAAATCAACAGTCAATTTGGTGGAAATATTTTAATGAAAGAGAATGGACAGTCAATCTCGAGGGTGCGACATGTGCGACGGAAAAGCTCTTGGTAGGTATCATGAAGTGATACCAAGAGAGTTGCTGAAAATCTAAGTTTTCTGAGGATTAATGGTACCTACAAGTTTTGTATTTCGTATTAAACCTAGAAAAATAGTCCCAGTGTAGCCGATACGACCATGATTGTTAGCTTAATTACTGTGCCGACTGAAACTTGTGAGTGAACGACAACAACTTTTCATAACAACTCAAAGCTTTAAATTGGTAATTCTGAAATTTGTATGTGCGCCTACTTTCTAAACATTTTATAAAAAATATAGTAATAACGTTACCCTCCCTTTACCTATTACAAATAGCTATACTCCATTTACTATAGCATTAGACAAATAATGGCTAAATAACGACAGTTATTGTGTAATATTGTTGAAATTACTGCACTTTAGGTTTATTTTTTAAATGTAAATGGTAAATAGATTACAGCGCTTTGTATTTATCGTGAAATAACGGAGTTTATTAAACATTTACATCGAAATAACGAAGGGGTGAGAACAGTTATTTGTCTAATGTTATAATAAATGAAGTATAGGTTCGTGCAAAAACGGGGATTACTTTCGGTCAAACAAAAAACAAGTTAATTACACTGACACTAAACTAAAAATAGGTAATGAAAAATAATAAATACCTACCTAGAATCGCAACAATTTATAATAAATTACCAAATTACATAAAAGATGACGAGAATACAAATTCATTCTATAGCAAACTTAGATTACAATTAATTTAAAAAAAAAAAAAATGTTACGCAGTAGACATTTCATGACGGATAAAATGTAACAGATTTAGCTAGGTAGTACTTGACATGACATGATTGTAATTATTACCTATTTCTTATTATTATTTTATTCTATACTCCATTTATTATAACATTAGACAAATAACTGTTCTCACCCTTTCGTTATTTCGATGTAAACGTTTAATAAACTCCTTTATTTCACGATAAATACAAAGCACTGTAATCTATTTACCATTTACATTAAAAAAAATACTCTAAAGTGCAGTAATTTCAACAATATTACACAAAAACTTTCGTTATTTAGCCGTTATTTGTCTAATGCTATAGCTATAGTAAATGGAATATAAGTACTTTTTTATTACCTACATACCATTTGACTTAAATATTACTGTACCTATCTGTGTTATCGTATATTGTTTATTACTGTTAATTGGATATCATTACGATATATAAACATATAATTTTTCTGAAATGTATTGTATTGTGTTTTGAGGAATTATGACTCAATTTATATTAATTTAATGTTTAAATGTTTATAATGTTCGTAAACTCAACAGAAAACCAACATTGTACTTTGCAGTGCCCTGACAGGGTTCATGTACAAAAACCGACAGTAATCTACCTATAGTAAAATGTGCTACCTATGTGTATGGGAGCAAATAATTTGTTTATACTTATTGGTTGTTAATATAGCTAGCATTTTGAAATTACTAAATAGGTACTTAGAGCTATAATCACTAATGGGTATTACTTAAACACAAATAAAAAAGAAATATTTTGTATCCAAAAATAATCCGAATACCAATCAAAATTACTGATTGCAAAGCAAAATACTCAACTCAAAATATAACTAAATAAGTAACAATTTATATTCGTGGCGCACTGCTATTTATCTTAAGGCGAGGTTCTTCAAGTTAACCTCTAGGAAATGTAATTTTAATGTCATTTTATTTAGAAACGGTAATGATTGAACACGTAAAAAAATTATGCTTTTGAGACCTTTCTGTAGGTACGTCGGATACTCGTTACGTAATTGGATAAAGTTCGCTCGATAGAAAAAAAATTCAAACATACCCTTATTTTGTAGATTACAATCATTTTATTTCAATATTATACCACATTATGTATTGAAAATTACATCAATATAAACGTCTATGATGATGTAATATCCGTCGGGTTTAACATTGTTAATATCGTAAAACATATAATTTTCAACCCAAAATTAACGAAATTCAAGGCACAATTTATTCGCGCCCAGCTACCATCTCTAGAACAAAAATGCACGCTCGAAGAACCTCGCCTTAAAGCTTTTTAATTATCTACAAAAGTAACATCGAAAGACCTAAACATCGAAGCGGGTCTAAATTGGTTTCATATACTATATATATACCTATGAGATTGGTTTCCAAGCAATAATAATATCCCATTACTAATTATTGCGCCAAATTGTTAACTCTTTAAACTTTTATTGCATGACCAAACTTTATAACAACATGAAATACCTACCTACCTAAGTAAGTTATTAAAACGCTGTGTTCTGAATAAATGCCTACGCGCAGTACATTATATCTTACATAAGTAATTATTTACAATATTATACCGTACCTACTTACTGTTATCGGGCTCTTGTCAAAGTTTATCATGGCCGTTTATTTCATCATTACTCTTGTAACTATCACGTCAGTGTTTTAATTGGGACATTTTATTATTTCTCTGTTTTATAAATAAACTTTTAAACATTTTAAAATGCATGCTGTCTTATTGTCTTATTTATCTACAATTCTGGTTTCTAATTTCCAAGCACCTAGGTCCTATATTACAAACGAAATTTGGCTACTAAGCAAAAGGAACTGTGTATATTGGCATAACCGTACACGAAATACGCGGTTGGCGGTGGAGTTGCTGTCACCTGCGGGGTAATTCCGTAAGACACTAACATTATAGTATTGCTACTGTAATGTTAGTGTCTTACGGAATTACCCCGTTTTCATTTTGACAATTCAACATCATTCATTGCATTATTTACGTTGTTAAACAATTTTTTTTTCGAACATATGAAGCATCTTTCATCTTTCTTCATCACATCTTTCAATATCATTCAGACTGTCATTGATTGGGTGTTACGCAATGAGGACTGTCACGCTTGAATTCGCCGCTAGAGGCGCTAGTGTAGAGTGAGGTGTCCTAGAAATGTCAAATGTGAAACTGAACGTTCACTGTTTGCGAGATTTTCTATCGCAAATTGTTACTAATTATTTATAATTGTAAAGATTGTGCCATTCTTGATTTATTATGGCTTAAGATTTTAAGTCACATCTTAGGATCTAATTTGGTAGCACTTGGAGGAAGTATAATATTTGTCTGCTTCATGCTTGCCAATTTTAGGAACAATAGAATGTAAATCGTCACCTTAGTGGTGGAGAGAGCTAAGCCACACTTTTTACCGAATTGAGTTATGAATACCACCATACTCGTCGTTAAACGCAGATTCTAGTGGTGAAGAGATCTAAGTGACAGCTCAACTAGAGGTTTGGTTTTTCATTCAGTCGTAAAAGGAGTTAAATGAAACTAGGAACAAACAATCAAGTGGTGCATTTTTGATTTATCTTTATCTTGGAATCAGTTTAGTGTGGAATAGCTCCCTTCACTACTAAGGCTACGAAATATTCATTTCATGTTTTTTAAATGTAATAAAATAAACATTTTATGAAGTAATGGGTACTTAAACATATTCAAAACATATCAAATAAAAGTACTGACAGGACCTTACTCACCAGTGGCGCCAACGTGTGAGAACTAAAAAGATAACCCCAGTTGTCAATGTTGTCATAGAGAAAAGTGTCACAGAGATGTTTCTCTCAGAAACGATACCCACCACTTTGGCTGAACTAAACCAAGCGGCGGTAAAAGAAGATTTGCTAACTTGTCAGTAAGATTAGTATCTACTGGGACCAAGGGTATGCTTACCCACTCACAATCGCTATTTATTTTGACAATTCAAAAACATTAATTGCGTTATTGATGTTGTCGAGCAGATGAATACTTCAAACATAATTAGACGTCATCATCATCATCATTTCAGCCGAAAGACGTCCACTGCTGGACATAGGCCTCCCCCCCAAAAGGTGGGGTTTGCCATGATCGCCACGCTTGGCAGGCGGGTTGGCGATCGCAGTATGATTAAAAATGCATAGAGAACGACGCTGCCCATTCTCTAATAAGTCCCTTAGTCGCCTTTTACGACACCCACGGGAGGAAATGGGATGGTGCTATTCTTTACGTCCGGCACCACACGGTACGTTCGTTTAATTAGACGTAATTAAACGAAAAGGATCCAATCCACACAAAGTCCTTTTAGAGATATTGACATTTGAAGTTTCGTAGATATAACATATTTTATATTTCTGTGCATGTGGGCTGGTTCTGAGGTTGATCAAAATGATAAACTGTTGTTTTTTGCTTGTATCGCCGATAGTATCGATATTTAGACTCAGCTTGGTACACTTGACTCATTTTTGATCAGGTTGTGGATTGGATCCTTTTCGTTTTACTATGTCCAATTATGGAGAAATTCATTACGAATTTCCTTCAAAATCTTTAGGATTGTAATTGCTAGTGTGTTAGGAATGTGATTGGGGTGCAGGTACTCATTTCATTTCATTTTGTTTCTGCAGGATGTGGGAGCTTTTCTGCTTACTAGAAATACTCCTTTATTTTTAGTAAGCAGAGAAACTCCCACTCCACATACTGCATCAAAAATATCCCAAATAATATCCAAATAACTTCATTCCCCAGACATTGCCAGGGGACGTATCCTAGCGACCGATAAGCACAAGACATGTCAGTAGCAAGATAAAGCTTTATGAACGTTATAAATGTTATAAACGAACAGTTGTTTACGTCCTGCTATCTCGGGTGATAAAGAATGTTGAGATCATACGTTTAACATTATACTATTGTACGGTATGTATTTAGTTGAGTTATGTTTCCTTCATTACGTCGGGAGGAATTTTAAGAAGATTGAGCTTGTCACACGCTTTCACAGCCTCCGGTTATGGCACTTTTAATTAGCTAATTGCAAAAATAGAATTTAATTTGAGTGCAATTATCAGGCAGATTAGCTAACCGGATTTTGTTCGTACGTGAGGGCCTCCAAATGTGATTCAGTATGAACTTAAAGCCTTCTATTCTAATACGAATTAATTGATTTGTGCAAAAGGTAAAACATAATGGTGCAATCAAAACCATTTCAATTTTAAATTTTCACGCATTTTAGGTAAGTTGTTTGTTGTTGGTAGAAGTAGAATATGGTTTTGCAAATCCTTCGCTTTTAAAACCCTTTCAACTTTTTTACGACAGCCACGGAAAAAACTACACAGAACAAAATAATGTTGTTACTTTAGATTTAAGTTTTCTTGTATTGTCACAACTTCAGTTTTCCCCCCATAATAAATAAGTCAACACGCATAGACAAAACACATAATATATGGCGTCAGCAAGTACCACAGATAAGAATAAAATGGTGTTAAAAGAACCCCCAAAAAATCTTATTCTGAGGGAAAGTGTCCCTAGAGAACAGTGACTACTATCTCTTACCATTTTGAGCACCGAAATATATAGCGGTTATGATAATAAACGGTTTTTTGTTGATATCGGGAAACGATATTCTTGACAAACTGTTTTTTTTTTTTTTCTTTCTGGTTTCCTTCGTATTGAATAGTATAAGAAGGCCGTGCGTCTATAAAAAATAAGCTAGTTTTTGGAAACTTAGGAATAAACACGTCCAACCATAATTAAACTTTTGATACTGTCTTTATTTCAACATCAGATTCAATCAAACAGGGCCTCAAGTCTGCTATTACAATAGTGTCAGAATGGTCTCTTCATTGTGAGTTTTTGACAGATTTGCCATACAAACACTGTCAAATACTCACAATGGCGAGACCATTCTGACACTATTGTAATAGCAGACTTGAGGCCCAGAAGAAGCGAACACGTAAAGTAAACGTACCTAACATAAATTCAAACCATAATTATTTATGTAATCGAATTCAAAATTGTCCTATACCATTTAGGTTTAAAATGCACAATAATTTATCACCCATGGCTATGAATTAGGTCTTCAAACGAAATGAATATTATGAGCGAAACTTACGTGCGAAACCAGTTGGTATTTTACATTTTAAAATGGTTCGAACTTACGTTTCGTTTTCGTCCCAAAGTTTAAAGGCTCGTACAGACTCGCGCGATATCGCGGCCGCGACAGGCACCGACAAAGAAATTGTGCTACTAGTGTCGCGTCGCGCCCGCGATATCGCACGAGTCTGTACGTGCCTTAATGCACGGTTTTTTACTGCGTAGCTCGTTATGATTTCACACTTTGGTATAGTTTGGAAAAACACATGGGTTGGAATAAGGCAACTTTAACAACTTAAGCACGAAGTTTCGCTATTTCGCTAGACTTCAGAAATCAGCTATCATTACTTTGTTATACAGATAAGCTAGTTTCATTAACTTTTTACCTTAGGCACTGTTCTAGTCGGAAAATTCGATTCGGCAGTATTTGTTGAACAAAACCGACTCGAAGCAATTAGGTACTTACTATAAATTCGAATTTGCTGCAGTGCCGATTAGCTGGATCGAATACAAATACAAAAAATACAAATACAAAATAGTTTATTGTGACAAATAGAAAATTACATTTTACATTTAAACGTGTTTGGAGCCTCCTTTTAGGCAAACAATGCCTGTATTAGAAGGCTCCGCTCTTTCGCATCATTATCGTACATAAGGGTAACCATACAATGTAAGTACATTTTTCTGTAATAAGTGTGTAGTGTATGCCTTGTATATTCAAACCCATACGAAGTCATAATCCCTGACTATATGGTCGTAAATTCGTAACTGAAAACCGCCTAACATAGCTGAAAGCCCATGAAATCGCTGTCAATGTGTGTGTGTCGATTCAGCCAATGGTGACACAGCCCGGGTCGTGACCCCGCGTCATTGGTGGGGTCACGCCTTGCGTAATTACTTACTGAAACCGTGACTATGTCTCAAGCAAGGAATTAGTATGTACTATATAGTACAAACCTCAAGTTTTATAAACTTAAGTGGGGATAGATAGTAGCTTGAATTATTACCAATGTATGATATATTACCATTTTCTTGTAGGCTGCTGCTTATCATCTCTTGGTGCCCAAATTAAAATAGAGTAAACGCAGAAAGTAATAACTATAGGTACTCCATTTACTATAAGCATTAGACAAATAACGGCTAAATAACGACAGCTATTGTGTAATATTGTTAAAATGACCGCACTCTAGAGTTATTTTTTTTATGTAAACGGTAAATAGATTACAGTGCTTTCTATTTATCGTGAAATAACGGAGTTTATTAAATGTTTACATCGAAATAACGATAAATTCATTTAAAAAAAACTGTAAAAATAATAATTATTTATACAGCTAAAGAAAATTAGTACCATAAATATTGCGTATATAGGAGTACCATAAAAATATGAAAAAAATAAAATACAGTAAGTATCAAGATGAATAATACGTCACGTCACACAAATTATAATGTTTCGTATTTTCTTCTATAAGTACATAGGTAAACATAAGACTGATAACACTTATAGATAGGTAACTACTTACTTAAATATGTATGTTAGCGCTACGCATCAGGAAAATGTACGATCGTATGGAAATAAGCAGTGTCAATGCAATTAACTTAACCCTACCTTGTTCCATTGCAATAAAGGTTATTTTAGCATAGCTACTCAACACGGCTTCAGTCGGTCTTTGACCTGCTACGCATATAATGAGTCGTAGAAAAGATATCGGTACCTACTGAGTAAAGTTAATTAATACAGTACCTAGGTAGTGGGTACTTATAATTATTCAAAATAAAAATATTTTATTTCACATAAACCTACATGGGCACTTATGAAACATCAGAAGCTAGGTGCACGGATCCAATTGGTCGTTTCCTATGGAGAGACGGCAAGAAACTCCACGGTTACTCTTTTAAAAATAATTGGCTTTTATAATGTTTTCTTATACCTACAGGTAGGTATAGGAGGACAGTGTAGGCCTATCAAAAAGTAGGTCTGGTACCTACTGAACAAAATAGAAAATTGTCTACAAATCTACAGTCTATGAAAAGTCTATTCAAACACGAAATATTTTAAGAGATACACCTATTACTGGTGATAAAGAAGCGATGAAAACGATTTTTTTTTTTAATGTGATTATATTATTTAAAAAATTTAATATAATAAAATTACTTCATATGATGATTAATTATCAAAATTCACCGCGCTTGTGCCGCCACCGTCGCCGTGTCCGGTATCCGGGCGGGTCATTCGTAGAATAAGTAAAATTTTGGAAAATGCAACTCCTTTGCAAAATGTATCAAGCAATTTTAAAATTATAATAATTATGTAAAAATATAAAATACTTAGAATTAAAAAAAAAATCGCTGCTATGGCTTTTTACCACCTATACTAGATGTTTCTCTTAAAATATTTTGTATATGAATAGATACACCTTATATAGACTTTGTCATTGTGTAGTGTTAAGACTACGTCGAGCGCACAGTGGCGCCCTCATCGTTATTGCGGTGATTTCTTTTATTTTAGAATGAAAATGCAGAAAATAAGCGCGTCAAATTGTGCTTCGCAAGACTATACGTTATTATTACTACAAACAGTAGTTTTAAATTGTTTTGTTTATTGTTTAAATAAAATGTTTTATTGTAATCATTAAAACGGAAAATAGTGGCCCAGTGGCCACTATTTTCCGTTTTAAAACGGAGCTTATTTTCTGCATTTTTATTCTAAAATAAAAGAAATCACCGAAATAACGATGAGGGCGCCACTGTGCGGTCGGTGGCCTTTTAACTTGTGACTGTGAAGTTGTGATCTACTAGCACGTATTTTTGCTAGATTAATTAGACTACCGTCGTTGCTGCCTCTTCGTGTCTTACCCAAAAAGATTTCATTATGTTCCTAATTCCTAGTCCTACCTAAATAATCAACCAATATCAAATTGTTATATAAGAGAGCTATGTAGAAAACGTATTTATTTTATTATTTTCAATAAATAAGAACAGTAAAGACTGATTTGAAAATAAAAAACACGTATTTTATTGGTTTTATTAATGTCCTAATTGAACTTGCGTTCAATACCGGATTACCGGTATTGATACCGGGATCACGATATTGACTTTTGCAATACCGGTATTGAAAAAATCCGGTATTTGAAAGCCCTAGTGCCTACTGAACAAAATAGAAAATTGTCTACAAATCTACAGTCTCCGTATTATCTATACATAGATAGTAACTAAACATAGAAACCGTCCATTTAGCTTTTAACCCGATCTGCAATGTCAAGGTAGTGGAACTGACCGCGTGTGGCGCGGGGCGGGGTCACCACCCTCGCTCTATTGATTTTCAGCAAGACGACGCTTTCTTGCTACTTGTCCGCTGAAAACCGCTGAAAATTCGCAACCGTATAGTGTGGGAGGTTTTCTGAGATTTGATGGCTTGATGTAGGTGTTTGAAAGGTTTCAGATATAAGTTAGTTCAAGATAAGAGATGAGTACTTAGATGTAGATTAGATTTTGCTAAGCTATTGCTATAGAACACTGAAAAAAATGCACTCCAATCAAGTGACTTTTTAGCTTGATTGACGATATCTTGTTTAGATTAATCAAAATCTTAGTTAAGTTGATCATCACGACATGATTGCAGCAATACTAGTTCAAATGATTGAACGCTCAAAGAAGTTTCTCGGTTACCCTTAACATGATATCATTGTAGAAGAGTTAAAAAAGAGACAAGTAAAAATTTTTTAACTGTAACAAAGTTAGTTGTGTCAATCAAGCATTTTGGTTAATTCAATAAAGATCATTGAAACTTTAATCTACTAATCTTGGTTGGAGCAACTATGTTTTGACTTGATTGCTGCAAATAGGTTTTGTGATAACTCCAGACAAGATCCCGTTTCAAATCTCAATCAAATAAAAGTAGTAGCTGTGATCATTGTGCTTGATAGGCTCAGATGCAAACCAGTTACTTAGTCAATCTAAACAAAATCTTGATTGTGGCAATACTTTTTTTTTTTTCAGTGTTGTTATTAGGCATTTCAGTTACGTATTAATATTTGTTTATTTATTAAAACTACACAACAACAGAAGTAAAAAAATACCGTACAAAGGCAAAGTTAATGCCTGAGGCATTTTCTACCAGTCAACCTTATGGAGATGCAGAGAGGAAAAATGGCCGGCAACTCTATGCGATAAATAAAACGAAAATAACTATGAAATACAAGAATAAATATATAGGTATGTACACAGAGGTATATACATACATACAAACATACAAAATAGTTTATTGTGACAAACATGTTCTTCCATACATTCCATGTGGAAGAACATGTTTTTCAACTACAGTGTTAAATTTATTCTTGGGATAAATTCATACCAACTACGGAACCCTCCATTGTGCGTGGTCCGATACGCACTTGGCCCGTTTTTTATGGATTACAATACATACTTACATTACTTGCTATCTATTTAGTAGTTGGGTCATTATCAGGACACTCATTATTTGGTTGACTTCATCATATATAAGCATACTGATCAATTCAATGCTTGTTCCTTCCTATAAGATTTTACCCTACAGTGAGACAATAATAATTATAATATCAAAATGTAAATACTCATTCAAACACAAAAATACATAAAGCCACATGAAAACCAGCGTTTACAAAACACGAAAACGCTCAAATAATAACAGCTCATTCACAAATGAGTCTCAACTGACATCAAACACAGCCCAGAGCCCCTCATTAGACCTTCGCTTTGATCTCGACCTGCTGAATGTAGGCATAGTGTACACGTATGTACAGCATTTACACGACGAGTGTGGATAAAGCCTATGTGCTCTTGTATTTACTTTGTGAGTCTGGGGTTGTTTCTTTTTTATAAAAGGGAACTTAGTTGACTTTTTATATACAATAGTCTGTGTGGAGCTTAGCTGAATGTCTACGTATGAGCCTGAAAATAATAAAGTAATGTAGGAACTATTTATTATGTTATTTAATCTTTTCTAATTGTATACTTGCGATCGAATCAGAAATGAAGAGATCCAAAGGAGAACCAAGGTAACCGACATAGCTCGAAGAATTGCCAAACTTAAGTGCGACAACTTAAGAATTGCCAATAGCAGCGAAGTACTACTGGATGCATTATAGAAATACATGCTTATACAAAAAAAAAAAAAAGAACGATAAAAATCCTAGTAATACCTAAGCACTATTATATTGTGGTCTTTGACCAGTGCGTGTTTCCAGTGATGACATATGGCACTGAAACGTGGTCGCTCACAATGAGCCTTATTAGAAGGCTAAAAGTCACCCAAAGGGCAATGGAGAGGGCTATGCTTGGAGTTTCCCTACGTGATCGAATCAGAAATGAAGAGATCCGCAGGAGAACCAAGGTAACCGACATAGCTCGAAGAATTGCCAAACTTAAGTGGCAATGGGCAGGTTGGCAGGCACATTGCGCGCAGAACAGATGGCCGTTGGGGCCGAAAGGTTCTGGAGTGGCGACCGCGTACCGGAAGACGTAGCGTTGGAAGGCCTCCCACAAGACGGAACGATGACCTTATGAAAGCCGCAGGAATCCGCTGGATGCGGGAAGCACAGAACCGGTCGAAGCGGCGGTTCTTGGGGGATGCCTATGTCTAGCAGTGGACGTCTTTCGGTTGAAATGATGATGATGAATTGTATGCCATATGTAGACAAAGTGGTATTGGATTTTTTCATCAAGAATTTCTCAGTCCGGAGTCTGGATTTGTGCCCGGTTGATGGCAATAGGCTCGCCCCTTATTACATTATGGGACTTAAACATAACTGGAGAAATGTAGGTGTACTGTAGGTACAACTCGACCAAGCTAAGTTTGCACCTCGCGTCGATTACGTCACACTGACGCTTAGGTACGGTGTGCAAAAAAGGATTCGCTATGACTCGTATGACGCGTGTAGACAAAGATGCTAACCGTACTGACGCGAGTTTAATCTCCGATGCAAATGTTTGTACGTAGGGTGTAAGAGGATGGGTGGTGAGTGTTAGTTAAATTTAAAAAAAGCATAAATAAAAATTCGTTATTTTTTATTAAATAAACTAACCAGCGGGATTTTTACGTTCGATACAAAAGCGTATTCCATATCCAACATTTTAAAGTAAGTAAATATACATCCGATTCTATAATCAGAAACCTAAATTTGTCGATCCCGGATCCGCGGGATTTTTTCGATTCAATAGCGCATTCCATATTAGCCAACATCTCAACTTATGCATCCAAATATTCGATGTCTGGTTATGATACATTAAAGCTCAGCCATATTTCACCATGCTAACATTTATACAAACATTCACTTAAGTTTAACGTGAATTTAGGCCAAAGTTATTCAGCAAAAAAAAATACTCTTTGAAAAACTCAGTCACATTGTAGTACATTCAATTCATTAAAATTTACGTAATCTACTCTTAAACAGCAATGTTGTTAAGTCTTTGCGACCTCTTGGTAATTTATTGACAATTAGAGTCATACAATAAACACTTCTGCGCATAAAAGAAGTTTGATGCGCAGAAAATAACCAATCTGTCCCGGTTACTAGGCGAAACCGTGTAAAAAGAAAAACTAAAAATGGACCTATAACAAACATAGGTACAGGCAGGGCTCAATAACCAAATAATAACCGTTACATAACGTTAAATTTCAATGTTATACCTTACTGACGTTACAAAAACAGCGTTAGGTACTTGATAACATTACCAGTAATATAATGTTAATTAACATTAACAAAAATACGATAACGAACGTTAATTTAGCTACGTTGCCGTTCTGTAGGTAAGAATCGGGCAGATTCAGGCAACGTTACGATCGGCACGGCATCAGTGAGGCGCGAGGGCGGGCTGCCGCCGCGCCGCGCGCCTCTGGCCCCACTACTTACATCTCACCCGTTTTAAATAACGATAAAATAACGTTAAATCGATTACCGTTATTCTAATATAATAACGTTAACTCTGTCAATAAAAGGTTTATGAGAATTTTCCGGTATTTAAAGCCAAATTTCAGATATTCAGACAAAACCTATAAGCTCCAATTCTCCATAGTGAAATCTAGTCACTTTATTGCCTATATTTTAATCACATGAATCAGTTCCAGTAACGGGCGAGCTAAGGTTGTAAGGGGATGATCCGCTTTCATCCGGTCGGCCCCCATTCATCCCCCGTTGATGCCGTCTATCCGGGCCGTCCTTTGATCCGCCACGGCTGTACGGTTGACGCAAATTGTAAGCTAGTGGGCTTATTGGAAAATATTGGAGGATAGGAGGATTATCTACAGTTTTTTATAAAGTGTTGGTGTGTATAGTTGTTTCATGTATCTTTTTTGCAGAAGGAATGATGTTTTACATCAGGACTTCACTGTTGGTTGACAGAAATATATCAAACTTGTTATTTTCCTGCACATGTATTATGCATCATAAATGAAATAATACTTAAGAGAGCGCAATATGAAAAAACCGGCCAAATGCGTGTCGGACCACGCACAATGAAGGGTTCCGTAGTTGGGATGAATTTATCCCAATAACAAACTTATCATGTAGTTGAAAAACATGTTTTCCTATACAGGTATGGGAGAACATTTTTTTCAACTGTAAATGTAAGTTGATCGCCAATTACTCGGTAAATTGTAAAACCTACTTAGCTGTGATAGTTTTCCTTTTAACTTCTTAATATATAGGTACTACTGCCGTGACATTTGAATTTTTAACTACAACCGTTTAATTGGTAGAGGGGGGGGGGACACTTGACTCTAGCGAAAATTGGTACTTTAAAGCTTGATAAGTCACGAACGGTTTACTTAATCAAAAAACGGTCTCCCCAAACCCCTAATATTTTGAAAGACCTATCCAACGATATCCCACACTATGGGAAGGACGAAAAACAATTATCATCCCCACTTTACATGTAGAGGAGGTACCCTAAATAATTGTTGTTTTTTTTTTACTACTTTTTCGGCGTCATTAACGTGTATACTCATGCCAAATTACAACTTTCTAGTACCAATAGTTTTTGAGCTAAACCGCGGACAGACAGACAGACGGACATGGCGAAACTATAAGGGTTCCGTGTTGACTACGGAACCCTAAAAACGACTCAATCAGAAACCTCGGTAAGTGTGTCTAGAATTTTCTAATACCTTTTATAAAGTTTCATATTGAGACACGAAGCAACAAAATTCGATGTAAAGAAAAACGGCCACATTCCTCTAGCTAGATCGTATTGTGTTGCTTCGTGTCTCAATATGAAACTTTATAAAAGGTATTAGAAAATTCTAGACACTTACCGAGGTTGTTGATTGAGCCGTTTTTCATAATTCCTTGTCAGTCACGAGGTAATATTTTTTTAAAGGAGTGGCACTAGTGGACCGGTGAGCGCCTTCTTAACTCAAAATATAAAATAGACTAAACTGAATAAGGCTTCTGCCTCGAATGTTGCGGGCAGCGGAGCGGGCGGGGCGACCGCGGCGGCGGAGTGGCGGGGCGGCCGCGGCGGCGGAGCGGGTATCGCAGACCCGTTCTCGAAACCAGCGGGCAGATCGCGCGGCACTATAGCGTAGTGTTGTGTTCGTAGTTGTGTCGTCGAGATATTTATTTATTTAACAATTTATGTACACACATATAAACAGACAAGAAGAAAGGAACAGAAAAATACGTACAAAGGTGATAGGTGGTGGTGGTAGGTGATATTTACGGCACGGTTGGCGCAGTGGTTAAGCGATTGACTACTGCGCTGCGTGTTGCGGGTTCGATTCCCGCACGGAACAAATGTTTGTATGATCTACAAGTAGTTGTTCCGGGTCTGGCTGTTTGTCTATGTGAGTTTAAATGTTTGTAAACGCACCCACGATACAGGAGAAATTCCTAGTGTGGGGCAACGTGAAAAAAATAAAAATGTTTTTATTCGCGAAAGAAATGTCTGAACAACGGCGACAACATCTTTTTGATTCAAATTTATTCCTAACGTTCCAAAAATAAATTGCACAACACTGCAATGCAGACGCGCGGGCGGTCACCGCTTGACTGGAGTGCACCGCTCGTTGCTCGCCCCCGCGCCGCTGCCGCGCCGCTGTTTTCGAGGACCGGTCCATTTGATTTTACGCATTAGATCCTGCCGCTCCCGTACCACCGCCGCCGCCGCCGCCGTCGTCGCCGCGCTGCCCGCAAGTTTCAAGGCAGAGGCCTACTAGTGGTAATCACGAAAAATTGTTTGACTACGAGATTGTAATACAGCGTGCTACGCTGTAGCTCGCGCGATACGCGAAAGAAAGTAGGTATTTAGGATAAGGCCGCGAGCACTTCTTAGACACGAATTTGCATAGTACATAAACGTATGATCGTGGTCGTACGAATTACACTAAATACATTTTTCTCCGTTAAATTTTATTTATTTTCTTTTTTCTTTCTTTCTTTCTGAGGCATGGGGGTACCAGTTCGCCAGTTTTTCTTTAAGATTATTTCTTTTACTTTTTCTTCTTTCTCACGTAGTTTTAATGATGGTCTGGTATTTTGAGTACTTTATGCGGCCTTCCCAAATGTCCTTTCTTTGTTTGCATTTGTCAGTAAACTCAACTCAGGATTTAAAGAGCTCAACGACTTATGACGAATGTAAACGCCGTCAATAGTCTTAATATATTTATAATTAATAAAAAATATAGACTTTGAAACGGGTTTTATTTTATAGTTCTTAACAGTTGTCAATGATATAAAAATCAGGCATTTGTTTATTAAAAAGATTATGTGATGTGTCATCACAGCAGTGCTGACCTTTGTACGGAGGTTTGTTGTTTCTTAACATAATCCCCCCCCCCCCCCTTGGAATCCGTGGTTCCAAGAGTATCTGCATCTTCTGTTGGCAGGACACACACTCTTGTAACAGCTCTACGTATGACACCCTTAGATGTGGTGATGTCTACAACCCTGCAGACACCGTCAGCTCCACAATGTAACTTGTTGATGCGCCCCAGCAGCCACTTCAACGGTGGCAGCTGCTCATCTTTAATGACGATCATGTCTCCGACTTTGACACTTGGTCCCTCGCCGCGACGCCACTTCACACGCTGTTGTAGTTCTGCAAAGAATTCCTTGGTCCATCGATGCCAGAAGTGCTGTCGTAACCTTTCCAGCTGCTGATACCGATTTATGGATAACTTTTCAGTGACGGGTTCGTCGAGTCGTTGAGCTCCTTAAATCCTGAGTTGAGTTTACTGACCAATGCTTGCACTGACTGGACAGGTCCACTCAAAATTGTGTGGTTCTTTCCTCAAAAGACCATTTCAGACACGGATCTACAGGGTCCTCACATGATCGAACCAAGATTATGTCTGGACTTTAAAAGAGACTTGACCCTTGAGTTTGTTTCGCCATTTCTTCTCAGGGGTAGTTAGATAGGAAATGTCGACTTCACCAAGCTTGTTTTTATATTTTTTATATGATATGTAAAAGTGATTCCGATATCCTATTTACAGAATAAACGATTTCATTTCATTCCTCTTTCAAACTCTGGGCTGTTATGGAAAAAAACCCTACTATTTATTAGTAATAACATAGTAAGATAACAGACATTGTACAAAACAATATGAAATCAGTATTCGCAGTTAATTACGGGAAGTGAACCACGGTCGTGGTAATTAATGAGACAGGTTGACGCGCCACAAACACTGCTGTACAGACTAAATATTGTTGCAGTTAGAATTGTAGAGGATACGGTTTGGATTGTAGTGTGGTTTAATACAATAGTCAGTGTATTCCCACTGTCCCCACCACCCGTGTCCCCATTAATGGTAATTCACATAAAATGGCGGAAAAAAATGGTTCCGTTTTCTTTTGAGTAGGTACTGATTTTAGAAATAATAATTAAAAAATATATATTATTACTAGCTGACCGACAGACTTCGTTCTGTCAAAAGATATAGTAAAAACTCCACTACTCTACCCTACCCTACCCTACCTACCTACCTACCTACCTACCTACCACACCCTACCCTACCCTACCCTACCTACCCTATCTACCTACCTTACCCTACCCTACCCTACCTACCCTACCCTACCTACCTACCTTACCCTACACTACCCTACCTACCTACTTATCTACCCTACCCTACCCTACCCTACCTACCTAAAACTTAAAAAAATAGATAGTAGCCGATTCTTAGACCTGCTGAATATGCATATAAAATTTCATAAAAATCGGTCAAGCCGTTTTGGAGGAGTATGCTTACTAACATTGTGAGACGAGAATTTTATATATAAGATTTCTAAAATTATTTACGAAGTGTGTTTTATTTTTATAATAAACCTAACATTACAATGTACACACATAATAAAGTCTGTATCCATACTAATATTATAAATGTGAAAGTAACTCTGTCTGTCTGTATGTTACCTTTGCACGCCTAAACCGCTGAACCGATCGTCATGAACTTTGGCAGAGATATAGCCTGGGATATGGAGACGGACATAGGCTACTTTTTTACGCGATAACCGACATCTACGCGGGCGGAGCCGCGGGCAAAAGCTAGTATAAAATAAAATTATAATGATGACATGACTGCCTCGTTGGTTTAGTGGTCGCAACCGCGCCTTCGGAATGTGTTAATGGGTTCGATCTCCTGATGAGGCTGTTTTAACTGGTGGAATGTAGCCAATCTGTCACCCCTTTGGAGAATAGGGATGTTTCCTGGGTAAAAAAAAGAAAAACAGTTTAGTCCGTCAGTCAGATAATAAAAAAATATAAGTGACGTAATTTTTGCTTTATCATACTAATAAAAATGACAGATAAAACACATTACACTTGGGGAGTGGGGGCTCGTTACGTCACAGCTACGTATAAAATCTAGCGAGCAGTGACGTCATGCCACATTTATTTTGAACTCAATGTATCGCCGTAATGTAATCTAATAATATAATATATCTATCTTTTAATCTTTGACAGTCGTTACGGGTCGTCAGAAGCCCAAAAAAGTCTGATAACCACTCTTTCCAAGGGGTATCGTGTTACCCAATTACTGGGTTGTGGAGGTTAGATAGGCAGTCGCTCCATGTAAAATACTGGTATTCAGCTGCATCCGGTTAGACTGGAAGCCGACCCCAACATAGTTGGGAAAAGGCTAGGCAGATTGATTGTATCGCCGTAATGTTTTGATTACGTAAAAAAAGTATTTTTTTTTAAATATTTTTTAAGAATCTACGTGAAGGACAAAAAAAAATTTTTTGTCACCATATTCAGTAGTACTTAAAAGAAAATGGAATCTTTTTTTTCGGCATTTTTTGTTTTTTACCATTA
Source organism: Dryobota labecula (assembly GCA_947523025.1). NCBI lineage: Eukaryota > Metazoa > Arthropoda > Insecta > Lepidoptera > Noctuidae > Dryobota > Dryobota labecula. Next base: position 20,020,641 of record OX383295.1, on the reverse strand, counting down.
ATGGGAACACGGGCGGTGGGGACAGTGGGAATACACTCAATACTCATTAAATTGAAGTGGGCAAATGTGATGATCAAAGCCCTGTAGCGTAAAAAAAGCATAGTATTTATCACTATGTTATCTAATCTCAGACAATTCAGTGATAGTCATTGCAGCCGGTGTAATTGCTCGATTGCCAAAATAAGGAGTCACTGAGGCTTTTTTTTTTTAAAGCCACGTTGACGAAGCCGCGGTATACATAGACCGCGGCTTCGTCAACGTGGCTTTAAAAAAAAAAAGCCTCAGTGACTCCTTATAAAATCAGCGATCTGCCAGTGAAAGTCCCGTTAAAATCGTTCCTGCAGTTTCGGATTAGCCGGAAAAACATACAGACAGACATACAATTTTTTTTTTTTTGTTTTGTTATAAATACCTTATATACCTACTTGAATTTAGTAAAAAGCTTTTGACATTACAAACAAAAACTTTTTTTTTTGTATAGATAGTAAGCAATACCATCTTCACATACTCGTAGCTAGCACCCACTATAACAAGCTAGAATCACGTTATCTACACACAAAATCGGTCCAGCCGTTTCGGACATTACCCGAAACAACCAGACAGACAGGCAGACAAAAATGATGAAAATCGTTTTTTTTTTTGTCATAAGTAGGTACCGTATATAGTAAAAAGCTGTTATATTGTCATTAGAATAGACACTTCGATTTTATTTATTTTTAGCTATGTATCGAAGGAAAGCCATCGAGAAGTAACAACATACAAGTTTGAGTTTTATCCAAATCTGAGGAGAGAAGAGTAAGAATACTTGGTAAATTGGATATACGATGTTCAATTTACTATTTTATTTTACTTCCTAGCCCCTTCCCGCCCTTAACCCAAAACAAAAATCTTGCCCTCCACCATTCGTACCGAAGTCTGTGTCCCACTCAAATATTAGTAAATCAGTCTAAATAGGCGCGCAGTTAATTAGCGGGATTGAACCGCGATACCCGCGCTAATTTACTAACAAAACCTATCGACAGACAGCAAATATGACAGTAGAACTACTGAAACTGAGAACTTATTCAGATCATGAAAAATTTAAGACAAAATGTGATTATCTTCTTCATATTTATTAATTTTATTATTTATGTACACACAGTAAAATACATAGAGATACGACATACATTATAAAATAATCACAGTTGCGAGGATGGGTCTCTTTTACTCGATATTTGAATAGAGACACAGTTTTTTAATTGCGAATGCTAGCCCTATCGCGTTCGCGATTTAAAAACTGTGTCTCTATTTAAATATCGAATAAAAAACTGTATCTCCATTCAAATATCGAATAAAAAACTGTGTCTCTATTCAAATATCGAATAAAAGAGACCTTTCCTCGCAACTGCGAGTATTTTATGAACTTACTTTTATTATGAGATTGTGGAACTCGCCTCCCCAAGCGAGTTCCACAATCTTACAGCATGGATAGAGAAGGAATAAGGATAGTAGGTAGTTTTATGAGGATAAGATTTAAGGAGGGATCTAAGGTGTGATCTACACGGTGCGTCGCTAGGACGAGCTTAGAAAAAACGCTCACGTAGGTAAAAAGGATAAGACGGGTTGTGTAAGATATTGAATAGGAGACATAAAATCCGAGTGTTCCTGCAAAGGCGGACTGGGAGTCCCTTGAGTTCCTTGCGAAGGTGAGAAACATGGTCATACTTTCGAAGACAGAAAACAAAGCGAATGCACAAGTTTTTCTTCGTCGCTTCTCCTCTACATTTATTATGCGCACAGTCAAAGTGTGGAACTCTCTGCCAGCGTCTGTGTTCCCTTCCATGTATAATCCATCTGCCTTCAAAGCAAGATGGAACAGGCATCTTCTGGGCACGCTCGTTCCGTTATAGACCTTATCTATCATTTTCCATCAAGCGAGATCGAGGTCAAAAGCAAGCCCAATCAGTAATAAAAAAAAAATGAAAAAATTGATGATTGCATTTTGTTTAAAACGACGTCAAAAGTTCAAATTCAAAAGTCATTTATTCAATTTAGGATGAGAATCAGCACTTTTCGAATGTCAAAATTACATAAGACAGTCCCCCAAAGCCCTCCGTTCACCACTTCCTAGTGCTTTAGCTGGGAAGAAGAAGTGGTGCAACAATCTCCCCAGCAGCACAGCTGTCTGTTCAGATAGAAAAACTTGATTCTATACAATATTTGGTACGCAAAGTAATTAAGAGTAAACAAAATACGATCTAGAGAAATGTGGCCGTTTTTCTTTAGAATGAATAACTAAATTCATTCTAAAGAAAAACGGCCACATTTCTCTGCATGTAGTCGTGCGCCGAGCCCAGGTTTACTGATTGCGATGTTAGCGCGTAACATAATATTCCTCCTTTTAATATATCAATGTACCTAATGCATTTTAAATGTTTCATAGTTATCCGAGTCATCGTTCAGTAGGTAAACAATGCTATTAATTGAACGAAATGTATTAGCTCTTCGTGTGATGTTAATTTGTGACTGATTGTAGCCTATATCAACATATCATCAACATATGCCTTTTTCCAACTATGTTGGGGTCAGCTTCCAGTCTAACCGGCTGCAGCTGAATACCAGTTATTTACATGGAGCGACTGTCTGTCTGACCTCCACAACCCAGTTACTGGGTAATACTATAGCCCTTGGAAAGACTGCATGGTTGTCAGGCTTTTGGGCTTCTGACAACCCGTAAAAACTGTCAAATTAGATTTGATAGATTACAAATAGATAGATTACACAGATTTACAAATGACAGCCGGGATCAGTGTTAAGACATTGATTCCGGCTGACATTTGTAAATCTGTGTGCTGTGCTTAAACGTAAAATAACGCCTTCTTTCCAAGGGATAGGCAGAAATTACAGAACGCCACCTGCCAGTGCCGGATTTAAGTTTTTTTATGGGTGTAGGCCACTTCATTTCCGCCGTCCCTTGTACCTTTCTAAAATAATAATTCTGTACCTCAGAGGTATACAACATTATGTGATGAAACGAAAATTTTACTGAAGAGGCAAAAATGTGCAGAGTGAAACTTCGAAGGCTATTGTTTTTTTTTTTTTTTTGCAAATCTTTCAGTTCAACAGTATTTTTTATTATTATTAGATGAATCTTATCGTCATTTTAGGTCCTATACCCATTAGACGCAAGTGGATTTAATGTTATATACGAATGGATATTTCTTTTCATAGATGTCATAGGACTTAATGTCGTATACCAGTATGTAGAACTGGTTCTTGCGATTTTAATGGTACAAGAAAATAATTTTCGAAAAAAGTAGTTACTATTGTATTGTATTGTACCTTTGAGGTACAGAATTTTCCATTTTTAGTAAGGAAGGCACTAAAGTTAAAATGATTTTGTTTGACTTTTATCCTCTGAAATCGAGTGAGCATCCTCTGAAATCTGCCGCCCCTAGGCGGTGGCCTATACGGCCTATTGACAAATCCAGCGGCCTATAGACAGTGTGGCGATTAGGTTATCACATTAATTGAGACCACGTATTTAACATTACGTATATTAAATAAACACAATTAAAATAATTAATAACCATTAACAGTCCGCGTGGTGCCGGACGTAAGGAATAGCACCACACCATTTCCTCCCGTGCGTTTCTTAAAAGGCGACTAAGGGATTTACTAGAGAATGGGCAGCAGCGTTCTCTATGCATTTTTGACACCATGCTGCGATCGCCAACCCGCCTGCCAAGCGTGGCGATTATGACAAACCGCCGCGCCGGTACTGGTAGACCTTTGCCATGTTATGGTTATCGTGTCACCATAGAAAAAAATGTCTGCATGGAGAATCGTTTCACAGTTTCATTTATTCATGCTATTGTAACTTAATACTGTCGCCAACACAGCTTAATTTAAAACCTCAAAAAGTAATCATACATAACTCGAATGAAATCCAAACATTTTAAGCACAAATAAAGATCGGATAACAAATCGGAACGGGGTGTCGATAAGTGGTGTAAAACCCGTATTATAGCAAAACCATTATAATTCGACCTGCACCAACCCACCGACTTACCTCTTTAGGTCCTTAAAATTGCATAGTAGGGGGAAACAGGGGGTGTCATTGTAAAATGGTTGTCGATTACGACTCGGATTGTCAAGTCTTCGAGTGGCATAAAATCGCATCAGTGATCGAATAGGGATGGGAATCAAATAGGGATGGGACTCGCGATTTTTTCAGATCTCGTTTGCATTTCGATAGTGAGAGGATTACTCGTAATGCGATCAGATTGCCTGTGTTGTGTTTGTGTATTTATGTGTGTGTGTGTGTGTGTGTTAATCTTGTGCGAATGCGTGATGATGTGATTATGTTTGTTAGGTGTTGTTCAGGAAGATTTGGATGAGTAAACATTGTGACTTGTGTGGTTGCATTTAGTTCTGATAAGACCTGAGTAAGTAGAATGAATAACTTTTTTTTTTTTGGGTAGGAATTTATCAAATGACTTCTCTCGCTCTGGGCGGAGCGGGAGGGTGTGTCAGACTTTTACTGATAAAAACCCACCCGTGTTATTTCAGTTGCCTATGTGCCAGGGCCACGGTATCCCTTTCGGACAAACCCGCAACCCTGGCAGGCACCGGTCCTAGCGGACTTCGTCAGTGCGTGCCGACATCTCTTTGAAGCGCACGTGGAACACAACGCGCCGTCGACCCGGGCCTAGTCCTTACCGGACAGCAAGCTAAGTTGAATGAACATAAGTAAGGCTAATAATTGTTACCTATATTTATGATATTTTTAAGCCAGTATGAAGTGACTGCCACCCAGTTACAGGGTAACATAAAATACCCCTTGGTAAGACTGCTTGTCAGTTTTGGGCTGTTATTCAGCTGCATCAGGTTAGACTGGAAGCTGACCCTAACATACTTGGGAAAAGGCTAGACAGATTTGATATTGACTTATGATATTTTTATACAGAAGTTGTTGGTAAACCTCTATTAATAAATATAAGCAAAATCTCAGATAAATCGTACGACCACAGAATCAAGGAGAACTATCAAGTAGGAATAAAACCTGAACCTTTTTAGCTATTCCTTTATGTATGTTGGCGTGCGCTTCTAAGTCTGAGAGTATTCTTTCTCAACTTATATTATGCAAAATAGATGTCAATACACCGCTCTCTGACTACCCCACAATGTCAACGGTCGTGATAGTGTCAGTCTTGTAATCTGCAGCTTAGCGGCTGCTCAACAAACGTATCGGGGGAGCGGTTAAGACCTTCTTATCTTAACCCTTCGTGATGACAGCTTAGAAGTTTAGAACGAATGATAAAGTATTTTTTTAAATAAAGAACTTGAGTTTAAAAAAAAAAAAAAAATGTATTTTAATTTCTGCTATTTTAGAAAGAATCGTCGTGTTGAGTCGAGTGATCAAAACGAATGTAAAAAAAAGCAATCGCTGTGTTTTCTGGAGTTAAGCCATAGAGTTAGGAATTTCACAATAGCAGTCCGGAGTCTGGATTTGTGCCCGGTTGACGGCAATAGGTTTGCCCCTTATTACATGGGACTTAAACATAATTAGCGAATTATGGGTGTACTATTAGGTCCTTTGTACACGGCACGGTTTCTCTACGGTACGGTGTATGAAATGCGCTGTAGAAAAATACTTGTCTGTCAACAAGCGACCGTGCCAAACCGTCGTTTTTCATGGCAAGAAAAACATGTGTACAAAAGACCTCAGGTACACCTCTCTGCTTAACCCTTCGCCCCGGTACAGGCGTGATGTTATGTACAGACAAACGCGGTCTATCGAATAAGCTATTATTTATAATCCATTTTTTCCCTTTTATATTATGCATAGAGCTCAAACCAGCATGCACAACTTCTCCCAAACTGCAATTAGCGACATTCGTGTTAGAACCGAACGTCAAATTAAAGAAAGTTATTTTCAATTCGGAAATCCTTGCTCAGAGTGAGCGGAATTCATACAAAAAGTATGGAATTCCGAGGGGCGGAACCACCTGTGCATAATCCGCATACTTTCACGGCTCTATCATACAGGCCGGTTTGAAAGTTTGAGTTTGGAATTCTTGTTGGAATTACGTTGCAATTTGAAATTGGAAAACCAATAAACTTTTAGTTATTCTAGGTTCAAATGTTTGTTCTTTATTCTAAACAGAAGAATAAATAAAACTTACCAGTAAAAGATAACGCGCGTTTTCTTCTAAGTAAGTGTAATTTTTTTCAAGTAATATCTAGTAAGTAATTTAATTTGTTTTTTAAGGAATCAACCTGGAAAATAATAACATTAAAATAAATATGTCAATGAATATAACCCTTAATAATTGCCGTACATTTCAATCAATCTGCCTAGCCTTTTCCCAACTATGTTGGGGTCGGCTTCCAGTCTAACCGGATGCAGCTGAATACCAGTATTTTACATGGAGCGACTGCCAATCTGACCTCCACAACCCAGTAACTGGGTAACACGATACCCCTTGGAAAAATTGGTTGTCAGACTTTTTGGGCTTCTGACGACCCGTAACGACTGTCAAAGATCCACGAATGACAGCCGGGACCAACGGCTTAACGTGCTTTCCGAGGCACGAAGGAGTATCGGTATGTAAAGATGGTCACCCATCCACGGATCAACCCCGGCAAGCGTAGCTTAACCTGATGGATCGACCCGTGCGGCTGTTATTACTTAGCCACGAGCTCCTCAATAATTGCCGTACATATAATGAATGGTAATCAATTTAAATAGATTGAATTGATGTTTGTTAAATTATACTAATAAAAAATAAATAAGTTGGTACAGTTGAGAGAATGCGTTCTTGTAATCTGTCAGTTTCATACAAACGAATATGTTTTTTTGCGAATTTGATCGTTATTACAACTAGAAATTATCCAACTCACGTCAGAATGCATTCTCTTGACGGCTGGACCTGTAATCTGACCAACTTTATGTATTTTTCTATCTCCAAATTACGGTAGCAGCCTGTATCTCGTAACTTGATCCCGTGGGAGCGGTAGACGCATCATTTCTACCAATATACCTCAACCAGGAAATAACTGTTTTTGTTGGCGCATTGGGGAGAGAGTAGAGAGTAAATCATGTACTTTACCCAATCTTATGAGTATTGGAACTTGCTGTCGAGTATGGAGATTGGTACCGTAAGTAAGAAAATGGTAATTATGTCCTTCTAATTATTTTAGACTTGCTAGCTTATAAGCTAAATACGAGTATAAGCTATATAGTTTGCAAGTTATCTAAAATGCCGCAAGTCTAAAAGCCCGCAGTTTCATTCTATGGTAACTACTTGATATAATATGGTAGTTATACCTACCTATCTGGATAAAAGGTAAAAGTATCCCATGTCCTTTTCCGGGGAAAGCTCTGCTCTGCATCATTGTTATTTGTAAAAATATACATAAACAAACCACGTTACATTCCGTCTACCGAGAGAATGCTTTTTGACACCTGTCAGTTTCATACAAACGAATTATGTGTTTTACGAATTTAAACTATATTAGTTCCAAATCTTGTAGAACGGATAGGTGTCAAAAAAGCATTCTCTCTGTGGACGGAATAAAGTATGAGTACCTCTTTAAATTAAAATTTTATAAAGGACATCAAAATAAAAATATAAGAATCTAATTGACACTAATAAGAAAGATACATTACAAATTATTATTTTGAAACTCACCATTATCTTATTCACCATAACCAATAATTACTAGTCCCATAACAATCGCCACCCCACATATTAGCCACTGCTTGTCTATGGGAATGTTGTCCAAACTTTTTTTTCCATTTCCTGATGCGTGATTTGTACGCTGTCAGCGAAAACATTTGGTTTTCGAACGTCACCTGTTCGCTGGTTCCCACGAAATGGGTCGCATGTGTTCCAATTACAAAATCTGCATAGAATTCGATTACTTGAATGTCCTTACATTGTTTTTACGTTTAAATCGATTTGGACTTCGGATTTCGAATTTGGGTCAATGGTTGTTTGGAGTGTTTATTTTAGTCAGTTAAATAACTTATTATATTTATTTATTTATTCGTAAGGGAACTACAACAGGTAACAATCACAGTATAGCAGTAGGTTCACATTATAGGTTTCGACCTGATTATCATCCAAAGCGTCATCGCACGACATGACTAGCAACAGCAATAATAACGATGACAACTAGAGTAAATATATACGGTCGAATTTAGAAACCTCCTCCTTTTTTTGAAGTCGGTTTAAAAAGCTTTTCATTTCTCATGGAACGCTTGACGTTATCTGATCAGAGGGATGAAAACTGTACTTTTCGTCCTTGAGAAATGATTTTCCCTGTTGTCAAAAAATTTAGAAACTATGATAGCCATATCCCAACTTTGTATACAGCCACTCTGTTAAATCGTGGCGTAAAATTTATAATATTATCAACAATTTTGTACCATGACCTTATACTAAATTATTATTTAATTTAAATAGATTTTTAAGCTAAATATTTACCATCATCAATGATAAATATACTGGCTGGTAGAATGCCACAGAAAAGAAACATAAAAAAAGCGGGAATGCTGCAATTCGATCTTCAGTTGTTTTGTCGAGTGCTATTTACATACACAGATATTTATATAAAACGAGTTCATCAGACTCAGATATAATAATACCAGCCTATAACTGTCCCACTGCTGGACAAAGGCCTCTTTTCATACAGAGAAGGCACGAGCATTGATCACCGCGCTTGCTCAAGACGGGTTGGCGATTTTAGACTTATAAGTATTAACTATAAGTCCAGGTTTCCTCACGATGTTTTTCCTTCACCGATGTCAGTAATGTCCAAGATAAATTCAGAAAATACATATGAATTGAAAAAGTGACATTGGTACTTGCCCGGATTTGAACCCACAAACAACCTCATGCATGAGAGGCGAGGCCTTAACCAACGGGCCATCACGACGATTCAGATATGTATTTGTTAAACTAATCTGGTTTTACTTTCCTCATATTCGAAATGTAAAGGAGAGGTTTTACTTCGTGTGAAATAATCTATTTAGGCACTTAATATTGGCGCCCTCGCCGTGCTTATATAGCTACCTTTCATCCCTTGTATAACAATCTATTATTGTACACAAAATTACAGCTAAAAGACGCACTTCCAGATTAAACACGGCAGGTAAAATACATAATTGACACAAAGTTATATTATTTAAAGAAAACAGTATTCAAATCGTTAGAAGATTAATTAATAATCGTAAATAGATTGTTTTCTACAAGTTCAGTTAACTGATTCTTATCAATGAACTACTTCAAATTCTAAAATAATTAAAATGTCTGATGACTTTGAAGAAATCCAATATTCCAATTCGACTTAACTTAGTTTCGGCTGCAAAGCTCTAAATTCTCACCAAAAAGTTTTTTGCCTATACTTAAAAGTTTAATAGGCCCCAAATGTATTTAAGTGTTTTTCCAATATTTCAATAAAATAGGTCATAAAACTTAAACAAGGTGGTTTATTGCTGATAAGGGGTGTTAAAACTGTATTTATTTTTATTGCCATGTTTTCTATGAAAACTTGAAATCATAATTTCTGAGATGTTTTGAAGGCAATTTATTAGCATGCCACAAAATAAGATAAGTGTTTTGGGACCACGCTTAAGTCAGAAGTGGGTTATGTTTTTTTTTGTAAAAGGGTTCTGACAAAAAGTCGAACGAAGAATTAAATACGACATTATATACAAAAAACCGGCCAAGTGCGTGTCGGACCACGCACAATGATGGGTTCCGTAGTTGGAACGAATTTATCCGAAGAACAAACTTAAAATTGTAATTAAATCATAAATCATAAAGTTTATTTGTGACACATAGGTATATTTATTTATTTATTTATTTAATACTTTAAGCACAAAACATGTACAGAGGCGGACTTAATGCCATAGGCATTTCCTACCAGTGAACCCTTGGGTGATGCAGAGACATACAGTAGTAGGTGCAATAGCGAAAATTGAGGAATAAATATTCATTTAAATATAAAGATATACATAAACCTATTACAAATTATAAATTCAATATATAAATCTTATTATATATAAATATACAGTTAGAAAGTTAGTAAGTTAGTAAGTATACAGTTGGTCATACGTATAAAATAGCACGCTATGTTTTGTCATTCATAAGACATACACATATGGTAACATACAAAGTTTTAATATGTTAAAAAATAAAAAAGTCATTAATAAAAACGAAAATTCCAAAAGTTATTAAAAAAAAATTATAGATGTGAAAATTTTAAATGCAGCATTAATAATTATAACTGTTTATCGTCTAAAAACTCGTCTATTGTATAGTAGCATTTGTCAAGAAGTTTTTGCAGTACGATTTTAAATTTTGACAATGGCAATACCCATATGGGCTTAGGTGTGTTATTATAAATTCTCGGAGCAATTCCGAAAAAGCTTTTGTACATCAAAGCAGTCTTACATTTTATGAAAATAAAATAATAATATTTTATGATAATTGAAATACATGTTACATGACGGTCAATTCTCCAACTGCAAATGTATGTTGGTTGACTATTACTCGTTATCTTGTAAAACCTTTTAACTTCGTTATATATACTACTGCTGCGAATTTTTCCACATATCCAAATTCAACCATTTAGCTGGCAGGAAGGGGGTGACACTTGACTTTAAAAAAAAATAGCACTTTAAAGCTTAATATTTCGCAAACGGATCCCTGAATCGAAAAATGGTTTTAACAAACCCGCAATATTTTTTAACTAACTATACAATTCAACGACATGGTATAGACGAGAAAAATATCATCATGTAGCCGTAGTAGCATTTTTGTTGGCGTTTGGTTGGGCCACATACCTCTGAAGTTGGCCCAACTAAATGCCAACGGAAAATGCTACTAGGGCTACACGTAAAGTGGGGATGATATTATTTTTGTAACCCCAAAAAAAATATATTTCATGATTTTATTTTACCACTTTGTCGGCGTGATTAATATGTATACCCATGCCCAATTACAGCTTTCTAGTAGGTAATAAAAGTCTCTGAGCTAAACCGCGGACAGACAGACAGACGGACATGTCGAAACTATAACCCTTGTTGACTACGGAACCCTAAAATTATAGGTACCTAATCAAGTATCAATATGAAAATAGGAACAAGCACTTTTAATATATATAAAATTACTAGCTGCTGTCCGTGGCTTCGCCTGCGTGGGTTTTTCTGAAATAAAAGTAGGCTTCGTTACTTCTTATCGCATCAGCTATCTGCCAATTAAAGTCCTGTCAAAATCGGACAAACAGACAAAAATGTTAAATACACTTTTTTGTTATAAGAACCGTATATGCATTCAGTAATAAGCTGTTATTTTGACATTACAAAAAGACACTTCAATTTAATTTATTTGTATGGATTTACCTATAGATAATACGTAGGTACCTATGTCATATGTGGTCTTCCGATAAACAAACAAAACAATAAATGAAAGGTTTTGTTCCAGACTGCCTCGTTGGTATAGTGGTTAAAAGCGCTACTACTGCGCATGAGGTTCTGGGTTCGATTCCCAGGTCGAGCAAAGTGATATTGGGTTTGGCCCGGAGTCTGGATATGTGCCCGGTTGATGGCAATAGGCTCGCCCCCTTTTACTTGGCACGGCAAAATGTGGATTTACGCAATTACCCCGCAGTTACTGTTTGAAATGAAGTCGTTTTCTCGTTTATATTTGACACTTGTTTGGAATGTCCGCGCGACTGTACGTGTTGAACAAAAAAAATCTTGTCGATTATAATTAACTACTACATTCACGTTATCATTCCTTTCCAAGTCTTACGCCCGGTTTCTCGACGGCTATTCAAATCTGTAATCAACTAACAAACCTGTTAAATTAACAAAACAGTCAAATCAAATTGGGTTGCTGAATTGGCGATTACGATAAAATTAACTAATCAACGATCAATGTCAACTGATTAACGAAAATAGGTTATGTGTATGGCAACATCGTATTCTTCATTCATTTTGAAAAATGGTTCGTACAATTTAATATCAAGTTGAAACTGTTGACATTTCTAAAGGCGGCATTTTATTGAAAGTTTTGAATGTTCGAGGTATCTAGAGATATAAATAAAAAAATTGTTTAGTGCTTTTCATTGAATTATGTGCCGTGTGGTGTCGGACGTAAAGAATAGCATCATCCTATTTCTTCCTGTGGGTGTCGTAAAAGGCGAGTAAAGGACTTCCTAGGGAATGGGCAGCAGTGTTCTCTATTCATTTTTAACACCGTACTGCGATCGCCAACCCGCCTGCTAAGCGTGGCGATTATGGCAAAACCCCCCAATTGGGGGAGGCCTATGTCCAGTAGTGGACGTCTTTCGGCTGAAATGATGATGATGATGATCGAATTATGGCATCGGCATCGACATCAAGAGGGAGAAACTATACAGAACGCGAGAAATGTTCACTTTTGAGTATAATAGATAGGCAAGTAACTATTGCACGTTTTTATTGGTAAATATAATATAATATATAATTATTGAATAAAAAAAAATGTGTATTTCTGATTTGTGTACACACAAATCGTGAAATCCTTCGTAAGTACCTCACGGTTCCGTTTGTTTGTAAGAAATATAATTGTTCGGTTATCAAATATCCAATAGAAAATTAATCAATATCGAGTCCGCTATGGGTAGCCGAAGTTGTTTTATTAATTATAACTAGAAAATATCCAAAGAAAACAGAAAATCACAAAAACGCAAAGATAATCGCCCAAGCTCGACAGATTAGCTAACACAACATTTGACAGCTGCTTGACATGACATTCAAGCTTAATCGTTCTTTCAGAAACCCAAATTCTGATTTAACAAGGGATTTTTGTACAAATTTGATTGTTGTGTTAAGTGATCAACGATTTAAATCAAAGTACTTAATTAACGTTCGTGCAACTTGTTTTCGACTTAACAAGAGATTTGACACATGGTTAGTTAATTTTAGATTTGAACAGCCGTCGAGAAACCGGGCTTTAGACTTCAAACTTTGGAAAGTCACTAGGACATATTATTAAAAAAAAAAAATCGAAGTCATAAGGACTGCCGACAGAAGTGAAAACACAAATCTTTGGAATAACTGTTCTTTTATACATATAGCTCATGGAAAGCGTTCGGTGACGATGACGCGAGTTCCATGATTTTTGTTCACCCAAAAAGTACACATTTATACACAGTATACATATAGCTCATGGAAAGCGTTCAGTGACGATCGCGAACCCATAAGTTTTTCCCCTACCAAAAATCGCTCAACGCGCCTAAAGAAGTTTTCACTTCAAAAATCTTATTAGCAAACCAAATATCCAGTTAGTTTGTAATAAAGATTACCCACGAGACAGCTGTTAACACTTCATTCATTGTATAAAAGTTACATCCGTGCCAAGACATCAAAGTACCGGAACACAACCCACCCACATTGTCAGGTTTTCCACGACAATTGTACAGAAATATCCATAAAATTAATTGTTAATAATGTAACTACTTTCACACGAGACACCGCCCGAAATTACCGTGACACTACCCGTAATGACCAATGTCTCTTTTATCTCCAACTACCAACATACTTTTACAAACAAAAATAAAAGAATACTGAAAAATATACCCTGTGGCTTAAATCATAAGAGCCAATGCTAGGAAAGACTGGCTGCAAATAAAACATTGTCCGAATTTTGACGTCTCAATACTCATTGACAGCTGCGGTCAGCCATTTTGTGTTTTTTGACAGATTTACGATGTCCACCCACATTTGGCATGCGACCAACTTTTTATGGGGATATTACATGGTCATTAATGTTTTCCTATTGTTGATTGTATTGAAATATCATTCTTATTTTGTGGAGGAATATTGTGCAAAGCTTGATAGGCGTTTAATTACGAATGTCGGTTATCTTTGATGGTTTTTGCCTATGATTT